>CM043698.1:105442500-106157500 GCA_023935145.1 Bretschneidera sinensis | reverse complement strand
AAAATTATTATTTTACATAAATTTAATTTGTTTAAATAAAAAGCATTTCATAAACTTTTTTATAAAATGTTTGACTTAATTTTTTATTTATAAAAAAGTAAAACTATTTCATAAACCCGGATAAATTTCACTTTCATTTCTTATTTGTCTTTTCATATTGTAATAAGCTCTCCACAATTACTAAATAATAGAGGATCCAATCAAATTGCTTTTTTCCTTTTGTTGGTTCAAATCTACACCGAATCGCCTACCAATGCATTGGTAGCTAGAAGAGAAGTTTTTACCTGGCACAGTGAGTCCATCTCACCGTTAAATGGTATGAGAAGAGAGAAAAAAAAATATATTTTATTTTCATTCAAGGGTGAGATGAACCCTTGTGCCTTGCATCTCTAATGGCATTGTGCTAGGCAAGAATTTTTCTAGCTAGAAACATTAATCCCCTTCTTTATGGGTAAGGGTTAGAACCCCAACTCTCAAACCAACTAAATATTAGAGGTGGCAAACAGGTCGGGTCAATCGGGTTCATGCCGGATACAGTTCGGGTCATGTTGAGTCTCAGTTCGGGTCGGGTCGGGTCGGGTTCTGGTCATTTCGAGCTTGGGTCATGTCAGGTCGGGTTGGATCGGGGCAGGTCGAGTCAACAAAATAAATATTTATGCTTAACTAAAAAAATATTTTATTTGCTTATAATAGAACTAAACGAGTTACATTGTTAAATACGTAAAAATTAATTAATAATAAATCAATATTTAATTTTTTAAATAATATATTTAATTTTTAATGTAATATGCAATGTTATGATTCTTAGTCCCAAAATTTAGTCTTAAATGATTTAAGACAACTGGTCTACAAAGTTATTATCACTAATAACGTCTCATACCAAATTTTGGAGATTAAATTTCATATAATCACTTCATTCCATTATATTTTTCCAGGACAATTAAAATAAAATTTTATTGCGACTTGAAGAACAATACAAAATTTACTATTCTTCTCGATTTTTTTATTTGAAATTAATAAGATTACTCATGTTAATAGAATGTTGAACCGTGCATATCAACACATATAAATCAATAATTAATTAATTGTTATATAATTTATTTTATTTGACAACTAGTAAATTAACTATTATCCCAGTTTTAGAAAACAAATTGTTTTTTTTATAAAAAAATATAATTTCAAGTCATTTTGAGTCGGGTTGTTCCGAGTTCGGGTTGTTTCGGGTTTATGGGTAGTTTTGCGTTTCGGGTCGTTTGGATTCGAGTCGTTTCGGATTGTTCATGTTCGAGTCGTTTCGAGTTTCGGGTCATTTTGGATTTCCAGTTATTCAGGTTATAATCGAGTCAGATTCAGATCATATTATTATGATGTATTTTCAGATCGGGTCGAGTTGGGTCAGATTTTGCCACCAATATATACACATACACACACAAGGAACCATTATGTGCTTTGTAAAGATTTTACAATTACTATCCAAACCATCAAGACATGCCATTCTCTTTTTTTTTTCTTTCTTTCTCTTTTGTTTATATTTTCATCCCACTTTCCTTTTTTTCTTTCCCAACGTTTCCATAGAAAACCAATATTCCCACCTTCCAAATACTTCCTTTGTCCTTTAAGTAAACACAAGCAAGCCATATTTTGATTGGGCATTGCCGGGTGTTGTATATGCAATTGAAGGTGTCTTGCATGCAAGACACCAAGCAAAAGAAAGTATAAAGAATAGTAAGTACAATTTGGTATAAAAAAAAATGAGTTTTTTTGCTTAGTTTTGTTAAAACTTAGTTTACAACAAATTTCTCTCTCAAATTTCTCTCTTTCTTTAAACACATGAGGACTAAAAGAAATGTTGAAAGATTGAAATTTTGAAGAAGTTTACGGGAGAATTTTAAAGAAATTAGAGATAAGCTTTAAGGGGAAAAAAAAGGTAATAATGTGAATTTTATTTTTGAAATTATACATATATGAAATTACCCAGAATTTGATGTAGAAATTTAAAGGTATGAATTATGGAAGAATTGAAGAATAAATTAGAAATTTTAATATAAATATTAAGTCAGGTGTTGACAATCAGTAATCGGGTGAAATTGCTGAAAGAAACGGGAAAGGTAAGTAGGTGATCCACGGGTAGCTTTAAGTACTATGTGGTGAGTTAGATTTACATTTAGTAATCGAGACTAATAAAAATATGAATTTATGGTATTTGAATAATTGATTGATTTATTGATTAGAGACTTAATATTATGCTGAATATTAATTATATAAGAATTTATATTTTAAAAAGAATGGATTAATGAAAAATATGTTGATAAGTTATATGAAATTTCTGAAAATATGATTGAACAATTTATATGATATATGAGGAGACTATTTAATAAATATGATGAAAATAATAATTTTGAGAAAGAGCTAGATAATTGAATTGAATGCTTTGATGTATGCTTGCTTGCTTGCATGTTATTGCTCATATGCATAAAAGGGAAGACCAGGGAGGCAGCTGGTTTGGCTAAGAAGACCAGTAAGGCAGCTGGTCTGGCTGAAACATATCAACATGTGGGAAGACATTCCTAAATGATAATATGAAATAATGAGATGATGTGATGAAAAAGAAAGAAAGAAAGAAAGAAAGAAAGATGATTTAAACACATGCATTTATTTATTTAGTTATTTTATTATTATTGATTGAGATGATAAAGTATCAGTCTTGATTGTGAAATTATTGATATACAAACGAGTCTAACAGAGAGACATATATGATGAGAAAGAAATATAAAAGTATGATATGATAAAAAAAATTTATTTGATTTATTGATTATATGCTGTGAACCTCGTAACGAGGTAAATAATGATGATGGATGATTAAATATATAAGAATAAAAATTGATATGTTTGATGATTAATTTAAGAAAATATTGATAAATTGTTGGAATTATGATATGAGTAGTTATAATAGAATATTATTATTGAATTATATGAGATAATAGATGAATAAATATTGGATGATTATTTGAAAAATTGAATTATTGTATGTGAAGAAATAGATGATTAATATTGGTGAATTAGAAACGATTGAATTATAAGATGTGACTTGAAGTATATAATCAAGTACTTCTAGTAAATTTAATTCACTGAGCTTGTGAAACTCACTCCTTATTGTTGAAAATTTTCAGGTAGCGGGCAGGGAAGACAAAGTTTAGAGCTGATATCAAAGTAATTACCTTAAGTAAGCCTCATGGTCAAGTCCTCATACATTATAAGAAAGAAGAAAGAAAGAAAATTTTGTAATAAAATCTTTTCATACATTTTGTTATATTTATATATTGTTTCTGATAGGAGAATGATAATGTATCTCCTCTTAAAAGAGTTGAAGATTGAATGAAATTTTTAATTTCAATTGATGTATTTTTATATTGTTACATATATGTGTCGTGCTGAGATTTCAAAACGTAACGACACCGTCTCGGAGGTGACCAACCCGAGATAGATCATTATATTTGGTCTCTAATTCAAGATTCAATTGGTTGGATGATTTGGTCGAATCCAATTTTGATAACTATGCTTTCTCCACTAACCCGTTACTATACTTTCACCAAAACTACTCTTCTTTGAAGAACTCACTCCATGATCGGATTCGAAAAATTAGAGACCGAAATTGTCAGTATTACCATTTCTTAAGCAATGGGTCAATAGAGGAAAAACCATTGATAAATGAGAACTTTTGGACGATATTTGACGGTTCAATCACTCTTGAGATTCCATTTTATCTACTCGTTTTTTTTATCTTTGTATATACTTACAAAAGTGATTCACATCTAAGAGAGAATCAATTAAAAAGCATGTGTATAACTCATGATGTCCTAACTATATATTCAAGAGGCTTTCTTTACATAAAAAATGCCACATCAACATTTTATTTGGTTTTCTGGACAAATTAATTTGTAATATACACCCGAACATTTTGGATGGATTATCCGAGTTACAAAGTAAAAGTGAATTGTAATTATTATTAAAACTTAAAAATGAATTTGTATTTTTCCCTACTTCAAAGTAGTAATATATATTATTGGTTTTCCTAACACGGACGGCTAATTGGGGTTAATGTTCTCTTGGCCAATATCGAATCCAACACTTCCTCATATGTAGGCAAAAACATGAAACCTTTGTGCACATCAACACAAAACAGCAGCACATACCAGAGACAAAAAAAAAAGGTGACGCAAATTCTAACTATCAAGCCCACCATACAAGTTCTATAAATAAGAGTAATGAAGTTTGAAAATGAAAATTGAAAGAAAATATCACTATCGATTCAATTGGGATTATCTTACATGTTCTTTAAATATGAAAAATTCATGTACCCAGAGCATGTACAATCATTGATGAAAGTTTATTGCTTCACATGAATTCTTCGTGCTCAGAACATATAAGAATTTTTTGCTTCATTCACGCATATTTTTTTTAAAAAAAGAAAAATTATACAAAATATCCATATAGTCCCATCGGGACATTTCATCCATATATCCACAACCTACATATCATCCACACAAATAGCATCCACAATCGACTAACAGATCATATATCAGTCTCATTTTACAGCCCAACTAATACAAATACAGCTGCTCAAGTGGCTTCAATTACTATCACTAAAAAATCACAATAAACAGGTCTCACATAGATAAAACAAAAGTTCGTGAAAACGTTGGCACAAACCAATAAGCATCATTCCTCCTCGTCTGCAGCCTGCAAAGAAAACGAGAACAAAATCAAACGGAATGAAACAAACAGTAGATTATGATCAGATTTCAGTATTTGGAAAGCTATTGCAACAGCAAAACTAACCCCTATTTTTCTTATTTGGCTGGTAAGTAATGCAATACATAATTGAAGGCAACGCAGCAGCATATATAATCATTTTAACATATCTGTAAGGTCTCATCAAATTGTCAAAATAATAAGGTACACCATCCCAACTCAGACTGCCCCTCATCCCCACCCCAAAAAGAATAAAAAGTGAATTGGGATGATTCCTTCAAAAAGTTGTCATGCCATGTTTAGCAGTCAATTTGAAATTCAGTGCTTTATCCAGTTTTAACAGAAAACGACAGGAAATCACAAGTCCGAGATCAACGTAGACTTGAATTTCAAGTTCTGTTAAATCGCCAATGAGGTCTTGATTCACGGGTAAAATGACCAAAGTTGAAGCTCTGGGACCACAAGGTCCCAGGTTCGATTCCCACCAGTGTGTGGGCTATTTTTCTGATTTATTTATCAATAGTTTCTCCCACTTCAGGTGGGTAGTGTGGTAGTATTATGGGCTTCTAATAGGTTATGTGATGGTATTATGGACTTATATTGTAATCAAATCAATCGTTGTACTTATATATAGCATCGCTTCAATAAAAAATAAAAAAAGAAGAAAAAACTATTAAATCATTAATGTGATCACAGTAAAAACTGACAGAAGCTACAACTACCACCTTTATAATAGTTATCATTATGCCAACACCCTTCTTGCTACCATTTCCACAACTGAAATCCGTACCAGCTTCTTTACCACCTCCAGCACAAGTAGACATCCCTTCATTTGTGACCACTTTTGCCAGCAACACCAATCCACCACCCACATCACCAAAATAGTCAAAAAAGTTGAGCACTACCACAATCGTCAGTCAACTGTTCAACAACCAGTTTTTGGTACTACAGTGGCCACCACTTCCATCACTACCGTATGTGCCTCCACCATTACCATAGTTTCCACCACCACCAGAACCAATACAACTCTTATATTCTTCCCTCTCTCTCTCTCCATAACATGCCTAGTTCACATTCACCCAACTACCCTCCTATATCTGAATTTTGTGTCCAACACGAGAACAAAATTAGAATGTAATGGCTGCAGTTTAGCATAGAACCACTCCATAAGTGACGCCTCACTTGAGAGCAATTATTCCGTAGTTTTCACATGCTATGATTTCCATCTTAGCTTTTTTTCTGATTAATGGCTCAATTCAGGTAAGATATCAGCAAGTAGCTAGAAAGAAGATTATTAGTAGTTCAAGTAAAGACTAATAAATTAAACCAATGTAGCCTATCTTGTTAGTAAATACATCTACGAGAAAAAATGATTAGGAATATTTATATTAAAATAGGACCCACCTAAGCTCATCTTTTTACTAGTGAAAATTCATTGAAGGGCACCAAGAACTCAATAAATTATTTAAACTCCTACTTCACCAAAAAATGCAAATTAAACCAAAAGATTAAAGTATGAAGCCACCTATCCTTTATCAAAGCCAGTGGTTTTGTTCCAAATCAATGGCTTTCCTATTTCTTTCATTCCACACTAACGAAAAGAGAGTGGAATCAAAGCTACAACTTTCTTCAAATCTTCAGGCCATAGAATACCTCTCCCTCCAATCTCATCTTCTCCGGCACCTACACAAAAGAGACCTAAATGACCGAGAGCCACCAAAACTTTTTCCTCTTTTATAAGTTATTAATAATCAAAATCATTTGCTTCCCAAGGTAAAAATGTGAAAATTAAACCAAAGCATTAAAATACGAAGCCAATTACCATTTATCAAAGCAAGTGGTTTCCTTCCTCGTCAAAGCTCTCCTATTCCCTTCATTCCAGACTAAAGAAAAGATAGAATGGAATCAAAGCTATAGGTGGGTGCCAGCTAGCTTAGTTGACAGAATCGTTTGTCATTGTACAAGAGACCAGGGAGCAAACCTCACTCACACCAGGGAGTGGAGGAATAAGGGATGGGTGAGGGTTACCTACCTTTGTGTAGCCATAAAAAAAAAAGAATCAAAGATGCTACTTTCTTCAAATCTTTAGCCCCAAAAATACCTCCCCTTCCAATCTCCCCACTTTGCTTCCCAAACAAAAAAAGTGAAAATTAAACCAAAAGATTAAAGTATGAAGCAACCTATCTTTTATCAAAGCCCGTGGTTTTCTTCCAAATCAAACACTCTCCTATTCCTTTCATTCCATACTAAAAAAATGAAAAGAGTTGAATCAAAGCTACATCTCTTTTCAAATCTTTAGGGCCACGAATACCAACCTCTCCAATCTCATCTTCTCCAGCCCTTACCCAGCAAAGACCTAAACAACCGAGAGGAACCAAAAACTTTTCCTCTCTTTTGTTAGTTATTATCAATTATCAAAATCTACCCCCACTTTGCTTCCCAAGCAAAAAAAAAATTACCTTTAAAGGGGTCAAAGTTTTCCAAATATCTTTCCAAGCAAAGTTGCCACTCCCCTCAATTGGTATATTCATAACAAGAAGATTATAGAAAGAACTCACATAAAAATATTTCTTGTTTTCGGTTTCCAAATCACCCTATCATCTCTACTCAAACACTAAGAATTTGCATCTTACAATCATGAGCGTTCTGGTTAAAGTGGGTAAAGGAAACCACACCATCTCCCTAAAGAACATGGATAAACAAGAGGTAATTAAAGCCTCCTTATCCATTGCCATTGAGAATATATCCAGAAATTGTTCTTTCAACGATAAATTCTTACACCTGAATCAAGCCAAAAAGAAAAAAGGGAAGTGTTAGCACCATTTCCCACTTCATAATGCAAGCAAGGGTCAAAATCCACCCATCCTCTCCTAATCCATTTCCAAACATCCACCTTGTAAGATCCCCTACCTTCCTTAGACATCAATCTACTATGCTCCACCCCATATTTAGTCATGATAACCTTTCCTCCACAAATGACCTTTTTGCACCAAAAACCTGCACAACCATTTCCTAAGTGCTTTAGTGAAAAAAAGTGACTTGACACCTAAACTTCCCTTCTCAAGGGGCTGTTTCACCCCTCCTTACTTCACTAAGTGGTATTTGTACTCTTCCCCCATATCCCCCAAGGAAAATCGTTTTTGGATGTCTTCAACCTCTTTACAACTGCACTAGGAATAGGAGAAAGAGACATAAAGCATATTGGAAGGCTAGAAAGTCAGCTCTTTATAAGGGTCGATCTCCCCCTTTTCAGAAGGTATCGTTCTTCCAACCGACCAAGCTTTTCTCAAACTTCACAACAATTGAATCTCACAAACATTTCTCCTTCGATTCAGCACCCAAAGGAAGCCCCAAGTAAATAGTCGGAAGAGAACCCACCTTGCTACCAAAAATACTAACCAATAAACTTCCAACCGCCTCTTCCCCTAAAGGATTCACTTTTGCCAAGATTACTTTAAGCTCGGGCACCGCCTCAGAACAAAGCAATATGCATCTAAGATTGATGATTTGATCCATCTCCACTTTACAAAAAATGATAGTATCATTCGTAAAAAGAAAGTGATAACTATTCATTTCCTCCCATTTTCTTTCTACTTTGAAACCTCTTAAAAGACGGTCCTCCATTGTTGGTTAGCACTTCCATCACCTAAATTAAAAAAAATTAAAAAAAAGAAGAGGGGAGCGAGGGACATATCGCTAGTCGCTTGAAAGAAAACGGATGGAAATCCATTGACCAAGACGAAAAATGAAGTTGAAGAAATACAATTTTTAATCCAACAGCCCCCCAGCACCGAATCCCCCATCCATTCCAAGATATAGAGGAGAAAATCCCAATTAACATGATCATAAGCTTTTTCCATGTTAAGCATGCAAATTTCGCCTCCTTTGGGCGAGCATCTTCATTGCCAATAAAAGCTGCATTCAACTATTCAAGAATTGACTACCTTCTATAAAGGCATTTTGGACCAGTCCACTTTTCTCAACGCCATCTTCAATCTCAACACCTGTGAGATTAGTTTATAGATACACCCCCACAAGACCATTAGGCCCAAAGTCCTTAATGTTAGTTGCCCCCCTAGGAATAAGCACACTAAAAGTAGCATTCAAACAATCCACAAATTTTCCCGTTCAATGGAAATCATTAAATATTCCTTGGGTCTTGGAGGAAAGCCATCGTGAAGCCCTTGGGACCCAAAGCTTTGTCACCATTGCAATTATGAAGGCAACAACAACTTTTTCTTCCCAGAAAATCCTTTCGAGCCAATGAACCAAATACCATCTGAAACCCCCCTCACCAGAGCCATATACATCAGTAAAAAGTCACTCCACCCTATCCACCTCCATTCTAAAGACAGAAGACACCAAAAGAATACCCATGAAGGAATCAACCAAGTTAACCACTTCCACATCCCACATAACCAAAATTCCCACAATGCACCCATACAGATAAGAAGCGCCACCCACACCTTCTCAAAGCCCAAACACACCTTCTCAAACCGCAAACACTTGCCACAATAACATGACCAATCACCTGCATCTCTGTCTCTATGTAGTATGTACACATACGCCTTTCCACTTCCTTAAAAATTCTTAATGATAGCTCTCTTTTCCTAAATTGTTCACCCCCTCACATTCCAAGAAAAAACTCATACCCTCCCTTTCCCCTCCCAATTCAATCCACTCCTTGATCCAATTCCATCACCTCCCTTATCATAATTCAACACTAAATACAATCTTTTTAGTTCCATATTCACCTCCCTTTTTGTTCCTACAAACAGAAGAACACTTATCCAATATCATCAAGTTCTTATTTATTTTTTTCTTTGCAATTTCCACAAACAATTGAAAAGCCTTCTCCTCAAACCCTTTAAAGTAAACACCCGACACTCAGTACCTAATTCGAAACATGTTCTTGAAATATTTCGCAATCCTTTCCTATCAACAACAGATGCGTTCTCATTCACACCAGAAAACTCTTAATTCCCTCTGTCATCTCTCCTTCACTAAATTTGTCGGACAAACACTCAAGCTGATTCCCCCCGACACCAACTGATCCTTTCATGACCAATCTCCCTCACGCCCAATTTAGTCCCAGAAACAATAGCTAAGGGCCTCCCCATCATGAAACACCAGCACTTCTTCATCAGCCTTCACCAAACAACTCACTCCTGGACCAAATCAATCTTCACAGCCTCACTAAGACCCTGCTGCTCCTCAATCACAGAAGAGGGAACCATCAGAAAAGGTCCAACCATAACTGTTTTACCCTCAACATCCAACAAATTAGTCCCGTCCTCTTTGGCATCCCGTGTGGCAGAAAGATTCCACCCTCGAAGGTCCAGCATCAATAAACATTGAATCACCCATTTCATGTAATCTAGCAGCCGGTGGCATGGCATGGGACTGCTGGCACGTCTATCACAGTCCTTGCCGCTGGGGCATCCCAAGCTCCCGCTAATTGCTCTGAAGTCAATATGGGTGTTCTCAGGTCATGCCTTGCTGCAGGCCCAAAACAGAATTGTGTTTGACTCTTAAAACCCAACCTTTTGGACTTAAAAAACTCAATAGGTGCGCAAGAGGAGGCCTGAGGCCCTGACCCACTTAATATCCAAAAAAACCTATTGGGATTTAAGCTCAGTTCATCAACTCATTGAAGTCACTGTCAGCCTCTAGGACAAAGTCAAACGATTTTTGTTTGATGAAAACAAATCTCCTCCCTTCAGTTTCTTCATCTCCCTCTACATAAGCATTATGAGACAAACAACTGTAGTCACTACTGATCTTCTCTTTTTTTAACAAGTATAGAGTCATTACTCATCTTTATGTCAGGAAAAAGAAAATATTGTCCTGCACACAAAAGAAATGCCAAAAAGCAGTAGCACTTCCCTAGATGCCTAAGGAAGGGTTAGAAGTGTTCACTGATCAGTTTAAACCCAAAAACTGAAAGAAAAAAAAAAATCAGTTAAAAGGTAAAGTTATTCGAACGAAACGGCACAGTTCGAAAAAAACTCTTAAATATTTTGGTAAATCAGTTTGTTCAGCGGTTAAAAATATTCTCAACCATACCAACCAATTAACCGAACTAAATAAACTTATTTATTTAATCAAATATTATAAACACAAATATAAATATATAAACCTAAACCTAAAGACCCATACCTGATACCCATGCTTCTCGAGCCCTAACCACTCATCCCCCATCTCTGGCACCCACTCTATCTCTCTCTTCCCAGACCAAGTCTCTCTCTCTTCTCCATCTTTCAGTTTCTCCTCTCAATCTATCTGAGTTTTGAACCTCCCACTTCTCGATCTCTTTCTCCTCTCAATCTTTGCCATTGACAATGGGTGGCCGCCTTTTGGCCCTTTTCACTCTCATCGACAACATTTGTTCAATTCATTCACCCTAGATCAAAATTAGTAAGCAAAATTGTACCAGCGATGAATATGTTGCATTGTTGCTCGCAAGGGTCACCGTGTAATGCATAGCAAAAGTATGGGTGTTCTGAGATTAAACCTTCTACTACAGTAAACTCCAGTGATGTTACCATTAACTGAAATACAACCGTAACTGACCCAAATTAAATCTGTCGGTCAGTCTCGGTAAGACTATTCTTATTCGGTCGAAATGATAGAAATAAATTGTACCAAAAATTATGTTGAAATTTTTAATCGACTGTTTGAGCCACAATTTTTTTAGAACATTTTTTTGTATTTCTTGATAAGCCACAATCTTACAAAATTGAACCAATGGGGGAAAAATCAACATCATTTATGTAGAGTGAATAGCCTACTAACCCTAAGGTTAGTAGTCATATATATAGAACTAATAATGAGAAAATACATAAATACTCTTAACACTCCTATCCCTAATACTCCTAACAATTTCAAAATCCGAAAAACTGGATCTCACATCCCGTTAGTACCTTAAAACACATTTACAACCACAAATATAAACGCATTTCACAAATGAATTCCAAAATAGAAACCAAAGCTGGCCTATGCATCACATAGTGTCACGTCATTACTCGTAACATTGCATAAACCAATTACAAGTGAAATAGAGGAAAGAAAAATCATTACCTCATGAGATGGAACCGCATGACTTGATGAGGAGTTTAAATGTGGTTGCGGTGAATCCTGAGGAGCATTGGAGGTATCAAGGACCTAATAGGAATGCATAATTGATTAAAGGTATCATCTGAAGGAATAAACTTAAAATTTCATCGAAGTATAAATCAATGTTACCTGTTTAGTACCCAAATTCTTAGATGATGCACCGACCTTCTCGAGTAATATTTGCATGCTAGAACTAATCGTAGCAATTTGGGCTTCCATATGTGCATATTTTTGCTCCATTGCCTCCATTTTCTCTAATATTCTGCTTACTTCCTCATTGGCCGACCTTTTGGCCTCAAAGGCTATCCTCATAAGGTCACAACGTCTAGGAGTTGGGCCCCAAAGATCAGAAGGGGTAGGGCCTAACCCATAGGTGCGGACATGATTACCTTTTTCTTCTCCCATTACCTGGCAGAAAGTGTCATCTCTGTCATTGCTATTGCTGCCCTCTGAGATCTTCTGTTTCTGAGTTGCTTGTTCACGTAGTTTTGCCTGCAATGAAAACCCAAATTGTTCCAATTAAAAATCAAGTGCCAATCAAACTCGTAAACAACAACAACAATAAAAATGAATAACAAGAATCAGCAACAATAATATAACAATATATATCTATAATTATGAAGATTTATGACAAATGCTTTTAGCTTCAGCCACATGTTCCTTTTTTCCAGCCAAAAGTAGTTTTGGTATTGCTAGTTATATGAGTTTATGTAGGCTATACAAACCCCAATCTTAAACACTACAAAATTCTAAAATAATAAGACTCGGTCTTTGGAAAGTTCAAAGTAAAAACTAAAATTAGTAAAAGTAAACTAACTATAAAAAAATTTAATAAGTAAAAGTAAACTACCTAAAATTAGGTCTCCAACAAATAGAATTTATGAAATCAGATTCTAAGGTGATTTTTTTTAAATAAAGGAAAACTGAAGTTATGTGACACTTTCTTTTTTCTTCCCAAAACAACGTAGTTTTGGTATTTGCAGTTATGTGAGCCATATATAATCAATCTGTAAACCAAATAAAGACCCAAAATAATATACCTCAGATTATAGAATGCCTAAAGGAAATAATACAGTCAAGTTAAATAGTTTTCTTTCTTTTATAAGAAAAATATTGTATTGAAGGGCACCAAGGGGTTGCCACCCACGTGCACAATCAACAATATACAAGCAATGTTGCTCGAACTCAGCTATGTGTCCGAGCATCCGAGTTTTTCCGAGTGTTAGACTCTATTTTTTGTAAGATTTTGTAAATTTTCCTTGGATTTTGAGTGTCAAAGGGAAGAGTTCATATTTGAAGGGTCGTGTCAGACAACGGTACGGCAAGGTAAAACGAAAAGTCCAAACAACCATGTATACAAGATAGTGTTTTGTAAATTCTATAAGTTGAAGCTCATTCACAAGAAAAAAATGAATAAGTAAATTTTTTAACCCAAAAATAAAGGTATCATACCACTAATATATATATTTTTTGGATAAGTTATACCACTACTATTTAAGAGCAATTGACCCTCCTCTTTTTTTTATAAGTACAGAAGAGAAGCAATTGACCTCTCCACGCAACAGAATGCTCTCTTATTCCTTTCAATGCAAACCAACCACCAAACAAAGAGTGAGATCAAGGCTATGGTTCTATCTTTAGAATCTTGGATACCACTACAAGACCAAACTTCCTCTAAAACCGAACCGGCACTAACCCAACAAAGTCCCAAAACACGAAGAACCACGTCCCAAAGTTGTTTTGCTCATGTGCACCTCAACAATAAGTGGAAATTAGATTCGCCATTCTGTTTGCAAAGGTAACACCAGTTGACAAGCACTTCTTTTCTAATTTGAAGATTGGCAATAGTCAAAATCCTCCGCCAAGTAGCTTTCCAAACAAAAAAAAAGCTACTTTAGTTGGCGTAAAAATCTTCCAAATGAGCTTCTAAGGAAAATTACAACTCCCTTGGCAAAACGATGGCATTATAGAAGGAGCTAACTTTGTATTTCTTGTTCGTAGTTCCCATTCCATCCTATCTTCCTTTTGCAAGCCAAATCTCATTTTGTAGATCTCCTCAAAGGAACCTTCAATACTTTAAAGTTTCGAATCATTAGCATTACGACCAAACCAGATACCCCGCACCACCTCTCCAGTAGACAAAGAAACAGAATGACTAATTAAGGCATCCTTATCTCAAGCAAGAGAGTAGACATGCAGGATTGAACTTTCAAAGTAGTGTCCCCACACCAAATATCATGCCATAATCAAATAGTATCTCCTTTCCCTATCTCAAAAGACACCAAAGAAAAAATTCATCTCATTCTTTCCTTCATCTCCTTCTTTGGTGACCCAAACACAAAGTTCAATTCTAAACTTAGCACAAATAACTTTGCGCCATAAGTGATCATTTAATTTGCAAATCTCCACAACCATTTGGCAAGTAAAGCACTATTGAACAAAGTGAGTGATTTAAGTCCCAAATCCCCACTTTCACTATGTTGTTTAACAATGCTCCATTTAACTAAACACACTCCCCCAAAAGAACCTTCTTTGAATACCTTCTAACCTTTACCACGCTACACAAATGCTTGAAAAAGTACTTAACGTATCGAAAAAAATAGTACTTTAAATACTCCCTCCGTTCCATAATAGATGTGCTAATTTCCATTTTGGGATATCTCAAAATAATTGTCACCAATCAAAAGTCAAATACTTTTATCATCAATATTCCAATAATATCCTTCATTATTACTCCAACTATATGCAATTAATGCTCTTTTTTAAATTTTTGAGTGGTAAAATTGGTGTTTTAATACCCATATTAGTTGGTTTGCATGCAATTAATGCATTTTCTTAATATTTGAGCTTTTCAAAGGGGACCATCTATTATGGGACGAAGAGAGTAAGAGTCGATGTACCCCCTTAGAAAGATAGTACTTCTTCCACCTCACAAATTTTCCTTCCAAAGCACTCAACAATTGGATCTCACGTGCTTTTCTTCTTCAACCTAGCCCCCAACAAAAGACCCAAGTACGTAATAAGAAGAGACCTAAGGGTGCACCGCAACAAACTTGCAAAGTGTTCCCCATCAACATTCCCTCCAAAAATATCAACGCACTTTTGCTCAAATTAATCTTTGGCACGAAAACCGCTTCTAAACAAATAAGTGGGCATCTAAGATTTAGTATTTTGCTCCGCCCCACAAAAAATGGTATCATCAGCAAAGAGTTGTGAAACCTTAACTTCTTCCTCATTCTTTCCCACTTTTAAACTAGTCAAAAGATCTCCATCACCGCTCTAGACGCCATCATTCTAAAAGCCTCCATCACCAAAGTGAATAAAAAACAAGATAAAGGATCACCTTGAAGTAGTCATCTAGAGACTTGAAAGAAACCGATAGGACAATCATTAACCAAGATGGAGAACAAAAGCAAAGAAACGAATTTTTTAATCTACTTAAACCAAGAGACCTTGAAACCCCTCTTCTTCAACAAGTGCCAAGACAAAGTCCTAGCAAATAAGATAATAATTTTTTTCCACATCTAACTTGCAAATGACTCCTTTTATTGATTTCAAATGAGCATCCACAACCTAATTGGCAATTAAAGTGGCATTCATAATTTGTCTTAAGCATTTTGGCGTGGACCCACAACTTGCCCAATCATTTTTTTTAATCTAAGAGCTAATACCTTAGAAATAAGCTTATAAACACCTCCCACAAGACTTAAAGAGCGAAAGTCTTGGATACAAGAAGCCCCACTCCTTTTAGGAAAAATCAGAATAAAAGTAGAATCAAGGCTATTGAAAAACTCATTGGAGAGTTTGAATTCCTCAAAAAGTTTAAGGAAGTCTTCTTTAATAAAAAAAATAAATAAATAAAAATTAAAAATAAAAATAGTGACCAGGCCACCAACCCTTAATTAGATCATTGAAACCATTCACTTTGAGCCACGTGATCTGAAGTTGGTCGAGGCAAAAGCTACAAGATCACACCGAGAAAAGCATAGTTGTCAAATCGAGAATCGAATCATGAATCGAAATCTCAATTTTGTGAATCGAGAATCGAATCGTAAGATTCGGTATTAATTCTTAAAATCAATTTAAATTGACATGTAAAAATATAAAACAAACAATATACATTAAAAGCGAAATATTTTAACATATATTGAATGATCATGTTACTAATTGGAAAAATACTTGTCTAACATGACCTACGCCAATTAACATATTATATTCACGTACTAGCTAACAACTAACAACTAATATAACACAATATAATAAATAAAGTACTAAAATAAAATAACAGTATTACTATACTTAATACTATTATGAATTGAAATCAAAGATATGAATGCTATATGGTTTAGAATCCTAAATTTCTAGATTAACTTATGAAAAAGAAAAACTAATGGACTATATTTATTTTAGCTCTAAACATCTTGTCTTAAACCTTTTATCTATAATTTTTTTTTTAAATTGTAATTTTTATTGAATCGGGCGAATCATACGAATCGAATCGAAGCGAAGTGAAGCGAAACAAATCATAGATTCGACACTGATTCAAAATTAACTTAGATTCGGCATACCGATTTGAATAGTTTGTCTTAAACTGAATTGAATCATATGAATCGAATCGTGAATCGTAAGATTATGATAACTATGGGGAAAAGTTCTTCCTAACCACCTGAAGGAGGTTAGACACTTTCTAAATTTGGACCAAGTAAACACACCCTGAAAGTGAAAGATCCACAGCCCAAAACCCTCAAAATAAAAAAATAAAATTCCTTCATACTTTCCACGAAATTGCGAAATCTTTCATGCGGAAAAAGAACTAGGTTAAAATCCCCCTAGCACCCACAACAAATCCTGTCTTCTCCTAAGCTTAGCAAGATCTCCCCAACGAGATATTCTCTCTAGCCCGTCCTCGAGCAATATACCGAAGTAAAAAACCACTCCATATCAAGATTCACCAATTTGAAGACAAACGAAACAAAATGAACCCCTACCCATGTATTCACATAAACAACCACTCTTTCATTCCATAAAATAAAAATGACTTTGGAAGCACCTTAGCCCAAAAAGACCACCTACAAGTACGGGTGGACACGAGGCATGTTGAGCCAAGCTGTTGGGTACTCGAGCGACTTGTGGTTTACTCAAGCTAGAGTCGAGCATGAAAATCCAGATTGGAGCTCAAGTGAACTTCCAGCCCAGATCTTAAGCCCAACAAGCCTGAGTATATATATTTTGAGTTTTCAAGCCCAATAAATGTAAATATATTTATTTAAAATAGAAAATATATGTTAAAATTATATATAATAATATATTCGAGCCAAGCTCAAGCTTTCGTTATACTAAACGAGCCTAGGAGCGACCTCGAGCTTGACTTGAAAGCCTTATCGAGCCGATCCAAGCGAACCTACCATGAGCCGAGCTTCGAGCAGCACAACTCGTGGCCACCTCTACCCACAAGCTCATTAATGCAACACACTTTTTGTGCCACATGCTAAACCCTCCCAAATCATCAATATTAAACAAGCCTCTTAAACTCTATTCATATCCCTAGTATTCTTTTGGGAAGACAGATTCTTCTTCACTTGAACCTTGCTTTCCTTTTTTTTCTCCTCTCTATCTCCAATAACAAATCAATAGCCTTCTGTTCAAACCCATCGAAAGCAACTACTACCATCCTACTAACTTTATTAATATTAGTCACAACCCACTCGGACACATAATTATGCATGTTAACCACCTCACTAGTGCCCGAGGAGGTACCAACATCACTATTTACAAACCCTAATTCCTCTCCCCTATCCAGACTGTCATTGGAATCCAAGCTGACCAAAGCCAAAGAAAACATCCCCTGTTGACCCGCTATGTTTACCGTACCTCTGCCAACTGAGCCCTCCTCAATGGCTAAAGTAGTTACACACAAGTCAACACCCTCCTCATCACTGCCAAGACCCCTTCTCTATCTGCCTCCACTAAGTCAGATACTCAAGAACACTGTCCCTAACCTCCGCAGCCAACCCAGAACTGCCAGAACCATCCTTCTGCACCTCACACTGATCCCTCTTGAGCATCCCTTACAATACCACATGAACCCTGCCCTACCCCTGTGCAAAGAGACTAACCATCGATATCCTACCTAACCTCCTCTTCAATTTCCACAAGCCTACTCTGATCCCAAACCAAATTCTGCACCTTCACCTGAATTCAAAGGAGATTTCCGGAATTCCAGCCATCATCAGCAGCTTGCCACCAGGATCAACGACAACTTCTGTGGTGATCCCCACCACCTATGCAGGCTAAAGCTCCCCCAACTGATTGATCCGGTATCCAGGCTGCTCAATTCGGGACAGACTCGTTGGCTATAGTAAATGGGCTGGCCCATGTCCATCCCTCTTTAACTCATGCAAGAAACCAACTAGCCTGTTAACAGCCTTACTTAGCTTGGCCCAATGGTCGGGCCAAATCAGCCCCACACTGAAATTTCAAGCCAGCTTGCAAATTTCCATCCCATTGGGCGGTGCCCTTTATAAAAGAATCCCTGCTGGCTCCAGAACCTTGACACCCTTCTTTCCCAGACTTTCTGCTCAAGCCCGGCCTAGTTAACTTTGCCTTAATCCGAGTGGTGGACTTAAAGCATTTTGAATTCTCTGCCACCCATCCCCATCATGGTTGTCTTCTCCAGGCAACACCGACGGCCACAATACCAGTTAAATAGTAAATTAACTTAAGTTTGATCTCCAATAAACTGAATTTATCATATCGCTTTTTTATATTTTCTGCCACCCGTCCCACCCCATCCCCATCATGGTTGTCTTCTCCAGGCAACACCGACGACCACAATAGCAGTTAAATAGTAAATTAACTTAAGTTTGATCTCCAATAAACTGAATTTATCATATCGTTTTTTTATATTTTCTTAGCGTTGTTAATAGGTTGAAACTTGAAGTATGTGATATATTATTATAAAAATCAACCTTTAAACCTAGGACAGACAAAAAATAATATTGTCAATTTAAACAATAACATGCCCTCAAACAACTTGAATTTTTATATTGTATACAAAAACATTAAAAAAAATATGATCTTCCAACAAAAAAAAAATTATTATGTAAATAGATTGTATTTCAGCACTAAAATATTTTATTTTTCTCTGCATGTTTCATCAAATAAAATTATTAGATCTTAGGTTTTTCTTTTCCTTACATTAGAAACCAAACAAAGTATTGATATATTAACTTCATCTTAATTATTTGACATTTTCAAATTTCAATTTAACCTTTCTTATTTTTTTTGGGTAGAAAATTTCAAATTCTTTACATCTAAATTTACCTTTTGTACCCACATGTTAACAATTTCTACATTAGAAATTAAATGTAATATTGATATCTTAATTTCTTCTTTAATTATTTTACATTCTAAAATACATTTGTATTCACATGATATATCGAGTAGACATAAAGTTATGAAATAAAAAAATAATTATTTGTTTGTTTAACACATTCATTGAATCAAATCAGAAAATTTAGACAATATTAACTAAATTTATTTGTGTATACATTCACGGCTAAAGTTTGCACATTCCAACGTTAATTGTCACGTGTAAATGTTAAACCCTCAACATATAATATTTGATTAATTGCTCTTGGACCCGTAATCTTTGGGACATAGGCCTTCGGGTTTCGGGTCTTTCTTGGGTGGTTCCGGGGCCATCCTCCATTAACTTTGGGCTTGAAGTGGTATTCATGCGTCCAAAGAAAAAAGAAAAGTGTTTGCTTTGATTCCTCCCTCAATTATGTGGACGGCTTGATTGGAGATAAACAAGAGATCCTTCGAGAAAGTGGAGAAAGATTGAACCTCTTTTGAAGAGAATTGGCTTAACTTTTTTATATTTTGGGTATGGGGGGACTTTTGTGAAAATGATCTTCATTTTGTAGAGTTCATTGAGTCTCTTTCTTTCTCCTAGGTTCCTATAAATGGGTTGCACTCCCTTGGTGCCTTTCTTATACTATACTTTTACTTATAAATGAATACATATAATATTTGAGATATATTTTACAAAAAAAAATTCTATTCTTTTAGTGTATTTCTTTTTGGGCAAATTACACTGCACTACTTCCAAGTTTACTGAAATGACACTAAAATATCAAACCTTTTTAAAACGCACAATTCACCCCAAAATATCAATTTCCACCATCAAGCAGCCTCAAAATGAATTTCTTTAAAGAATCAAAATTTTAATTGTATATTATTTCTCATGATGACCAAAGTACCCTTAGTGTTAAAATATCTTCAAGTGATTATGATTAGTTTAATAATTTTATTTATCGATTATGTATCTCAAAATTGTTTATAAATCAAATTTTTAGGTTATTTGAATTCATATTTTTCTAAAAAAAATTAAAAAATGCAGAATCATTTTAATTTTAAATTAAAAAATTGTCTTTGATTTTTATTTTATGATGGTCTTTGATATTCATTTATTAGAGGTGTTAGGCTATTTAATTTTATAAAAAAAACAAATCAACAAACTTTTCATTTAAAATATTTAATTTTCTTTTATGATGGTTTTTATTTTCATTTATTTGTAGATACTATAGGCAATGATATCATAATATTTTTTAAAATATAAAATATATTAAGTAAAATTTGTTTTATACAATATAATAGAATATAAATTCATTTAAAATACACTTTTAACAATTTTCAAAAAAGAACGATGATAATTTTCTTTTCAAAAAAGCCCTAAAAAATTCATTGTTAAATATGTTTCATCCCTAATACTTCTATTTTTTAAAAAGTAACATTTATGATACCTAAGGGTATTTTGGTCATCATGAAAAGTAATATCCAGTTAGAATTTTGATTCTTCAAAGAAATTCATTTTGGAGCTGCTTGATGATGAAAATTGGTGTTTTGGAGCAAATTGTGAGTTTTAAAAAAGTTTGATGTCATTTCAGCAAATTTGAAGATAGAGCAGTGTAATCTTCACTTCCTCTTTTACCCAGGTCTATTAATTGTATACTTGTTTAAATCACATTTTTCTTACACTAATTGAACTACCAATTCATGCATTCTTTACCACAAACTATAACAAAAATATATATTTTTATTATATTATTGAGAATATCTTTTAAGATTTTTCAATATTTTTTTGCTAAAATAAATAATTTTTAAAATAGCACACTTGCATGGCGTGGCTATACAAAGAACAAAAGCAAGACTCAACAACAAAAAAAAAAAAACTATAATAATAAGAATAATAATAATAATAATAATAACAATAACATTGATAATGAGATAATGTAACAATCTGTTACTTAAACATACAATTGCTACTGCTGCATCCTCATCCACAGGTTGCCCATCCTTGCGTGTATGAGTTAGTACATATAGCTCAGCCCTAGTTGGCTCCTTTCCATCAGGCCTCTTTGCACGCTACATTCACGAAAAGCAACAATAACTTAATGCGCGATGGTTTGCAAATCAAACTTTCCCACACATATACAATTATAAGTTCCAAAAGGTAGAAGTTACCTCCTCCTCACGTATCCTTGCAAAGCTCTTTGTGCCTGTAGTGTGTACAGCCTTTTGTTTTTTACGGTTAGCTCTGTTTGTAGCACTACGCTTCTATAAAATGCATTATGAATATCATGTTTCCACATTCCATGTAAATTAGAGGTAAAAAGTAATTGAACTTAATAGGAGTCTCATTTCAAAGATACAACACGAGTCACTTTATCGTTGCCAAGTACATACCTTTTCCGTCTCTGAGTTCCAGAAGGATATGAGAATTGGCCATTGATCTGGAAGGACCCTAGCATCACAGTCTTTCATTCGTTCCTCATCAGTCTTATGAGGATAATAATGACTAGCCTTCAATTCAGCCTTCCAGTCCCTCCATTTTGTTGCAAGCGACTTCATGACCCAATTTTTGCCATTTGGATCAATCTCAAACTTCGACTGTAGAACATACAGAAAGCAAACAACAACATAATCAGCTTTGGGGAGTGGGAGAAAGGAGGCCAATGGGAAAAGGAAAATTAGTGTTTCATGATACCTGGACAACCTGCCACATGTCCTCCTTGGCTGCATCAGGTATGAACCTCCAATTAACATAAGTAAGGGGTGCCATGTGACCATTCCGTGCTATGTTCCCTAGGAAGCTGCTAAGCTTGGATGCATCACGGCCAACAGGCTGCCCCAGCTTATTGATAGGGACAAATATCCGTTCACCATCCTGCAAGTCGTTTAGGAAGAGGCACCGAGTGGGGCCTCGACCCCTCTTTCTCTTCTGCATGGGCTGCTGTGACTCATGTTCCTGGTTGTGGTCCTGTGAGGACTGTTGGGGTTGGGGTTGGGGTTTGCTAGGGCTGAATGGATCCTTATGCTGTTGGGAAGGACTCTCGGTCACAGGGTCCACAGAGCACCTTGGTGGACGTCTGCTATACTTCTTGCCAGAGCGTGTAACTGACAAGTGCAAATGTCCTGCATAAAATTCAAACATGGAAAAAACAAATGAACACTTGGTCCTAAATAAACATCAAATCAATAGAAACAAGTCCTAATAAAGTACATATGATGTAGAATGTTACATAATTGATAAAAAAAACCTAGCAGAGACAAAGAAACCTAAACAAAAGACTAAAATATTGATGTAACACAACCTGGATAACACTCATGAGAAATTAATCATATTATCATTATTGTTTGTTTTTGTTGTTGTTGTGAACTTGTAATTATTGATAATTTGAAACATGCATTCCATAGATCATAGTCCTCAAATAATGGGTTTCATCTATAAAGTGACAAGGTGCATAGCATACCCTTCTTACCAACATCTCCACTAGCTGGCGGCTGAGAGGGCTGGGGCTGGCCAACACTTGCCTCCGGCTCTTTTGTTTCATTTGGCCATTTGTGGCTCTTTGAGGGCTGTTGTTGAGCCAGCGGTTGGGTGGAGCTTGCAAGCATGGGGTCCATTAGGCACCAAGGCACATATTTGTTGCACCTCATGGTGCAACCTCCTTCGCACCTGTTGGCACAATCTGTGGGACGTGGTAAGTGCATATGTCCTACTAATTTTTTTTTATAAGTTAATTTCCTACCAAAATATTAAAATCGCGCAGATATGAACACGTAAATAATGGAAACAGTCCTCATGGGGTGTGATTGGAAAAGGTGATTCGGATCCTCAATAAACTGACTAGCAAACATATGGAGATAAATAGATGAAAGAGATTAAAATATAGGCGCAAAGCAAAAGAACTCAAGCTTGAGAACTGGTAATAAGACACATTATCATTATGACTATAACAAAATGAATAAGAAATGTAAGCACAATATAGGAATTGCAAGCCAAAGAAGATTGCTTGTCTGTAGATATGAAGACTTTGATGGATTACCTGCACCAGCCTGTAACTGGTAGGGCTCTGGCTGGCTGGTACTCTGCTGGGGCTGCTGCAAATGATTCCGTTGTTCATAGCTCAATCGAGGCTGCTGTGGTTGAGACTGACTGGCACCATCAATCATGGAGCCCACCTTACTGGAAGGTATATATTTTTGGCGCTTCAAGGAGAAGTCCATCCCAGTAGGGAACTGTGATTGTCCTACATCCCACCCCAACCCCCACCCCCCCCCCCCCAGAAAAAAAAAAAACAATTGTTTAGGAAAATAAGAAAGAAGTTAAATGAAGAATACAGATATATGAAAATTTTGGTTAAGTTAACAACAAATTACTAACAGTATGCACAATTTAACATTTAGCCAAAGTATTGGAAAACATTGTTTTGACAAGAGCTCCAAGAGCAAAATGTAAATTCGCTCAAACAAATTATCAGCTTATATGAGGTGGTATACATGCAAAACTGTGCAGAATTATTTAAAACTTTTGCTGCAAAAGAGCATATTCATATAAAGCAATAAAAGTTTTCCATCAGTAGAGGGAACACAATACGCACAATGTAGGTTAGAAATAAAAGTTGTATCCATCTATCATCATCAAAATAAAAAGGCAACTATCGAGGATTGATCCTGCTAAAGCAGGGTCCCAAGCCCAGAAAATTATCATCTTTGTACAAGATAAAAACAATGCATAGGGCACCTGCAGCACCACTATCTGCGCCAATTTGCAGCTGAGAGAACTGTGGCTGGTTGGTGCTTGGCTGGGGCTGTTGCAACCGATAAGGCTGGGTATAGCTCGACAGAGGCAACTGCGAGAACTGTGGCTGGATGGTGTTTGGCAAAGGCTTCCGTGACTGATAAGACTGGTTATAACTTGCTGAAGGCAATTGGTGCTGCAGCTGTCTTGGCATCAGGTTGAAGTTGCCTGCCACATTGTCCGCAGGAGTTAAAGGCTGAAATCTTGTGTGTCTCATTGTAGAGTCTGTAGAAGGCAGTACATGCAGATGTCCTAGAAAATTTTGTTAACCAATCAATAATGATTCCAAAAATAATGCTTAATCATGGAAACAAAACCCTTATGATCCAAGGATGATTGAAATATCAACATGGATTGCATTTACATCTACTAGCACTTTACAGAAGATATACAAAAAAGCCTTGCCATTAGTGTCATATACAGATGAGATTATACACAGATCTATACTTTTTTCAGTTTTTTTTATAAGTAAAATGCATTCAAAAGTGGGGGGTGCAAACCAAAACTACAAAATCACTTACATGACAAAAACTCTTATAAACTCTAAAAGTTCATCCTCATTCACCAAGGGATGACCACCGAACCAAAAATTATGGGAGAGAAGCCATCTATCTTTAATTACACTTATCGGCTTTTCCACCCCATCAAAAGCCCTCATAATTCTCTCGGACCAAACAATCCAAAAAATAGAGAGAATAATTAAACCGCAAGCTTTTCTCAACTCTTTGGAGCCACTAAGCCCTGTCCACGCACAGATCTCCCCCCTAATAGAACTTGCCACCACCCAACTCAAACCTAAAACCACATAGGCCATTTCCCACAACTGTTTTGTCCAAGAGGAACACAACAAAAGATGGGAAACAGATTTGGCCTCTTCCTTACAAAGGTAGCACCAATTGACAAGAATGTTCCTCATCTTTGGAGATTGTCAATAGTCAAAATTCTCTACCATGAAGCCTCCCATGCAAAGAAAGAGACTTTGGTAGGGGCACTGGAATTACAAATTTTTTTCCATGGGAAGCCATCACTACCCTCACCCGAGGAATCAACGCAAAAACACAAATACAAAGATCTCGCATCAAAGCAGCCATCGCTCTTTGAGGACCATTTCACTCTATTCTTCCCAATCAAAGACACCTTCGCACTATACAGTTTGCTGTAAAAAGCTTCAAAGCAATCAACTTCCCAATCCTGAGCATTCCTTCTATACGGAATATCCCAAACAATACCATTGTGCGACAAAACAGCACATGACGGTACCAAAGCATTCTTATCTCTAGCCAAAGCAAACAGATTTGAAAAGAACTCTTTAAGCCAAGTCTCCCCATACCACACATCATGCCAAAAGAGAACGTTAGCCCCATTACCCACCTCAAACTTCACCTAAGCAGAAAACCATCCCACCCTTCCTTATCCACTTCCACACCCCTTTCCCATACGGCCTTCTATTTGGCTTAGACACCCAACCACTGTGATCCACTACATAAATAGCCTCCACAACCCTCCTCCACCATTATCTTTTTAATTCATAAACCTCCGCAACCACTGGGCCTTGTTAAACCAGATAAGAGATTCTACTCCGAGACCACCTACTTCCAACAGTTTTTTGACAACACCCCATCTCACCATATGGTCCTTGAACTCCTCTCCTGTATGATCCCAAAGGAATCTTTTCTAAATATCTTCCAGTCTCCTTGAAGAAGGTATGGAAAAGAGCGACATGAAATAAATAGGGAGACTGGTGAGGGTGCTCTTAATGAGAGTCAATCTCCCCACCTCCACCCCCTTCAAAAGACAATGCCTCTTCTAACCTGCAAGCCTCCACTTGAATCTTTCAATAATCGGATTCCACACCCCAACCTCCTTGAACTTTGCACCCAAAGGGAGACCCAAATAAGTAATGGGGAGAACCCCGGTTTTACAGCCCAAAACAAAAACAAGCAAATCAGCATCCACCCCCAAACCGAGTGGAATAAGCTCACTCTTACCCAAGTTAACCTTTAGAACAGAAACCGCCTGAAACAGACAAGAATACATCTAAGATTTAGAATCTGCTCCATATCCTCTCCACAAAAAAATCAAAGTATAATCTGCAAATAACATATGCAAAACCACCAACCTCTCTTCCCTGTCTGCTCACTTTAAATTCTTCTAACAGCCCCTCTTCCACCGCCTTATTGAGCATTTTACTGAGAACCTCCATAACCAGAATAAACAACAGGATCTCCTTGTCTCAGAAGCCCGAAAGGCCTCTATTAATCAAAATAAAGGTCGCAGACAAGATACATTCTTAATCCACTTACACCACCACCTGCCAAAACCCATACTCTCCATAAAGAAGAGAAGAAATTTCCATCAAACGTAGTCATAATCTTTCTCCACATCAAGCTTGCACAGAGCTTCCTCCTCCCCACCTTTAATATGAGCATTCACAACCTCATTGGCAATCAACGAGGCATCCAAATATTGTCTTCCCACAACGAAAGCATTTTGAGATTCCCCTAACTTTGCCCACTGCTTTCTTTAATCTCAAGGCCAAAACTTTAGAGATAAGCTTATAAATGCAACCAATCAAACTAATAGGATGGCAACTTCAATGAACTACAGCAACAATGTGCTAGAAAGCAATCAATCTTCTCTTTTAGATTTTCTTTTTTGGTTAGGGTGAAGGGGCTAAGAAAGAAAGTAATTAATCTTCAACAAAAGATCTGTGTGTGTGTGAGAGAGAGAGAGAGGCCATGGTGGAAGGTGCACTAGAGTTCAATAACTGGATTATTTTTTACATCCAACCTACAATCTAGTTGTGTACTGTCGAGAAGGAAAAACAGAATAAAACAAAAACAAAAGAAGTTGAAGAACAATTTCGTACTTGCGATGAAAATTTGTTTCTGAAAATGATAGAATTCCACCAAATGACAAGACAAGATGTTGTATTATCTAAATGAAAATCAAGAGTCATTATTGCTTTCCTCATCAAATTTTTACTTGTATAAGAACAATAAAATAAAATTTTACCAGCCAAATTCAGCTAATTGGAGAAAATTAAAATGCCTTAACTGAGAAAGAGGATACTATCAAACCCATACCAGAAGTTATCCTTTGTTGTTCATTATACAAGCCAGCTGTTGTCCAGTACTTCATGAATTTCTTCTTTGCCCGCTTCATAAGACGCAATATATAGTCACCCTTGGTGTTATACTTGCAGCAGTTATCCCAAATGTATTGTACGTCATTAAATACATCCTCTGAGTTCATGTACTTAACACCATTTTGAAGATTGCTGCATATTGTACCAAAGTCCATAGGGGTATCTATCACATCAAAATAATCCTGCTTGCAGTCCACCCCCCTCTCACATGAATGAAAGAGAGAGAATTTAGTTCGTATCATAAACCAATATCACAAGCAATCTGACATACTCCAAGACGGCAGAATGTGAACGATAACATTTACTTTTTTTGACAAGTGTGAACTATAACATTACAAATGACAACAACAATCCAAAAGTAGCCTTTATTACTATTTTGTATCTTCGACAGCATAATGGAAGAGTCAGAACCCTGTGACTTACTTGAGAAGAGTCGCCAATACTTGGGAAGATCTCTTCCCCCAAGTTCAAAAACTTCTGCCTGCCAAAAGAACTCTTTGAAGGGGGGAGATTCATGCTTTGAATGAAAAAGTAGGCGAGTGGCGGTCTTTCTAGTGAGGAGGAGCTTGCTAGGGTTATCAAAAGAAGTTTTTTGCTGGAAAAAGTCTAGAGCCCTCTAGCTTCGTCAAGATGATAGAAATTCAAATTTCTTCCATAGAGTGGCCATTTCTCATTGAACACATAATTTTATGAGCAAGATCGAGGTGGATGGGGTGATTCGAGGAAAGAGAGGATAGAAGAGAAGATATTTGTGGGTTTTACAAGCGTCTTTATAGTGAACCTTAAGAATAGAGGCCTTCTCTTGATGGTTTGAATTTCAATAGTATTAATGGGGCTACGGGACTTATAGCAAGGTTGCTTGAAAGCCTTTTTGAGGAAGAGGAGATTCTTTGTGTCATTAAAAGTTGCAAGGGGACAAAGCCTGAGCTCTAATGGCTTTACTATGGCTTTCTTTCCAAAGAATTAGGTGGTAATGAAAGATGATATCTTAAATTTTTTGAGGAATTCTACAATACCAGTCAATTTTTTAGTTGTATAAACTCGATTTTTATAGCTTTCAAGAAAAGTAGAGCTACTTGCATCAAAGATTTTTGGCCTATAAGCCTTGTGGGAGGTGTGTATAAACTCATTTCTAAGGTGCTAACACTTAGAATGAAAAAAATAATAAAAAAGTGATTTAGAATGTGGTGGACCTGGATCAAATGCTTTCATTGAAGGAAGGAAAATTATGGATGTCGTTTAATAGCCAATGAAGTGGTGGATGACCATCTATAGAAGGGAAGGGAGGATCTTATTTGTAAGCTTGACATGGAAAATGCATGATCATGTGTGTTGTGTGTTGGGACTTCGTCTTTTTGGTGACTTGTGTTGCCATTGGATAAGAAAATGAATCTCTTTTGCTTCCTTTTCTATTTTGATTAATGGATGTCCTTCCTATTTCTTTCATGCATCTAATAGAATACGGCAAAAGGACCATTTATCTGCTTTCTTGTTTACTTTGGTGATAGAAACCTTTAACTATATGTTGTCTAAAGTGGTTAATGAAGGACTTTGATGTTCATTTCAACCAGGTGCATATAAAAATGAGGTTATGGTTTTTGCCAATGATACCACTATTTTTTTGGGGCAGAAATTGAGCAAACTCTCTATCAAAGATGTATTTTTTTTTTTTTATAAGTATATTGTATTCAAAAACGCACCAATGGGATGCAACCCATCTACAAAATCATTTCCAAGATAAAAATTCAATAAACTATAAGAGCTCTTCCTTATTGAGAAAAGAATGCCCAGTAAAGTATATTTTTATTGCCTTTGAAGCGGTTTCAAGGCTTAAGATCACTTTAAGCAAGAGTTCTTTATTCCTCTTGCCAAGGAAGTTGATGGAGGTTTCCTGGCATGTTTATTGGGGTGCTCCATGGAGTATCTTCCTATTACTTATATAAAAAATAAATTAATAAATAAAAAGGTATATTAAATCCTTTTTTATATAAATAAAGGAAGAGTACACGGGATTCTATTATGGAGATATTTCAAAACAAGTTGGCCTGGTGGAAAAGACATCGTCTTTCCAAGTGGGAAGATTAAAACTCGTTTACATTACTCTTTCAAGCCTTCCTATCTATATATCTCTTAAGCAGCTTCAGAGCGTTCAAAGTAGACTTCTTTGGGGAAATGAGGGAGTAATACAAGTATTATTTGGTGAAACGGGCAATTGTCAAACGACCCATTAACATAGGAAGCTTGGGTCTCAAGTCATTTAGTTTGTTTAATAAGGCTCTTCTTAGGAAATGGTTATAGAGGTTCATATATTAGACGAAACATCTTTAGTGAAGAGTTATTCGTGCCAAGTTGGGGTGGAGCATAATGGGTGGAACTCTAAGGAACTAAAGGAGCTTATGCATGGGGTTTGGAAGCGGATTAGATAGGAAGGACAAGATTTCTTTCAAGGATGCAATTTGAGTTTGGGAAAGGAGATTCAATTAGTATTTTGCATGATGTATGCTGTGAGGATACCACTTTGAAAGACCAATTTCCAAATGTTTACTCATTAGTGAGAGAAAAATAAGCTTTAAAAAGTCATCTTGTGTCTTTGTTTAATGGATGGTTGTTATGGAACATTGCATTTAGCCTTAATGTACATGATCGGGACCTTTTTTTTGATAAATATGATTGGGAACTTTAAGACATTGGAGAGCTTTTTGAGAAGGAGTTTTGATTTACAAAGGTAAGAGAGAATCAAATGGAGACTAACATGGGTTTTTGTTGAATCCATCCATCACCTCTTGCTTGGATGTTCTTGGACAAGTCGTGTTTTCGAGTTGGCTTTTTGGATGTTGGGAGTCTCTTGCGTGCGTGTCAGTTCCGTTCCTGAGGAGTTTTAGGCTTAGAGTGGAGTTTGAACTTCTAAAGAGAAAAGCAAAGTCATTACTTTGATCCCACTTTCCATAATGTGGATGGCTTAAATGGAAAGAAAAAAGAGAGTTTTTGAGAGTGTGGCAAGACTGACTGCTTCTATTAATGAGGGGTGGTCTAATCTCTGTATCTTTTGGTTAGAAGGGAATAATTTTTTTAAAATGAGCTACATCTTATAGAGTTCATAAAAACACTATCTTGTAGATAGTCTCTTGTAAATGGGTATATACACTTTACGTTTTTTATTAAAACAAACATTCCACTGACAACAAACAAGCACATATTATAAACGACTTTTTATTTTTTATTTAATAATAAAAGGACTTAGATATTAGAACATCACACTTTAGGGCTATAATATTACTCAGCATCCCACGCTAACTTGTAAACGCTTATGCAATGAAAGTAAATATTACACGCCAAGTCACACTTACAGGTATTCCCAAAGCAACAGGATCTATTGGAGCATTAAAAGGCTCAGCCTCATCCATTCTCATAACCTTCTTAATCACCTAAAAGACATAGGACATTTGAGGTACTTAAGCATTAGGAATCTTGCACTGAGAAATAAACAGTTAGAAGCCTGGAAGTACTTTTTGAGCAACACTCAAAGCATATTTCACTTTCAAAAGCACAAAATTTACTTTCAAGGCACTAACTGAACAAGCCCAAAATTCACATTAATCAAAAAACTCACAACATACCACCAAGGCAGTTTTCAATTCTCTCTTATTGTACCAAGGATCATGATAAGGCATCTTTGATTTCTTTCTCTTTCTAGTTAAAGAGCTCAACCCCCTTGATGAGTTACCCTTCACCTGTGCACCTTTCTTCGACAATTTTACCATCCTGCGCTTGGCTTTATCATGAGCTTTAATTGATTTCCCTAATCTTCTATCAACCCATGAGTCCTCAGAACTAGTAGTATCTAAAACATTGTGTGACTCATCACTTTCACTTGACGAAGATGACCCACTCTCTGTTTCAGACTTAGATTCATCATCACCAAAATTCTCTGTCCCAGAATTTTCTTCATTGTTTAGGTTAACGAAATCCAAGAATGCTTCTTCATTTTGGCCCACTTCAGGGGATTTTTCAGTCACAATTTTCTTGGCAACTCGCTTTCGCTTCATTTTTTTTCACCAACTATTAACAACCAACAAGATATATGGCACACCAGGTTGCTTCAGATATTAGGATTTTCAATCAGCAGTCCTACATGAGCAATGAAAAAATATGTTAAAATTAGTTACATTTTCCAACGGTAAAAGAACTTAGTATTAACTTCGTACCCAGTCACATAAAGCTTTCGATCAATTGCCTCATAGATATGGGACAAAGAAAAGAAAAAATTTGCATATAAATTGGACCTTAATTAAGTGGGTCCAAAACAACACTATAAAGAACAAGCCTCTAAAAATAAACATTTGTTCCCTAACTGAAGCTTTTTAAAAGAAATTAATCTAAAAAAAGCTCTATAAATCACATTAAGCAACCGAATTCTGAAAGAAAAACAAAAGGCCTTTGATACTCTACACTACAGCACTTAAACGTTGGGCAAAATCAGAAAAATGTGCGTTTCACTTTCATTCTCAGTGTATAATCCATAACACAACGCTAAAATTAGTTTTATTTCGTAACTAAAAAACTATGTAAGAGCTAAACAGCTCTTTCAACTAACCCCCCCCCCCCCCCCCCCCAAAAAAAAAAGCACAGTAATTTAACCAAAACACCTTTTTTTTTCTTTAAGCCCTAAAAACCTCTTTAAAATATTAAAAAGAAAAACGGCAGAGTACTCGGGCATAAACACCTTCTTAATTTTAGGAGCAACACTAAGCCTTGAGCATGTCTCCCTCACTGTAGCCTTTACAATTAAATTAAGCTAAAAAAATTCTAGAAATTACAAAGATCAAAGAAATCTTAAAGAAAGGAAAAAGAATAGAATCTAATTTTCTAAACCAAAAGCAGCTAAAAGTTAGGGTAAAATCTAAATCACAAGAAGCTGCATTTCAATTTTTCATTCTAACCCAAGCACTTCTCTAAATGTAAACACCGAGAAATATAAGGAAAAGAAAAAAGACGAAAGAGAAAAATACCATTAAGAGCAAGAGAGAGACTATGGTTCGAAATTGGGGAATTTAGGGCTTTAAAAATGTAGGGCGGAGCATGCTATCAAGGTGAAAACGAGAGCGAAATGAGTTGATTATCAGTCCATCACTGACGACTTAGACACGTCGCTAACTCTCTATAAAAGTAAAGAACTCGTAAACGAGCCTTGACAAATCAGCACCACAGCGGCAGTTATCGGATGTATTTCATTTCATTGTGTGTTGGTGTTTTTGGTAGCGCTACTAATTAAGCGGCCGCGACTGGGTCCATTTAAAGGGTCCGGTTTGATTAGAATTTATTTCATGGTTATCGACAAAATTAAGTGTAAATTTCTTTCATTCGATGATTTGATTTGATATTTAATTTTATCATAAGTTTGATTTTATTTTAATTTTTAAATAAAAAATATCATGATTCTTATAAATATAATTTTACATTTTCAAAAAATGTATGAACAAAAATTGTTTTAATTATGTTGTATCAAATATTAGATAATTTATAGTTTCATTGTTGATTTAACATAATCGGTTCAATAATTATTTTATAAACTATAACTTATTTATGTCAAGTGGGTTCTAATTTTTTTTATTTAATCATAGCCTTAATTTTTTATACTTTATTTATGTGCTTAATTTTTAAATTTGTAAGAACTCAATCAAACCATTTCAAACCACTTGTTAATGTTTTATTATTTTACAAATAAATAATAATTAAAATATCAATTAATAAGTGGTTTGACTTAATTTGATTAAGTTCTTTTACATATTTGAGAAAAAAATAAACACTTACTATTCTCTGCAAAAAAATCCTAGTCAAAGCAAGATAGTGTGGGGTACGGGTCTTTCACCGTCTTGATCCTCTCGCGGAGAAGAATGATAATGAAGAACGAGCAAGATCATTAAGGGACATTTGAGGGTCAAATCAATGGGTTAATCGGTTTGGTCAACTCCATGCAATCCAAAGGACAACTAAGGGACATTTCAAAAAGGGTTATTGCATGGAGTCGCCACTTAGTTTTTCAAAGCACTAAAAACCTTTAAGCCACTTGTCATGTATAATCGAGATTCAAGTCTGGGATTTAGGGTATACGGTGGGAAGGTCCGGAGAGCACCCCACCAACGTCTAAACCTCAAGGGGCTAGCCTCTACTCTTGCTCTTTAAAAGGGAGTTTGATTAACTTTTTAATACTATAAATGTTCTTTATTTTCAATTATCACACACGCAAGTATAATGAAGCACACGTGAACATTATGGTATAATGACAGAGATATGGCAGTAAATAATCAAGGCAGAATATCATCCTGAAATTGAATCAAGTCAAATCAAAAGATATAACATGCATGTGAGCATCCAGTCGACATAAACAAGACATGAGATAGATATCCATGCTAACTTAATCATGTGATGATCATCATAAAATTCTAGAGAGTTAAACCATGTTATTTCAACATATTAAACATCATACATGGATTAGAATCAAACAAAGTCATCAAATCATGCATATTTGAGAAAATAGACATAAATTTCATTTAATTTAATTCATCCATTTAATCTTTGTTTTTATGTTATTTTTAAGGTTCAAACATATTAATCATCATACAAAATTTTAGAAGCATTGGATATCATATGAATTAGAAAAATTAAAATGAAACTCGAAGATATCTAGTGTGGGCGCCAATCTAGATCGATACCTTGTTGGGCACCAATCTAGACTAGTACCCTAGGGTAAGGCGCCAGTCTAGGTTGGTACTCACACCTAATACGAACCAAACTCTTTTTTTTATCTCTTTTTCACTCCAAATCACTTCCTAGCATGTTTCTATGCTTGAAAATCAATGGGATAGTTCACATATTACAACAAACAACACGTTTAAAACATGAAATCAAAGAAAAACATAAACTTTCTAAAACATGCAATAATGAAAAGAAATCTAATTGAGGAAGGATTCACACCTTTTCAGACTTACTATTGATGTTAGAAGTCTTTGTGATGCCTTTTAGCTTTCCTCACATCTTCATAATGTCTCGAATCAAATTTAAATGCTTACTCTTCTCAAAATAGTTTTTATGGTTTCTTCTTGGCTTGATTCAACAACTTTGATTCGGTGGATCGATTGATGTTTTTGATGTTGATGATGATGATACTATGACAAAGAATGTTTGATTTAACTTACCTTTGGATGGATTAATGGGAAAAATTAAGCTAGAGCTCAAGTGTTTAAGTTTTCTAGAGAGAGAAAGAAGAAGAAGAAGAAGAGAACTTTGAAGCTAAAAATACTCCATAAAATCCAAATTTTGAGATGTATTAATAGATTTTATGTGTTAGAAGTGTGTTAGGATCATAGTTCTTGTGTTTAAATTAATTAAGATGTCTTAGCTCTGATCAGAATGAAGTTCTAGAGTGTTGGAAATCACTTTGACAAGATGCCCAGATGGTGATCTTCCAAACAGCCAAGTCTTGAATGACTTGTAGAAAGAATTTCAGCAATCGAACACAAGAACAGAAAATCAAAGAAAGAAAGAAGACAAGTAATTTGTTGTCGAGGTTGGGCAATGTGCCTACGTCCCCGTGAGTTCCTCTGAACTCTCTGCACTATCTCAATGGTTCTTAAAAAGTTACAGCAATCCCCTTCAAGAATCCAAGTTCTTGAAGAACCAAGAAGAGAACGAGAAAGTGATAGACCTATTACAATGCTTTCTATCAATTCTCTACTAACCTCTCTTCTTTACAACCAGCCTCACTACAAGAGTGCCTCTTGTGTTTATGTCTCTCACACAATTCTCTCTTGTGTTTACAATGATCTCACAATGTCACAACCTGTGTGGTTCTCTCACACACCTTTTTCACCACTTGAAATGAGGCTAGGAAACCCTTTTTATAGTCTCTTAATTCTTGGACAATCTTGTGAATCATTCTTGACCCTTTGATCATGTTCTTCCTTTAATCTCAGCCCTTCATCACTCTCCAAGTGATGCTGTGCGTTTTGATGTGGTGCTGTGTGCTGCGGCGTGACCTGATGCTGCACCCTCCTGATGCTGTGTGCACACCTCCTGCCTGTGGGCAGAAACTTCCACAGCAGTGTGCCTGACCTTCCCATGCTCAAAATTGAAGCACACACATGTGTGCAACCTTATAACTTGCTGAAATTTGATATCCCATAATTGGTTTGGACATTAACCAACTTTAGACCATGTTTGGACATGTTTGAAACTTAGGCAAATAACAACAATCTCTACCTTTGTCTAAGTGTTCAAAAAACCTGAACCATTGTGCAGAAAGCTTCGGGATCCAAACTCATCTGGAGTTACCAATTAACCAACTCCATTCCTAAGAAGTCCAAGGCAATGATTGGACCTTCTTAGAGGTAGAACCTTGGTGCCTAAATCTGCAGGACTTTTCTCCGTGGTCTTCTTGTCAACATGAATGCATCCTTTCGTACCATTTTCCAGAATGTAATGATACCAAACATCCATATGCTTTGTCCCCTCATGGAACACCAGATTTCTCCAAAAGTGCCCCGCACTTTGGTTATCCAAAGTTACCACCACCTGCTCTTTTAGGACCTCCAACTCGTCCAACAACCCTTTGCAACCCATAGCCTCCTTTATGGCTTCCGTAGCCGCTATGCATTTTGCCTCAGTTGTTATGAGTGCTACTATTGGCTGCCACTGAGCCTCCTTGTTCCTCAGCAACCACTTCATCCCAAGCCAATGCTTCTTTCCGGGATTACTCACAATTTTGCTGAAAATACTAATTGCCCAAGAAACCCTCAATCGGCTTCTCTCTTTTTCTTGGATGATTCTCATCCCAAGGATCTTTTGTGCAAGGCTGAGATCCTTCCTCTCGAACTCCTCACTATGTTGAGATGTAAACCTTTCCATCATCTTCTTGCTGTTCCAAACCAACAGCCTATTAATGACATAGATGAGGATACTCACCATCTTCTCCACCTTGTGTCCAGGTGAGAAAGTTCTTGTGAAATCTATGTCTTCTTTCCTTGTGAACCCATTCGCCACCAGCCTAGCCTTGTTATGGACTTCATCTCTTGGAGGTCACCCTTCTTTGATCTTGTAAGTGCACTTACATTCCACAACTTTCTGATTTCCTGGAATTTTCACCAATTCCCAGAAGTTGTTCTTCCTCAAAGAATCCATTTCTTCCTCCATAGCTAGCTGCCACTTTGACGAATCCTTACACTCCATGGCCACCGTGTAAGTTTCTTGTTCACTCATCTCTCCTTCTGTCCAAGGAGCAGCTGCATCCGCAGCATCCGCAAACCCACATCTTGAAGGTGGTCCGACCAGCCTTCTTTCCCGGTCTCTTGTGAGCTGAAAGTCCTTCCGACTTGCTGCAGCATCCTTTTCTTGTTCAGCCTCTTCTTGAGTTTCTTGAGCTTGGCAATCATCCAAGGGCTCTACCTGGTCTGAACCCTCTTGCCTCCTTTGCTCTACCTGAACAGAATCTCCCTTGATGCTATGCTCAACAATTTCTGAATTGGTTTGCTCACTAGCCCCTGCCGGGTTAGTTTTCTCCAAGTAGGGAAATAACAATTCATTAAAATTAACATCCCTACTTATTATGAGTTTTAATCCTTCTTTTTCTAAGGACCACAACCTATATCCCTTAGCTCCTTCCCCAAATCCTAGAAACACACATTTTCTAGATCCTGGGCTAAGTCCATCATCCTTTTGTTGTGCATACGCAGCACACCCAAAAGTCCTAAGGTTGTCCAACTCAGGGGGTTTTTCACTCCACATCTCCATGGGAGTCTTTTGGAACACAATCCTAGAGGATGATCTATTAATCAAATATGCAGCTGTAGCTACAACTTCTCCCCAAAAATATTTTGGTAACCCGGATCCATCTAACATGCACCTAACCTTTTCCATAAGGGTCTTATTCATCAACTCAGCAACTCCATTTTGCTGAGGAGTTTCCACAACTGTCCTATGTCTTAGAATGCCATTTAACCTACAGAATTGATCAAGTTCTTGGTTAAAAATTTCTAAGCCATTACCAGTTCTTATCCCCTTAACTACTTTACCCATTTGAGTCTCAACCAGCCCTTTCCACACCACTAATTTATTCAATGCATCTGATTTATTTTTCACCAAATAAACCCACACTTTTCTTGAATAATCATCAATTAAAGACAGAAAGTAAATGTTACCTCCTTGTGTTGGTGTCCTAGCAGGTCCCCAAAGGTCCGCATGAATGTAGTCAAGAATGCCCTTAGACTTGTGCACTCCGGTGTTGAAGCTGTCCCGATGTTGCTGCCCAAAAACATAGCTCTTACAGAAATCCAGTTCTTCTACTTTGTCACCACCAAGTAGACCTTCCTTGCTAAGCACTTGCAGGCCCTTTTCGCTCATGTGTCCCAAGCGAGTGTGCCAAAGGGCTGCCTTGTCCAGCTCAGCCATCAAGCTTGCTGCTTGATCATTGGTTTCTGTTTCTCCGATCATCTCATAGAGTCCATCATTTCTTGCTGCCTTGATCACTACCAAAGATCCCTTGGCCACCTTGATCTTTCCTCCCTCTATCTTGCATGTATAGCCCATGGAATCCAGCTGCCCCAATGAGATCAAGTTCCTCTTCAAATCTGGAACATACCTCACATTTTCCAACAGCCTTGTGACTCCATCAAACATCCTCAATTGGATATCTCCAATCCCTCTCACTTGGCAAGAATTATCATTCCCCAAGAAGACCCTTCCATCATTAATCTTCTTGAAATTCTTAAACCATTCTTTGTGAGGGCTCATATGATGAGTGCACCCGGTATCCAAGATCCATTTCCCGCTGCCTTCTTGCCTCTTGCTCACACTTGAGCACACAACAAGAACATCATCATCTTGTTGTTCTGTTTTGGCAACCGAAGCCTCTCCATTCTTGGTATGGCTTCCTCCTCTATCCCTTGTCATCTTCTTGCAATCTTTCTTGACATGACCCTCCTTATGGCAGTAGTAGCAGCTCTTCCCTCCAAATCTCAGTTTGGAATGCATTCTCCCATGGCTTTCTCCTCTACCTCTGTCCCGGTAGTAGCCATGCATGCTGCTGTGCACTCTTCCATGGCTCTCTCCTCTACCTCTGTCCCGGTAGTAGCCATGCATGCTGCTGTGCACTCTCCCATGGCTCTTTCCTCTAACTCTGTCCCGGTAGTAGCCATGGTTGCTGCCATACCAAGTTGCTGGCCTTCTTTTAAAGAACAACCATTTACCACTTGATGCACTCCTTTTCTTGGCATCAAGATTATCTTGCAACTCTTTCTTAGGATCAAATTTAAAAGCAAAGATTCGTTTCCGAAGATACCTCTTATGTGGGAGAGTCTTGGCAAGAAACAATTCATCTAGTTTATTCCATAATGCAGCTGGATCTTCCGAGTCTCCGCACTCCCTTGTGACATTGTCCGACATGTGCAAGAAAATGGTGCTGTAAGCCATCTTCTTCATCTCGGTCTGCTGGTCCTCCGTGACACTTGTTGGAAAAGCATCATCTTCTCCAATAGCCAAGTCCACCTTCTGTTGCATGAGAACCGCCTTGATCTTCCGCTTCCATAGGGCAAAGTCCCCCTTTCCATCAAACTTCTCCACACAGAAATTTGAAGCCATCTTTTGCGGACAAGATCCCAGATTTGTGCACTAACCACAACTACTTTCTTCAACTTCAAGAACACAGATCGTAGATGGATCTTTAACACCGTTGCTTGAATCAACCTTCAAGAACACGACCGGATCTTGATCTTTACACCGTTCTTGAATCACCCAAGAAGTTTGATCTTTGATTCTTGGAGTCTTGGCTCCGTACCTTCTACTTCTTATTCCGATAACCAGCTGCTGTGCTCTGATACCACTGTCCAAAGCTCTGATACCACTGTTGGAAATCACCTTGACAAGATGCCCATGTGGTGATCTTCCAAACACCCAAGTCTTGAATGACTTGTAGAAAGAATTTCAGCAATCAAACACAAGAACAGAAAATCAAAGAAAGAAAGAAGACAAGTAATTTGTTGTCGAGGTTCGGCAATGTGCCTACGTCCCCGTGAGTTCCTCCGAACTCTCTGCACTATCTCAATGGTTCTTACAAAGTTACAGTAATCCCCTTCAAGAATCCAAGTTCTTGAAGAACCAAGAAGAGAACGAGAAAGTGATAGACCTATTACAATGCTTTCTATCAATTCTCTACTAACCTCTCTTCTTTACAACCAGCCTCACTACAAGAGTCCCTCTTGTGTTTATGTCTCTCACATAATTCTCTCTTGTGTTTACAATGATCTCACAATGTCACAACCTGTGTGGTTCTCTCACACACCTTTTTCACCACTTGAAATGAGGCTAGGAAACCCTTTTTATAGCCTCTTAATTCTTGGACAATCTTGTGAATCATTCTTGACCCTTTGATCATGTTCTTCCTTTAATCTCAGCCCTTCATCACTCTCCAAGTGATGTTGTGCGTTTTGATGTGGTGCTGTGTGCTGCGGCGTGACCTGATGCTGCAGCCTCCTGATGCTGTGTGCACACCTCCTGCCTGTGGGCAGAAACTTCTACAGCAGTGTGCCTGACCTTCCCATGCTCAAAATTGAAGCACACACATGTGTGCAACCTTATAACTTGCTGAAATTTGATATCCCACAATTGGTTTGGACATTAACCAAATTTAGACCATGTTTGGACATGTTTGAAACTTAGGCAAATAACAACATAGAGGTTGAGAAAGACTTCAACTCATAGAAGGGATGAACTCGGAAACTTAGAAGTTGAGCACCACTCTAAAATGGTGCCTCAGGTTTAGGTACCACTCTAGAATGGTGCCCACCAGTGTCAGGCGGTACTTTAGACTAGTCCTTGGTACCTAGACTTGCCAGATTGACTTGATTTTATGGATTTAACCCTAATTTTGAGTGTACAAAACATCTAAGTCCTAACTTAACTCTTTTAACATTATTTATCAAGAATTCTCATCATCCACCATAATCCGTCACTCGATCTTTGATTATATGATTATTTGGTGTTTTAAATTGTAGCCCTAAAGAGGTGGAATTAATGGGTGCAAAATGAGGTGTCTATAATTGCTCCTCTTAATTTGACGATGCATACATGGGTGTTTATGCGGCGTTAAGAGTCATAAAGATAATTAATTTGGCCAATTAATAAGGATCATACAGACATACAAATATGGAATCATAAAAAACATGGGTATATATATGGTCGCACTCAAGCCTTTGAGTTGCCTATGTACACTAGAAGGGATCAGACCAGACATAGTTCAAACAAACATAGGGTGAGAGCAATTTTCCAAATTGAAATGAAACCTCGTTTGTACTTCTTTATTGAAAATACATTGTGTACCTGATTTGATGATTCGCGCTTATGAAGCTAATTGAAACAACTACGGAATTTTCGTACAAATGTACATTTTTTTCATTAATATGAATGCAAGATGCTTTTGACTTAAGTGTTTTATGAACATGAATTCTTTCCATTGGGATCTTTCCAACTTTAAATGCTTACTTGAATTCAATTTGATTGAATTTGGTTTTTAAGTGATTACTTAATATTTCATGCATATGAAATTTTAAAATGGATGAATATTTAATTTTTCATACCTGAGAAAAAATTGGTTTGTTTCATGCATATGAAACCTTCAACTTGAATGGATATTTAATTTTTTATTCTCACAAAAAAATTAATTTGGATGTTTATTCAATTTTTCATGCTTACAAAAAATTTAATTTGGATGCTTATGGAAAATTCAATTCCTTAATTTTTCATGATTACAAAAAATTTAATTTGGATATTTATTCGGTTTTCCATGCTTACAGAAAATTCTACTTCTTAATTTTTCATGCTTACGTAAAATTTAATTTGGATGTTTACCCAATTTTTGTAAGTTTTCCATGCTTAAGAAAATTCAACTTCTTTAATTTTTTATGCTTACGAAAAATTTAACTTGGATGTTTACCCAATTTTCTATGCTCACGAAAATTCAATTTCTTTAGTAAATATCTAATTTTTCCATGAATAGGAAATTATCAAATTAATTTCATGCATATGAAATTTTCAACTTCGAGTGAATACTCAATTAATTTCACGCATATGATATTTTCAATTTCAATTAGTTTCATGCATATGAAATTTTCAACTTCGAATGCATACTCGATTGATTTCATGCGTATGAAAATTTCAATTTCAATTAATTTCATGCATATTGAATTTAAAATTTTAAGTGAATACTTAGCTTTTTTCATTAATATGAAATTCTCAATTAGTTTCATGCATATAATATTTTCATGGGTTTGCATTTTCTTGGAGATGATTTTTCATTTGGAAGATGCACTTTTGTGCATTGTAGAGATTTTTGGACTTGGTGGAGATAAGCCTTTTGCAAGGGAGGACAATTTTAGAAAAGTGAATAGTGACAAGGATGAGTGGTCCTTTAAAATGGGTTCAAGTTCAAGAAACCCATTCTTTTTCTTCTTCTTCATATCATTTCATTCTTTTTGCAACCGTTTGCTTTAATAATCAATTTCCTTGCATTTTCCATCAATGGGGACAAGGCCAAGAGAAATTCCGGTGGATAACCAAGGTTATGGAATCAAAAAGTTTACACTCAATAAGAAAGCAAGTCCAAGAATCTTTTGGTGGGCATGGAAACTCACCTAAATGCTTTTCATCCTAAGGTAATTTCACCTTCCTTAATTCCACTTTGGTTGCCTTTGATTTGTTGGTTGCAAGTTCTTGCAAATTCTTTATGAATGTGGTCATTTTAAAGTTTCTCACCAAGTGTTTAATGAATTTTTATTTATTTCTTTTTGATGTTTTTATTCATGTTTATGATTACATTTCATGTTTGGAATGATTTTTGTATTACCTGGAATGAAAAATGGGTAAAATGGCTGAATTTTAGAGTTAAAATTGGGAGATGAAAAAGTGTAGTCTCGAGCACCACTCTAAACTGGCGCCTAAGGATTGGCTCCTGGGGCTTGGCACCTCTCTAGAGCGGTGCCTGGCCCTTAGGTATAGGCTTCTTTTTTTTTTTGCTTTTTTCTTCATTTTTCTTGTACTCTAAACACAAATCATGATCATATGTGTATGATTATGTTCATAAAAGAGGAAATATGAGCTCACCAAGAGATTGATATAAACAACTTCATGCTAATGTTAAGAAGTATGTTGATGCATCGAGTTTCAAGAAATTTATAGCAATCTTGAGTAGGCCCTACTCCTCACAAATTCTTATTTTGTGCTTATTGAAGAAATGGTGGAATACCACTCATACTTTTCATGTGGAATCTAGGGAACTAACAGTCATCCCTTTGGAATTTATAAAGATCACGGGTGTGAAAGTAACTGGTAAATCACTGAATATGGCATGAATATTTATAAGAATAAGAAAAAAATACTCAAATTGGTTGGTGAGCCTTTAGCTTCTCATATGCAATCGACAGTGAGTTGCAAAGATTCGAGAATTTATTATGAGAAGGATCTTGGTGATGAGGAGGACATTAAGCAAATTACTCAGGTGTTTATCTTGCACTTGTTGGGATGCACACTCTTTATGAATGCTAAGATCAAGGTTCACTTGCCTTAATTAGTTAGTTTGAAGAATTTATCCATGGTGATGGATTATAACTGGGATTTGCCAGCTCTTAAGGTTTTTTACTTGGGTGTGGATTCAATGTCTATGAAGCTTTTTGAGAAACAATCCAATCCTCAAGGGTTTTGGCTAGTTTGGGAGGTGCATTCTCACACTTTATCTCTTGTTCTTGTTTGGATTTGGTTTATTTGGCTGTGGGTATTGAAATGTGTTTGCTTTTCAGGCGTAGGCCATAGAGTATTTCGTCAACATGGATGCGACTCCTATTGAAGAGATAAAGAAGTTTTATCGATGGGTTCGTTGGGCTTTAGGAAAACGAGCTAGTGACCTGTCTGTTTGGCATAAGATGGTTTCTAAGATTACACCTGAGACGATATTATTCTGACCTTCCTCATTTCAGTTTATTGCATACCAGTTGTGTAATACTCGTATTCTTAAAGTAAGGGTAAAGAAGTAATTTGATAGATATTATATGGAATTAAAATAATATATACATGAAATATTTATTATTGAATAAAATAATTCTTTTGTAAAAAAACTGGACGCGTAGTGGTGTAAAGAAAAAAAAACGAAAAAGGAAAAAAGAAGAAGTTCCGAGCGTTGTAAAAAGAAGAAAAAGAAAAAGAAAAAGAAAAAAAAAATGAAGCTTTGGGCATTGTAAAAAGAAGAAAAGAAAAAGGTTGGCAACACCTGGACTCCAGGTGTTATCAAAGTAGCATGGAAGTAATGCATGTTACACAGTATAAACCGAGGTTTAAACCCAAGAGGGGATGAATTAGGTTTTAAAAACTTTTGCTAATTACTTTGCAAGTTTTTAAACAGTTGAATGCACAAAGCACACAAACAAGTAATATGCTTGAAAGTAAAAGAATTTAAGGAAGAGAAAATGCAAACTTCGTTTATAGTGGTTTGGCAATATCGGATTCCTTTCGACCCTATGTTCACTTTCTTCAAGGAACTTTCTTAAAGTAATCCACCAAAACTTTAGTCGTACAACTTCACGGGTGTTGCACAAACCTTATAACCGATCTCTTCCTCACGGAAGCTACAATGAAGTGTTTAATCCTAAACACTCTAAGAGTTATACTAACTCTTTTCCTTTACAATAAATGAAATTTGCTGTAAAGTAAATGGTAGAGAGACAACAATAAGTGCTTTTATAAATAAACAATATCTCTCTTTCAAGAACAAGCTTGAAGAATTGATCAACAATAAAAAAATTTCAAAGCTTTTAAGAATTATTTAGCTATATTATGAATTGAATGTGTTCTCTTCTTGTTTTAAATGCTCATTGAAGTGGTTTTCTATATCATTGAATTAACATGGCCATTCGACACAGACTTGGTAGGTTTGGGGCATTAAATGCTCAAATCCTGCTTCTCAAACGGTCATATTTTTAAATTACCAGTCGATTAGGTCCTTGTACCAATCAACTAGGTCCTTGTGCCAGTCGACTGGGTCAAGTGAAGAATTTTTACTTTTTAGGTCAAAAGAGAGTACCACTCGATTGGGTCAGAGGACCAGTCGACTGGGTTCTCAACACCAATCGACTGGGAACTTTCTGTCCCATATCCCAGTCGACTGGTATAAGGACCCGGTTGATAAGTGCTTAAATAATAATATTTAAGCCCCTTAATTTACACTTGTTAGGCTCTTTATTTATATATTTTAGTAGATTCTACTTCACTTTTGTGTTTTTTGTGTTTTTCATAGGGCTTTAACTAAAATATAACATTTTAGAGCTCTAAGGAATAAAAAGTGAAGGTTTACAAACCAGTAAGAACGCACCTCTCTTGTGATCGAGCGCATAGGCACTCAAGCGCACACTTAGAAGGCTCGAGCGCATGCGCAGACCCTTACGATCGTGTGCACACGCACCAGAGGTGGCAAAGCTAGATTCAGAAAGAAGTTTTCGGACCATAAATTGGAAATTAGGGTTTCGGGGCACCCTTAGAGCCCTATATATAGTCTTCTAAAACGCAGAAAACATACTTTTGGATTGAGCTTGAAGTTGTAAGCTTTGGAGAGGAATTAACGACTCGTCTCCTCAGCATTCTTCGGTTTTATTTTCTGTTCTAGTTTAGTTATGGTTATGATGTTTAGTTTACTTAGCATGTGTAACTAATTTCCTAATAGGGCTCGATTGAAGCCCTGATTATGCTTTCCTATATATATAATCATTGATTGCCTTTGCAAATAGCCATGTTATAATGCTTTAATTGATTAATGCCTGTTTTTATTTAAATTCATCATATGTGTGTGTCTGATCAACGTATACATGTGGTATGGATCAGTTAGTTAGATCAATTTGGATGACCGAATCCTGGGTCTGACAATAGTAACAAAAAAAATCTATGTCAGATTCTTAGGTTAATCAACATGGGAAACTGGGAGCGAACCAAGCCCTAGGTCTCATGTGGTTGTCGATTTCCACAAACCTTATGCTCTCTTAAGGAACAACTCAGTATACACCATGCTGAATCCCTTAAGAGAGAAAAGAGTTAGAGTATACACCATGCCTAACTCATTGCTTAGGGAGATCAATAGCCTAAGGAGTGGACCAAGCCCTTAGGTTGACAACCATTAGGTATTCATGATAGGGCTATAGCATTGGCACTTTACTTATTAGGAAAGTATGATTAGTGGTGGATATCAAAGCCCTATGTTCTTATTATTGTTAATTCACACTCAACATTTATTTCTATCTTTTTATATTGAGAAACTAATTCTACATCGAAATTCACCAATCCCTGTGGAGATGATCTCGCACTTGCACACTATGCTACTATTGACCTTGTGCACTTGCAAGTAAAACTGTACGATTATTTGCTTATTTATTTAATTAGATAAACGAACAACAAGTTTTTGGCGTCGTTGCTGGCGATTGCACTAAATTTCTTTCTAGAATTATTTTTGTTTAGTTTAGTAATTTTTATTTTTAATTATTTATTCTGTTTTATTTTATCAAAAATCTCAAAATTTTTAGTTTTTGTTTTTACCTTTATTTTTGTTGCATCAAAAACCTAATCTAATTCCTTTTTGTTTTCTATTTCAGGGACTCCAGGAAAAATTCTCTACACCACTTGCGATAGAGCGCACCCCTTTGTGCGATCGAGCGCACTTAAGGCAGAGAGTTACGCGGGCAGCAGTGTTGAACTGCTGCACTAAAGTAATTGCTACCGATTCATGCACAGGCTTCGATCCAGACATCTAACGTTCTTTCCCCTCGATATCGAGCTTGAGCGAACTATCTAATAAAGGCTTAGAGACAACTCTGAAGAGATAGAAGAAGAAATCGAGGAAGAAGCACCAATGGCAGAACAGATCGAAAATCAATAACCACCTGAGCGAAGACCGATGAAGCAATCCTCCATCTCACGGAACCTCGACGAACCATCTTGCATTGCTTATCAACCCGAGGCGGAAGGTAACTACTACATATCTCCAGAGATACTCAGTGCATTGACTCACTTTAGGGGTACACCTAATGAGGATCCACACTTGCACCTTCGAGAGTTCTTCGATCTCTGCAAATTCCAGCACATCCGAGGACTAGACCAAAAAGGAATCAGGTTAATTCTTTTCCCCTTTTTCCTTAAAAGATAATGCTAAACTGTGGTACAATTCATTGCCTACAGTTTCTATCCACACTTGGGAGGAGTTGGCCAGCAAATTCCTAAGGAAATTTTTCCCGGCCCAAAAGACAAGGCAAATAAGGAAGGAGATTTAGTCTTTCCATCAAAAGGATGGAGACCTATTCTTTGAGGCATAGGGACATTTCAATGAGCTGCTACTCAAATCCCCACATCATAACCTACCTCAAGATGAACTGGTACAAGCTTTCTATGAAGGTTTAAGTGATACTAATAAAAGTATTGTGGATTCAGGCTGTGGAGGAGTGCTGATGGAGAAAAACAGCGAAGAAGCCATGGAGCTATTCGAACCTTAAGTGAACACACCCAGCAGTTCTCCTCTCAAGGTAGAAATGTAACTAAGAGCAAAGGTATGTATAATGTGAACCTAAATGGAGGATCTTCTACCCAAATAGCTGCTGTGGAGAGGAAACTAGATCTGCTAGTTAAAGCTATGGCTGCTCAGAATGCATCACCTAATCCACTAGCTACACCACTCCAGGTATGTGCGATATGTTCCCAATTTGATCATAATACTGAGACATGTCCCTTGTATTCATCTGCAGACCCCAAACAAGCAAACTTTATAGAACCAAACAACTATCTGCCAAAGAACAATCCGTATGCAAACACCTACAACCCTGGATAGCGGAATCACCCAAACTTTTCTTGGAGCAACAATCAGAACGGTCAAGGACAGCAAAGAAACTCCCAACCAGCAACCCACTCAGTTCTCGAAACAAAGAAAAATGACCTCGAGAGTCTTGTGAGGCAACTAGCAACTCAGCAACAACAGTTGGTATCCCAACACCAACAGCTGATGAATTTGCAAGAACAGTTCATTGCAGAAACAAGACAATTTCGGACTGAGATGAAACAAACCACTGCAAAACATGAACAAGCCATTCAAGGGTTAGAGGTACAAATGGGGCAATTTGCCAAAGAACTGAGTAGCAGAAAACAAGGTGAGATTCTAGCCCAACCACTACCTAATCCAAGAGGACATCAGCAACTGAATGCTGTGACAACCCTAAGAAGTGGTAAGATCATAGGCATTGATAAGCCTGCTCAAGCATCTCCAGAAAAAGCATCCACATCCAAGGTAAGTGAGATGGAGAAGGTGAATACACCATCCTTCCTTCAAAGGTTAGTAAAGCCAAAGAAAGAGACTAAATTGATTGACATTTTCGAAACTTTGAGAAAAGTGGAAATAAATGTTCCTTTATTAGATGCAATTAAACAAATTCCTGTATATGCTAAATTTTTGAAAGATTGTTGCACTAACAAAAGGAAGTTTCAGGAGTATGAGATAGTAGCCTTGATTGAAGAGGTAAGTGTTGTGGTATTAAGAAAACTACCCCCAAAGTTAAAAGATCCGGGTAGTTTTACTATTCCTTGCAGGTTAGGTGACCAGCTATTCGAACATGCACTATTGGATCTAGGGGCGAGTGTCAATCTATTGCCATAAAGTGTATTCGAGACACTAGGTTTGGGGGAGCTTCAACCAACCTCCATCACTTTGCAACTAGCTGACAGAAGCATCAAACGACCGAGAGGTATTCTCGAGGATGTTTTGGTAAAAGTAGGTAAATTTATTTTACTTGCTGATTTTATTGTATTAGATATAGAAGAATGTACTATGCCATTACCTCTACCCATCATCTTAAGAAGACCATTTATGATAACTGCTGACACAAATATTAGTGTAAAAAAGGGCATTGTCACTATAAAGGTAAATGATGAGGAAATAGAATTCAAATATTTAATACATTAAAATCAACCAAAGATGATAATGAATGTTCTAATGTAAGTTTAATGCAAGGTGTTGTTGAGCAAGTTTCTCAGGTCCATCACATTGATCCATTGGAGACCACCCTCAACCATGGTGTCATAAGATCAGATATTGAGCCAGAGGATGACGGTGTGATTAAGGACATCAATAAAGCTATGCACCTCCTTAAGGCCGCACCAAAGCATCCAAGTAAGATTATTCATCCAGTTGAACCTCCTGAGCCTACCAATACTACTTTTATTGTCTAGGCACAACAATTGGAGATAAAGCAGCTGTCGAGGGCATTTGAACCACTTGAGGTGGGCTCTAAGTGCCCCCTTCAAAGAGAGTAGCACTGAAGCTACTATAGAGAGTGCTTGAGCAATTCCCACTTTCACAAACCTATAGCTCAAACGCCTCTATCAAGGTTAGTGGTACTGAGGCCACTAAAATACGGTATGGTTGTATCGTTCTAAATTTATTATTTTCATCTTGGTAAGTTTTAATTTTTCTGTACATGTTGTTTTGTGCTCGAGCGCACCACACAGTGTGCTCGAGCGCACCTTTATCTTACGCTTTATAGCACGCGAGTGCACACCCCCCCCCCACAAGTGCGATCGAGCACACTTCACCATGCGCTCGAGCGCACTCGAGGTAGAGAAGGCACGTGAGGGTTTTTATTCACACTTCACTCACAAACCTATTTTCCTCACCCTACGCTCCAGCGCACTTTCTATTCCTATCTGTCGCACTTACACAAAATCTATTTCAAACCTCCCTCTCACCTCTGACACTCCACACCATCACCACCTCACCACCGTAAACAATCCTACCACCAGCACAACACCTCCTCCTTCCCCATTGCATAACCACTTCTCCTAAGTACACAAGGTATATCCACTTTTGTTTCTAAGTAGTTACACACCATCACACACGGTTCTTGATTTTTAATTTCCTTCTATTATGTATTCACCTTGTGTTTTGGTTGTTTTGGTTGTGTTGTTTCATATTTACAGGAGGTTGGGATTGAGTTCATGTGATTTCTACAGCTTCAAGTTTCTGTCGCACAGAAACTGTTCGACAAATTGCCTAAACTAGTGCGATAGAGCGCACCCTCAACTATAATCGAGCACACTCACACCAGAAGCTGCACTGTCATATATAAGCAAATAACATTCAACTCCCGAGCCTCCAACAGCCGCTCCATTCCACCGAGCCTAGTTTCGAGCAGCACAAAATCCTGTTCGAGACTACTTTCAACATAGATGGGGATTTCAAGACCTTAGACGCCATGAGATAAGTGGTCCAAGAGTTCAAGGCCCAGGGTCTCAAGCAGATGTTCAAGCCGGTCTGTTCGATGGCCTATACTAGATTCGTGGTTAGCTTCTATGAGAACCTGACCTATGACTGCACTCGCCTAGAGATCCTATCCTCTTCAGTCCAGGGCAGATTCATAGAGCTTACCACTGCTAATATCGCCACTGCTGTAATAAGTCCCCTCCGAAGGACAGCCATATGGGGGAGTAGCCAGACCCATTTCCTCTGCCCCACATCATCGAGGATATATGTGCGGGCTAGTATTTGGACCAGCAAAACAATGCAGGGAGCTGGTCGAAGTTGCCTCCCCGCCTATGGCTTGTGGACTCTATCCTCTAGCGTAATGTGTGCCACTTAGGGCACAAGACACAGAGGAAGGATCAGTTCATACAGGCCCTCTATGCTTTTCATCGAGGTCACTGGTACTCCATATTATTCATCATATGGAGCCAGATACACAAGTTTTGGGACCATATGCACAGCCGTCAGACCTCCACGGCTAATGCATAGGGGCTCCCTTTCCCCTTCCTACTCAGCCACATCTTCAAGAAGAAGGGGATCAAGGGTTCCTCTATCGACAGACCAGTCAGTGACCACCCTTTCTTTGGGAGGGCCCAATGGAGCCTGAGTTAGTCTCATATGCCCCGAGGACCCCAGGTGTATGTCTCTGCTGCTGAGCCTATGACAGATGACCCTATGGACACCGAGCATCCCACAGAGAGCCCTATTTGGGAGGAGGACCAGCCAGATATAAGGTCCACAGAGTATCAGCACCTTCTAGAGGAGTTATCCTCATTCCGATGCCAGCTCTCTGACATCCACCGAGAGGATAGGGAGGCGACATTATTGGTTCATCAGTGCCTAGATGGATTAGAGGCATAATTTATACGACAGGAGGCAATGCTACAGGCCATCCTCGATCGCCTACCTCCCGCACCTGGTTCCTCTTCGACTACACCACTTGATGACCAGCAGTGAGAGGATTCCCCGTCTGGCTGAAGACGTAAAACTTTGCACTCATGGGAGGCACCCCACAGTATATCCTTTTCATTATAATATTTTATTTTCTTGTTAGTATTTATGTTTATTTAACTATTTATTTTGCCATATTTCTTATTTTCCAACACAACGTTTGTTTTTCTTTTTCAGGAACATAGTGCGTGCATCAAGTTCAAGTTTGGGGGCATGCTACAAGCCATGCCAACCATTTAGTTCTTCATCTCCCAGGTCATATCTTTTCATGTCACTCACACATTGAGGACAATGTGTATATTAAGTTTGGGGGTTGAGAGAAACACATGCACACACTATGTCTCCCGATTTTTTTTTTAACAAAGATAAATGCATGCTCATTTTGTTTTGAAAATTTTTGGTTGATTTAAAATATGATAAAACTTCATTAGTAAGCTTAAAATCTAGAAAACATAGTCTAGTAATAGGAATTTTAAAAGTTTAGTTACCTACCTCAAGGCACTTAATAAATTCACAAGATTGATCTAAATTTGACACGAGCACATTAGCACACAATTGTGTGGGGTATGACATATAATTTTTATGTATATGTTTCCATGACCTAACTGTAATCGAATAACTTTTTAGATGAACACTTTGGCATAGAAAAATAAAGAAAAATGTCCATCATGCAAAAAGAAAAAAATAGAATAAAATGCTCCTAACAATCATTAAATAAAATTTCCACTGAGTAACTGGACCTCTTGCCTCAGTAAGCAGTGAGTGTTCACGTCAAAAGGTGGGAATTTTACTTAGCAGCGTTAAGACCTGTTAGTTCCGTAGCCTTTTTGACTCGAGTTAGTAAGTCTTTAGAGGTGTCTTTACACCTAATGCCCTAAAACTATCTGGTTTGGGAGTCATTGGCTAAACACTCGCTACAAGGGTCAATTAGAAAGCTTAATAGAACTCAACATGGCAAAAATCTCATGATGAAAGAAAAAGAAAAGAAGTAAAAACTATGTCATTTTTGTTCTATCTAATAAGGAATTTGATGAAGGTTTGGACACCGAAACACTATACATTAAAATTATTTGGAACCTCCATATTCTATGTGCTAATTCACCACACACAAAAGCAAACTTGTGATGCCTTAAACTAACCTTCTGTAAGTAACATGAATTTTTAAAATCCTTATTCATTGCAAAAATGTGTTTTTATTATAACCTTACTCTTGAACGGTCATCATGGTTTTATATGCAACCCAAATTTTTGGATATCATGAAGAATGAATTTATCTTTAATTTTGTTTTGATATAGTCTTTCATTTTGTATTGCTAAGGGACTAGAAATATGTAAGTTTAGGGGTGTGATAAGTGCTTAAATAGTCATATTTAAGCCCCTTAATTTACACTTGTTAGGCTTTTTGTTTATATATTTTAGTAGATTCTACTTCACTTTTGTGTTTTGTGTTTTTCATAGAGCTTTGATGAAAAGATGATATTTTGGAGCTCTAAGGAATAAAAAGTGAAGGTCTGCAAACCAGTAAGGTGCGCTCGAGTGCACCTTTCTTATGATCGAGCACACACTTAGAAGGCTCGAGCGCACACATGCGCACAAGCACAGACCCATACAATCGAGCGCACACGCACCAGAGGCGGCAAAGCCAGATTTGGAAAGAAGTCTCCGGACCTTAAATTGGAAATTAGGGTTTTGGGGCACCTTTAGAGCCCTATATATAGTCTTGTAAAACACAGAAAACATACTTTTGGATTGAGCTTGAAGTTGTAAGCTTTGGAGAGGAATTGATAACTCGTCTCCTCAGCATTCTTGGGGTTTTATTTTTCTGTTCTAGTTTAGTTATGGTTATGATGTTTAGTTTACTTAGCATGTGTAACTAACTTCCTAATAGGGCTCGATTGAAGCCCTAATTTTGCTTTCCTATATATATAATCATTGATTGCCTTTCCAAATAGCCATGTTATAATGATTTAATTGATTAATGCCTATTTTTATTTAAATTCCTCATATATGTGTGTCTGATCAACGTATGCATGTGGTATGGATCAGTTAATTAGATCAATTTGGATGACCGAGTCCTGGATCTGACAATAGTAACAAAAGAAATCCAGACCGGATTCTTGGGTTAATCAACATGGGAAACCAGGAGTGGACCAAGCCCTAGGTCTCGTGTGGTTGTCGATTTCCACAGACCTTATGCTCTCTTAAGGAACAACTCAGTATATACTATGCTGAATCTCTTAAGAGAGAGAAGAGTTAAAGTATACACCATGCCTAACTCATTGCTTAAGAAGATCAATAGCCTAATGAGTGGACCAAGCCCTTAGGTTGACAACCATTAGGTATTCATGATAGGGCTATAGCATTGACACTTTACTTATTAGGAAAGTATGATTAGTAGTGGATATCAAAACCCTATGTTTTTATTATTGTTAATTCACACTCAACATTTATCTCTATCTTTTTATATTGAGAAACTAATTCTAAATCGAAATTCACTAATCCTTGTGGAGATGATCTCGCACTTGCACACTATGCTACTATTGACCTTGTGCACTTGCAAGTAAAACTATACAATTATTTGCTTATTTATTTAAGTAGATAAACAAACAACACCAGTCGACTGGGTTGTCCTTCAACCCAGTTTTCCTTTTGAAAAATAGTTTTTGACTTAGAAACTTTTTGTATTTTTAGTTTTGTCAAAGTATTTTGTAAACTAAGCCACAGATCAAGCTACATAATTGAACATAAGAGAATTACAATTGTTTCAATTACCTTAATGTCTATTCTAGATCTTCTATCTTGTTTTGGTGTCTGAATCACGTTGAGTTCTTGCATCTTGTTTCCGTACTAAATGCTTTTACCGCTTAAACCCTTAGATAAAAATTTTGACTGCTACGTATTCCACTTCGGCAGTTGATAGTGCAACCAAATTTTGTTTCTTGGAGAACCAAGAGGTTAACATTGCACCTAAAAATTGGTATGTTCCACTAGTACTTTTTCTATGTAGTCTACAACCCGCAAAATCAGCATTTGAATATTCTACAAGCTCAAAAGTTGATTTTCTAGAATACCATAACCCTAGGTTTTTAGTCCCTTGTAGATATCTAAGGATTCTTTTACTGTAATTACATGTGATTTCTTAGGATTAGCTTGAAATCTAGCACACATGCATACACTGAACATTATATCAGGTCTACTTGCAGTTAAATAAAGTAAAGCTCCTATCATGCTTCTATAAGTTTTAGTATCTACACACTTACCTTCCTCATCTAGGTCAAGTTTTGTAGAGGTGCTCATAGGAGTCCCAATTGACTTTGAGCTTTCTATCCCGAACATCTTTAATAGTTCCTTGGTGTACTTTGATTGATTGATGAGGATGCCTTATTTCAATTATTTGATTTGAAGTCCAAGAAAGTAAGTAAGGTCTCTCATCAGTCTCATTTCAAATTCACCTTGCATGCACTTAGCAAACTCTTAACACATAGATTCATTAGTAACACCAAATATAATATCATCAACATATATTTAGACTAGTAGTGTGTCATTTTGTGAGTTTTTGTGAAGAAGGTTGTGTCTATTTTTCCTCTTGTAAAATCATTTTCAAGCAAAAACTTACTTAGTCTTTCATACCATGCTCTTGGAGCTTGCTTCAACCCATAGAGAGCTTTAGAAAACTTATAAACATGGTTTGGAATACTAGGATTTTCAAATCCAAGAGGTTACTCAACATGCACCTCTTCTTCTATAAAGCCATTTAAAAATGCACTTTTTACATCCATTTGAAATAGCTTAAACTTATTAAAGCAAGCAAAGGCTAATAGCATACAAATAGCTTCTAATCTAGCTACGAGAGCATAGGTCTCATCAAAATATATTTCTTCTTCTTGATTACATCCCTTAGCAACTAATCTAGCCTTGTTCCTAGTTACTATTCCATTTTCATCCATCTTATTTCTAAATACCCATTTAGTTCCTATTATAGTGTGATTCTTTGGTCTAGGAACTAGATTCCATACTTTGTTTCTTTCAAATTGATTTATTTCTTCTTGCATAGTATTTATCCAATCAACATCCTTCTCGGCTTCTACAAACGTCTTAGGTTCTACTTGAGATAAATAAGCTATACAATTGCAAATATTTCTAATAGAGGAAAAAGTTCTTACCCCTTGTGATGGATCACCAATCACTTAATCGATTGGATGATAATTCACATAGCTCCAATCTTTGGGAAGACTATCATCTTGTTGACTTGTAGATGGTTGATCAAGATTGAGAGAATCTACCTTTGGACTTGCTTGAGGTTGGCTCTCCTTTGGGTCAACAATGAGAATAGGTGTTTCCATTCTTGGAACAAAATCTGCATCATTGTTAAAAGAGACTACTCTACTACTATTCGGGTTAGACTCAACAAAGGCCATATGTACGGATTCTTCAACCACTAGAGTTCTTTTGTTAAAGACTCTATAAGCTTTACTAGAGGTTGAATATCCTAAGAATATCTCATCATCGATCTTTGAGTCAAATTTACCAAAGTTAGTTTTATTATTATTTAGGATAAAGCATTTACAACCAAAGGCGCGAAAATAAGATATATTAGGCTTTCTACCTTTCCATAATTCATATGGAGTTTTGTTAAGCATACGCCTAATTAAAACTCTATTTAAAACATAGCAAGAAGTGTTTACGGCTTCCGCCCAAAAGTATTTTGGCAAACTATTTTCACAAAGCATTGTTCATGCAAACTCTTTTAGAACTCTATTTTTCCTCTCAACAACTCTATTTTGTTAATGAGTTCTAGATGCTGAAAAATTGTGATCAATTCTATTTTCATCACAAAATTTTGAAAAGCTTTCATTTTAAAATTCTTTTCCATTATCACTTCTTATACTAGAAATAAAAATTCTTTTTTCATTTTGAACATTTTTATAAAAGTTCACAAATCCTTTGTAAGCTTCATCATTGTAAGCAATAAAAATAACAAAGGTATATCTTGAATAGTAATCAACAATAACAAGAGCATATTGATGGCCACCTAGACTTATAGTACTTATTGGACCAAACAAGTCCATATGTAGAAGTTTCAATGGTTTAGTAGTTGAACTATATTTTTTTATTTAAAAGAAATTCTAGTTTGTTTTCCCATTTGACAAGCATCACATACCTTGTCTTTTTCAAATTTGATTTTTGGAAGTCCAATGACTAAATCTTTTCTTGAAATGATTTTAAGCAAATCCATATTCACATAACCAAGTCTTTTATGCCATAGCCATGAGTTTTCACTAAATGTGGGAAAAAAATTTTCATTTTTCGAATGCAAAGATTTTAAATCAACTATATAAATATTTTCGTGTATATGGCCAACAAACTTGATTTTATTACTCTTGATGTCTATAACTAGACAATGAGAGGTTCAAATATGACTTCTTTGTCACATAATTGACTAATACTAAGCAAATTTGGCTTAAGGCCTTGCAAATATAATACATGATCAATGGTTGAGAAATCATTGCCAACTTTTCCATGCCCGATAATTTTTATCTTTGTGTTATCTCCAATGGTGACATGTCTGCCATCCCTTAGAGTCAGCTCTTTGATCACCGGTCATGTGTTTTGAGCATCCACTATCAAGGTACTAATAGTTATATTTTTCCTTGGTGTGAAGACATATCTACATTACACAAGGATACACAATTGCACTTTTAGGTACCCAAAATTTCTTGGGTCCTTTGGGGTTAGTTATAGAAAATATGGTTCCTTTAGGGACCATACTTTCTTAACATTATAATGTGCTCTATAATTATAGACATGTTGATGATACATAATCCTAGGATAATAGTTATTAAAATTTCTAGGATTTCTTAATTGTGCATGTCTATAGTTCCTTGGATAAGCATTCCTAGGATACATGTTTCTATGACTAAAGTTATGGACATGCATGTTATTACTAGGAAATGTATGATGGTAGCTCCTAGGATGTGCACTTGTGGTGTGAACATACATATTATTTCTAGAATACACATGATAGTAACTCCTAGGATGTTTATGTGTAGTGTGCAAGTTATGTGTATACATATTATCTCTAAGATGCACATGATGGTTACTCCTAGGATGTGTATTTCTAGTATACGTATTTCTTGAGTGAGTATACATATATGCATGAGTATTTCTAGAATGCTTAATTCTAGTATATGCATCAGAATTTTAATTCACATTCTTAGACCTACTAGCATATATTGAAGGAGTACTTTTAATCTTGCTAGAGGTCTTGGAAATGGAGGCTTCATTCAAACATATTGTTTTCATGAACAAAGTCTCTTTGGACTTTTTGCTTGTCCAATGGAGAATAACCTAAGCCGGATTTTCCTCCATTTAACCTTTGGCTAGATAACACTTCATCTAGCTTTTCTTTTCCAAGCATAAGTCTAGATATAGTGCTATTCAAATCCATTATTTTCTTCTTTAAAATATCATTTTCATTTTTTAGAAAATCTTGTGAAGAGTTATAAAGCATGGAAGATAGTTTTTCTTTTTCTTCCTTTAAGCCCTCTATCTCTTTAGAAAGAGATGAAACTTCCTTCTTGAAAGCCACATTTCTATAATCGAATTTCTTCAATTCTTCATGCATCTCATTTATAACTTCAATTAACTCTTCACTACTACTAATAATGTTATTATTAGAAGGGAAAGAAGTTGATACCTCATTCTCATCGTCGATTGCCATTAAGCATAGGCTAGCAATCTCCTCGTATCCAACTTCATTGTCTGAAGTTTTTTCCTCTTTGTCATCACTCCATTTGGTTGCAATCATAGCTTTCTTTTAAAGCTCTTATGTGATTTGCTTGTTGTTGTACAATCGGTCTTGATGTGACCGGGCTTCTTGCAATCGTAACACACAAGAGGTTCATTTTTTGGAGTCGAATCCTTTGTGTATGGTTTCTTGCTCTTTTTCAAGAACTTGTGAAACCTCTTGGTGATTAAGGCCATCTCACCATTTTCTTCACTGCTTTCATTCTCCTATTCTTTTTCTTCCTCTTTGTTACTTGTAGAGGCCTTAAGAGCAATCATCTTTTTCTTCTTCTTATCATCATTGACAAAGGGATCCAGTTCGTCCATCTCGTATGTCAATAGTGATCCGAGAAGTGTTTCGACATCAAGTTTGTCGAGATCTTTGGCCTCTATGATGGCCGTCTTCTTTGCTTTTCAAGTGGATGACAAAGACCTTAAGATCTTCCTTGTTAGTTTAAAATCCTCATTGTTCCTACCAAGAAGCTTCAAGCCACTAACAATAGTGGTCACATGTGAGTGCATTTGACAAATTGTTTTTTCAGGAGACATTTTGAAAGATTCATACTCGGACACTAGCATATAGATTTTTTATTTTTTGATTTTGCTAGTGCCTTTGTATATAACTTGTAGTTTGTCCCAAATTTCCTTAGCCGAAACACATGCATAAACTTTATTATACTCAGAAATATCTAAAGCACAATGTAAAATACAAGTAGCTCTACTATTTAGAGACATAATTCTATAATATTTTTCATTGAACTCAGTTTTGAGTTTAGGCATTGTATGATTGGTTTCTCAAATAGTTATTTCCTTTGTAGGAATTTTAGGTCCTTCCTCAATGACTCTCCATAGATTGTAATCTTGTCCTTCGAAAAAGATGTTTTTGATTTAGAAACTTTTTGTATTTTTAGTTTTATCAAAGTCTTTTGTAAACTAAGCCACAAATCAAGCTATGTAATTGAATATAAGAGATTTACAATTGTTTCAATTACCTTAATGCCTATTCTAGATATTCTGTCTTGTTTTGGTGTCTGAATTGCGTTGAGTTCTTGCATCTTGTTTCCACACTGAATGCTTTTACCGCTTAAACACGTAGATAAAACTGTTAGTGCAATTAGAGTAGTGTTTTGTCATTATTAAAATCAAATACGGGTCAACACACAACAATATAACAATTGAAACGGTGGCAGGGGGTGGTAAGTGTGTGTGTGTATATATATAGTTTTTATTTTATTTTAATTATTTTTACCAAATCTTATTTTGTTTTCTTATTTCTTCAATCCAAATTTCTTTCTTTCTTTAAACACTTGGGCACTCAAAGAAAAGTTGAAAGAGTAAAATTTTGAAGAGGTTTACGGGAGAATTTTAAAGAGAGTCGAGGAAAGCTCTAAGAAAATTAAAAGGTAATAATGTGAAGTTGATTTTTGAAATTTAGCATACATGAAATTTCCCTGAACTCAATGTGTGAATTTTTAAATGGTATGGATTCTGGAAGAATTGAAGAATAAATTAAAAATTATAATATAAATATTATGTCAGGTGTTGATGATCAGCAATCGGGAGGAAATTGCTGAAATGAGTAGAAGAGGCAAGGAGGTGATCCACGGTTAGATTTAAGTACTATGTGGTTTAGATTTACTTTTAGTAATCGAGATAAATATGAAATATATAGTGATATATTTGAATTAATTATTAACCTATGATTTGATGATAAATGAAAGTTGGTTGATGGGTATGATATGAATAATTGATATGTTAGAGATTTATTATATGAAAAGTAATATTATTGAAATAGTGATTTAATTTAATATATAATGAAGTGATAAATGAAATTCTTGACAAGCTATGATTGATAATTTGGTATGATATATGAAAAGAAAATTTAATGAATATGATCAAATAATAATTTTGAGAAAAAGCAGGATAGCTAAATTGAATGTCTGAACTTATGCTTGTTTTTATATTATTGTTCATATGCATATTTAATATCATTGCTCATATGCATATGCATGAAATAAAAAAACCGAGAGGGGGCCAATCTAAATGAAAACCGCGACAACCAGTATATGCCGGAAATAAATGAAAACTGTGACAGCCGGTATATATTGGAAATAAAAGAACCATGAGTGGGCCGGTCTAAATGAAAACTATGATAGCTGATATATGCTGGAAATAAATGAAAACCGTGACAGACAATAGATGCTGGAAATAAAATAACCGGGAGAGGGCCGGTCTAAATTAAAACATGTCGACATGTGGGAAGATATTCTCAAATAATAATAATAATATTTAAGTTCATGCATCACATTGTTTTAAATATTGATTATTATTGTTTGAGGTGCTAAGGTATTATTCTTGATTGTGAATTTATTAATCGATAAATAAGTCTCACAGAGAGACAAATATGAAGATAAAGAAATATGATAAGAATTATCTGATTGATTGATTATATGCTGGAACCTCATAATGAGGTAAATGATGATGTTGAATTGAAAATTTAAAGATGATTAAATATATGATTGAAAGATTGATATGTTTGATGAGTAACTTAAGAAGAGATTGTATAATGGGGGAATTATAAAATTGAATAGTAATAAAAAAATATTGTTATTGAATTATATGAGGAAATAGATGAATGAATATTGAGATTATTAGAAGTAATTAAATTATAAGATGTGACTGGAAGTATATAATTGAGTACTTCTAGTAAATGTAATTCACTGAGCTTGTGAAGCTCACTCCTCATTGTTAAATAATTTCAGGTAGTAGACATGACAAATAGATTGGTGAACTGAGATTCAGACGGAGTCATTATCTGTAAGCCACATGGTCCACATCCTCAGACTAATGGAAAGAAAAAAAAATAGTTGTAAATATTCATGCATACTATGTTGTATATATTATTTAGTTGAGATTTGAATGATGTTCTCTTATGTTGAGGGTTGAGGATTTATATATATAGATAATTCAGTTGATGTTTTTATATTGTTGCATATATATGCCGTGCTGGGATTTCAAAAAGTGACGATATTGTCTCAAGGGTGACCAACCCGGGATGGGTCGTTACAAGTTACTTTTTGCGAACTCATGATAATCTTACTTTTCATATCCGTACTAAACCTTGGGGCCCTAGAGGAGTGGTCTGCAGCGATACATGCCAGTATGGGTATTTCTAGGAAGCAAATTCTTTTAGAATCACATTTTGGACGTGCTTAGTACCTTTGCGAGCGCATATCAATCTAGAATACTGGTTATGGCCATCCTAGGGTGCCTTTGCCCTTTCTTTTATCCATGCTAGGAATATGACATGGTTGAGTCCTTTGATGAGTTTAGCATCTCGTATGTGGATTTTTCTTTGGATTCTTTCATGCCTCCTACTGAGGTGGTAATTCCCTTTACCTTAGCTCTGGTGATTATTCCATTTTTGCACTAGATTCTCATTGTTTTAGTCTAATTTTAGGTTCATACTTTTTTGTCTACTTTTGGACCTACTATGAGTCAATATAGCCATGTCTCTAGTGATCCTAGTCATACCTCTATGTATCTTGTTGTTGGTCATGTTCCTCTTTCCTAAGATGTAGAGTACACTAATTGGGAGACTTAAGCTTTCAAGTCTATCACCATTGGATGTGAGCACCCTAAGGCTTTTGTCCCACTGTTTGAGAGTACTCGCTATGTGAGCATCTTTGCCCCTTGCTCTTACCACTATCTTGTATCTGTTTGATTTTCTTAAACTGCTCAACTGATTGCATGTGCTTGATCTGCTTAATTTACGCAACTAATTGATATGGTATCATACTTGTTTCGCTTTAATGTTACTGTTTCATTTCTTGTTTGTCTTGAGATATTGGTTTCTTATCACGGTTTGCTTGAATTTCAGGCCATACTTGAGGAGTGTTGTCATGGCATGCATGTACCTGAGAGGGCGTTTGGGCCATATAGGATTAGGAAGTTGGCTCTTGAGGGACCAGTGATACAAAGGCCTCGATCCAAGACCCCACCTGCGAATAATGATGTTCATTCTTCACCTAAGATCGATCGTACTGACATCTTATCGATTGATAGTGATAGCATGCACTGCCATGGTATCATGCCGACTGCAAAGTCTAATCCTAAGAGTGACGGAGATTTGAGGGCTGCCAAGAGGAAGCACGAATAGTGCTCTTAAAAAGTTAGAGAAAACAAATGCAAGTATGAAACAATGCAATACTATAATGGATGCTTCTTCTTTTTTATTTTTCTTTATGTTTGTATGATGGGGATTCTACACTATGATGATGTATGATATTTTGGATGATAGTGTGCACGATAGTGCATGCATGGTGGTCGATAACTAGGTTCCTGACTACTAGTTATGGTTCTAAGTAGTTTGTGCTTTTGACTATGACAAAAAAAAAATTGACTCCACCTTAGGAATCATGGACTTTGATATATGAAGGTGATTATGATGTTTATGATTTATGAATAATGTTTAAATATATGTATCAATGCGAAATGATGCATGTATGGATAGTTTATGCATGAAAAAGGGACGAGAAAACTGATTTTGTGAGAAATCAGGTGGGGTGCTAGTCTAGACTGGCTCTTGGGTACTAGGTGCCATTTTAGACTAGCGCCAGTCTAAGCTAGTCCACGCACCTGATGGTTGCTAAACCGAATTTTTGCAGACTTTTTTTTTTTTTTTTTTTTTTTTGCATTTTTTCCAACTCATATTAGACTTTGGACAACTAAAAACACCTATAAAAAGTACGAGACCCCTCCCAAATCATTCATTAACCAAAATTAACTACTAAAATACATGGAATCAACCTTAGAAACTAGATTAAGAGTTCAACTACAATAATTCAAAGGAATCAATCGCTTCAAATTCAAAATCTTCGACATGGATCCCATCTTATCTCTTTCTCAAGTTTGCTTGGACAAGGATTTTCTCAAGGTATGTACGCTCTTTTGGAGTCTAAAGTGGCACGTATTCATATTTGGTTTTAGTGCTATTCTTAGTGCTTCAACTTCAAAGAATATTCTTATCTCTCCTTCTATAACCGAGTTTGCTAAGAAAATTTCAGTCCTCAATAGTAGTTTAAGTCAAATGGACAATTCGACACTCAATCACAGAGTATAAAAATTGATAATTTAATCTGAATTCATTCATAAGCTGTTGAATAACAAATGAGAATCTCATATATATATGGAAAATCCTAACCTAAAGATAAAGACTAAATCCTAAGAAGATAAGAGCAACAAATCAGATAACCATGAGAGATAAGCCTAATCCTAATCCAACAAATCAGATAACCATTAGAGATAAACCTAATCCTAATCAAGGAAGCTAACGAAGATGATAATTCTTAATAATTTCAATTACATAGTTATTCCCATATCCCCCAATTCTTATATTAAAATCCCTAGCTAATTCTAATATTCCTCATGTTCCCCATGATACAAGAAAGATTAGAATTATGGATTTTAATCTAAGAATCAAGGGATATGGGAATACCTATCTAATTGAAAATATTAAGAATTATTATCTTCGTTAGCTTCCCTGATTAGGATTAAGCTTATCTTTAATGGTAGTCTAATTTGTTGGATTAGGATTAGGATTAGGCTTATCTCTCATGATTATTTGATTTGCTGTTCTTATCTTCTTAAGATTTAGTCTTTATCTTTAGGTTAGGATTTTATATATATATATATATATATTATTTGTTATTCAACAGCTTATGGATGAATTCAGATTAAATTATCAATTTTCATACTCTGTGATTAAGTGTTGAATTGTCTATGTGATTTGGACTATTTATCCATGTGATTTGGTTCAGTGTTCCCATGTGATTTGGGAAGATCCATGTGACTTGGATCATTTATCTTTAATTTCCTAATTTCTTTTCAATTCTTCCCTACGGTACGACCTCAAGTGGTATCAAAGCCCTAATTTCATTCATCTGTGAGAAAAAAAACACCATCAGAAAAATCCTATGTACAGTAGCTAAACACATCTTCTTTTGCTTTCTGCCATCAACTTTCACCACCAGCCGCCATCACGCGCCAGTGCCGGTGCCAGCCGTGAACAAAGAGTTAGGTCGATAGAGGATAGATTCATGCTTTATGCCTAACACTATCACCACGAGTGAGTACCCTAAGGCTCAACATCAGGCTCTTTGCTTTGTTCTTCTTAGCCACTTCTTCTTGAAATCTAAAGAGGGCTATGGGAATTATGCACTCATTGACATTGTGGAAGGCATGGAGAACAAGAAAACTCCAATTCCATTAATTCTAGGAGAGACCTTTCAGTGGTTTGGCTCATTTTCTCAAGGAAAAGCAAGAGGTTTTCATGGAAGTCCTCTTCTTCTACAAGTAAGTAGCTACCCTTTTTTTTTTAATTTCTTTTGATATCTCTTTTCTATTATAGGTCTGGCTTTTTGAGAAATTGAAATTGGTCATGCCCCTATCCATGCCTTCTACAACATAATTCTTAACTTGGCCTCTAATCATTCTCGAGAGGCTAAAAGAAAAGAAAGAATAGGGGAAATGACTTTTGTACCTGAATGAAGATGAGATACAATGGACTTGTCCCTGGTGGAAGATCGAGAGTTCAATCATAGGGGGCTTGGAGAGTGGAGTCATTCTTCTACCTAGACTTAAATTTTCATCCCCTAATTTCATTCATAGACAGTTTGGACTACCACAGGAGATACCTTCAGCTAATAACAAGTACAAGTGCATGGTGATATCTAATCGAATAAGGAAGAAGATTGTTGAGAGTTGGACCGATCCTCCAACTATGTCTCTTGGTAGTGTGCAAATTTACATTGAACCAAGTGAAGGTTATTATTATGACTTGTTGGGCCAAGTTAAATTGACAGACATTGACAAATGGAAAAGAAAATACAAACATGCAAGACCAAAAAACTTTAAAGAAAATGCAGGAACAAGTAAAAAGAGAAGACGATATTAATATAATGTACTTGCTCATCTATTTATGCAATAATAAAGCCCAATAAATTATTTAATTATTTAATCAATGAAGTTGCATTTGATCATCCAAAATTTCATGGTATTATTTCAATCAACATTTTCCTAAATGAATTGCCTACATGAAATTAACAAGGACAAACATTAGCAAGTCTCTCCCCAAATTTATTATTTTCCTCTAATTTTTGCCTAGGCCACCCATTTAGGTTTTCAACCTAGTGAGCACATTTTTTTTGATTTCATTGATTTTGCTTTAACATTTATCTAGATCGCCCTTCCGATTTTTTAACCTAGTGAGCTCATTTTTCACATTTCATTTTTTTGTTTTGGTTTTTACATTTTTTTTTGGGAGGGACAATTCTTTACATGTGATATTTCTTAAGCTTATCTAGATTGATTGATTTAAAGAACTTCTTCCCATCTATGTTTGCAATCTTGGCGGCACCACCACTCAATATAGCCTTGATCATGTAAGACCTAATCCATTTGGGCTTGAATTTTCCCCTTAGGTTATGAATGGGCGGTGTAAACTCCTTGAGCACTAAGTCACTTTCTTTGTGGTTCTTAGGATTCACTTTCTTGTTGAATGCTCTTGCAGTTCTCCTCTGATAGGCTTGAACAAGGTGAAAAGCTTTCATCATTTTCTCATACAGAAGTACCAACTAATCATACATGGCTTGCAACCACTCACTTTCAAAAACCTTACTCTTTAGAGCGACTCGTAAAGACTTAATCTCTACTTCCACAGATAGGACCGTCTTCATTCCATAAAACAGTGAATATGGCCTCGCTCCAATCGATGATCAGAATGAGGTGTGATAACTCCATAAAGCATAAGAAAGCTTGTCATACTAATCACTATAAGTCTCGGTCATCTTCTACTATCACCTTAATGTTCTTATCAGCGGCTTCGACTGCGCCATTAGTTTAAGGATGATAATGGGAAGACTTATGATGGACAATGTTGTACTCTTGTAGCAGATCAATCACTTCTCCTTGAAAATGAGAATCATTATCAGAAACCATCTCAGGGGGAATCCCAAATTGACCCGTGTTTAGCCTTTAAGGTGGCATAAGACGCAACTTCAATACCTATAGTGAAGTAATTGATTACTACCATAATATACTTGTGTCCATTAGAGGCCTTTTGAGTTACCTTCCCAATCACATCAATTCGCCACACTAAAAAGGGACACAAAGTTGACATGTTGTACTTGCGGAATAACTAAAGTAGAATCCCAAAGGCCTATACCTTTTTCACATCTATGGCTAGCAAATCTTCTAATCTATTTGCGCAGGACTCATACTCAACGACATTGTTTGTTGTTGGGGAGTTCAATTTGATTGATATAAGAGTGTAAGACTAACTAGGGGAGATGATTACCACACATACTCCATATCCATTATGACTAGAGGCTTAGTCAAAGTACATTTTCCAACCTTTCTCGGTGTTTACCATCATCAATTCCTCATCTGGAAATGCATACAATAAATCTTCCCCATCCTTTATTGGCTGCTCAACGAAGCGCTCAACGATTACATTACCTTTGGTAGACTTTCGACTGATATACTGAAGATAAAATTCAGATAGCAGAATGAGCCAACGAGACATCCTACTAATCAATGCGGATTTTTCAAACAAACATCTCAAAGGATCCATTCGAGAGATTATCAAAACCTTATTTGATACCTTATAGTGCTTTAATTTTTTTGGTGCCCAAACTAAAGCTAGACAAACTTTCTCAATTTTTGAATACCTTACGTCATATTGTAGCATCTTTTTACTAAAACATTAAATTTCCTTCTATTTATTTTCTTTGTCTTCTTGTGCCAACATACAAGCCCTTGTGCTGTCAATAACAGCCAAGAACAGTAACAAGGGTGCCCCTCGCCTTAGAGGAACTGGAATGGGAGGATTAGCGAGATACGTATTGGTTCTATCAAATGGTTTTTGACATTGTGGCATATGTAGACACCTAATTTTGATCATCAATTATTCATTTTAGTAATTATTTTGGCCTTGTAGTGTTTTAGAATTTCAATCTTGATTTCATTTATTAATTACTAAATTTAAGGATCTTATGTTCTTAAATTTAAGTTCTTAATAAATGATTAAATTCTTAAGATTAGGTGTCAAAAATAAATAATAAGAGTCTTCGTTTTGGTAGAAGGATAAATTAGAATAAAAGAAAAGAAAAGAAGGGAAAACAAAACAAAAAGGAAAATCAAATAAATAAAATAAAAGAAGAGATTTTGATCAATAGGCTTAAGAAAAGGGTCCAATAACTATTATAAACCATTTAGAAGCCCAAAGCCCAAAGAAATTAAGTCTGAACCTAAAACTGAAGTGTGGACTCTAACCCAAACCTACCCCAGTTAAACACGGCCCAAACCACATTTAAACTTATGTCCAGGATCAACTGCTTAAAAACAACTCGAAACCCGACCCAGTTTCCCCGGACTGTGACCCGACAAACCCCTCACTATAAAAACTTCCTTAACCTAAACCTTAACCCCATTACCCTATTCTCCCTCTTCCTCCATGCACCGAAAACGAACCCTAATCTACAGCTCCTAAGCACTCTATCTCTCATGGATACTTATGGAAATTACGCTATAATTTCTCTCTGGAATTTGATCTTAGATCACTGTCTCACGAAGCTCTCAAAGATCTCTCCCTTATTACCTCTCACGCAAATAACCTCTCTAACTCTCTTGCGCTCACTTGGAAAAGATTACAACAGTTTTGCTGAGTCATTTTCCCAGCTCATCCTGAATTCTTTGGGCCCAAAGAGAGAGAAGAATCTCTCTCCTCATGGTTTTGTTTGATTAAGCTCCCTTTGTGCCCTGACATGGATTTCGTTTATTTTTAGGGTTTTATCTTTTTGGGTTTGAACTTGCCTATATATAGCTTGACATACATGGGTATTTTGCAGGCTCTAGTGACTGAAAAAATGGGAAAGACAGAGAAAACGCCAGAGCTTTCTTTGATTTAGGGTTTTAGATATTATTTTAAATTGAGAGTGTGTGAGATATTTTCTAGACATCGATTTGTATTAAGGGTAGTTTTAGGATTCTGGATTTGAGGATTCAAGCCAATCTCAGGTAGTGCTTCCATGTTTCCTCTCTAAAGTTTACCTTTTCATTTTTTATTCTAGTTTGCGATGAACATTTTGTGTTCTGCTTCTCTCAGCCTGTGATTCTTTTATCATTTTATTTTAAAACGAAATGAAATAAGGAAAGTAGGTCTCAAACCCTATGACCTATGGGTAGTGTTTTGATTTGCTTAGTTTTGATGTTTTCATCGATGTCTGTCTTTGGAGTTTCTGTTGAGAACAATGTGTAATGATTAAGGAAAAAAATAGAGCTCTGCTCGACTCATTTCCCTGCTTCTGGATAGCTTATGTATTTTTGTTGTTCTTTCTTTCGATGGGTTGAAAACTAGCCACTGGAGTGAAGTCAATGGGGGACGGGTGCCCATTAATGGTGACACCCTCTAGTGGGTTTTTGGATCATTTCGTTTCTGGTTTGTTCTTTTGATTTTGGTGCTCCTGTTGCATCCCAAATTGCAGTAAGGAGCACATTTGGTTACCAAGAAAATGAAAGGAAATGCTTTCCTAGATTCATTTTTTACTTTCTAAGTTTCTTCCTTTGTTTTACTTCTGGACTTGAATCAAATGTCTTTAAAAAATTTCTTATTGCTACTGATCGAGTGAGGTGAATGAGAATCCCACTGGATTTCGTTTTGACAAAATGGCTTCACAAGGTTTCTGGGTTCGTTTTTGAGTTAGCAACATTGTTAATTTTCCAGTAATAAAATTTTGCAAACCCTAGTATTTTATCAAAAATACCAAAAATTTCGTAAAAAAAACAAGGGATAAATACATTTTTCCCTCTGGTTTGATCTAATGTATGCTTAACTTTTTGTAGTTTTAGAAAAAAACACATACAAGATGGAAATCGTTTATTCTAAACAAAAAATATTGAATGAAAAAAATGATCATCATATAAACACAGTTTCATACAAGCGTGGATTCTATTTCACATTCTCGGTCTCTCTCATCTCATCGTTCTTTTCTCTCTCCTTTCTCTCTCTCTTTTGAATCCATCGTATTCTTGCGAAACACTAACCCCAAAATATAATGAGATATGGACCTAGCCCAAAAATCTAATGAGATCTAGACGAGATGAGATCTAGATGGTTTAATTCCTGGTGAAGTTTGATCTGTTCATGACAAGATCTGGACGTGACATAACAAGTTTGATCGATCTGAAACTCTTAATCATCTCGAGCTCCAACTGGTATTAAGTTTGACATGTAACAAATTCGATATTGTACACTTTCCGTTGTTGTCCAATTTTGCTTAAAAAATTGGGATAAACACAACTGGACTTTTAAAATTGAAATTTCGCTTTTTAACTGATAATGATATGAATGTGGGTTTGTTGTCCACTTATCCTTATTTTATTGACTTTTGATTATGTCCCTTTTGTCTATTGTCCTTTACCAGGTCAGTATGGAGGTGATTCATGACCTCCACTTTTTCTTCCAAGATGACATGCAACCAAAGGTTTTCGTAACTATTGACTCTGAAAAATACTGTTATTTGACCCTTTTGGATGATATTTTCAATCATTTGAATGTGTAATCCAGTGTTATTAAAATTAAAGCTGGGAATGGTAAAATTGGAGCCTGATGAACATTTAAGGGAAGTGTTTAAATACTATTTTGGGATTAAGACAGTTTCCTTTTATATTGATGATGGAAACCCCCTCTCAATGTCTGTTGAACCTAGGTAGAGTATTGGTTATGCAACTTAGTTAAATGATGATGTTGATATAATTGACCTGGATGATGATGTTGGGGATACTACTAATATGGTTGATGAGTTGGATAAAACTAATGTTACAACTGAAGTAGATGGGGGTGATGAGATAGATGAAACTAATGATGCAATTGAAGTAGATAGGGGGTGATGAGATGGATGAAACCAATGTTGTTAGTGGAGGCATTGTGGATGAGAGGGAGAATACAATTGAAGATGGTACACAGGGCGATAGTAATAGGATGGATGAAACAAATTGTGGAAGTAATGTTAGGTTTGATTGGGATTACCATAAAATCAATTATGTGTTTTATGAATGTGAAGACCTCAATGAGAATGAGGAGAGGGTTGAAGTAAGGGATCAGAGTAAGGGGGTTGAGGGTGTTGAAGCAAGTGACTAGGGTAAGAGCAGTGACGGTGTTGAAGGAGGGGACCAAGGTAGGGCTAGTGCGGGGATTGAAGGAGGGGACCATGGTAGGGGTAGTACAGGGATTGAAGAAAGGGGACAAGTTGAGTTCAATGAGGGGTACAGGGTGAGGTCAGTGAGGATGAGGCTAATGGCTTTTCAGATGATGATGATGAGGACTGGTTGGAGGATGGAGGTAAGTCTAATGATGATAGTGAGGACTCTGGTTTTGATAATGACGTGGATGAAGTTTAAGAGGTGGATGAGGTAGAATTAGACTCAGATAATGAATTGAGTGATGTAGGGTCTTATAAATCAGTAGACTATGTTATAAGTGAGGAAGAATTTGAGGAGGTTCCTAGAGAGGTGAGAAGAAGAAGGACATGGGACAATAATATGAGAATTCCCGCAAAGATATTCAAGGCCGTGGAAGATGGAAAAATAGTTTTTTTTTTTTTAAGTAAGACATGTATTTAGTAATGTGCAACACTTTAGAGAAGCATTATAGGATTATGGAGTGCATGGGGTTTAGCTTTAGTAAACCCAAAAATGATAGACAAATGGTCAATGCACTATGAAAGGTTGAGGGTTGTCTTTGGAGAATTTATGCTTTACTAACACCAGACAAGGTTACATTCATGGTCAAAATATTGAATGATGCTCACAACTGTGTGAGAACTGGTAAGACTTATAATGCAAGGGTACCATGGATTGCTAGGAAACTGGGTAATCAGTTGACGGCTGACCCGAGCATGAGCTATGAGTTGATGAAAGAAACACTGTCAAGGCAATATGGGATTGATCCTCATGGTAAACAGTTGTACAGGGCTAAAAGGAAGGTAAGAGAGGAAGTAGAAGGTAGGCATAAGGAATCCTTTAGGAAACAAATAAAATATGCCAAGTTAGTAGTGGAAAGGAACCCAGGAAGCATTATCGAAATAAAAGTGTATAAGAGAGAGAACCAAAAAGAAGCAACTGTGTTTAAAAGAATATTTGTGTGCTTCCATGCAATGAAGGTTGGGTTCCTCAATGGTTGCAGACCATTTTTAGGGTTAGATGACTGCTTTTTGAAGGGTCAATTTGATGGGGTGTTATTATCTATTGTAGCACTTGATGGCAACAATAGTTTGTTTCTAGTAGCATATTCTATTGCTGAGGTAGAAAGCAAAGAAAGTTGGGCATTCTTCTCTAGGTGTTTAAGGGATTGTATTGGTGAGGGAACATTGAAGAGGCCATTTACATTTATGTCAGATAAGGAAAAGATTAAGCAACATTCTACTTTTACTCTTATTCATAGATTCTTTTAAATTTGTGTTACATTTTAATAAATATGCTAAAATAGTGTTTTGCTTACATGCATGGAATTCTAGATGTTGTAACTGAGTTCTTCCCACATGCCTATCACAAAAACTGTGCTAGGCATGTCTATAGTAACTTCAGAGCCAGTTTCCCTAGGCTTGAGTTGAGGGCTGACTTCTAGTGGGCTACAAAAGCATTCCACAAAGATGGTTTTAAAGAAGCAATTACTTCATTGAAAGGCTACTCAAATCCAACATGGAGATGGTTATCTGAAAAGCCTTTCTCCTAGACCAGACACACATTTGATTCAACATCAAGGGATGCTTCAGTGACAAACAACCATACAAAGTCATTCAATGCCTAAGTCGCAAAATTGAGGAAAAAACCAGTATTGAACCTTCTTGAAAGTCTAAGGATGAAAATGATGTTTAGATTCCAAAAGAGATATGCCATTGGTTGTACTCGGAAGAATAAGAAAGTGACTCCCAAAACTAAAGCTAAACTGAATAGGATTATTCAATCAACAAATAATTGTAGTATGGTGCCTAGTGAAAGAGATGAATATCAAGTGACGGATCATGTATGCAGTGGACCTATGAGCAAAGAATTGTAGTTGTCAGTATTGGATGGAGACTGGTTTTCCATGCAAGCATGCAACTTATTGCATTTGTAAGCATAAAAGAGAAAAATTAGAGGACTACTGCCATGATCACTACTCAGTCCCTACCTACATGCAGGCTTACAATGAGATTATTTATCCCTTACCAGAGCATAATCTAACCCCAGATAATATTGAAGAAGATATAAAAACTCCACCATTGATAAGAGGACCTAGTAGGCTTGGGAAAAACAAAAGGAGAGAAACTAGTGAAGCTGCCCCTGCTACACAAAGTAGAAGGCCATGCATTGTGACATGTAACATCTACAAACAGTTTGGTCATAATAGTTGATGAGTCTTAAATATTGCATATTTAAGCCCTTTAATTTATATTTGTTAGGTTCTTAATTTGTATTATTTCACTTTATTTTATGTCTTTTTTGTGTTTTGTGCATTTTTATAGGTTTGGGGAGAAAATGAAGCATTTCCGGAGATATCAAGCTTCAAGAGCAAAGAGGATGCATAGTGCGATCGATCACACAAGATATGTGATCGAGCGCACTTGCCTACGAACGAGTGCAAGGTCAACATCCCACATTGCAATATTTGCAGTTCAGTGCATCTGCGATCGATCGTAACAGACATGCGATCGAGCGCACATGCGATCGATCGCACCATTCTGCGATCGAGCGCACTCGGGCCAGTATCCCACATCGAATCTGAAACCTACAGTGCTCCGAGACTCCCCCTATATAAACACCATCTGACTCCATCATTCAGTGTACAATTCTTGGGGCCACTTTGGTGTTAACCGGTGGACGTCTGCTAGCATTCTGGTGGATCCCGAAGGCTTTGCTACCACGAGGGGAAGCGCCGCCCATCAGCGAGTGAAATTTCTCCCATGTAAAGTTATTTATTTCTTTTTATTTAGTTGTTTTAGTTTAATGTTTAGCACTTTTATTATGAATTGTAGTTTCATAATTATGAGGGGCTAGAATCTTCAGCTAAGGTTGAAGATGAATCCCTGCCGTTGTTTGGCATAGTAGTTCAGATTTGCTTGTACAAATCTGACATTTTTTAGTATAAATGTTATGTCAATTATTTGAGTTAATCTTGTGATTGATTGAGTTTAAATTGTTCTGTTGGATATTCCTTGTGTTTCATCTGATGGATACATCGAATTGTTTTCGATTAAATTGGATTTCCTTTGTGATTTGTTAAGAGCGGATACATTGGATGCTTTTGGTTTAATTGAGATATTCTTTGTTTTTTGTCTTATAGTTGGATTCATGGAATGTTTTGATAGGCTATGTTTTTAGGATATATATGCTTAAATTTTGGTGGGGTGGATTCAGAAATCTTAGTGTTTTTTTATTAGTTTTTAAATCAATTTAGTTTAGCTTATATTTCTTTTGTAAAAATACACCTCAAAATTTGGAACTAGGTTAAAATAAGATTAGTTTAGATAAAATTATATTTTCACAATGCAATTCCCTGTGGATTCGACCTCACACTTGCACAACACTATATTGCAAATGACTCGTGCGCTTGCGAGTAATTTAAAACTCACAACAAATTTTTGGCACCGTTGCCGGAGAATTGTTTTGTTTGTGAAATTTTTTTTCTGAATTGATTTTATTTTTCTACTAGTTAGTTAGCATTTTTGTTTTATTTTATTTGTTTATTAAAAAAAAAAATTTTGCAAATTTCTGCTGGTAGGTTATTTTAGTGCTTTTTGTGCGGTTTATGCTTGGTCGGAGACCTTGAATTTAGATTTGACACATTTAGATCCCGACTTAGAAAGAAATCTTAGGAGGCAGAAGAGAGCACCAGTTGAAATGGGAGAAAATTTTGGAATTTAAATCATCCTGAACATGTAGAGCAACCTAGAGCTTGGAACGTGGATTCCACTACATCCCTTAGGGATTTGTTCGCACCCGTTGTGACCAATTCATCTTCTTGCATAGTATTGCCACCTACCAATACCACCCATTTTGACTTGAAACCCCATGTCATCCAACTCCTACCCTCATTCCATGGCCTAGATCTTGAAAATCCTTATAGCCATGTAAAGAAGTTCAAAGATATTTGTGCTACATTCAAATTCCAGAACTTCTCTGAGGAGTCTGTCCATCTTCGACTTTTCCCTTTTTCTCTTCACGATAGAGCTAGGGCGTGGTTGGATTCCAACACACCCGGGTCTATTACATCTTGGGAAAACCTGCTTAGCAAATTTTATCATAAGTTTTTCCCAATGTCTAGAGTGAATGAGTGCCGAAAGGAGATTAGCTCTTTCACTCAGGATGAGGATGAAAAATTTTCTGAGGGTTGGGAGCGCTTCAAAGAGCTACTAATCAGATGCCTCCACATGGATATGAGAAGTGGAGACTCGTTCAGTTCTTCTACCAAGGGTTGACTTAACCCAACCGTAGCATGATCAAGTCTATGAATGGGGGGGCATTCTTGAGTCTGACAGGAGATGAAGCATATATGGCGTTGAACAAGTTGTCCGACAACTCGCAGCAGTGGGATTTTTCAAGCTGTCGAGATAAGTCCATTCGTGCTCCTAAGAGGGGAGGCATCTATGAGGTCAGGAAGGACGCTGATTTGAGGATAAAGTTAGATGCCCTCACTAAGAAGATTGACGCTCTCACTGTGAGCCAATCCATCAATGCTGCCAACACATTTAATGTTGAAAGCTATTCCATCTGTGCTAGTCCCATGCATCTAGCACAGAACTGCCCATCAATGCCGGTTTGTGCCGAGTATCCTATGGAACAAGTAAATGCTTTCAATGACTATCGAAGGTAGTTAAATGGATTGTATTCCGAGACATACAATCCAGGGTGGCGGAACCACCCAAATTTTTCATGGAGGCAGAACCAACCAATGAATCAGGGAGGAGCCCCTTATAATGCTCAAAATCAATATCCTCCCGGATTTGCCCAACAAATCCCTGGTCATGATCGTTCTGTCCATCCAGCACCATTACCTACTTACCAAGCTCCCACTCAAACACCAGGGCTAGTTTCACAGTCACTAGAGGACACCATTAAGGAATACATGAAAATGAATAGCCAATCCATGAGCGACGTAAGGAGTACAACAATGGTAAACACCCAAGCAATTGCCAAGTTGGGGAGTCAAATAGGGCAAATTGCAAGTCACTTGGGTAAGAGAGAGAAGGGGAAGTTCCTCAGTCAGCCTGTGCCCAACCCAAAAGGACAATTTATAGTTGGGAGTTCATCAACTCCTACGCACGGGGAGGAATAAGTACAGTTGATTGTTACACTGAGGTCTGGGAGACAAGTGGACAATCGAGTGGAAGAGAGCCCTGCTATGCAGCAAGGGCAAGGGAGTGGCAACAAGAAGAAGAGAGATGCTGAGCCATCTACAGCCATACCTACTGAGAAAGACCCTCCTAGGTCGTTTGTACCTAGAGCGCCTTACCCCGACTGACTACAGGCGCCCAAGAAAGGAGGGAAGTATAAGGAAATTCTGGAGGTATTCAAACAGGTCCAAATCAATATCCTATTTTTGGATGCCATCCATCAAGTGCCATCATATGCCAAGTTTTTAAAGGACTTGGTCACTATTAAGAGGAGGACGAATGTCCCAAAGAAGGCATTTTTGACCGAGTAGGTCAGCTCAATCCTTTAGTGCAAGCTACCCATCAAGTATAAGGACCCAGGGTGTCCTACAATCTCTTGCATAATAGGAGTCAGCCATATTGAGAGGGCTCTTTTGGATCTAGGGGCGAGTGTGAATCTTTTACCCTACTCAGTCTATTTACAGTTGGGGTTAGGAGAATTGAAGCCCACATCCACGACGCTTCAATTGGCTGATAGGTCAGTGAAAAGACCACGGGGAATGGTTGAGGACGTCTTGATAAAAATGGATAAATTCTATTTCCCAGTGGATTCTATTGTGCTTGATACAGAACCGGTCCAGAATGTAGGGATTCAAATACCGGTAATTCTAGGGCGACCATTCTTAGCCACGGCTAACGCCCTAATCAATTGTAGGACAGGGGTGATGAAGATCTCCTTCAGAAATATGATAGTGGAATTAAACATCTTTGATATCCCTAGGCAACCACTGGAGTATGATGAAGTGATACATGTATGCTTGATAGAGGAGATTCTTGAAGAGACTGTGGACGAATCAAGCATTGAGGATCCTCTAGAGGCGTGTTTTGCTCACTTTGGAGAGGACTTGGGCTTAGATAAGCTACTCGAGGAAGTGAATGCCATTTTGGAGTCTGATCCTCAAGAAAGCAATGGGACAGAGTAGATCGCCGAACCCGAAACCCCCAAAAAGGAACTTAAGCCTTTACCAGATAATCTTAAGTATAAGTTCCTAGGTTCAGCCGATAGTTTGCCTGTGATTATAGCTTCAGATTTGGGTGAAGCTCAAGAGGAGAAATTATTAGATGTCTTAAGAGAGCACAAGGAAGCTATCGGGTGGACCATTGAGGATATCAGGGGAATCAGCCCCTCGGTGGTAATGCATAAGATACATTTGAAGGAGAATGCCAAGCCATCGAGAGAGCCACAAAGAAGGCTCAACCCAGCTATGCAAGAGGTTGTGAGGGCAGAAATAATTAAGCTGTTAGATGCAGGGATCATTTATCCCATCTGTGATAGCAAGTGGGTGAGCCCGATTCATGTCGTGCCCAAGCGAGTAGGATTGACAGTGGTAAAGAATAACGACGACGAGTTGGTGCCAACTCGTGTTCAGTCAGGGTGGAGAGTGTGTATAGACTTCCGTAAGCTGAACGTTGCCACAAGAAAGGATCACTTTCCATTGCCATTTATTGATCAGATGGTGGAGTGTTTGGCTGGGCACGAGTATTATTGTTTTTTGGATGGTTATTCTGGATATAACAAGGTCCCCGTGGACCCTAAAGATCAGGAGAAAACAATGTTTACCTATCCTTTTGGGACATTTGCCTACCGTCGCATGCCCTTTGGGTTATGCAATGCACCTGCTACTTTTCAGCGATTCATGGTTAGTATATTCTCTGACATGGTAGAGCGGTTCTTAGAGATTTTCATGGACGACTTATCCGTCTTCGGTTCAACCTTTGAAGAGTGCCTGCACTGTCTCGCTTTAGTTTTAGTGCGGTGTAAGAAAAGAACCTAGTGCTTAATTGGGAGAAGTGCCATTTTATGGTTATGCAAGACATTTTACTGGGGCATGTCGTATCTCATCATGGGATTGAGGTCGACAAAACGAAGGTGGACCTGATTTCCAACCTTTCACCCCCACGTACAGTGAAGGAGGTTCGATCTTTCCTGGGCCATGCAGGTTTCTACAGGCGATTTATCCAGAATTTCAGCAAAATCGCCAGGCCCTTGTGCCAGTTATTACAAAAGGATGCCTCATTTATATTTGATGAGGACTGTAAGAAAGCATTTGGGGATCTGAAGAAGATTCTGACGTCCATACCCATTATTCAGCCACCCAACTGTGGTGTGCCCTTTGAGATTATGTGTGACGCATCAGACTATGCTGTTGGAGCTATTTTGGGGCAGTGTGTTGATAAACTTCCCTATGTTATCTACTATGCAAGTCGAACTCTAAACGACGCACAACTCAATTACTCTACCACTGAGAAGGAGTTGCTTGCAGTCGTTTTTGCATTAGACAAGTTCAGATCCTACTTGTTAGGATCTAAAGTCATTATCTACTCGGACCATGCAGCATTGAAGTATATTTTCTCAAAAAAAGATGCTAAATCTCGTCTTATCCGATGGATCTTGCTACTTCAAGAGTTCGACATTGAGATTCGGGATAAGAAAAGGTCAGAAAATATGGTGGCGGACCATTTATCTAGATTGATTGTGGATTTCACTGAGGCCACCACTCCCATTTCTGAGACCTTTCCTGATGAGCAGTTAATACTCATTGCTCAAAATCCCGCTCCATGGTTTGCTGATATAGTAAACTGTCTTGTCACTGGACACATGCCTTTTCATTGGGGGAGACAAGATAAATCAAAGTTTTTAGCCATGGTAAAACATTTTTTTTGGGATGATCCTTATCTGTTTAAGTATTGTCCCGATCAGATCATTAGAAGGTGTATTCCTGAGCATGACCAATCTAATGTCATCGCCTTTTGTCATGATCATGCTTGTGGAGGCCATTTCAGTGCTAAAAAGACCACTGCAAAGATTTTGCAGTGTGGATTTTATTGGCCTACCATGTTCTGAGACTCTCACACCTACTGTGTATCTTGTGAGTGTTTCCAAAAGCTAGGGAGTCTTTCTAGGAGGAATATGATGCCCCTCAATCCTATTCTGATTGTTGAGATTTTTGACGTGTGGGGCATTGATTTTATGGGACCGTTCCCAAACTCCTTTGGCAACTTGTACATTCTAGTTGCTGTGGATTATCTGTCCAAGTGGGTGGAGGCCGTTGCGTGCAAGACCAATGACCATAGGGTTGTGGTCCAGTTTTTGAAGGACACTATATTTGCTTGATTTGGTACGCCTTGAGCAATCATAAGTGATGGAGGTAAGCACTTTTGCAACCGAATTTTTGAGCAGTTGATGAAGAAGTATTTCATCACACACAAGGTTGCCACCCCATATCACCCACAGACGAGTGGACAAGTAGAAATTTCTAATCGCGAGATCAAACACATTTTAGAGAAAACTGTGAACCCTAGTAGAAAGGATTGGTCTCTGCGATTGACTGTTGCACTGTGGGCATATCGGACAGCCTTCAAGATGCCAATTGGCATGTCTCCCTATCATATTGTGTACGGAAAGACATGTCACCTTCTGGTCGAATTAGAGCATCGTGCGTATTGGGTTATCAAGCAACTGAATTTCAATCTTTCCAAGGCTGGCTCACAACGGAAGCTCCAACTCAATGAATTGGAGGAGCTGCGGAATGATGCATATGAGTGTGCTCGATCATACAAAGCACAAATGAAGAAGACTCATGACCAAAACATTTTGAGATGAGCTTTTGAGCCGGGTCAAAAAGTTCTTCTTTACAATTTATGCTTGCATCTTTTTCCAGGCAAGCTCAAATCTCGTTGGACAGGCCCATTTATTATTCGGTCAGTTTTTCCTAATGGGGCCATCGAGATTGAGGATCCCAAGAATGGTAACACTTTTAAGGTAAATGGACAAAGGCTAAAACCATTCTTGGAGTTGAGGAGTCCGGACATAGAGACGATATTATTGGAGGATCCTAGTTACTCTGATTGAGTGTCGTCTACTAAGGGGAGTCTGGCTGAAGACTTTAAACTTAGCGCTCATGGGAGGCACCCCATAGCTTATCTTTTTATTTGTTTATTATTTTACATATTTATGCTTAATGTTTGTTTCCAATATTTTTTTGTTTTCCAGTATTTATTTTTCAGGGACAATACGTACTTCAGTTCAAGTTTGGGGGTATGCTACGAGCCATACTAGTCCAGATAGTTCTCCATATCTCAGGTAAGCTCTTTCCATATTATTCACACATTGGGGTCAATGTGTAATTTAAGTTTGGGGGTATGGGAGACACATCACACACTTTGTCCTAGTTTGTTGTCTTTTCGTCGTAAAGGTAAATGCATGCTCATGTTATTTTAAAATTTTGGTTGATCTTAACATTTTCTGTGATGTGATGCCATAGGTAAGCTTAAAATTTTGAACACATGATCTGGTGATAAAGTTTTAAAATTTAGTTACTTACTTTAGAAATTTGAGAATTCACATGTTTGATCTAATCTAACATGAGCACATTAGCACAAATTGTGTGAGGTATGACATGTGATTTTAATGTGTACGTTTCCTTGTCTTAATTAAAACTGGATGACTTGTTGGATAAACACTTGGGCATAGAAAAGCATAAAAAAAGAAAAAAGAAAAAAAAATATAATAATAATACTACTAATGATCATCATCAATAAACTTTCCACTGAGTAACTGGACCTCTTGCCTCAGTAAGCAATGAGTGTTCACGTCAAAAGGTGAGAATTTTATTCATAATGATCATTGCGAAATTTTTTGCTGAGTAACTGGATCTCTTGCCTCAGTAAGCAGTGAGTGTTCACGTCAAAAGGTGAAAATTTTGTTTGGTAGCATTAAGGCCAGTTTAGTTTTGTGTCCTAAAACCATCTGGTTTGGGAGTCATTGACTCAACACTCGCTACATGGGTCAATTAGAAAGCTTAAGAGAATTAAACATATATATATATATATATATATATATATATAAATAAATAAATAAAAAAGAGAAGAAAATAAAAACTATGCCATTTTCGTTCATTCTGATGGGGAATTTGGTGAATCTTGAGACATGGAGACCTTACACATTGGAGTTATTTGGAAGCTTCATTTTTATATGCTAATTCACTTTACACAGTGTCAGACTTGTGATGCCTTAACCTGCCTTTTGTAAGTAATTATATTTTAACATTTCTATTCATTGTGAAGATGGGTTTATCTCTTTAAGCTTGCTCATGACTAAATATCATGGTGGTGTGTGCTCCTTAAATTTGTGGATAACATGAGTGATGAACTTATCTTTATGTTCTTTGTTTTTCATTTAGTTTTTATTTTGTTTTGCTAAGGGACTAGCAAAATATAAGTTTGGGGGTATTTGATGAGTCTTAAATATTATATATTTAAGCCCTTTAATTTATATTTGTTAGGTTCTTAATTTGTATTATTTCACTTTATTTTATGTCTTTTTTGTGCTTTGTGTATTTTTATAGGTTTGTGGAGAAAATGAAGCATTTATGGAGATATTAAGCTTCAAGAGCAAACAGGATGCATAGTGCGATCAATCACACGAGATATGCGATCGAGCGTACCTGCACTCGAGCGCACTTGCCTACGAACGAGCGCAAGGTCAACATCCCACATCGAAATATTTGCAGTTCAGTGCATCTGCGATCGATTGTAACAGACATGCGATCGAGTGCACATGCGATCGATCGCACCATTCTGCGATCGAGCGCACTCGGGCCAGTATCCCACATCGAATCTGAAACCTACAGTGCTCCGAGACTCCCCCTATATAAACACCATCTGACTCCATCATTCAGTGTACAATTCTTGGGGCCACTTTGGTGTTAACCGGTGGACGTCTGCTAGCATTCTGGTGGATCCCGAAGGCTTTGCTACCACGAGGGGAAACGCCGCCCATCAGCGAGTTGAATTTCTCCCATGTAAAGTTATTTATTTCTTTTTATTTAGTTGTTTTAGTTTAATGTTTAGCACTTTTATTATGAATTGTAGTTTCATAATTATGAGGGGCTAGAATCTTCAGCTAAGGTTGAAGATGAAGCCCAGCCGTTGTTTGGCATAGTAGTTCAGATTTGCTTGTACAAATCTAACATTTTTTAGTATAAATGTTCTGTCAATTATTTGAGTTAATCTTGTGATTGATTGAGTTTAAATTGTTCTGTTGGATATTCCTTGTGTTTCATCTGATGGATACATCAAATTGTTTTCGATTAAATTGGATTTTTTTTGTGATTTGTTAAGAGCGGATACATTGCATGCTTTTGGTTTAATTGGGATATTCTTTGTTTTTTGTCTTGTAGTTGGATTCATGGAATGTTTTGATAGGCTATGTTTTTAGGACATATATGCTTAAACTTTGGTGGGATGGATTCAGAAACCTTAGTGTTTTTTTATTGGTTTTTAAATCAATTTAGTTTAGCTTATATTTCTTTTGCAAAAATACACCTCAAAATTTGGAACTAGGTTAAAATAAGATTAGTTTAAATAAAATTATATTTTCACAATGCAATTCCCTGTGGATTCGACCTCGCACTTGCACAACACTATATTGCAAATGACTCGTGCGCTTGCGAGTAATTTAAAACTCACAACAATAGTAGAACCTACCAGAGAGGAACAACAAAGAAGGTAAAACATACATTTTCCTCCTTGAGGTTTGGCCTAATGTACATTTACGCCCTCCTAGTTTTGTTACTATTTAATAAAAAACTTGGCTGGTTTATATTGTTTGGTGGTAGGGAAAAAGGTTGTGGTAGATGGAACTGGAAGAAGAAAAAGTAGGGCAACAAGGGGTGATAATGGTATAACATCAACAGGTGGTAGGTCATAAAGGTCTGCAAGTGGTGGTGAGGGAAGAGAAAATATTGAGTGTGGTGGAGTTGGTCAGGGAGTATGGGATGGTGCTGGGCAGGGAAATGAAAATGGTGCTGGTCAGGGAGGAAGGGAGGGTGCTATTCAGGGAAGGGGTGGTGCTGGTAAGGGAAGTGAAAGTAGTGCTAGTCAAGGGGAAGGGAGGGCTCTATTCAAGGAGGAAGGCAGGGTGCTAGTTAGGGAGGAAGGGACAATGATGTTCACGGAAGGGGTGGTGTTGCGAGAAAAGAAAGGACAAAGAAAACAATATTCAATGCAATAAGGGGTGGGAGTACTTGTGTTAGCTCAGTGGCTTGGGTTTGAACTTTACTAGTTTATAACCATAATGTGTTTGTTTTTCTTTGTATTGGTTGGAATAGATAATGAATGATTGGTTTGGTTGGCATACATAATGAATGTTTGGTGTAGATAATGTGTTCATGGTTGGCGTATGTATTGATTTTGTGTTGGTTGGGTGCATAGTACATTTCTTAGTGATACACATAGAACTAGCATGACATTAGATGGAAGGCCTCCTACCCATAGAAACATGACTGGAGCAAGAAGGGTTACAAGGTTATCTATCACCACTTCTCATTTTCTTGGAACCTAAGGGAGTGCTTCTTGATGTGGTTTCTTGATGTGATCCATGAATATGTTTTGTAAAGGAAGAACAGTGTAAATGTCTTTTGGTTTTTAATTTAAATTTATGGTAGAGCAGTTCATTTGATATGGATGTGTATTTTTTTGTACAACTGTGAGTTGTTTTTTACCAGACCATGACTTCTTTATTAGTTCTAAAATTTTGACAAGTTCAATGGATGAATTTTTTTGTATACATCCACAACTTTGTATTACTTTATTCAATCTATGTCATTGGAATGAGCTTTAGCTTTACATATGGAATCTATTACTTGGTTATGTGCACATGAGGACCATTTTGTATACAACCATAAATTTTTGTGCTTCAATGCACACGGGGACCATTTTGTAGTACTTTACTTTAAACATATTTCACTACTTTACTGATGAACATAAATAGGATCTTTTGCAAAATAGCAATCATTCATTTCATTTAGTAGTAAACAGCATTACAAACCAAAACATTCAAAACCATTTCATTTCATTTCATGTTCTTAACATAAGTTGAAATAGAAACAAAGAAATCACAAATTGCAAACAATGCTTGCAACAATTAACATTTTCAATTCCCTAACTCCTGTCTCAGTACCCACAAACTGCAAACCCATTCTTCTAATATCCTCTCTAATCCTTTAAATTTTTACCCACAACTCTAATTCATTTGCTTCAGAGGTCCTGACAACTGCTTTATTAATAGGCAAACACTAGGTAAACAATTCACACTGTCGATCTTCGCAAGTTTAATACAATCTGTTCAGATTTTTCTTTGACTCAGAAATCCTCACTGCAACTCTCTTTCCATATTTACATACAATGTTTATGTATCTTAGATACCCATTCTCACTCATATTGGAAGAAGACATTGCTTTCCTGCAATACGAAAATTAAAAAAAAAACACACAAAAATTTCAAATACCCAAAATTTTTTCAACCCAGGTAAAATAAGAGATGAAGAACTGAAATAGAAGAATCTGTCGCACCAAATTAAACCCTTGATACATACCTATTACTCCATAGACACCAAAATTGAAGGGATTAAAAAATTAAGATTTTGCAAACCCTCAAGAACACTAACCTAGAAACTATGGAGAAGAACTGTAATTCAAAAGAAGAGATAAAGGAAGCAACGAAAAAGAGGAAGATACATACCCATTGAGGAATTAAGACACTGAAATTGAAAGAATCACAAGATTTTGAGTTTTCTTACGTAGAAACCCTCGCAAATGATGAAGATAAGAATTCCTTGTTACCAAAAAAAGAGCTGATGAGATTTTTTGCTTCTCACGCACGGGCTGCCCAGAAAAAGAGATGATGGAATTTCTTTGTTTAGAAAGAAGGATTCAAAAGTTAATGCAAATTTGTTCAAGAAATATGCTTTGATTTCTTTGTCTGATCACAAATGAAAAGGGAAATCAGATGTTATGTGTTTCAAGAAGGGTATTTACGGTTTAAACCAATAGAAAGTTGACATGTCACTCTGATTGACCAATTTTAAATGGTTGACTAATAGATTTATTGACAATGACTTAAGTGTCTCATAAAACCAAAAGTATGAATTAGATAAAAGGGGTACGTGTTTTTTTCTAAAACTGCGAGGGAGTAAGTATACATTAGGTCAAACCTTGCGGGGAAATGTATTTATCCCAAAAAATAAATAACCCAATTTGGTGGGCTTTAGAAAAGTAACTGGGCCCTGAATCAAGGCCTAACATTTTATTTTCCCAAAAAAAAAACTCTCTAGATAATAGTTGGACTTCCTTGGATTTGGATGATTACTTTGGATTGGGCCTGGAAAAGTTATTTTGATTTTTGGGTTTCTATTTTGGGCTCTACTCGTACTCAAACTCTCTTTTGACTTTACATTATTTTGTGCTTGAATCAATTTTGGATACGACACCGGAAACATGTTTTAATTGGATTTCATTTTGGTTCCAGTCCCAAATTCTTGCTTTGGGTTTATTTATACCTTGACCCATTGGACTACCTATTTCCCTATGAATCAATGTAAATCCAATTAGGCCTTTGACTCTTGGGGGTGAATTTTAAGGAGAGGGGGGGGGGGGGGGGGGGGGGGTTATTACGTACATGGTTAGATCCAATTTTATTCTTGTAACTTAATTTATGCAATTTAAATTAGGCTTTTAAATTCATGAAATTTATTTATGCAATTTGATTTAATTCATATAACTTAATTTATGTACTTTATTTTATGCAATTTAATTCAAAGTAATTTACTTTTAAGCTAATTTAATTTATGCAATTCAATTTATGCTATTTAATTCATGAAATTTACATTTTTTTTTCTATTTAATTCTAGCAATTTCCTTTTTAGTTTCTTTCATGTAAGCTAAATGAATAAAGAACCAATTTAAGAGCTTCTTTAGCTCATGACCCTTTTTTTTTTGAAAGAAATCGAATCGAAATTGCAGTAGAAATTTTAAAACTTTTTTATTCCCATAAACCCAAATCACATTATGATTTACACGGAACACATATTATTATACAAGAGTATTTGAGGATTAGAATCTTTCCCTTTGATTCGTTGTGCTCTTGATCTTCTTTTTGCGATTCCAAGAGCCTCACAAAATTCATTGTGTTCTTGAATCCACAATAATCACAAAACTATGTGAAATCTAAGGTTTTGACAAATCTTGCATTAGGATTTCTCTCTATAATTTTTCTTTCATTGGGATTAGAAGAGGCTAAAATCTTTTATGAGAAACTTGTGTGTGGAATAATGTGCTAGAAAAAATCTACACAATAAGAAACTATTTATAGTGTTAGGGTTATTTACAATTAACCATTAATTGCAAACTAACCCCTTTTAGTTATTTTTTAACTACACATTTGTAATACCCGTATTCGTAAAGAAATGGTGAAGAACTAATTTAATAAATACAACATGGAATTAAAATAATACATATATGCAAAAGATTTAATCTTTATAAAACAATTCTAAAAATAAAAACCCACAGCTTGCAACACCTGGACTCCAGGTGTTGCTTTGACAATTTAAGATTGCTGCATGTTATGTAGCTCTCGCAATGAATATGGTGGACAGTGGTGATGATGTCGCGTAAAATTTTTTATATATTGAATTGTTTTATTAGTTTTACCAAATCCTGTTTGGTTTTCTTCAAATCTCAAATCTAAACTACTCTATTTCTTTAAACACTTAGGAATCAAAAGAAAGGTTGAAAGAGTAAAATTTTGAAGGGGTTACAGGAGAATTTCATAGAGAATCACGGGAAGCTCTAAGAAAAATAGAAGGTAATAACGTGAAGTTTATTTTTGAAATTTAACATACACAAAATTCCAAGAATTCAAAGTAAAAATTTTAAATTATGGAAGAATTGATTAATAAATTAAAATTTTATATGAATATTATGTCAGGTGTTGATGATCAGCAACCGAGGGAAATTGCTGAGAGAAGCAGGAAAGGCAAGGAGACGATCCATGGGTAGCTTTAAGTGCTACGTGGTGAGTTAGATTTACTTTAAGTAATCAAGATAAATATGAAATATATAGTGATAATTTTTGAATAAATTATTAACTTATGATTTGGTGGTAGATATAAATTGGTTGATAGGTATGATTGAAATAATTGATGTGTAGAGAATCATTATATGAGAAGCAATATTATTAGAATAATGAGTCGATTTAATAATGAGAGTGATAAATGAAATTCTTGACGAGTTATGGTTGATAAATTGATGTGATATATGAGGAGAAGAAATTTGTGAAATTGATCAAATAGTAGTTTGAGAAAAGGCAGGATAACTAAATTTAGTGTCTGAATATTTGCTTGTTTTTGTATTATTGTGTATATGCATATTTCATATCATTGTTCATATACATATGCATGAAATAAAAGAACCGAGAGGGGCCCGGTCTAAATGAAAAACCATGACAGCTGGTATATGCTGGAAATAAATGAAAACCGTGACAGTTGGTATACGCTGGAAATAAAAGAACCGGGAGGGGGCTTGTCTAAATGAAATAAAAGAACCGGGAAGATAGCTGGTCTAAGATAAAAACATGTCGACATGTGGAAAAACGTTCCCTAATAATAATTCATGCATTGCATTTGTTTTAAATATTGATTTTATTACTGAAATGCTGAAGTGTTGTTTTGTTATTGTAAATTGATTTATGGGTGAATGAGTCTCATAGAGAGATAATTATGGTGAGAAAGAAACCTGAAAATATAATATCATAAGAACTATCTAAATGGTAGACTATATGCTGTGAACCTCATAACGAGGTAATTATGAGATAATTGATGGTCTTAAGGTGAACAAACATATAAGAAGAAGATATTGATAGAGAATGAGACTTATAATATGAGTAGTGATAGTAGAATGCTATTATCAAGTTATATGAGATATAAATGATTAAATATTAAAAGATTATTTATATGAATTGAATACTTCTAGTAAATTTAATTCACTGAGCTTGTGAAGTTCATCCCTCAATGTTAAATGATTTCAGGTAGTAGGCAGGACAGATAGTTGGTGAGCTGAGATTCAGACGGATTTATTATCTGTAAGCCACGGGGTCCACATTCTCAGAGTAATGAGAAAAAAAAATATTTGTAAATATTCATGTATATTATGTTATGTACAATGTTTAAGTTGAAATCTGAATGATGTATCTGCCCTGTTAAGGGTTGAGGATTGATATAAATAATTGCAGTTGATAAATTTTTATTGTTGCATATATGTGTCGTGCTGGGATTTTCAAAATGTGATGACACCGTCTCGGGGGTGGCCAACCCGGGATGGGTCATTACAACATTGCCCCTTTTGTGTGAGAACCCTTTGGTTCAAATTAATATGGTTGTAAACCATAGCTTTTATGTAATTTCAATTAAAACTCTTTCCAATTAATTTGAACCCCTTCTAATTTACTTTGAATCAAAACCCCTTTTGATTCTCCCTTTTATGAGAATTAATTAATTAACTCTTAAATTAATTCTTAAGGCTTCTACAATCATGAGTGACACCTAGCAACATATCATGACTACTCAGACAATGTGAATTTGGTTGTGAAACATTGAATCTTTATGTTATCAATTACTGTTGCGCGTTTATTTATCTAAATTAATAAGCAAATAATCACACTCGTTTTACTTGCAAGTGCACAAGGTCAATAGTGTAGTATAGTGTGCGAAAGCAAGATCATCTCCACAGGGATTGGTAAAGTTCGGTTTTAGAATTACTTTCTTCAAAGTAAAAAGAAATAAATAACTGTTGAATGTGATTTGATAATAATAAAGACATAGGGCTTTGATATCTACCACTAGTCATACTTTCCCAATTGTATAACGTATCAGTGCACTAGCCTTATCATGTATACCTAATGGTCGCCAACCTAAGGGCATAGTATCTACTCCTTAAGCTATTGATTTTCCTAAGCAACGAGTTAGGCATGGTATCTACTCTAACTCTTTTTTTTTCCTTAAGGGATTCAGCATGGTATCTGCGTTAGTTGTTCCTTAAGAAAGCATAAGATTTATGGAAATCGATAACCACATAAGACCTAGGGCATGGTATCTACTCCTGGTTTCCCATGTTGATTAATCCAAGAATCCGGTGTGGATATCTTTTGTTACTAATGTTAGACCCAGGACTCGGTCATCCAAATTGATCTAACTAACCAATCCATACCACATGCATACGTTGGCCATACACATACATATGAGGAATTTAAATAAGCACAGACATTAATCAAGTTAATCAACATAATAAAGGCTATTGGCAAAGATTTTATCAGTGAAGAAATATATTAGAAAGCATAACTAGGGCTTCAACCGAGCCCTATAAGAAAGTTAGTTACACATGTTGTCTAAGATAAACATCATATATAAACTAAACATAAAGAGAAGAATAAACCCAAGAGAAGAGGAGTCAATTTTCTCCCCTAAAGCTTACAACTTCGAGCTAAGCAAAAGATAAAAAAAGTATTCTCTAAGATGTTATTCGATGATTTGTGTATGCTTTACAGGTGTATTTATAGGGCTTGAGTAGTCCTAGCAAGCTCTGGAAACCCTAACTTCCAAAAATGCATCATACTCTATTTCCAAAACTGGCTCTGTCGTTTTACTGTTCACACCCGTACATGCGCGCTAGATCGCATGCGTCTTATGCTCGATCGCAAGTGCTGCGCTCGATCCTTCTTGTGTGCGAACGATCGTATGTGCGCTCGATCGTATGTAGTAGTGCGATTGATCGCATTTTGACCAGAGGCTGCTCCAAGATTTCCAGGCTTCTTCCTTTAAGTGCCAAAACTGCTTCTTCTTCTCTAAGACCCTATAAAAACATGTAGAACACACAAATGAAGTAAAATGGACTAAATTAACATAACTAAGGACCTAACAAATGTAAATAAGGGGGCTTAAATATGAATATTTAAGCACCTATCACACCCTCAAACTTACATATTGCTAGTCCCTTAGCAAAACAAAACTAAAAACTAAAACGAAAAATAACAATATACAGATAGATCCAATGTTCATAGTGTTCACAAAAGTTTTAGGTCTTCACACAAAACTATGATGTGCATTCATGAGCAAGCTTAGCAAATATAAACATATCTTTGCAATGAATAAGAGTTTTGAACGCAAATCACTTTCATGAGGTAGTTTAAGACATCACAAGTTTGACTTTAGTGTGTGGTGAACTAGCACATAAAAGATTAGGTTTCCAAATAATTCTAATGTGTAGTGTTTCGATGACTCAAGATTCACCAAATTTCCTATTAGAATCAACAAAGATGGCATAGACTTTCTTTTTTTCTTTTATTTGTGAAATTTTTGCCAAGTTAGTTCCCTTAAGCTTTCTTTTTGACTCATGTAACGAGCGTTTAGCCAATGACTCCCAAACCAGATGGTTTGAGGGCACTAGGTGTAAAGACACCCCTAAGGACTTACTAACGCGAGTAAAAAAGACTACAAAACTAACTGGTCTCAATGTTACCAATAAGAATTTTCACCTTTTGACGTGACACTCACTGTTTACTGAGGCAAGAGGGCCAGCTACTCAGTGGAAGTTCTTTTTAATGATCTTTGTGAGCAAAATTTTTTTCACCTTTTGACGTGACACTCACTGCTTACTGAGGCAAGAGGGCCAGTTACTCAGTGAAAAGTTTGTTTTGTTGATCATTAGGAGCATTTTTTTTCTTTTTAAGCAATAACAATTTTTTCTAATTTCTTATGCCAAGATGTTAATCTAATAGGTCATTTGGTTCACAGTTAAGAAAAAAAAACATACAAATCAAAATTATATGTCATACCCCACACAACTATGTGCTAATGTGCTCGCGTTAGTTCAAGTTAAACTTGTGAATCCTTAAATGCCTAAAAGGAAGTGATCTAGGTTCAAAACTTAATTATTGGCCTATATGTTCAAAGTGTTAAGCTCACTTATGAAGTCAAATCATATTCTTTGTTTAGATCACCCAAAATTTTATTGGACAGAATGAACATGCATTTATCTATAAAAACACAAAACAAAAAATGGGACATAGTGAGTGTGTGAATGTGTCCCCATACCCCCAAACTTAAATTGCATTTTGTCCCCAATCCATGAATAGCATGGAAGGAGCTGACCTAGGAGATGGAGAACTATATGGCTGGCATGGCTCGTAGCATGCCCCCAAACTTCAACTGGATGCACTCACTATATCCTTGAAAAAAAAAGAAAAAAAAACATAAAATGGAAAAGAAGTAATAATAAACAACTATAGAAAAATAAACTAGGAAATACGAATAATAAAATAAAATAAACTAATAAAAATAATATGCTTTGGGGTGCCTCCCATGAGCGCTAAGTTTAATGTCTTCAGCCAGACATAGTACCCTCTCACTGCTGATCATCAGGTGGTGCAGTCGAAGAGGTACCGGGTGCAGGAGGTAGCAGAGTCTCCTGTCGTGCAAACCGTGCCTCTAAGCTATCTATGCGCTGATACACGAGTGTGGTAGCGACAGAGACCTCACCTCGAAAAGAGGATAGCTCAGCTAGAAAGTGCTGGGACTCTGTGGGTCCTATGGTCGGATGGTCCTCCTCTCGTACCGGGCTAACTACAGGGGTCTCGGTCTCTATACGATCTTTCTCAACTCTTTCAACTGCTGGAGCAGGTGCTGGGAGTCCTCGAGGCATGTGCGAGAGGCTATGTGTCCACTGAGCCTTCCTGAAGAAGGGATGCTCTCGCACTGGTCCATTGCTGGTGGTCCCCTTAATCCCTTTCTTCTTGAGTATATAGGAGAGTAGGAACGGAAAAGGGAAGCCCCATGCATTGGCCGTGGTGGTCTGACGGCCATGGATATGATCCCAAAATTGGTGCAACTGGCTCCATATAATAGCCGGAATAGAGTACGAGTGACCTCTGTGGAAGATATATAGGGTCTGTAGAAACTGGTCTCTCCACTGTGTCTTGTGCCCCAATGGACACACATTGTGCTGAAGGATAGTGTCGACAAGCCAAAGTTGTGGAGGCAACTTTGACCGGCTGGCTGCGTTGTTGTGTCTGTTGGCGTACTGACCAGCGTACATATCCGTAATAATCTCAGACAGGGCAAAAGACTCTGACTGCTCCTCGATATTGGTGTCCTCCAGAGGGGACTCGTCAGTGTAATGAAGAGCAACGGTTATATCGGCACTAGTCGTCTCTACGGGTGTGCCCTGGACTGAAGAAGTCAGTACTCTCGGTCTGCTGCAGTCAAAGGATAGGCTTGCATAGAACTAGACTACGAGCTGGGTGTAAGCAGTCGAATAAACCGGCTTGAAAAGCCTCTTCAACCCTCAATGTCTAAATGCTTGGATGGCCCATTGAGTGGCGTCCATGTGCTTGAATACGTCATCGATGGCTAAGGCGGTCTCGAATAAGAGCTCTCGTTGCTCGATGCTGGGCCGAGATGATGAGGCACGGCTGCTTGATGCACCAGAGGTGGAAACATATGGTTTGGACATGCTGCTATTCATTTCTGCCAAATTTGCGATCGATCTTGAATGGGTGCGCTCGATCGCACACTGGGATATGCACTCGATCGCAATAGCCGTGCGCTCGATCGCACACGGTCAGGTGTTTCCTCGAACAGGTGGTGTGCAACAAAAGACCAAGCTCTGGTCTTGAGGATTTGAATTCGTTCCTAACCTCCTGCAAGCAGAAAATCAAACAATTATACACAAGTTTACTCGTATATAGAAAGAATTTGGAAATGAAACATTAAAATTCGTGTGTGTGTGTGCAAAAGGAGTACCTTGTGGATGGAGGGAATATGTAACAGGAAGGGAGACGGGGTTGTGACAGGATGGTGATGATGTGCGTTAGTGGTGATGGGGAGTGGAGAGTGTGGGAGTGGTGGCAGAGTGCGAGTGAGTGAGCTGAGTGAAATGATAGGTGGATTGTAATGGGAGAGTGCGAGTGAGACTGTTGACTATGAGGGTGCGAGTGAACAGTGAAGAGAGTGAGTGAAAATTTTCAGACTTATAACTAAACCTTCTGCCACGAGTGCACTTGATCGCACTTGGGGTGCGTTCGATCGCACTTGTGCGCTCGAGCACATTGACTGGGGCGCTCGATCGCACCCTTGCGCTTGATTGCATTGAATGGTGCGCTCGATCATAAGCAGTGTGCATGGGCAAAAATAAAAACTGACCTTAGCTAAAAATGACAATTTTGGAGCAACACAACCTTACCATGTGTTAGTGGCCTCAGTACCACTAACCTCAGTAGAGATGCTTGAGCTACATGATAGGCAAATGTGAAATGTCTCAAGCACTCTCTTGATACAGTGCTACTCCCGTTGAAGGGGGCACTTAGAGCCCATATTAGGTGGTTCAAGTGCCCTTGATAGTTGGTTCATCGCCACTTTTGATTCCTAGTCAATAAAGTAAGGAAAAGTAGTATTAGTATATGCAGGAGGGTCAATTTGAAGAACATACTTACTTGAAGGCTGTGGTGTGTTCTTGAGGAGGTGTGCAGCTGTATTGACGTCTTTAATCACATTGTCATCCTTGGGCCTAATATCTACTCTTGTGTCCTCATGGTTGGGGATGGTCTCCAATGTAGTGGTGTGATGGACCTGAGAAGCTTTCTCAACAACACTTTGCATGAAGCTCATATTAGAATATTTATTATCATTATTAGTTGATTTTAATGTATTAAATATCTTAAATTCTATCGCCACATTATTTACGCTGATTGTGACAATACCCCTTTTTACACTAATATTAGTGTCAGCAGTTATCATAAAGGGGCGTCTTAGGATGATGGGGAGGGGCAATGGGAGAGTACATTCTTCTATATCTAATACTATAAAATTAGCAGGTATAATAAATTTACCTACTCTTACCAACACATCCTCAAGGATGCCTCTCGGTCATTTGAGGCTTTTGTCAGCTAATTGCAAAGTGACGGAGGTTGGTTGAAGCTCCCCCAAACCTAGTGTTTCGTATGCACTGTATGGCAGCAGGTTGACACTTGCTCTTAGATCCAATAGTGCATGCTCGAACAGCTGGTCACCTAGCCTGCAAAGAATAGTAAAACTACCCTGATGTTTTAGTTTAGGTGGTAATTTTATTAAAAGCACAGCGCTTACCTCTTTGGTTAAGGCTACCGTCTCATGTTCCTGAAACTTCCTTTTGTTAGTGCAATAATCTTTTAAAAACTTGGCATATGCAGGAATTTGTTTAATGGCATCTAACAGAGGAATATTAATCTCTACCTTTTTCAAGGTTTCAAAAATGTCAATCAATTTGGTCTCTTTCTTAGGTTTCACCAACCTTTGAGGAAATGGTGGGGGTGTATTTACCTTTTCCATCTCACTTACCTTAGAGGTGGATGCTTTTTCAGGAGATGCTCGTGCAGGCTCATCGATGCCTATGATCTTTCCACTTCTCAGGGTTGTCACAGCATTCACTTGGTGATGTCCTCTCGGGTTAGGTATTGATTGGGCAGGAAGCTCACCTTGCTTTCTACTGCTCAGTTCCTTAGCCAATTGTCCCATTTGTACCTCTATTCTTTGAATTGCTTGCTCATGTGTTGCATTGGTTTGTCTTTGCTGAGTCATGAACTGTTCTTGTGACGTTATCAATTGCTGCTGCTGAGTGGCCAGTTGTCTTACTAGACTTTCGAGGTTGTTCTTCTTTGGTTCGGGAGTAGTATGAGCAGTGGGCTGGGGGTTTCGTTACTGTCCTTGATTGTTCTGATTGTTGCTCCTTGAGAAATTTGGGTGATTCCGCCATCCAGGGTTGTATGTGTTTGCATAAGGGTTGTTCTTCGGCGGATAGTTATTAGGTCCCACATAATTTGCTTGTTCTGTATCTGCAGGTGAATACAAAGGACAAGTATCAGTATTATGGTCGTATTGGGAACATATTGCACATACCTGGAGTGGGGTAGATGGTGGGTTGGATGAGGCATTTTGAGCAGCCATGGCTTTTACCAATAAGTCTAGTTTTCTTTCCATCGCTGCTATTTGAGGGGAAGATCCTCCATTCAGATTTACCTCATACACACCCTTAACCTTGGTCACATGTCTACCTCGAGAGGAGAATTGCTGAGTGTGATTCGTTGAGGGTTTCAAAGAGCTCCATCGCTTCTTCGCTGCTTTTTTCCATCAACACTCCTCCACAACCTGAATCAACAATACTCTTGTTAGTGTCATTCAAACCTTCATAAAAACCTTGTACCAATTCATCTTGACGCAGGTTGTGGTGTGGGCATTTGAGTAGTAGTTCGTTGAAGTGTCCCCACGCTTCGAAGAAGAGGTCTCCATCCTTTTGTTGGAAGGACTGGATCTCCTTCCTCATCTATCTCTTCTTTTGGGCTGGGAAGAAATTCTTTATGAATTTGCTAGCCAACTCCTCCCAAGTGTGGATAGAAACTGCAGGCAAAGAATTGTACCACAGTTTAGCATTATCTTTTAAGGAAAAAAGGGAACAGAATTAACCTTATTCCTTCTTGGTCTAGTCCTCGAATGTGCTGGAACTTGCAAAGGTCGAAAAACTCCCTAAGGTGCAAGTGTGGATCCTCATTAGGTGTACCCCTAAAGTGAGTCAAGGCACTCAAGATTTGCGGAGATATGTAATAGTTGCCTTCTGTCTCCGGTTGATAAGAGATACAAGATGGCTGATCAAGGTTCCGTGGAATGAAGGACTGCTTCTTTGGTACTCGTGCAGGTGGTTGCTGGTTTTCGAGTTGTTCCGCCATTGGTGCTTCATTCTCTAATCCTTCTTCGTTCTCTTCGAAGTTGTTCCTAAGCCTTTGTCGGATGGTCCACTTAAGCTTGGGATCGAGGGGAAAAAATGTTGGATGCCGGGATCGAAGTCCGTGAATAAATCAGGTAAATCAGCTTCAGTGCAGCAACTCTATTATGCTGCTTGGGTAGCTCTCTATCCTATTTGCGCTCGATCGCATAGAAGGTTGCGATCGATTGCAAGTATCACAGAAGGTGCGTTTAGGATTTGATGTACCTGAAACAAAAAAAAAGAAATTGATTAGGGTTTGATGAAAAGTAAAAATAAAGATGGTAAACAGAAAATAAAATAATAACGATGATTAAACTAAACGAAAGTAATCCTAAAATGAAATTTAGCGCAATCCCCGGCAACGGCGCCAAAAACTTGTTGCGCGTTTATTTACCTAAATTAATAAGAAAATAATCGCACTCATTTTACTTGCAAGTGCACAAGGTCAACAGTGTAGTGTAGTGTGCGAAAGCAAGATCATCTCCACAGGTATTGGTAAAGTTCGGTTTTAGAATTAGTTTCTTCAAAGTAAAAAGAAATAAATAGCTATTGAATGTGATTTGATAATAATAAAGATATAGGGCTTTGATATCCACCACTAGTCATACTTTCCCAATTGTATAAGGTATCAGTGCACTAGCCTTATCATGTATACGTAATGGTCGCCAACCTAAGAGCATGGTATCTACTCCTTAAGCTATTGATTTCCCTAAGCAACGAGTTAGGCATGGTATCTACTCTAACTCTTTTCTTCCTTAAGGGATTCAGCATGGTATCTGCGTGAGTTGTTCCTTAAGAAAGCATAAGATTTATGGAAATCGACAACTACATGAGACCTAGGGCATGGTATCTACTCCCGGTTTTCCATGTTGATTAATCCAAGAATCTGGTGTGGATATCTTTTGTTACTAACGTTAGACCCAAGACTCGGCCATCCAAATTGATCTAACTAACCAATCCATACCACATGTATACGTTGACCATACACATACGTATGAGAAATTTAAATAAGCACAGGCATTAATCAAGTTAATCAACATAATAAAGGCTATTGGCAAAGATTTTATCAATGAATAAATATATAAGAAAGCATAACTAGGGCTTCAATCGAGCTCTATAAGAAAGTTAGTAACACATACTGTCTAAGATAAACATCATATATAAACTAAACATAAAGAGAAGAATAAACCTGAGAGAAGAGGCGTCAATTCTCTCCCAAATCTTACAATTTCGAGCTAAGCAAAAGATAAAAGAAATGTTCTCTAAGATGTTCTTTACAGGTGTATTTATAGGGCTTGAGTAGTCCTAGCAAGCTCTGGAAACCCTAACTTCCAAAAACACAACCTACTCTATTTCCAAAACTGGCTATGCCATTTTACTGTTCACGTCTATACATGTGCGCTCGATCGCATTCGTCTTGCGCTCGATCGCAAGTGCTGCGCTCGATCCTTCTTGTGTGCGAACGATCGCATGTGTGCTCGATCGCATGCAGTACTGCGATCGGTCGCATTTTGACCAGAGGTTGCTCTAGGATTTCCAGGCTTCTTCCTTTAAGTGCCAAAACTGCTTCTTTTTCTCCAAGACCCTATAAAAACATGTAGAACACACAAATGAAGTAAAATAGACTAAATTAACATAACTAAGGACCTAAGAAATGTAAATAAGGGGGCTTATATATGAATATTTAAGCACCCATCAATTACTAAGCAATTCAATTCTTCCATTATGCAATATCCCAATTAAGCTAATTAGGGTATGAAATTACTTTCAAACCCTTGGCATTAATTATATGTATATAGATCCCAAGACTATAACTCTAATGGTGAAATTAAAAACTTCTTTCTAATTCTCACCATGCCTTGACCAAGGAACTTCTTGAGTTACATCTTAGTAGATCACATGAGATATTCCCTCTCTTTATTTAAGAGTGATAGGTCCCTTGTTGTACACTACTTATTAATGAGTCACATATAAGATAACATGGTGCCTCAAGTTTAAGGATCACATGCACAATTGTAACATAAGAGCTACCTATTGACATGCAAGTAAAACTCCATGTAGGTGTTCTTAAGTCGAGTAATGTTTTGTGAACTCATTCTCCATTGAGCACCCACATATTTGTTTTAGTGTCTCACACACGAGTGACGTTGAGATTAGTCACCTTACCAATTGAGCAAACATAGTATGTACCAATCTAATCAAATTACTAATGTCCAATTAATATCCTATGACTAGAAATATTTAAGAATAAAGCTTTCAAGAAAACCACCACTTCCACGTAATAATTCTACCAAAGGCGATCCTATTATAGGAATAGCTTCTGGTACACATGTTACAATTTTGACTGCCTAATAAAAAATTTGATCCCTATGTAAAGAATAACCTGTTACACCAAAACATGCGGTTAATACACCCAGAATCACACTTGTAACCCAAGTCAATTCGCGGGGGGTTTTAAAACCACCGGTGGATAGGTCTCATAATTATGATCTCATCATAATCCTATCTCTATTGCTCTTAGTTTATGGACTTAATCATGACAATATAAATTAATAAACATTTATGATAATTTAAACTTTCTATTAATATAATGATAACAATGTGAATAAGATTGTTATTAAATAATATGCGTTAACATCAAATGTTATTGGCTTTTAGGGTATACTACTAACAATTTTCCACTTGCACTAAAACAAATCACCATGTATCCCATACCTTTCTTCTCAAGATTGTGATCGAACTACTACTATGTTCATGCCTTAGTTAGTTGTTTGTTGTTTGTTGTATTCTATGATGATACAACATTTTGTATCCTCACGTATCCTCTTCTAATGCTTACGCCAATCAAGTGGATGAGCTATTCAATGTGCTTGGATTTCTGATGAGACCTTGGTTCCTTAGCTTGAGCTATCGCCCCATTGTGATCATAATACAAGATACTGGAAATTCAATGTTAGGAACAACACCAAGCTTGGTGATGAAATTTTCACCCAAACTGTCTCATTTGAAGCCCTGGACTATGCAATATATTCAACTTAAATGGTGGAATCTACAATTATCTTGTTTACAACTTTTCTAGCACATTGTTCCACCATTCAAGGTCAACACAAATCTGAAGTGTTATACCCTTCTACTTAAATGTGATCACCTCTATACGTGAGGAACAAATCTTTAGTTCTTCTCAAGAACTTAGGAATGTTCTTCATAGCAATCTAATGTTCTAAACCTCAATTAGACTGATATATGCCAGTAACACTTATAGCATGGCTGTTGTCAGTTTTAATACATTACATAGCATACATGAGACTTCTTATAATTGAAACATAGGGTATATGACTCATGTTATCTCTCACCTTGAGTGTCTTTAGGATATCTTCTTAAAGAGATGTAATCCATGCCAAAAAGGTAACAATCCCCTATTAGAGTTTTTCATGTTGAACCATTTTAACATTTTGTCTATGTATGTAGATTGGGACAAGCCTAACATACTTCTCGATCTATCTCTGTAAACCTTGATTCTCGAAAATAGGATGCTTCACCCAAATCTTTCATGGAGAAGTTCTTTGAAAGCCAGGCCATGACTGATTGTAACATACTTACATCATTCTGAATGAGTAGTATGTCATCAACGTACTTTATCAAAAAATGTAATTGTGCTCCCACTAGTCTTCTTGTACACACATGGTTCATCCACATTCTTGAGAAAACCAAACGTTTTGATTGCCTCAATGAATCGGATGTTCCAATTTCATGAAGTTTGCTTTAATACATAAATAGATCTTTGTAGCTTGCACACTTTGTGGTCATTGCCATTGGATGAAAACCCTTTTATATATATATATATCTTCGTCTATGTTGCCATTGAGGAAGGTAGCATAACATCCATTTCCTATATCTCATAATCCTAGTGTGCAACCATGATGAGCAAGATCCTAATAGACTTCATGTCTACAAAAGAAAATGTTTCATCAAAGTCAACTTCTTGCCTTTGCTTGTAACCTTTTGCTACTAGCCTAGCCTTAAAAGTCTCTACCTTTCCATCGGCACCCATATTTCTTTTATAGACCAATTTGCAACCAATAGGTATAATACCTTTAGGAGGGTCAATCAAAGTTCAAACTTGGTTAGAATACATAGAATCTATTTTAGATTTCATGGTTTCAAGGCATCTTCCCGAATCGATGTTTGAAATCGCTAGGAGTGTTCAAATGATCAGTATGGTCGGTATGAGTCGGTTAAAATTTTAATCGATATTTTTGGAACAAATATATTTTCACTGTTTCGATCGAATATCAATAGTTTCTCTGACTTAGTTTCGACCATTTCATTTCGATCGGTACAGTAGGTTAATTTCGGTTAATGGGTTTGTATACAATTTTTAACCAAAGAAAAAGAAAGCAAAAAAAATACTAGCAACTAAAAGCATATGATTATGAAAATATCACTACTGTTACTAATTGCACAGATGATTCCATAAAAGCAACAAAAAATAGATGAAGCACAACCCATTAACAATGAAGAATATAAAAACTAAAATCAAATGTAAGAAAACTATAAATCAATCTCTTTATGGGTATTCATAGTAGATTCTTAAACAATTTTGGTATCTTTCATCAAATTCCCAAATTCCATGAAGCACATCTCATTAGATCCAAAAGCTCACAAGATCCACAATCAGATTTGAAAATTTTTACACCAAAATAGATTTTTAGCCATAATCCAAACAAACATCACATCTCAGATTGAGATTAAAAGAAAGAATGAGAGACTAAAGTTTCCTGAAGATTGTTGCCCCTAGCTCAAATATGTCGTCATCTATAAGAGATGTTCGTTGTATAGAGAATGACACAAAATTAAGGAGAGAAAGGTCTTCAGCCCATTAACGATGAGAGAGACTGAGAGGAGAGACAAATTGTAAAGTTAGATGGGGAGGAGAGAAAGATACTTGATATGGGAAGAGAAAAGCATAAGATTTTTGTCACGCCCTCGACCCGAGCACGAGTCGAAGGACGGGGCAATGAATACTCACCTATAAAATTTCCTTGAGGACAAGGTGTTGCATTAGTAGACCAATATTTTCCTCATATTCACCTTGAGGACAAGGTGTCTATCCATGGGGACAGTATTGTTACAAGAAGATAACTAAGGGATATAAGTAAACTAAAAGAGCTAGAAAGATATAGAGCAACAATACCTAACTTATGAGGTCAAAAGTGACCAGTAAGGTAAGAAGAGCTTAGCATTACCAGTGAGGTTAAAGAGATGACCAGTGAAGCTAGAAAATGAAGCTAAACAACTTGGACAGTAAGGAAATGATGAAAGAAGACAATAGGAGAGTTAAAGCTCGGCCAAAAGAGTCAAGGACAATAACTAGAAGCTTTTTGTAATACTCGTATTCGTAAAAAAATGGTAAAAAGGTAATTTAATAAATATGACATGGAATTAAAATAATACATATATGCAAAAGATTTAGTCTTTATTTATACTAATTGAATACTTCTAGTAAATTTAATTCATTGAGCTTATGAAGCTCATCCCTCAACGTTAAATGATTTCAGGCAGTAGGCAGGACAAATAGTTGGTGAGCTGAGATTCAGATAGATTTATTATCTGTAAGTCACATGGTCCACATTCTCAGATTAATGAGAAAAAAAATATTTGTAAATATTCATGCATATTATGTTGTATACAATGTTTAAGTTGAAATCTGAATGATGTATCTCCCCTGTTAAGGGTTGAGAATTGATGTAAATAATTGCAGTTGATAAATTTTTATTGTTGTATATATGTGTCGTGCTGGGATTTTCAAAATGTTATGACACCGTCTCGGGGGTGGCCAACCTGGGATAGGTCGTTACACTTTTAGAGTAGTTAAAGAAGTTAGTTAACAACATCTTGATCATATGTGTGAAACTCTATTGCATTTCCATATGTACTAGTGTGCATAGAGCTCTATATAAAGCTCTTCCTATGTACAAGAAATTCATTAAAGTATTAAAAACACTTAAAGAGTTATCTTGTTCTCGAAACAAGATCCAAACACTAACATTCACTCAAACAAAAACCTTAATCCCTCACTTTCACCCAATTGAATTGAATTTTGGTATGAAATCACTAGACATGTATAACTATAACATACTAAAATATCAAGTTCATTTCATAATGGAAGCACAATATACAGACCTATAACAGAACCTATATCTTTTCAATCCAGTTTTGACATACATGATTACAAACTATAACAAGTCATGATTGCAAGTATTATTTGAAAGAATTCAACATATAATTCATTCATTACAGAATCAAGAACTTAAACAAACATGATACATAGTAGAAATCCTACATTAACATAAAATTTCAGATTTCGTTGAAATTGAACCGATAAAAGTGTTGAACACCAAGAACAATGCAATAATTTAAAAGAACCTCTTTAAAATGAATTTTATAGATTTTTTCAATAAAAATCTTTAAGACTTGGATCTCCCCACATTCTCCCTCGTTTTCATTTGTCTTATTTTATTTTCTTATCATTTTGTTTTATTTTATTATTAATTTGAAGATATATATTGATTTGATCATGGGTCCTACTTAATTTGCTCTCTAAATGGCTAATATCCTTTTCATGCTTGACACATGTCAAGCAACCCATAAGCCAAAAATCACTCAAGCCCAATTCAAGGCCCAATTTAAAGCCTAAAGAAAAAACTTTATCTTTTTTTATTATTTCAAAATGTGATTCTAATTAGAAATTTTAATCTTAGGGGTCAATTTTCACATTAAATTATGGTCATTTGCCTATTCAAATTCATCGCCAAATCTAAACTAGTCATTGTTCTCTATTTATCGATAATAATTTAAACAAACCCTTAACACATTACTTATATAAGTAATTCTCATACATATTCATATTATGTGCTCATACATTTATGAAAGTTCTTGGGCCTCACATCCTTTCCCCCTTAAAAGAATTTAGTCCTTAAATTCATACTAAACCACTAGAAAAGTTGTGGATATTTATTCCTCAATTCATCTAATAAACTCTAATAATATGTTTATACTAGTTTCCAATAAATGATGGAAGGAAGTTTCGTAATTAAGTCTATTTCCTAAAGCCAATTGAAGTTTAGGCTAAAAACACACTGAATCTCGAGTATCTTATAATCTAACTTTAGTCGTGAAACCATCAAATCCCTTAAATTAAAAAGTTAGTTTAACTCCATCCAATCACTCAAATCATTAATACCATTATTATTCAATCCTTTAATTAATCAATCATAACCTATACCAACCATCCTATACCAATAGGCATAGATAATAGATCTAAAGCAAAGGTATAAGATTGGTTACACTCAACTGTCAAAGATTGGTTCTTTACCCATCCGGAATCCATTCATCTATTAAAGGTTGGTCCTATACCCAGATAATGACCATTCCTCTAAAATGAATTCAAGCTCTTGTCTAGATAGACACTCAACTATCAAAGGTTGATCCTTTTCCCAGTCAGAAGTCACTCAGCTGTCAAAGGTTTTTCCTTTGCCCAACTCGAATCCACTCAACTATTAAAGGTTGATCCTTTACCCAATTAGTGACCATTCATCTATTAAAGGTTGGTCCTTTACCCAAATAATAACTATTTATCTGAAATGATACGAAGCTCTTATTCAAATAGTGTAACTCAGTCTTCACCACTCCCATAAGATAAAATCGTGATAAATCAAAAGAACTAGTTTAACTTAACATTGGTCCTACAAACATTCAATCCTTTCTATAATCAATCATCAGTCTCCTCTATTCTTTGGGATCACCATGGAAATCTATAGAGAAAAAATTCATACCCTAGCTCAATGTCACCACTTCCATAAGATCAAACTATAACTCTAACATAATGGCCAAAGACCTTATCCTGGCTAATGAACTTAAGCTCTAATGAAAACTTAAGCCCTAATATGAACTTAAACCTATTAAAACTTAAGATCTGATAACATTTAAATTTTCACACCCTTGACCGAGCACGAGCCCAAAGACCTAGCAACGACTACTCATCTATAGCGTTTTTTCCTATAAGTGAGCAAAGGCTCCATCAATCAATCAATACAAGTACCTTAAAGGGTAATCAGATTTCACTAGAAATCATCAATATGTGCGAAAGGAATAATATACCGAAACACGTTTTACTTTGATGCATAACTTTGAATTTACACAACTGATCAATAATTATTACAAAACACAATACTCAATGATACATAATTCTAAATCCAACTATTTTACAAATATCCATAGTACTCGACTCTATTACAATCCCAACTCTAGATTTGCCTAGCTAACCCCACCATGCAAGCTTCCTTATGTACACTCTTTTCGTTATCCAAAAAGTATTATATTCAAAGAATGGGTCATCCAAATAACTAGGATAAGTAGGGATCTACATGGATATGTGCAAGTGTACAGTTATACATGCATATATGAATGAGATATGAATGTAGTGATGTTCATATATGCATCATATCAAAAACATATAGAACACCAACAAGTTGAGTAGATGTGAATAATCCACCGTCCTATACCAGTGGTTAAAACCAACTACTCTAAGCAATCATATGCAATGAATTACTAACTAAACTTGAAAAAATACTATCCATACTAATCAATTCCATCCCACCTCAGTTTAGTCTAAACCAATCCTTTTAGGCCTAAGCCATTCAAACAAAGATCTTAATTGATCTAGCAAGGACGTCATGAGCATCCAATAGTGTTCAATCAATTATTATAAGGACAGAGTTAAGTATAACGCCCAAATAATGTTCAATCTTTCACTAACATTCAATAATGGAACGCGGTGCATATAGCACCCCCAATAGGGTGGTTAACATATTAGTATGTGTCCTAACATGCATTCCTTAAACAATACATCTTGATTCAGTGTTGATATCTCCCTTTCATTCACCTGCTTGAAAAAGGACATACAATGCACATTCATCGATAAAAACAGTTACTAAATAATTTTTTCATGCTTGAACATAGTCTACTAAAATGCCATTATCTCACTCATTATAAATCATTTTTATGTAATTCAAAAAAAAAATTTTAAACTAGACTTCTAAAGCTTCAACTTAGAATTAAGAATAATCTAATAGTATTAAAATTACTTAGATACATTAACTTAAATTTGAACTACAAAATCTGCTTAAATTAAGATAACCAGAACGTTGCAGTATTAAGTCTAGTAACAGACTAACTTTGGGACATCCAATTGAATTGAATTTTGGAATGAAATCTTTAGACATGTATAAATACAAAATACTAAAATATTAAGTTCATTTCATAATGAAAGCACTATATACAAACCTATAACAAAACTTATATCTATTTGATCCAGTTTTGACTTATGTGATTGCAAACTATAACAAGGCATAATTGCTTGTATTCTTTGCAAGAATTCAACATACAATTCTTTCATTAAAGCATAAAGAATATAAAAAAAATATGATGAATTATATAAACCCTACCTTAATACAAAATTTTAAATTTCCTTGAAATTGAGCCGGTAAAAGTGTTGGACGCCAAGAACTATATAACAATTGTTAAAGAACCTCTTTAAACTGAATTTTACAAATTTTTCAAGAATTTTTCAATCAAAATCTTCAAGACTCAAACCTCCCCACCTTCTCCCACACTCTCTCATTTATCTTTCTTTATTTTCTTCTCATTTTTCTTTATTTTATAATCAATTTGAAGATATATGTTGATCTGATCATGGACCCCACTTAAGTTTCTCTCTAGAGGGCTATAAATCCTTATCACACTTAAAACATGTTAAGTATCACATAAGCCAGCCCCTAATGGGCATAGCCCATTAGGCCTAAAATCACTCAAGCCCAATTCAAAGCCCAAAGAAAAAACTTGATCTTCTATATTCCAAAATGTAATTATAATTATAAATTCATTATCTACAAGAAATTCTAAGCTTAGGGGTCAATTTTCATATTAAACCACGGTTATTTGTCTATTTAAATTCATCGGCAAATCTAAACTAGTCATTGTTCGCTCTTTATCGATAATTAGTTAAAGAAGCCCTTAACATAGTACTTATGTAATTAATTCTCATACATGTCCATATTATATGATCATACGTGTATGAAAATTTTCATATCTCACACCCTTTCCCCTTAAAAGAATTTAGTCCTTAAATTCATTCTTGACCACTAGAAAAGTTATGGGTATTTATTCCTTATTTCATCTAATAAGCTCTAATAATATGTTTAGACTACTTGTCAATTAATTATGGAAGGAAGTTTCATAATTAAGTCTATTTCTTAAAACATACTGAATCTTGAGTATTTTATAATCTAACTTTAGCCTTGAGATCATCAAATTCCTTAAATCAAAAGATTTAGTTTAATTCAATCAAGTCACTCAAATCATTGATTCCACAGTTATTCAATCCTTTCAATAATAAATCATAACCTAAACCAACCGTCGCATACCAGTAGGCTTAGATAACTGATCTAAAACAAATGAGTAAGATTGGTTACATTCAACAACAATCAAAGATTGATTTTTTATCTATCCGAAATCCATTAATCTATTAAAGGTTGGTCCTATACCTAGATAATGAAAATTCATTTGAAACGAATTCAAGCTCTTGTCCAGATAGACGCTCAACTGTCAAAGGTTTGTCCTTTGCCTAGTCAGAAGTCAATCAATTGTCAAAGGTTTTTCCTTTACCCAGCTTAAATCTACTCAACTGTTAAAGGTTGATCCTTTACCTAGCTAGTGACCATTAATCTGTTAAAGGATATATCTTTACCCAGATATTGACTAATTATCTGAAATGATATGAAGCTCTTGTTTAGATAGTTTAACTTAATCTCGACCACTCCCTTAAGATCAAGTCCCGATAAATCAAAAGAATTAGTTTAATGTCCAAAAAACATTCAATCTTTTCAATAATCAATCATCCTTCTCCTATATTCTTTAGGTTCTCCATGGCAATCTATAGAGAAAACAAGTTATACTCTAACTCAATCTCACCACTTCCATAAGATCAAACTATAACTCTAACACAATGGCCAAAGACCTTATCATAGCTAATGAACTTAAGCTCTGATGAAAACTTAAGCCCTAATATGAACTTCAGCCTATTAAAACTGAAGCTTCGATACCATTTAAATTGTCACACCCTCGACCCGAGTACGAGCTTAAGAACTTGGAATCGGCTACTCACCTATAGAATTTTCCCTACAAATGAGCAAATACTCTATTGTTAAATCAGTCTAAGTACCTTGAAGGGTAATCAAAGTTCTCTAAAAATAATCAATATGCGTGAAAGGAATATTACATCAAAACACATTTTACTTTGATAAATAACTTTGAATTTACATAAATTATCAATACTTATTACAAAATAAATACTCAATTATATATAATTCTAAATCTAACTATTTTAAAAATATCTATTGTACCCGACTCTATTACAATCCCAACTCTAGATCCACCCAACTAATCCCGCCATGCTAGCTTCCTTATGTACACTTTCTTCATTATCTAAAAAGTAGTCCATTCAAAGAATGTGTCAGCTAAATAATTATGCTTAGTAGAGATCTACATGGATAATTATGGGGGTGCCGAACATCTTTTCGATCTTCTACAGGTGCTACACCTTATGATTTGGTTTATAGTATGAAAGTTATGCTACTCGTTCAGATAGAGGTCTTATATTTGAGAATTGTCTTGGAAAACAAAGTCTCTGAAGAAGATTGATTGAGGCTAGGTATGAAGAACTGGTATTAATGGATGAGAAAATATTGAGAGCCATAAACCATGTGCAAGGTTCTCTGATAAGAATTGCCAAAGGATTCAATAAGAATGTCAAGCTCTGAAACCTCAAAGAATGAGATTTGGTTCTTCAAGAGTTTTGTCTACCCAACTTTGATCCTAGGGCAAAGTTCAAGCTAAAATGCATTGGTCCATACATTATCAAGAAGATCCTAAGTGGCGGTGTTGTGAAAATCGCTGATGTTGATGGAAATGAATTTTCAGAACCCATTAATCTTGATAAGTTGAAAAAATACCATATGTAATGAATGTTTTCCCTATGAAAAAAATTGATGCACTCACTAGGCTAAAAACTTGTAAGGGTGGCCTAGGAAAAAGTTAGAGTTACAAAAGAAATGAAATTTAAAAAAGAGAAAAGAATTGCTTGCTAGGTTGAAAACCCTTAAGGGTGGCCTAAGAAAAAGTTATAGATAAAAAAATAATGTGCTCGTTAAGTTGAAAACCCGCAAGGGCAGTTTAGCCAAAAGTTAGGGCAAAATAAAATTGAGAAAATTGAAAATTGGGGGAAACTAAGCAAGTATGGTCACTATTCGATAACATTTAGGGTAAATCAAAAGGAATTTGTATTAATGGAAATAATTCAATACATTTTGGAAGAGCATTGTTAAGAAATTCTCTAAATTTTGAATCAAATGAAATAAATTACAAGCATTATTTTTCATGATAAGATATTTGGATACACAGAGTCAAGTATTTCTCTTTCTTTTCTTCTTTAAATTCTTCTTGTTTATGTATGGCTTCATCTTCTTGTACTTGTGTTTCCATGTACTTATGTCTGTTATCTTTGCATTGTTCATTACCCAGTAAAAGTGCTTTTCGTATGGTTCAACAACTTCTTAAGGATAAGTCATGGGCAACGAATGAGGACTTACCTAAGTAGCTTTGATTTTTGCAATAACTCAATCTAATATGGTCAAGCATTGTTATTTGCAATATGTGGATGGAATCTCTTGATTAGCATCAAATTGTCTACTAATTAGTGATAAAATATTGATTGAAGAAATAGTGAATCCATGAAGAATGATCACACCATTCTCTAGACCCCCAATTATGATGAATTAATGTTCCACCATGGGTAAGTCCATTAAATTTCTTTTGATGATAGTATAGTTAGCCACCAAGACCAAGTCTTCTCTAGTAGTGATTGAGAATAGTCTTTACCCTAAGTGAAGTATTGGATGGGTGTGTATGCCAATGAAAGAGTAGTTTGAACCAATTTGAGGCATTCATAAAGCCATATTTGTAGAAGTAGAGGAATTCCAGTGAAAGAAGTTGTTTTCTTCTTGGATGTTGCAACTAGCAAATTGAAAGTTTTGCCAAGGATCAATTCAACGAGATTAAGACATTATTCCATACCTTCTACTGCATCAATGAATATATGTTGTCTATAGCCTTCTACACTTTTGAGTAAGTAATGAGCCAAAAGAAAAAAGCAAAGAGCTCTCATTTTAGTAAGCGGACAATCATCAATGGTTTTACTATTTGGGGAAAAAGTGTTAAATGATGGGTAATAACTTGATAAGTGCTTAAATATTCATATTTAGGACCTTTAATTTACATTTATTAAGCCTTTAGTGTGCGTATTTTATGCTATTTTACTTCTTTTTTGTGTTTTATGGGTTTTTATAGGTTCTTGGAGAAAAGAGAGCATTTTGGAGCTCAAATAGAAAATCTGGAAAATCTGTCAGTTGCTTAGTGCGATCGAGCACAGAGCAGCTGCGATCGAGCGCACCAGCGCCCAGTGCCCAAGCCAGGATCGAACGGAATCTGCGCTCGCACACAAGAAGAAGACTGCGTTCGAGCGCAAGAGATTGTGATCGAGCGCACATGTACGACAATGAACAATAAAAACAATAGTTCCTATTTTGGAAAGTAGGGTTAGAGACCTGTTTTGAAAATTAGGGTTTCCAAGTGTCTTTAGAACCCTATAAATAGACTTGTAAAACACAGAAACGAGATCGCCCTTTTGAGGAGTATATCTTCCTTTTAGTTTAGTTTTTGTTCGGGGAGATCGGAGAAGGAAACTATGGAGGAGAATTGACGACTCTTCTCTTGGGTTTCTTCTTTCCTTTATTTTTATTATGTGTACTTAAACTTTTAGTAAGGGCTTGGTTGATGCCCTGATTATGTTTACTAAATAAATTCAGTATTGGCACCTTTGTGATATTTAAGTTGTGTTGCTTAACTTGATTAATACCTGTTTTTATTTAAATTCCTCATATGTGTGTGCCTGATCAACGTATGCATGTGGTATGGATTAGTTAGTTAAATTAATTTGGATGACCGAGTCCTGGGTTTAACATTAGTAATAAAAGATATCCACACCAGATTCTTGGGTTAATCAACATGAGAAACCGGGAATAGATACCATGCCCTAGGTCCCAGTGTGGTTGTCGATTTCCATAGATCCTATGCTCTCTTAAGGAACAACTCAGTATACACCATGCTGAATCCCTTGAGAGAGAAAAGAGTTAGAGTAGATACCATGCCTAACTCGTTGCTTATAGAGATCAATAGCTTAAGGCGTAGATACCATGCCCTTAGGTTGACAAACATTAGGTATTCATGACATGAGTAAAACATTCGCATACTGTTTTGTTGTGGTAGCATGATTAGTGGTGGATATCTAGTCCCTACGCCTTTATCTTTATTAAATTCCAACTCAATATTTATTTCTCTTATTTTTATTTTGTTATTGTGAAACAAATTCTAAATCAAAATTTACCAATCCCTGTGGAGATGATCTTGCATTCGCACACTATACTACTAAGTTGACCTTGTGCACTTGCAAGTAAAATTGTACGATTATTTGCTCATTAATTTAGGTGGATAATCGCATAACAAGTTTTTGGCGCCGTTTCCGGGGATTGTGCTAAATTTCTTTTTGGAATTATTTTCATTAGTTTTTTATTTTTATTTTTATTTTATTTTATTCTGTTCCGTTTTATTTTTATTTTTATCAAAAATCAGATTTATTCCTTCTTTTCGTTTTCTGTTTTTGTTCAGGTGTGCAGAGGAGGAGTTTCTGTTCTCATTGTGATCGAGTGAACTCCTTGGTGCGATCGAGCGCAATCCCAGTGTAATCGAGCATTGTTCTTGGTGCGCTCGAGCGTAAAAGCTCCAAAGAGTACCCAAGAAGCAGAAACTGCTACACTGAAGCTTTTCAACTAATTCATTCAAAGGGGAAGCACCAACGGTGGAAGCTAGTTATGCTTATCTAGCTGCTATGGAGAAGAAGCTAGATATGCTTATAAAAGCCATGACTGCTCAAAAAATTTCACCTAGTCCACGAGCCAAACAACTCCAGGTATGTGCTATATGTTCTCGTTTTGATCACACTACTGAAACTTGCCCTTTGTATTCATCTGCAGATCAAGAGCAAGCAAATCATGTGGGACCGAACAACTACAATATATATGCAAATACCTATAATCCTGGATGGAAGACTCACCCCAACTTCTCATGGAGTAATGATTAAAATGCCTTGAACTTTCAAGGGCAACAAAGGAACTCCCAACAAGCAGCCCACTCAGCTCCTGAATCAAAGAAAAGCGACCTAGAGAGTCTTGTGATGCAGTTGGCAACTCAGCAACAACAATTGATGACCTTACAAGATCAGTTTGTGGTAGAGGAAAGGAAATTTCGGACTGAGATAAGACAAACCACTGCAAGGCATGAACAAGCCATTCAAAGATTGGAAGTACAAGTGGGGCAATTGGCTAAAGAGCTGAGTGAATGACAGTAAGGTGTTGTTGAGCAAGTTTTTCACGCCCATCACATTGATCCATTGGAGACCACCCTCACCCATTGTTTCAAAGGATCAGATGTTGAGCCAAAATCTAAGGATGTTATTGATGACATCACTGAAACTGTGCACCTTTTAGAGGCTTCTCCAAAGCATCCAAGTAAGTACACCGATCAATTTGAACCTCATGTGCCTACTAATATTATTTTTTTTCTTCTATTGTCTAGGCACCAAATTTGGAGTTGAAGCAATTGCCGAAGCATTTGACTTATGCTTATATGGGAGAGAATAAGCCACTACCTGTGCTAGTTATTGCCAATCTTAGTTTTGGAGAAAAATAAGGCTTGGTCCGACTGAAGACGTTAAACTTAGCGCTCATGGGAGGCACCCCACAGCTTATCCTTTTATTTTTATTGTTTTACATATTTATTGTTATTTATTTATTTTTAGTACTTCTTGTTTTCCCGTATTACGTTAGTTTTTCTTTTTTAAGGACAATGTGTGCATCCATTCAAGTTTAGGGGTATGCTATGAGCCATACCGACCAAGCTAATTCTCCATCTCCCAGGTCAGATCTTTCCATATTATTCACACATTGGGGACAATGTGTAATTTAAGTTTGGGGGTATAGGAGACACATTCACACACTTTATCCCAGTTTTTAAAGATAAATACAAATTCATATTTAACGATTTTTTTTTTGGTTGTTTACAACAAATATTATGATAAAACTTCATCAGTAATCTTAAAATCTAGAACACATAGTTTAGTAATAAGAATTTTAAAAGTTAGTTACCTACCTCAAGGCACTTAAGAATTCACGAGTTTGATCCAGATCTGACACGAGCACATTATCACGCATTTGTGTGGGGTATGACATGTAATTTTAATATATATGTTTCAATAACTTAACCGTAATCAAATAAATAGTTAGATAAACACTTTGGCATACACAAATAAAGAGAAAAATGTCCATCATGCAAAAAGAGAAAATGAAATGCTCCTAATGATCATTAAATAAAATTTCCGCTGAGTAACAGGACCCTTGCCTTAGTAAGCATTGAGTGTTCACGTCAAAAAGTGGGGATTAAGCATTTAATGATCATAAAAATTTTCGCTGAGTAACTGGACCTCTTACTTCAGTAAGCAATGAGTGTTCATGTCAAAAGGTGGGGATTTTTGCTTGGAAGCATTAAGACCTGTTAGTTTCGTAGCCTTTTTGACTCGAGTTAATAAGTCCTTAGGGGTGTCTTCACATCTAATGCCCTAGAACCATCTGGTTTAGGAGTCATTAGCTAAACACTCGCTACAAGGGTCAATTAGAAAGCTTAATGGAACTTAACATGGCAAAGATCTCATGATGAAAGAAAAAGAAAAGAAGTAAAAACTATGCCATTTTTGTTTCGTCTAACAAGGAATTCGATGAAGGTTTGGACACTGAAACACTATACATTAGAAATATCTAGAAGTTCCATCTTTTATGTGCTAATCCACCACATACATTAAGTCAACTTGTGATGCCTTAAACTAGCCTTGTGTAAGTTACATGAACTTTTAAAATCCTTATTCATTGCAAAAATGTGTTTTTATTATAAGCTTACTCATGAACTATCATCATGGTTTTCTATGCAACCCAAGTTTTTAAATAAAACAAGAATGTTGAATTTATTTTTATTTTTATTTTTTTTCATTTAGTTTTAAGTTTCGTATTGCTAAGGGACTAGCAATATGTAAGTTTGGGGGTGTGATAAGTGCTTAAATATTCATATTTAAGCCATTTAATTTACATTTGTTAAGCCTTTAGTGTGCGTATTTTATGCTAATTTACTTCATTTATGTGTTTTATGGGTTTTTATAGGTTCTTGGAGAAAAGGAAGCATTTGCGAGCTCAAAGAGCAAATCTGGAAAATTTGTCAGTTGCTTAGTGCGATTGAGCGCACCAGCGCCCAATGCCCAAGCTAGGATCGACCGTAATCTATGCTCGCACACAAGAAGAAGGCTGCGCTCGAGCGCAAGAGACTGTGATCGAGCACAGACGTACAACAATGAGCAGTAAAAACCACAGTTCCTATTTTGGAAAGTAGGGTTAGAGACCTGTTTTGGAAATTAAGGCTTCCAAGTGTCCTTAGAACCCTATAAATAGACTTGTAAAACACAGAAACAGGATCTCTCTTTTGAGGAGCATATCCTTCTTTTAGTTTAGTTTTTGTTTGGGGAGATCGGAGAAGGAAACTGTGGAGGAGAATTGATGACTCTTCTCTTGGGTTTCTTTTTTCTTTTATTTTTATTATGTGTACTTAAACTTTTACTAAGGGCTTGGTTGAAGCCCTGATTATGTTTACTAAATAAATTCAGTATTGGCCCCTTTGTGATATTTACGTTGTGTTACTTAACTTGATTAATACCTGCTTTTATTTAAATTCCTCATATGTGTGTGTCTAATCAACATATGCATGTGGTATGAATTAGTTAGTTGAATCAATTTAGATGACCGAGTCTTGGGTTTTAGATTAGCAACAAAAGATATCCACGCCGGATTCTTGGGTTAATCAACATGGGAAACCGAGAGTAGATACCATGCCCTAGGTCCCGTGTGGTTGTCGATTTCCACAGATCCTATGCTCTCTTAAGGAACAACTCAGTATACACCATGCTGAATCCCTTGAGAGAGAAAAGAGTTAGAGTAGATACCATGCCTAACTCATTGCTCAGGGAGATCAATAGCTTAAGGAGTAGATACCATGCCCTTAGGTTGAAAAATATTTGGTATTCATGACATGAGTAAAGCATTCGCATACTGTTTTGTTGTGGTAGCATGATTAGTGGTGGATATCAAGTCCCTACGCCTTTATCTTTATTAAATTCCAACTCAATATTTATTTCTCTTATTTTTATTTTATTATTACGAAACTAATTCTAAATCAAAATTTACCAATCCCTGTGGAGATGATCTTGCATTCGCACACTATACTACTAAGTTGACCTTGTGCACTTGCTAGTAAAACTGTACGATTATTCGCTGATTAATTTAGGTGGATAATCGCATAACAAGTTTTTGGTGCCGTTGCCGGGGATTGTGCTAAATTTCTTTTTGGAATATTTTATTAGTTTTTTATTAGTTTTTTATTTTTATTTTATTCTATTCCATTTTCTTTTTATTTTTATCAAAAATCAGATTTATTCATCCTTTTCGTTTTCTGTTTTTGTTCAGGTGTGCAGAGGAGGAGTTTCTATTCTCATTGCGATCGAGTGCACTCCTTGGTGTGATCGAGCGCAATCTCAGTGCAATCGAGCGCTGTTCTTGGTGTACTCGAGAGTAAATGCTCCAAAGAGTACCCGAGAAGCAGTACTGAAACTGCTACACTGAAGCTTTTCAACTAATTCATTCGAAGGAGAAGCACCAATGGCGGAAGCTAGTTATGCTTATCTAGCTGCTATTGAGAAGAAGCTAGATATGCTTATAAAAGCCATGACTGCTCAAAAAATCTCACCTAGTCCACGAGCCAAACAACTCCAGATATATACTATATGTTCTCGTTTTGATCACACTACTGACACTTGCCCTTTGTATTCATCTGCAGATCAAGAGCAAGCAAATCATGTGGGACCGAACAACTACAATATATATGCAAATACCTATAATCCTGGATGGTAGACTCACCCCAACTTCTCATGGAGCAATGATCAAAATGCCTTGAACTTTCAAGGGCAATAAAGTAACTCCCAACAAGCAGCCCACTCAGCTCCTGAATCAAAGAAAAGCAACCTAGAGAGTCTTGTGATGCAGTTGGCAACTCAGCAACAACAATTGATGACCTTACAAGATCAGTTTATGGTAGAGGAAAGGCAATTTCGGACTGAGATAAGACAAACCACTGCAAGGCATGAACAAGCCATTCAAAGATTGGAAGTACAAGTGGGGCAATTGGCGAAAGAGCTGAGTGAACGACAACAAGGTGCTGTTGAGCAAGTTTTTCACACCCATCACATTAATCCATTGGAGACCACCCTCACCCATTGTTTCAAAGGATCAGATGTTGAGCCAAAATCTAAGGATGTTACTGATGACATCACTGAAACTGTGCACCTTCTAGAGGCTTCTGCAAAGCATCCAAGTAAGCACACCGATCCATTTGAACCTCATGTGCCTACTAATATTATTTTTTTTTCTTCTATTGTCTTGGCACCAAATTTGGAGTTGAAGCAATTGCCGAAGCATTTGATTTATGCTTATATGGGAGAGAATAAGACACTACCTGTGCTAGTTGCTACCAATCTTAGTTTTGGGAAAAAATAAGGCTTGGTCCAGCTGAAGACGTTAAACTTAGCACTCATAGGAGTCACTCCATAGCTTATCCTTTTATTTTTATTGTTTTACGTATTTATTGTTATTCATTTATTTTTTGTACTTCTTGTTTTCCCATATTATGTTAGTTTTTCTTTTTTAGGGACAATGTGTGCATCCGTTCAAGTTTGGGGGTATGCTATGAGCCATGCCGACCCAGCTAATTCTGCATCTCCCAGGTCAGATCTTTCCATGTTATTCACACATTGGGGACAAATTGTTATTTAAGTTTGGGGGTATAGGAGACACATTCATATATTTTATCACAATTTTTTTTAGATAAATACACATTCATATTTAATGAAAATTTTTTTGGTTGTTTACAACAAATATTATGATAAAACTTAATCAGTAATCTTAAAATCTAAAACACATAGTCTAGTAATAAGAATTTTAAAAGTTAGTTACCTACCTCAAGGCACTTAAGAATTCACGAGTTTGATCCAGATGTGACACGAGCGCATTAGCACGCATTTGTGTGGGGTATGACATGTAATTTTAATATATATGTTTCCATGACTTAACTGTAATCAAATAACTTTTTAGATAAACACTTTGGCATATAAAAATAAAGAGAAAAATGTCCATCATGCAAAAAGAGAAAATAAAATGCTCCTAATGATCATTAAATAAAATTTTCGCTGAGTAACTGGACCTCTTGCCTCAGTAAGCATTGAGTGTTCACGTCAAAAAGTGGGGATTAAGTATTTAATGATCATAAAAATTTCCACTGAGTAACTGGACCTCTTGCCTCAGCAAGCAGTGAGTGTTCACGTCAAAATGTGGGGATTTTTGCTTGGAAGCATTAAGACCTGTTAGTTTCGTAGCCTTTTTAACTCGAGTTAATAAGTCCTTAGGGGTGTCTTCACACCTAATGCCCTAGAACCATCTGGTTTGGGAGTCATTGGCTAAACACTCACTACAAGGGTCAATTAGAAAGCTTAATGGAACTCAACATGGTAAAGATCTCATGATGAAAGAAAAAGAAAAGAAGTAAAAACTATGCCATTTTTGTTTCGTCTAACAAGGAATTCGATGAAGGTTTGGACACCGAAACACTATACATTAGAAATATTTGGAAGTTCCATCTTTTATGTGCTAATCCACCACATACATTAAGTCAACTTGTGATGCCTTAAACTAGCCTTGTGTAAGTAACATGAACTTTTAAAATCCTTATTCATTGCAAAAATGTGTTTTTATTATAAGCTTACTCATGAACTATCATCATGGTTTTCTGTGCAACCCAAGTTTTTAAATAAAACATAAATGTTGAATTTATCTTTGTTGTTTTCATTTAGTTTTAAGTTTCGTATTGCTAAGGGACTAGCAATATGTAAGTTTGGGGGTGTGATAAGTGCTTAAATATTCATATTTAAGACATTTAATTTACATTTGTTAAGCCTTTAGTGTGCGTATTTTATGCTATTTTACTTTATTTATGTGTTTTATGGGTTTTTATATGTTCTTGGAGAAAAGGAAGCATTTTGGAGGTCAAAGAGCAAATTTGGAAAATCTTTCAGTTGCTTAGTGCGATCGAGCGCACCAGTGCCCAGCGCCCAAGACAGGATCGATCGTAATCTGCGCTCGCACACAAGAAGAAGGCTGCGCTTTAGCGCAAGAGACTGCGATCGAGCACACACGTACAACAGTGAACAGTAAAAACATCAGTTCCTATTTTGGAAAGTAGGGTTAGAGACCTGTTTTGGAAATTAGGGCTTCCAAGTGTCCTTAGAACCCTATAAATAGACTTGTAAAACACAGAAACGAGATCTCCCTTTTGAGGAGCATATCTTCCTTTTAGTTTAGTTTTTGTTCGGGGAGATCGGAGAAGGAAACTGTGGAGGAGAATTGACGACTCTTCTCTCGGGTTTCTTTTTTCCTTTATTTTTATTATGTGTTCTTAAACTTTTAGTAAGGGCTTGGTTGAAGCCCTGATTATGTTTACTAAATAAATTTAGTATTGGTGCCTTTGTGATATTTACGTTGTGTTGCTTAACTTGATTAATACCTATTTTTATTTAAATTCCTCATATGTGTGTGTCTGATCAACGTATACATGTGGTATAGATTAGTTAGTTGAATCAATTTGGATGACCGAGTCCTGGGTTTAACATTAGTAACAAAAGATATCCATACCGGATTCTTGGGTTAATCAACATGGGAAACCGGGAGTAGATACCATGCTCTGGGTTCCGTGTGGTTGTCGATTTCCACAAATCCTATGCTCTCTTAAGGAACAACTCAGTATACACCATGCTGAATCCCTTGAGAGAGAAAAGAGTTAGAGTAGATACCATGCCTAACTTGTTGCTTAGGGAGATCAATAGCTTAAGGAGTAGATACCATGCCCTTAGGTTGACAAACATTAGGTATTCATGACATGAGTAAAGCATTCGCATACTGTTTTGTTGTGGTAGCATGATTAGTGGTGGATATCAAGTCCCTACGCCTTTATCTTTATTAAATTCCAACTCAATATTTATTTCTCTTATTTTTATTTTATTATTGCGAAACTAATTCTAAATTAAAATTTACCAATCCCTGTGGAGATGATCTTAGATTCGCACACTGTACTACTAAGTTGACCTTGTGCATTTGCAAGTAAAACTGTACGATTATTCGCTGATTAATTTAGGTGGATAATCGCATAACATAACTCTATGAGATTTACTTTGGTCCAAGAAAAGATGGCTTTTTCATGAAGATTAAAGGAAGAAGAAAGTTTTGCAATATAATTGGATTTGGGAGATGGAATGATGATCTTAATTGAATGAGAAAAACCAAGGATAAGGCAAAACTTCGCAAAGGAAAGGTAAACTTCTGAAAATCAAAAGATAAATGTGTGCCTTTTAGGATCCCAAAAGTGAGAAATAATTCTCAAGAAGTCTTTGTCAATGTATACTTCGAACAATGAAAACATAGCATATAGGTTGAAGATATTAAAATTGATGTTAGGAATTCCTTGCGTGTTTTAGAACCAAAACTTGAATTTGGAATTCAAGAGAGCTTCCATGGTGATTATGAGTGTTCTCTATGGTTTGCAGAGCCCTAGGAAGAGTCTTGGGCTACTTATTGAAGTTTAGAGAAGTCCTAAACCAAGTAGAACAATGAAAAATGTAAAAGAAAAGAATAAAAGGCACCATTAGGTCCGTGGTTCCATTTAGAGATCTGACTGTGCATGGCATATTTTGGAATGGTGCTCAAGGAAAATTTTCCTCAAAATTTGATTTTTGACTTGTTTTCATGCATACATTCATCACTTGCATTCTTGAGTATATTTTGAGCATATTATCATGGATCATGAGCATACCATTTTACATTATACATGTCATTTGCATCATTCAAAGATTAATAGACCTTGTTCGTGAGTGGCATAGGTTAAATAAGTTCATGGAAGTTAGAACACAAAAAAAAAAAATAATAGTTAGGGTTATATGCATTCATATACATCATACATGTCCATACCATGAATGCATCATGTATCCATCAAGATATCATCCATGAAATTTCGAACAGTCGAACGAAAATCAAAGACGTTGCAATCAAAGATCACTATTTACTTTTTCCTCTTGGAAATCCTATGGGACTTGCAAGATTCTTTTACTCATTCTGGTGAAGGAGTGTGCTCACTACTTGCTACATCATGAGTGGATTCAATAGAGGGTATATGAAGAGGAAGCCCCTCCATCCCTATGCCTAGCATATCTCTCTGGCCTTAATCGGTCATTGAACACAGCCTAGAAAAGAAAAGTGTATGGATGAGACTCAATATGGAAATAATCATGAATGAACAAGGAAGTTAAATTTATGGATGCTTACTATTTCTATGTTCTTCTATTGTTATAAATAACTGTGAGACAGTTTCTTGCTAGCTTTCATCATCTCATTAATAGAAAGCTTCCTTAGGCCACCAATCAAGGTCAACAGTTCATTGATTTTATCTTGAGGTACCTAGTTAGACCAATTTGTAAGAATTCCATATATGAGATAGAAAATGAAGTTATTTACAAAAATGGGTTAAGGAAGTGTGCAAGATAGAAACTCATCACGTCAACATGGTCAGGAATGGGATAGCTGAGTGTAGTAATGTCAAGTTCAATTTGCAAAGTGAGGATCTCGTATGAGTCGAAGTCTGGATACTGAATATCCAATTAAGTAGGGACTTCATAGCTAAAATGAGCTGGTCGAGACAAAAAATGAGACATAATCGAGGCATAACTAAAAGACCATTATCTAGAGCAATGGATGGCTCACCTTGCAAGAGTAAAATATATCATGAATTATGCAGTGATATGGAACTTGACAAGAATTTAATAGAAAATGAATGTATCTAGTTAAAAGGGGGCATACATTATTGAGCTATGAACTCTAAATAAGTAAGGGTTAACTCATCAAAGAAATAGCAAGCTGACCCTCCTTCAAGACCTTTATCAACATCCTCTTGGGTAAAGCTATTATATGCAAGTATCGTCCATGGTGGTAGATATGGAATTCGAGGTTCATCAATGTTGACAGCTTTGGACTGATAATCTCTCACCTAAGTACCAGAACTTTCCACTTAGATTGTGATTACGGTCAAACTAACACGTAATTATTGTGTATAGCTGAGGTGTCGATCCCACGAGGAAAGCGAACTACAAGAGAAAGTGTAAACCTTAACACCAAACGATGAAATTCAAATAAGTGAATCTTTGTTTTACGAATGAAATTATATGACAGAGTTGTGAAAATATGACCAAGGATTCAATAAAGAAATAGCAAGGTTCCAGGAATCCTTCCTAAGTTCGTTACCTTATTCTTATCTTGACTCAATTGTTTTATCTCAATTGCAAGTTTCACATCCCAAACAAGTAATTGGTAAATATTTAATCAAAGCACATAAATACTCTAATGTAATTGCTACAAATTACTCTTTAATTCCAATTCAATCACACATGACCTATCTTATAAATTATCAAGAAGTGATAATATATTTCAATAACAATACCGCAGTAATAGACAAACCTATAAGATAAATCTACCGAAATCAGTCACATCTAATAGCTTGACATAAGAAGAGCTTGACTAGACTTATATGGAGGAGAAATATGCAATCACCAGATTAAGAGTAAATCCTCACCTTCTTACTTAATCAAAGAGTAAATTATAAACAATGTTTAATAATCAATTCATACAACTGAATCAAGGATAGAAATAAGAACAAATACACCTATGAATTCATTCCTTTGCCTTGCTTGGAGTTTAGTTGGACATTAGGCTCATGCTTGATCACCTTAATGAAGAAGAAATATGGTAGCTCTCCTAATTCCAGCCTCCTTTTCAGCAAAACCTAAGTGTTCTATTAATACCCCAAAAGGTTCAAGGGTATTTTTGGGTCAAGAAATGTCATTAAAGCCCTAATAAGGTCCTGAAACAGAAACAGGGGAATCCCGCTCGCACCGCAGTGCAGAAAAGGGAAGCCGCGACACGGCTGTAAAAACCCTCCTGCGCTGCGGCACAAACCTTGCCTCGCCGCGATGTCGCCCTTGGTTCATGCTTGTCAATGGTGCTGGTTGCCGCGGCGCACACCTTGACTCACCGCGGCGCAAATGCTTGATCCCAGCTTTCTTAATGGTTCTGGTGGCCGCGGCGCAAACCATGCCTCGCCACGGCATGGAACCCTAAAAATGGGTTTCTCTTCATTTTGTCCTTCCGAAACCATTTTTTCACTCTGATATGCATAGAATCTTCGTGCTTTAAGCAACGTTAGCTTTTCCGTCTCTTTTAAATCCAAAATACCGGAAAATGCATCGAAATAAATCAATATACCAAGAATGACACTTTAGAATTATTAAGGCATAAATGTGTAATTCAGCCCTAAATCAACCCTAAAATGCTAACAAATAAATACTATTAAGATGCATTTTATAGTTCTCATCATAATCCCCAACTAGCTTATTGCTAGTCCCTAGGAATTCAAGCGAAAAACAAAAAAAATATGAAATGAATTCTATAATAGAAATAAAAAAAAAATAAAGTAATGCTAGCGCTAATCCAAGAGTAATTCAACTTTTTATCTCAAAAATCGCACATAACACACAACACATAGAATCATTAAATACCACCCAAGTCCAAAAACAATCCAAACATCAATCTCAAAATCGTTGTTGACTTTTAACATCCATCTTACCACAAACCATTAATCCAAACACCCGGATGATTTTATGTACAACATTCATGAATACAGTCTTGGCCTCTAAAAACATATTAAATTGCGTGACATCAATCACAAATCAAACTTCATAGGCTCACTTTTCAAATCACTCTCCACTAATGTAAAAAAATCACGCTACATCGGATCACTAGGTCTTTAATAGGCTTGTAATGTTAGGCTAAGGTAAAGGTCAAGAAAGAACGAGAAGGATTAAACAAGTAAAAGAACTCAGTCTCTTAATTTTAAACACAATCACTTTAAGCACTAGATAACCTTACTTCAACACCCAACTCATTCAACCATTTTTCGAGCATTTCTCTCAATAATTCACCATTTTTTTTCTTCTTTCTTTGCCAAAATTCACTTTTTTTTTTTAAATTTATCATAACAAACAAATTAAAACGAAAAAGGGAAAGTGACACCAACAAATTCAATGGTATGGAATAAGAAATGCGTTTCCTCCACCCCCAAACTAAGATTTGCATTGTCCTTAATGTGAAAGAAAATGTAAAGGAAACTCCCTTATTAACCAAAAGTGCGAGGAAGTCGAAAATTTTCCATGACCATTCGAACTCCATACTGTTCCTCTTTTTGAAATTTCGATCTCTAACATAGAACAAAACAAACAAAAAGAAAGAAACTATGGTGTAACATTAAGATTCCCACCGAATGTTAGGTTAGCACATCAAACTAAATAAATAACTAAAAATGAAAAATGAAGTACAAAAAATAAAGATAACGAAAAAAGTATGGAATAAAAGTTAATACAGTCATCCAAAAATAAAATAAAATAACATAACGAAACAAACAAGAAACAACCCAAAAGTTAACCCTCCATGTCATCGTCCTCCTCCTCCTCCTCTTCTGGAGCGGGATCAAAAGATGAACCCGGATAGGGTGGCAAGGTGGGAAAGTGATCCATATCACAACCGGTGGCGGAAGCAAGGTATTGGTACATCTGACCAAAAAAAGAGTGAACCACCGCGTGATAGTCTGGTTGCCTGGCTAAGAATCGATCCTGATGCTCATCAAATCGAATCTCTAAACGCTCAAGCCACTCTGCAATAGTCAAAGACCTAGGAGGTGGAGGTGGGGCAGCAGCCGCTGCTCCCTCTTCTAAAGCTTGCAATCTTGTTGCCTTAATCACATTGAACATTCTGTCATCGATAGGCTTCTTGGGGTGCTGTGCTTCCTCATCATTACTGTACTGGACGTCGGCTCGGATGCATAACTAGGTAATCAAGGAAGGGAAGTATAGACCAAGCTTTTGTCTCACAGTATGGATGATAGAATTAAACATTATTTGGCCCACATAAATAGTCATACCCATCAAAATAGCATAAATAAGAACAACCCTCTCAATAGTAACATCACTATAATGTGTAGCGGGCATCATCTTCTGACACACAAAGTATTGCCAAGCCCGAGCATTCACAATCAAAGAAGTACCTGGCAAGGTCTTAGGATTACCACCCGACATCTTCCAAGTCATGCCCGGAATACAGAGTGTATTACAAACCTCATCATAGTCAAAATTAGACAAATAAGCAATATATTGGCTATTCTCAATGTCGGGTAGCCCATAAAATATGTTAATAGATGCACTGTCAAAGGAAACTATTTTTCCTCTAACCATCACTTTTCCATTCCTATGCTCTTCCGCATTAGCATAAAATTCTCTAACCATATTAATAATGGAATTAGGTGGTTGTCCCCCAAATGCAGCCCAATTACTATCAGCAATCATCTTAAAAAAAGTTGGGTTTCCCCTCTTTGTGATAATGAATCCTCTTTCAGGAATGGGTCTCCTAGCATGCATTAAACTAACATACCTCTCACTAGCATTAAAACTGACAAATTTACTATCATCAAACTCTTGAGGCTATTTCCCCCTTTGTCTCTTAGTTTTGGGGACCATTTGAATCAAATTGTTCAGGAAGACAAGAGAACTAATTCAAATGAAACCACTCAAATATCACAAATCCACAACAAAGAGAAGGAAATTGATTTTACTTGATAAATAATCGGCCTAAAGTTGGAGAGAACACCCACAAACTCGAAATCCTCTTGAAATCAAAGATTTGTGGACAAATTTGCAGCAAAATCTGCAATCTAAGTGAAAAATTCCTCAAGGAATTGTGTTAGAATCAAGAAAGAATGAGAAAAATAGATGGGTAAGGATGGATTTGGAGAGAAGATGAGAGAGAGTAGAAGAAGTGTTGTTTTCTTTCAAAAGGAAATGAAGAACAAAGAGGGAAAATGGGTTTTTAAAATGCTAATCACGACTTTGCGCCATGGCGCACATTGGTCTGTGCCGCGGCGCAACCTGGAGAACTTGAATTCTGGTGGGCTTGGGTGGGCGCAGCACGAGCATTTGGGCCGCGGCGCACACTGGGCCTTCTGAATTTGTGTAGTTTTGGGTGGGCGAGGTGCGAGCACATTGGGCCGCGGCACACACACTAGGCCTTAAAATCTGTTGAAAAGTAACAAATAAAAAGGCATAAAAATATAAACTAAAATTAATAAAAAAAAACCTAAAACTTAAAATTAAATTAAATCAAAATGAAAATTAAAATTAAAATTAACTAAAAACAAAAATTCTAAAATTAACAAAGACTTAACAAAATTAAAACTAATGTACAATGGAACGAAAGTACCCAATTAAGAAGGATAAACCGGGGCCATCAAAGAGATCTCTTTGAGCCTATCTTTAACACATTCATGTTCCAAGTAGAGCTTTAACCTTTGGCCATTAACTCGAAATGCACGACCATCGGAAGGATCTTCAACCTTTACTACTCCATTGGGAAAAACACTCTTCACAACATAAGGTCCCTTCCATCGTGATCGCAATTTTCCCGGATGGAAGTGTAATCGCAAGTCATACAGAAAAACTCTATTACCTTATTCAAAATTTTTCCGGAGTATTTTTTGATCATGCCCTGCTTTCATTCTTGACTTTAAGTCCCTAGCATTATCATATGCATCATCCCTCAACTTTGTAAGTTCACAAAGTTGCATTTTTCTCTCCTCACTGGACATCTTCAAATCATAATTAAAATTTTGAATAGCCCAAAATGCTATGTGCTCAAGTTCTACTGGCAAGTGATATGCTTTGTCGAATACCAACTGATAAGGAGATGCTCCAAGAACCATCTTGTATGCTGTCCGGTATGCCCAAAGTGCATCCGATAGGCGCAAAGACCAATCTTTTCGATTGGGATTTACCATTTTTTTCAAGTATTCGCTTAATCTCCCTATTTGCTAGTTCCACTTGGCCATTGGTTTATGGATGATAAGCTGTAGAAACCTTATGGGCGACTCCATACCTGCGCATTAAATCCTCAAAAGAATGGTTACAAAAATGTGACCCTTGATCACTAATTATAACACGTGGAGTACCATACCTAGATAAAATATGATCTTTAAGAAATTTAACAACAATGGTATTGTCATTAGTGCGGCAAGGTATTACTTCAACCCATTTAGAAACATAATCAACGGCCAGCAAAATGTAAAGATACCCAAAAGAAGGTGGGAATAGTCCTATAAAATCGATCCCCCAATAATCAAAGATTTCCACCACTAAGATCGGGTTGAGGGGCATCATATGATGGTGGGACAATGAACCTAACTTTTGACATCTTTCACATGATTGACAAAACTCATTAGCATCCTTGAATAAAGTAGGCCAATAAAAACCGCATTGCAAAATTTTTGCAGTTATTTTTTTAATAGAAAAGTAGCCACCATAAGCATAGGTATGACAAAAAGTTAACACACTATCAACTTCCATATCCGGAATGCATCTTCTTATTATTTGATCATGACAATATTTAAAAAGATAAGGATCATTCCAATAAAAATTCTTTACCTCAGCCAAAAACTTACGCTTATCATGTGCACTCCATGTAGATGGAACTTGACGAAAAACCAAGTAGTTTGCAATGTTGGCATACCATGGTGTGTGACCAAGGACAGAAAATAAATTTTCATCCGGAAAGTCTTCTCGAATGGGCAAAATGTCAGTATCATTCTTAAATTCCAAGCGAGATAGATGGTCCGCTACAAAATTTTCTACCCCCTTCTTGTCTTTGGTGGTAAAGTCAAATTCCTGCAAAAGCAAAATTCAACGTATCAAACAGGCCTTAGCATCCGTTTTTAAGAAAAAAAATTTAAGAGTGGAGTGATTTGTGAATATAGTGATAGGTGAACCAATTAAGTAAGAGTGAAATTTATCCAATGCAAATACTACTGCTAGTAATTCTTTTTCGATTGAGGTATATATCATTTCAGAATGATTCAAGGTTCTACTAGCATAATACACAACAAATGGTTTTCCCTCATTTCTTTGTCCTAAAACAGCCCCTACAACATAGTCACTAGCATCACACATAATCTCAAAAGGCAAGGTAAAATCCGATAATTGCATAATAGGGGCAGTTGTAAGCTTAGAGACAAGTGTCCTAAAGGCTTGCTCACATTTGGGGCTCCACTTAAACTCAATATCCTTTGTTAAAAGGTTACATAAGGGTCTAGAGATAGTACTAAAATTTGAATAAACCTTCTATAAAACCCAGTATGCTCTAAGAGAGACATAACATCTTTAATATTCTTAGGAGTAGGTAGTTTAGAGATTAATTCGATTTTTGATTTATTCACTTCTATCCCCTTTTCAGACACTATATGGCCCAAGACTATTTAGGAAGACACCATAAATAGCACTTCTCCCAATTAAGCACAAGCCCCTTCTCTTCACACCTACACAAAACATTTTTCAAATTAGATAAACATGAATCAAAAGAAGTTCCAAACACGGTTAAATCATCGATATACACTTCCACACATTTTTCAACCATGTCACTAAAAATACTCATCATGCATATTTGAAAAGTAGCCGGTGCATTACACAAACCAAAGGGCATTCTACGGAAAGCAAAAGTACCAAAAGGACAAGTAAAGGTGGTATTCTCTTGATCCTCTAAGGTAATTCCTATTTGGTAGTATCCCGAATACCCATATAAAAAACAATAGAAAGGATGACCAACCACCCGTTCTAAAATTTGACTATGAATGGAAGGGGAAAATGATCTTTCCGAGTAGCCGAATTAAGTTTCCTATAATCAATGCACATACACCACCCGGTCACTGCCTTAGTTGGTACTAACACCCCCTCTTCATTTTCTACCACAGTTACCCTGGTTTTCTTAGGAACTACTTGGGTTAGACTAACCCACTTACTATCAGATATTGGATATATAATTCTCGCATCCAATAGTTTTAAGACTTCTTTCTTAACTACCTCTTTCATAGTTAGATTTAGCCTTCATTATGAGTCTCTACGAGAGTTAGCTCATTCTTCTAGATAAATCCTATGGGAACAAATTAAGGGGCTAATACCTTTTATGTTGGCCATGGTCTAACCTAATGCAAATTTATGCTCTCTTAACAAATTCAACAATTTATCACATTGCACATCACTAAGTTCAGAGGAAATAATAACCAGAAAGGTATCACCTAGGCTTAAAAATATATATCTAAGTCCATTGGGTAGCAGAGCTAAATTAAGTGTTGGTGTCTCCTCGGAAGAGGGTTTGGGTGCCTCCCTTTCTTTAGGCAACTCCTCAAAGCATGGTTGCCATGATTTCTTAATAAATCCTTGCGACTTATTAAAAACATCAACAACATTAACGGCATGGGGATAAATGGAAGAATCATCAAAATCAAAATTATTAAAAAGGAATTCCAAATAGTTAGAATTATCTTTAATGTACTCATCTTCCAAAATAAGCTCATCAATCATGTAAGTGTCGAAACACTCATCCTTTTCATGTGGCTACCTTGAGACTCGAAAAATATTCACCTCTAGAGTCATATTTCTAAATGATAATGTCATTAGGCAATTCCTACAATTAATGAGGGCATTGGCGGTGGCAAGGAATGGTCTTCTAAGTATTAAAGGAATTTTTGACTCCGTATTCACAATAGAAATGGAATCCAACACCAAAAAGTCAACGGGATAATTGAATTTGTCAATTTGCAATAAAACATCTTCCACAATACCTCTTGGTTTTCTTACCGATTGATCCGTTAGTTGGAGTACCACGGAAGTAGGTTTGATCTCACCTAGGCCGAGTTGCAAGTAAATGATGTATGGTATAAGATTCACACTAGCCCCAAATCTAGTAATGCTTGGCCACAAGCTTTGTTTTCAATTTGGCAAACTACCATAGGATAGCCCAGATATTTATATTTGGGCAGTGTTTTGCTATTAATTACCACACTTGCTTGCTCCGTTAAGAATATCATCTTCTTCACATTGTGCATCTTCTTGAGTGTGCATAGATCCTTAATGACTTTAGTATAGTTGGGAACTTGTTTTATGACATGAAGAAGAGGAAGGTTAATTTTAACTTGCTGAAGTTGTTCAAGAATCCCACCTTTTAATGCTGAATTTCTCTCCTTAGTTTTAAGGAGTGCTTAAGGGAAAGGCACCGGTAAAGAGTCACTATGGGCATCTTGTTCCTTAAGGGCTTCATCCTTGTTGCTCATGGTGTTAGGAATCAAGTTTGATGGTAGAGTGGGTCCATCAATTTTCTTACCATTGCTAGTAACCATGGCATTAACTTCTTTAACATTTTGATTATCAGGATTGGAGGTTTGTTCCTTATGTTGTCCCCTTGGATTAGGTTGTGGCTGCGAAGGAAAACGACTTTGCTCTTGAACCGTCAAGAAACTAGTCAACTTAATGAGTTGGGTTTTTATCACCTTTTGTTCCTCTTTGATCCCTTGTTGCTCCTCTAGCAATCGTTGATTTATCTTGCCTTGCTCTTCTACATTCTTGGCATGTACCTGCATAAATGACTTAAAAATATCTTCCAAAGGTAAGGCTTGTTGTAGTGCATTAGAAGAAGTTACTTTCAGTTTCCATTGGGTATTAGAGTGGGTAGAAGGTTGTGTATCGGATCTCCAACTAAAGTTAGGGTGATTCTTCCAACCGGAATTATAGGTGTTAGAGTAGGGTGAGTATGTTTTCCTAAAGGGAATACCTAAAGTATTACACTCTACCTTCATCTCAAAATAGGTTGGACAATCCCTAGGTACATGATCTACCCCATTACATATGAAACAAGGTTCGTGGGACTCTACCCTAGCAACCGGTTCGGGGGCTCTAGCATCCTTGGTTTTTAAAACTTCAATTTCCTTAGTTAGGAGCTCTAAATGGGCTTTAAGGCTATCCTCTTTCTTAAGTTGATAAATTCCAATGGTTTGATTTCTCTTAGTACTTTCCATGGTATTTGGTCCCATCTAAGTGTGGGCTTTTTTCGATAGGTCATCTAGAAAATCTATGGCTTGGTCGGGATCTTTCTGAAGAAAATCTCCATTACACATCATTTCTATGAATTATCTTTCCCTACTTAGAAGTCCATCATAGAAATAGCTAACTACCTTCCAACTCTCATACCTGTGGTGTGGACAAAAATTCAAAAGGTCTTTGAAACGTTCCCAAACTTGATATAAGGTTTCACTATCCTTTTGTGCAAAGTTTGAGATTTGTCTCTTGAGGTTATTGGTCTTATGCGTTGGGAAATGCTTTTGGAAGAAGGTTTGGGTCATCTCATCCAAACTACCTATAGACCTAAGCCTTAATGAGTGCAACCAAACCTTGGCCTTTTCCTTAAATGAAAAGGGGAAAAACCTAAGTTTGACGGTGTCTACCATATCGGCCCTATTTTGAAAGGTTGCTACTACTTCCTCAAATTCCCTAATATGGACATAGGGGCTTTCATTCTCAAACCCATGGAAGGTTGGTAGCAATTGGATCATGCCCGGCTTAAACTCAGGTTGTTGATCATTAGGGAGGAACATGATACAAGATGGTGTGGCTGCTCGGCTAGGGTGCAAGTAGTCCTTAAGTGTCCTAGCAACATTCTCATTGTGATTATCGGCCATGTTAACAGAATTCTCTACGTTTGGGTGTGCACTATGATTTGATCTAAGCGAGCTTTCACTATCAGACGTGGAAAGAGAAAGTAACTCTATTTCGGGTCCTTTAATGAATCTACCTCGTGCATCTCTCAGTCTACACATACACTAAAGGAATTAGAAGGGAAATAAATAAAACAAAAAAATTAGAAAATCAAAATAAAGAGGAAAGAACAATATTACTATCTTGTTTCAAAGTTGACAATCTTCCTTGTACTTAAGCGTATTTCCCCAGCAAAGGCGCCAAAATTTGATCACGCTCAAACTAACCCGCGATTATTGTGTATAGCTGACGTGTCGATCCCACGAGGAAATGGAACTACAAGAGAAAGTGTAAACCTTAATACCAAACGATGAAATTCAAATAAGTGAATCTTTGTTTTACGAATGAAATTATATGAGAGAGTTGTGAAAATATGATGAAGGATTCAATAAAGAAATAACAAGGTTCCAGGAATCCTTCTTAAGTTCATTGCCTTATTCTTATCTTGACTTAATTGTTTTATCTCAATTGCTAGTTTCACATCCCAAACAAGCAATTGGTAAATATTCAATCAAAACACATAAACACTCTAATGTAATTGCTACAAATTACTCTTTAATTCCAATTCAATCACACATGACATATCTTATAAATTATCAAGAAGTGACAATATATTTCAATAACAATACCGCAGTAATAGACAAACCTATAAGATAAATCTACCGAAATCAATCACATCTAACAGCTTGACATAAGAAGAGCTTAAATAGACTTATATGGAGGAGAAAGATGCAATCACTGGATTAAGAGTAAATCCTCACCTTCTTACTTAATCAAAGAGTAAATCATAAATAATGTTTAATAATCAATCCATACAACTGAATCAAGGATAGAAATAAGGCAACTATACCTAGGAATTCATCCCTTTGGGTTGCTTGGAGTTTAGTTGGACATTAGGCTCATGCTTGATCACCTTAATGAAGAAGAAATATGGTAGCTCTCCTAATTCCAGCCTCATTTTCAGCAAAACTTAAGTGTTCTATTAATACCCCAAAAGGTTCAAGGGTATTTTTGGATCAAGAAATGTCATTAAAGCCCTAATAGGGTCGTGAAACAGAAACAGAGGAATCACACTCGCGCCATGACACAGAAAAGGGAAGTCACGGTACGGTTGTAAAAACCCTCCTGCACTGCGGCACAAACCTTGCCTCACCGCGGCACCGCCCTTGGTTCATGCTTGTCAATGGTGCTGGTGGCCGCGGCGCACACCTTGCCTCGCCGCGGAGCAAATGCCTGATCCCAGCTTTCTTAATGGTTCTGGTGGTCGCGGCGCAAACCATGCCTCGCCGCGGCATGAAACCCTGAAAATGGGTTTCTCTTCATTTAGTTCTTCCGAAACCACTACTTCACTCCGATAAGCATAGAATCTTCGTGCTTTAAGCAAAGTTAGCTTTTCTATATCTTTTAAACCCAAAATACCTGAAAATGCATCGAAATAAATCAATATACAAGGAATAATACTTTAGAATTATTAAGGCATAAATGTGTTATTCAGCCCTAAATCAACCCTAGAATGCTAACAAATAAATACTATTAAAATGTATTTTATGACTCTCATCAGAATGTCAAATGGGATGTGCATCTGGTTCATATTGACACTAGCGCACATATAGGTAGGCAGATTTGCTCTAAGACCCTAAGAATTTTGAAATATTTAAGGAAAAAATTCGAAGAGTGATGTGTGACTGATAGGAAAGAAAAGAGGAAATGCAAATATAATGAGTGTAAGTGAGAATGATATACCGTGTTAGAGAATATGGCCGCAACTTGACAATGCCATGTTAAGAGATCACGAGTCTTGATATGATCATACCATTGCAAGAGTTGAGGAAACTAAGGTTCTTTCATGGAAAGTGTCCTAAAGCGAGGGAAGTATTCGAATACCCAAATATTTAGAAAGAAAAGACAAGGAATGACAATGATAAGTAGGGTAAGAAATGTATTGGAAAATTGAAAAAAAATGTAAAGAAAATGAATTATACCTCACAAGTTGGGGTAAATCCTTGCAAGCCCTCTGCACCACGTGCAACTGCATTTGTGTCTAAGTAAAAGAAGTTTAGTGCTGCTTCACCCCAATTGTTGTACTTGGCTGTTGACATGTCTTTCAAAGTTGAAAGAACATGGACAAACACTTTATTTTTGGCATTTGAAAAAAGAGTGCAACTAAGCAAGTACAAGATGAAAACTCTAGCGATTTGCTCACACTCCAAATATGTATCACCGATTTTTGGCATGCACCATTTTTTGAGGTTGGTATAGCTCACCAAAGCAAGTTTTTGAGAATTTAGAGGTTCTCTCACCAACAATTTCATTTCTTTCACATTGGTATGGATGTTCATATCATAGTCTAGAATGACCATGTATTGGAATGCTTATGATCACAAAAAAGTCCACAAGAGTCATGGTCGCCTCTCTATCTTTGAAATGGAAGGTATGGGTGGTATGCCTCCATCTCTCAAACATAGATCTCAGTAACTGCTTGCTCCCTTTATACTTGTCTAAGGAAATGATAAACTTTTTAAAGTCGGTTCCATCCATAATTGTCTTGACATTTTCAAGTAACATTTTGTACCAATCTTTTGCTTAATGTGAATCGCCTAAAAACTTGATTGATTTTTTGTGAACATACATTAGAACATACTAGATTTGCATTAGAATGGGAAAAGGAATGAAAAATTGAAAAAAGATGGAAAATTTGGAGAGTTTCTAGTATGGGCTCCATTTCGGGCCCAGAAATAGGCATGACACTATTCTGGAAAGTTTTGGTTTTTGTTAGCTTTTATTCTTACAATTTTGTGATTTGTTGCATCTTTGTGTGTGTTTATGGCATGTTTCTAATATGAGTTAAGACTTGAAAACAACTTGAAATGCATGGAAATGTATGGATTAAAGATTAAAAAGTGTATTGGACATTTTCACAAACACTTGGTATGCATACTTTGGAACACTAGGTTTCATGGGATAGATGCATAGATCTAGAAAGAAAATGAAAGAATGTGGCTTAGAATGATGTACCACAACATTGTTAGAAGAAAGATGCTTTTAAAGATCCACCAAAACATAAGCAAAGTTGGTTCTCTTTGGATTGGGTTTGCGTTTCTTGATGCCTCTCCCTAAGATATCGGATGGAGGAAAATTTGGGAACTCCTCTACTCTTGATGAATTGGAATGAGATCCATCCTCAATTGTTAGGAGTTAGAAATTTAGTTGAATTTAGTGAAAAATTGGTGTTAGAATAATGGATGAGAAAGAAAAATGGGTTTTGGAAGACAAAGAAAGAATGACTAAATGTGGTCTTCTTATAAATTTTGGGTTATGTGCTTAGAACATGCCCTTTTAAATGATGGGTTGGTTTTAATACCATTTTTCCATTAGATAAGAAATTTGAAGATATAAGAGGAAAAATTCAAAATTAGACCATGACTATGCATACACGTTAGCATTAGTACTATAATTAGGACTAGGACAGGAAAAATTTGAAATAAAATAAGAAAGAAGAGAATTTTAAAAAAGAAATAAAGGAAACGAAAATGTTAAATTAAAATTTGTCTTGCAATGGAGTTGTGCTGCCTTGGAAATTATATTGTTTGGACATGGATGTCACTTTGTTATGGATTTTACTTTTTCTTGGAAATTTTAGGATCGTTTTGTTTAGAATTTTCTTTGGAATTATTTACCTTGGAAATCATATTGATTAGAATGGATATTATTTTGGAATTGATATGGAAAATGTCTCAATTTGAATTATATGTCATGGAAACTAGAGTGTTTTGGAAATCATGATAGTTTAGAAAATTGTTTCGATGGATATAATTTTGGACTCAATTTCTTGATATGCCAAATGAAGCCATAGTAAAAAAATTTATGGACCACTATATCAAATGAAGGTATAGTTGTGAAGGATCCAATTTCTTGACATGCTGTTGTGAGTTTTAAATTACTCGCAAGCGCACGAGTCGTTTGCAATATAGTGTTGTACAAGTGCGAGGTCGAATTCACTGGGAATTGCGTTGTGAAAATGTAATTTTATCTAAACTAAACTTATCTTAACCTAGTTCCGAGTTTTGAATTATATGTTGCAAAACAAATAAAAACTAAACTAAATTGATTTAAAACTAATAATAAAGACACTAAGGTTTCTGAATCCACCCCACCAAAGTTAAGCATATATCTTCATGTTCTATAAAAATAATCTATCAAAACATTCCATGAATCAAACTTAAAACAAAAAACAACAAATATCCCAATTAAACCAAAAGCATCCAATGTATCCGCTTTTAACAAATCACAAAGGAAATCCAATTTAATCAAAAACAATTTGATGTATCCATCAGATGAAACACATGGAATATCCAACAGAACAATTTAAATGCAATCAATCATAAGATTTTACTCAAATAATTGACAGAACATTTATACTAAAAAAAATCAGAATTGTATAAATAAATCTGAAACTATTATGCCAAATAACGGTGAGGCTTCATCTTCAACCTTAGTTGAAGATTTTAGCCACTCATAATCATGAAACTAGAGTTCATAATAAAAGTGTTAAACATTAAACTAAAAAAAGCAATAAATTAAAACTGACTATATATGGGAGAAATTTCACTCGCTGTTGGGCGGCACTTCTCCTGGTGGTAGCAAAGCCTTCGGAATCTACCAGAATGCTAGTAGATGTCCACTGGATTACACCAAATGGCACCAGGAATTGCACCCTAAAGATGAAGTGAAGAGGGGCTTATATAGGGAAACATCACAAGTGCAATGTGTTTCCAATCCGATGTGGGATACTGCAGATTCCAGCTTTTGCTCTTTGACATTTGTCTACTAAAACTGTCATAACTTTCTCTAGAAAAATCATTTTATTGATCCGTAAAATTCTGTAGAAAATAGACATCCGGATATTTCCAAGAATATATAGGTCATCTCCTGGTTCTTCCTGAATCAATACAGTTAAATCCTCTAAAATGGCTGATCTGTCACGCTAAAATCATGCACAGCCTGACCTTTGTCTACTAAAACCGTCATAACTTTCTCTAGAAAAATCATTTTATTGATCCATAAAATTCCTCAGAAAATAGACATCCGGATCTTTCCAAGCATATATAGCTCATCGCCTGGTTATTCTTGAATCAATACTGTTTAATCCTCAAAAATGGCTGATCTGTACGAGCAATTCTGGCAATTTAGTGAAACTCCTTTCCAAGCTTGTAAACCTATAAAACAACGAAAAACAACTCAAAGTAACAATTTCCTAAGCTAACAAACTTAAATTAAAGGGCCAAAATATGCAATATTTGGCACTCATCAAATACCCCCAAACTTATATATTGCTAGTCCCATAGCAATACGAAATAAAAAAAACTAAAAGAAAAACAAATAACAGAAAGATAAGTTCATCACTCATGGTATCCAAAAATTTAAGGAGCACTCAAAACCCTGATATTCGTTCATGAGCAAGCTTAAAAAATATAACCCATCTTCGCAATGAATAGGAATTTTAAAACCTAATTACTTACAAGAGGCAGGCTAAGACATCACAAGCTTGAATCAGTGTAAAGTGAATTAGCATATACAGATGAGGTTTCCAAATAACTTCAATGTACAATGTCTCCATGTCTCAAGATTCACATAATTTCTCATCAGAATGAACAATGATGGCATAGTTTTATTTTATTTATTTTTATTATAAGGCTCTGCTATGTTTAGTTCCCTTAAGTTTTCTAATTGACCCATGTATCGAGTGTTGAGTCAATGACTCCCAAACCAGATGGTTTTAGGGCATTAGGTGTAAAGACACCCCTAAGAACTTACTAACTTGAGTAAAAAAGGCTACAAAACTAAATTGGCCTTAATGCTACCAAGTAAAATTTCCACCTTTTGACGTGAACACTCACTGCTTACTGAGGCAAGAGGTCCAGTTACTCAGCGGAAAGTTTCGCAATTATCATTATGAATAAAATTCCCACCTTTCGACGTGAACACTCACTGCTTACTGAGGCAAGAGGTCCAGTTACTCAGTGGAAAGTTTATTAATGATGATCATTATAAATATTAGTAGTATTATTTGTTTTTTTTCTCTTTTTATGCTTTTCTATGCCTAAGTGTTAATCCCACAAGTCATCCAGTTTCAGTTAAGTCATGGAAACATGCAAATTAAAATCGCATGTCATACCTCACTCAATTTGTGCTAATGTGCTCGTGTTAGATTAGATCAAACATGTGAATTCTCAAATGCCTAAAGTAAGTAACTAAATTTTAAAACTTTATCACCAGATCATGTGTTCAAAATTTTAAGCTCACCAATGACATCACATCACAGAAATTGTTTAGATCAACCAAAATTTCAAAATAACATGAGCATGCATTTACCTCCTTTTTTTTTAATTGAAGAAAAACAACAACAAATTAGGACAAAGTGTGTGTAATGTATCTTCCATACCCCCAAACTTAAATTACACATTGACCCCAATGTGTGAATAATATGGAAAGAGCTAATCTGGGAGATGGAGAACTAACTGGACGGGTATAGCTCATAGCAAACCCTAAACTTGAACTGAAGTACGCGTTGTCCTTGAAAAATAACGACTGAAAAACAAAAATACTGGAAACAAATATTAATTATAAATATGTAAAATAATAAATAAACAGAAAGGATAAGCTGTGGAGTGCCTCCCATGAGCGCTAAGTTTAACATCTTCAGCCATACCCAACATTAGTAATCATGCCCAACTAAGTGCTCCACCATCTGATCAATAAATGGGAGTGGAAAATGATCATTCCTTGTGGCAGCATTCAACTTACGGTAGTCTATACATACTTTCCATCCTGACTGAACACGAATTGGCACCAACTCGTTGTCCTTATTCTTCACTACTGTCACTCCAGCCTGCTTGGGCATGACATGAATCGGGCTCACCCACTTGCTAATAGAGATTGGATAATTGATCACTGCATCAAACAGCTTTATTACTTCAATCCTCACAACCACTTGCATAGCTAGGTTGAGCATTCTTTGTGGCTCCCTCGATGGCTTGACATTCTCTTCCAAACGTAACTTGGGCATCACCATCGAGGGGCTGATTCCCTTGACATCCTTAATAGTCCAGCCGATAGCTTCCTTATGCTCTCTTAAAACATCTAATAATTTCTCCTCTGGAGCATCAACCAAATCTGAAGCTACAATTATAGGTAAAGAATCTGCTGGACCTAGGAACTTATACTTAAGATTGTCCGGTAAAGGCTTAAGTTCCTTCTTGGGGGGTTCAGGTGTTGTGGTCTCCTCCATCTCACTGCTCTTCTGAGGAGCAGAATCCAAAGTAGCATTTGCTTGCTCAAATAACTTATGCAAATCCGAATCTTCTCCAAACTAAGCAAAGCATGCCTCTAAGGGGTCCTCAATGCTTGATTCACCCACAGTCTCCTCTGTCTTACTGCTCTCCCGAGGAGCAGACTCCAAGATAACAACTACTTGCTCAAGTAGCTTATCTAAATCCAAATCCTCAATAATCCAGCCGATAGCTTCATTGTGCTATCTTAAAACATCTAATAATTTATCCACTTGAGCATCAACCAAATCTGAATCTATAGTCAAAGGCAAAAAATCTGCTGGACCTAGGAACTTATACTTAAGATTGTCTGATAAAGGCTTAAATTCCTTCTTGAGAGGTTCAGGTGCTATGGTCTCCTCCGTCTCACTGCTCTTATGAGGAGCAGACTCCAAAGTAGCATTTGCTTGCTCAAACAACTTATCCAAATCCAAATCTTCTTCAAACTGAGCAAAGCATGCCTCCAGAATGTCCTTAGACTCCCCTCCTTTCTCGGGTACTTGTAATCTTTTAGGGTAAGGCGCTTTAGGTACAAACGACCTAGGGAGATCCTTAATAATAGGTGTGGCTGTAGATGGCTCAGCATCTCTCTTTTCCTTGTTGCCACTTTTTTGCCCTTGTTGCATAGCTGGGTTCTCTTCCACTTGATTGTCCACTTGTCTCCCAGATCTCAATGGGACAATCAATTGCATTTATTCCTGCCCGTTCATAAGAGTTGATGAATTTCTTGCCGCAAACTGTTGCTTTGGGTTATGCTCAGGTTGACTGGGGAACCTTCCCTTCTCTCCTTCACCTAAGTAACTTGCGATTTGACCCATTTGACTCTCTAGCTTGGCAATTGCTTGGGTATTTACTATTGTTGCACTCCTCACTTCACTTATGGATTAGCCAGTCATTTTCCTAAAATCATTGAAGGTATCCTCCAATGACTGTGAAACCGACGCTGGCGCTTGAATGGGAGCTTGGTAAGCGGGTGATGGTGCTGGATAGGCTGAGTGACCATAACTTGGAATTGGTGGAGGAAATTCAGGAGGGTATTGATTGTGAGCATGATAAGGGGCTCCTCCTTGATTCATCAGTTGGTTCTGCGTCCATGAAAAATCAGGGTGGTTCCGTCACCCTGGATTGTACGTCTCGGAGTAAGATCCATTTAATTGCCACCAATAGTCATTGAAAGCGTTCATTTGTTCCATGGGATACTCGACAAAAGTCGGCGTAGATGGAAAATTCTGTGCTAAATGCATAGGACTAGCACAGATGGAACAACTATCAACATTGAATGTATTTGTTGGATTGATGGACTGGCTGGTCATCTTCATGAAATCCTTGAGGGTGTCCTTTAAAGATTGTGAAACCGGCGCTGGATTCATCAACATTTATATATATTATTTTTTATAGGCCAATGCAAATATAAACAAATAAAATAAAATTGAAAAAAGAAAAAATCAAACAAAAATTGCTAACTAACTAGTAGAAAAATAAATTTAATTCAGACAAAAATTTAATTTTTACAAACCAAACAACTCCCCAGCAACGGCACCAAAAACTTGTTGTGAGTTTTAAATTACTCGCAAGCGCACAAGTCGTTTGCAATATAGTGTTGTGCAAGTGCGAGGTCGAATCCACTGGGAATTGCGTTGTGAAAATGTAATTTTATCTAAACTAAACTTATCTTAACCTAGTTCCGAGTTTTGAATTATATGTTGCAAAACAAATAAAAACTAAACTAAATTGATTTAAAACTAATAATAAAGACACTAAGGTTTCTTAATCCACCCCACCAAAGTTAAACATATATCTTCACGTTCTATAAAAATAACCTATCAAAACATTCCATGAATCCAACTTAAAACAAAAAACAACAAATATCCCAATTAAACCAAAAGCATCCAATGTATCCGCTTTTAACAAATCACAAAGGAAGTCCAATTTAATCAAAAACAATTTGATGTATCCATCAGATGAAACACACGGAATATCCAACAGAACAATTTAAACGTAATCAATCATAAGATTTTACTCAAATAATTGACAGAATATTTATACTAAAAAAAACATCATAATTGTATAAACGAATCTGAAACTATTATGCCAAACAAAGGCGATGCTTCATCTTCAGCCTTAGCTAAAGATTTTAGCCACTCATAATCATAAAACTAGAGTTCATAATAAAAGTGCTAAACATTAAACTAAAAAAAATATTAAATTAAAACTAACTATACATGGGAGAAATTTCACTCGCTATTGGGCGGCACTTCCCCTCGTGGTAGCAAAGCCTTCAAGATCCACCAGAATGCTAGCAAGCGTCCACTGGATTACACCAAATGGCACCAAGAATTGCACCCTAAAGATGAAGTGAAGAGGGGCTTATATAGAGAAACATCACAAGTGCAATGTGTTTCCAATCCGATGTGGGATACAACAGATTCCAACTTTTGCTCTTTGACCTTTGTCTACTAAAACTGTCATAACTTTCTCTAGAAAAATCATTTTATTGATCCGTAAATTCTCTAGAAAATAGACATCCAGATTTTTCCAAGCATATATGGCTCATCTCTTGGTTCTTCCTGAATCAATACAGTTAAATCCTCAAAAATGACTGATCTGTCACGCTGAAATCATGCACAGCCTGACCTTTGTCTACTAAAACTGCCATAACTTTCTCTAGAAAAATCATTTTATTGATCCATAAAATTCCCCAGAAAATAGACATTCGAATCTTTCCAAGAATATATGGCTCATCACATGGTTATTCCTGAATCAAAACAATTTAATCCTAAAAAATTGCTGATCTGTACGAGCAATTCTGGAAATTTAGTGAAACTCCTTTCCAAGCTTGTAAACCTGTAAAAAAACGAAAAACAACTCAAAGTAACAAATTCCTAAGCTAACAAATTTAAATTAAGAGGCCAAAATATGCAATATTTGGCACTCATCACATGCCAAATGAAAGTATAGTCAAATATTTTTTAGACCACGGATGAGAGTCATAAAATGCATCTTAACAGTATTTATTTGTTAGCATTTTAGGGTTGATTTATTGCTGAATTATACATTTATGCCTTAATAATTCTAAAGTGTCATTCTTGGTTCATTGATTTATTTTGATGCATTTTTAGGTATTTTGGGTTTAAAAGAGATGAAAAAGCTAATGTTGCTTAAAGCACGAAGATTCTATGCATATCGGAGTGAATGAGTGGTTTTAGAAGGACAAAAATGAAGAGAAACCCATTTTTAGGGTTCCATGCCGTGGTGAGGCAAGGTTTGCACTGTGGCCACCAGAAGTATTAAGAAGCTGGGATCAGGCAGTGCACCGCAGCGGGGCAAGGTTTACACTGTGGCGCAGGAGCGTTTTTACAGTCGTGCCGCAGCGCGGGCGCGATTGCCCTGTTTCTGTTTCACGACCTTCTTAGGGCTTTAATGACATTTCTTGACCTGAAAATACCCTTGATCCTTCTGGGGTATTAATAGAACACTTAGGATTTGCTGAAAATGAGGTTGGACTTAGGAGAGCTACCATATTTTTCTTCATTAAGGTGATCAAGCATGAGCCTAATGTCCAACTAAACTCCAAGCAAGGCAAAAGGATAAATTCCTAGGTGTAGCTGTTCTTATTTCTATCCTTGATTTAGTTGTATGGATTGATTATTAAACATTGTTTATGATTTACTCTTTGATTAAGTTAAAGGAGAGGATTTACTCTTAATCTGGTGATTGCATCTTTCTCCTCTACATAAGTCTAGTCAAGCTCTTCTTATGTCAAGTTGTTAGATGATTGATTTTGGTAGATTTATCTTATAGGTTTGTCTATTACTGCGGTATTGTTATTGAAATATATTGTCGTTTCTTGAAAATTTATAAGATGGATCATGTGTGTTTGAATTGGAATTAAAGAGTAATTTGTAGCAATTACATTAGGGTGTTTATGTGCTTTGATTAAATATACACCAATTGCTTGTTTGGGATGTGAAACTAGCAAATGAGATAAAATAATTGAGTCAAGATAAGAATAAGGCAACGAACTTAGGAAGGATTCCTGGAACCTTGTTATTTCTTTATTGAATTTTTCATCATATTTTCACAACTCTCTCATATATTTTCATTCGTAAAACTCATATTTTCTTATTTGAATTTTATCGTTTAGTGTTAAGGTTTACACCTTCTCCTGTAGTTCGCTTTCCTTGTGGGATCGACACCTCAGCTATACACAATAATCGCGTGTTAGTTTGAGCATAACCAAATTTTGGCGCCATCGTCGGGGAAACATGCTTAAGTACAAGGAAGATTGTCAACTTTGAGACAAGACAGTAATATTGTTCTTTGCTCTTTGTTTTGATTTTCTATTTTTTTTGTTTTATTCGTTTCCCCTCTAGTTCCTTTGGTGTATGCGTAGACCGAGAGATGCGCGAGGTAGATTCATTAAAAAACCCGAAATAGAGTTACCCTCTTCTTCCACGTCCGATAATGAAAGCTCACCTAGATCAAATCATAGTGCACACCCAAACGAGAATTCAGAGAATTCTGTTAACATGGCCGACAATCACAATGAGAATGTTGCTAGGACACTTAAGGACTACTTGCACCCTAGCCGAACGGCCACACCATCTTCTATCATATTCCCCCCTAATGTTCAGCAACCTGAGTTTAAGCCGGGCATGATCCAATTGCTACCAACCTTCCATGGGTTTGAGAATGAAAGCCTTTATGTCCATATTAGGGAATTTGAGGAAGTAGTAGCAACCTTTTAAAGTAGGGCTGATATGGTAGACACCATCAAACTTAGGTTTTTCCCCTTTTCAGTTAAGGAAAAGGCCAAGGTTTGACTATACTCTTTTAGGCCTAGGTCTATAGGTAGTTGGGATTAGAAGACCCAAGCTTTCTTCTAAAAGCATTTCCCAACCCATAAGAGTAATAACCTCAAGAGACAAATCTCAAACTTTGCACAAAAGGAGAGTGAAACCTTATATCAAGTTTGGGAACGTTTCAAAGACCTTTTGAATTCTTGTCCACACCACGTGTATGAGAGTTGGTGGGTAGTTAGCTATTTCTATGATGGACTTCTAAGTAGGGAAAGGCAATTCATAGAAATGATGTGTAATGGAGATTTTCTTCAAAAAGATCCCAACCAAGCTATAGATTTTCTAGATGACCTATCAGAAAAAGCCCACACTTGGACGGGACCGAATGCTATGGAAAGTACTAAGAGAAATCAAACCACTGGAATTTATCAACTTCGGGAAGAGGATAGCTTTAAAGCTCGTTTAGAGGTCCTAACTAAGGAAATTGAAGTTTTAAAAACCAAGGATGCTAAAGCCCCCGAACTGGTTGCTAGGGTAGAGTCCCACGAACCTTGTTTCATATGTAATGGGGTAGATCATGTACCTAGGGATTATCCAACCTATTTTGAGATGAAGAATGAATGTAATACTTTAGGTATACCCTTTAGGAAAACATACTCACCCTGCTCTAACACCTTCAATCCCGGTTGGAAGAATCACCCTAATTTTAGTTGGAGATTTGATACACAACCTTCTACCCACTTTAGTACCTAATGGAGACCGAAAGCAACTTCATCTAATGCACCACAAAAATCCTTACCTTTGGAAGATATTTTTAAGTCATTTATTCAAGTACATGCCAAGAGTGTGGAATAGCAAGGCAAGATAAATCAACGGTTGCTAGAGGAGAAACAAGGGATCAAAGAGGAACAAAAGGTGATAAAGAGCTAACTCACCAAGTTGACTAGTTTCTTGATGGTTCAAGAGCAAGGTCATTTTTCTTCACAGCCACAACCTAATCCAAGGGAACATTATATGGCGCAAACCTCCAATCTTGACAATTAAAATGTTAAAAAGGTTAATGCCATGAGTACTCACAGCAGTAAGAAAATTGATGAACCCACTCTACCATCAAACTTGATTCCTAACACTGTGAGAAACAAGGATGAAGCCTCCAAGGAACAAGATGCCCATAGTGATTCTTTACCAGTGCCTTTCCCTCAAGCACTCCTTAAACCTAAGGAGAGAAATTCAGTATTAAAAGGTGAGATTCTTGAACAACTTCAGCAAGTTAAAATTAACCTTCATCTTCTTCATGTCATAAAACAGGTTCTCAACTATGCTAAAGTCATTAAGGATCTATGCACACTCAAGAGGAGGCACAATGTGAAGAAGATGACATTCTTAACGGAGCAAGCAAATGCGGTAATTGATAGCAAGACACCACCCAAGTATAAAGATTCGGGTTGTCCTACGGTGGCTTGCCAAATTGGAAACAAAGCTGGTGGCCAAGCATTGCTATATTTGGGGGCTAGTGTGAACCTCATGCCATACTCCATTTACTTGTAACTCGACCTAGGTGAGATCAAATCCACTTTCGTGGTACTCCAACTAGCCGATCGATCAGTAAGAAAACCAAGAGGTATTATGGAAGATGTTTTATTACAAATTGACAAATTCTATTTTCCCATTGACTTTTTGGTGTTAGATACCATTTCTATTGTGAATACGGAGTCAAAAATTCCTTTGATACTTAGAAGACCATTCCTTGCCACCGCCAATGCCCTCATTAATTGTAAGAATGGCCTAATGACATTATCATTTGGAAATATGACTCTAGAGGTGAATGTTTTTTTAGTCTCAAGGCAGCCACATGAAGAGGATCAGTGTTTCGACACTTATATGATCGATGAGCTTATTTTGGAGGATGAGTACATTAAAGATAATTCTAACTCTTTGGAATTCCTTCTTAATAATTTTGATTTTGATAATTCTTCCATTTATCCCCATGCCGTTAATGTTGTTGATATTTTTGATAAGTCAGAGGGATTTATTAAGAAATCATGGCAACCATGCTTTGAGGAGTTTCCTAAAGAAATGGAGGCACTCAAACCCTCTTCTGAGGAGACACCAACGCTTAATTTAGCTCCACTGCCCAAAGGACTCAAACATGTTTTTTTAGGCCTAAGTGACACCTTTCCGGTTATTATTTCCTTCGAACTTAGTGATGTGTAATGTGATAAATTGTTGAATTTGTTAAGAGAGCATAAACCTGCATTAGGTTGGACCATGGCCGAAATAAAAGGTATTAACCCCTTAATTTGCTCCTATAGGATTTATCTGGAAGAAGGAGCGAACCCTTGTAGAGACCCACAAAGAAGGCTAAATCTAACTATGAAAGAGGTAGTTAAGAAAAAAGTCTTAAAATCACTGGATGCGGGAATTATATATCCAATATTCGATAGTAAGTAGGTTAGTCCAACCCAAGTAGTTCCTAAGAAAGCCGGGGTGACCGTGGTAGAAAATGAAGAGGTGGTGTTAGTACCAACTAAGGTAGTGACCGGGTGGCGTATGTGCATTGATTATAGGAAACTTAATTCGGCTACTCGAAATGACCATTTTCCCTTTCCATTCATAGATCAAATTTTAGAACGGGTGGCTGGTGTTGTGCTGATTATCTACCTAAATTAATATGCAAATAATCACACTCGTTTTACTTGCAAGTGCACAAGGTCTGTAGTAGCATAGTGTGCAAGTGCGAGATCATTTCCACAGGGATTGGTGAATTTCTTTCTAGGACTAATTTCTTCAAGTTTGAAAAGAGAAATAATAGTTGATTATGAGTGAATAACAATAATGAGAATATAGGACTACGATATCCACCCTAATTATACTTTCCCACTAAGTAAAGTTTCAATGCTCTAGCCTTATCATGAATATCTAATGGTTGCCAACCTAAGGGCTTGGTCCATACCTTAGGCTATTGATCTCCCTATGCAACGAGTTAGGCATGGTGTATACTCTAACTCTTTTCTCTCTTAAGGGCTTCAGCATGGGTGTATACTGAGTTGTTCCTTAAGAGAGCACGAGGGCTGTGGAGATCGGTAACCACACAGGACCTAGGGCTTGGTCTGCTCTCGGTTTCCCATATTGATTAACCCAGGAATCCAGTGTGGATATCCCTTGTTACTAATGTCGAACCCAGGACACATTCATCCAAATTGATCCGACTAACCTATCCATACCACATGCATATATTGATCAGGCACACACATACGAGGAATTTAAATACAAACAGGTATTAATCAAGTTAAACATTCAGACAGGGCTATGCAAAGATAGTCAATGAATAGATATGTAGAAAAGCATAACTAGGGCTTCAATCGAGCCCTATAGGTGTTTAGTTACACATACTAAGTAGAATAAACATGCTAAACATTATGAAAATAAAAACTGAAAACTAAAACCAAAGAAACTCGGGAGACGAGTCGTCAATTCTTCTCCTAAGCTCTCTACTTCGAGTCTAGAACAAAAGATGATCTATTATGTGTTTTTATAAGGCTATTTATAGGGTCCTGAAACCCTAATTCCTATTTAGAGTCGGAGGACTTCTTTCCAATTTTATCTTCTGCCGCCTCTGGAGTAATTGCGCTCGAGCGTATGCGGGTTGCACTCGAGCGCAAGTATGCGCTCAAGCCTTCTTCAAGTGCGCTCTTGTCCTTGTGCGCTCGATCTCAATGAGGTACACTTGAGCGCACCTTGCTGGATGGCAGAACTTCATTTTTGCTTCTAAAAGCTCCAATTTATTATATTTTTGTCCAAGTCCTGAAAAAAAAACATAAAAGATGAAAATGAAGTAGAATCCATATAATTAGCTAGGTAAAAAGTCTAACAAGCGTAAATTAGGGGGCTTAAATATGACTATTTAAGCACCTATCAGCTGGTCATCCTTTCTATTGTTTTTTAGATGGGTATTCGGGATACTACCAAATAAGAATTGCCTTAGAGGATCAAGAGAAGATCACTTTTACTTGTCCTTTTGGTATTTTCGCTATTTCTAGAATGCCCTTTGGTTTGTGTAATGCACCGACTACTTTTCAAAGATGCATGATGAGTATTTTTAGTGATATGGTTGAAAAATGTGTGGAAGTTATATGGATGATTAAACCGTGTTTGAAACTTCTTTTGATTCATATTTATCTAATTTGAAAAATGTTTTGTGTATGTGTGAAGAGAAGAAGCTTGTGCTTAATAGGGAGAAGTGTCATTTTATGGTGTCTTCTAGAATAGTCTCGGGCCATATAGTGTCTGAAAACGGGATAGAAGTGGATAAATCGAAAATTGAATTAATCTCTAAACTACCAATTCCTAAGAATATTAAAGATGTTAGGTCTCTCTTACAGCATGCCGGGTTTTATAAAAGGTTTATTCAAAATTTTAGTGCTATCTCTAGACCCTTATGTAACCTTTTGATGAAGGATACTGAGTTTAAGTGGAGCTCCGAATGTGAACAAGCCTTTAAGACACTTGTCTCTAAGCTTACAACCGTCCCTATTATGCAATCACCAGATTTTACCTTGCCTTTTGAGATTATGTGTGATGCTGGTGACTACGATGTAGGGGCTATTTTAGGACAAAGAAGGGAAAGAAAACAATTTGTTGTTTATTATGCTAGTAGAACCTTGAATCATTCTCAAATGTTGTACACCACAACCAAAAAAGAATTACTAGCAGTAGTATTTGCATTGGATAAATTTCACTCTTACTTAATTGGTTCACCTATCACTATATTCACATATCACTCTGTCATTAAATTTCTTTTCTCAAAAACGGATACTAAAGCCTGTTTGATACATTGGATTTTGCTTTTGCAGGAATTTGACTTGATCATCAAAGACAAGAAGGGGTTAGAAAATGTTGTAGCGGACCATCTATCTCGCTTGGAATTTAAGAATGATACTGACATTTTTCCCATTAGGGAAGCCTTTCTAGATGAAAATTTATTTTTTGTCCTTGGTCATGCACTATAGTATGCCGACATTGCAAACTACTTGGTTTCCTGTCAAGTTCCATCTACATGGAGTGCACAAGATAGGCATAAGTTTTTGGCTGAGGTAAAGAATTTTTATTGGAATGATCCTTATCTTTTTAAATATTGCCCTAATCAAATAATAAGAAGATGCATTCTGAATATGAAAGTTGATAGTGTGTTAACTTTTTGTCATACCTATGCTTGTGGTGGTCACTTTTCTATTAAAAAGACAGCCAAAAAAATTTTGCAATGCGGTTTTTATTGGCATACTTTATTCAAGGATGCTAATGAGTTTTGTCGATAATGTGAAAGATGTCAAAAGTTAGGTTTATTGTCCCGCCATCATATGATGCCTCTCAACCCGATCTTAGTGGTGGAAATCTTTGATTGTTGGGGGATCGATTTTATGGGACCATTCCCACCTTCTTTTAGGTATCTTTACATTTTTCTTCCCGTTGATTATGTTTCTAAATGGGTTGAAGCAATACCTTGTCGCACTAATGATAATACAGTTGTTGTTAAATTTCTTAAAGATCATATTTTTATCTAAGTACGGTACTCTACATGTTATAATTAGTGATCAAGGGTCACATTTTTGTAACTGTTCTTTTGAGGCTTTAATGCGCAAGTATGGAGTCACCCATAAGGTTTCTACAGCTTATCATCCATAAACCAATGGCTAAGCGGAACTAGCAAATAGGGAGATTAAGCGAATACTTGAAAAAATGGTAAATCTCAATCGAAAAGATTGGTCTTTGCGCCTATCGGATGCACTTTGGGCATACCGGACAGTATACAAGACGGTTTTTGGAGCATCTCCTTATCGGTTGGTATTCGATAAAGCATGTCACTTGCCGGTAGAACTTGAGCACAAAGCATATTGGTCTATTCAAAATTTTAACTATGACTTGAAGATGTCCGGTGAGGAGAGAAAAATGCAACTTTGTGAACTTGCAAAGTTGAGGGATGACGCATATGATAATGCTAAGGACTTAAAGTCAAGAATGAAAGCGGTGCATGATCAGAAAATACTCTGGAAAATTTTTGAACAAGGTAATAGAGTTTTTCTTTATGACTCGCGGTTACACTTCCATCCGGGAAAATTGCGATCACGATGGAAGGGACCTTATGTTGTGAAGAGTGCTTTTCCCAATGGAGTAGCAGAGGTTGAAGATCCTTCCGACAGTCGTGCATTTCAAGTTAATGGCCAAAGGTTGAAGGTCTATTTGGAACATGAACGTGTTAAAGATAGGCCCGAAGAGATCTCTTTGGTGGCCCCAGTTTATCCTTTTTAATCGGATATTTTCATTCCATTGTACATTAGTTTTAATTTTGTTGAGTCTTTGTTAATTTTAAGATTTTGTTTTTAGTTAATTTTGTTTTAATTTTAATTTAATTTTTAGTTTTATGTTTATTTTTATTAATTTTAGTTTATATTTTTATGCCTTTTATTTGTTACTTTTCAACACAAACAAGAAGGCCCAAGCTTCTCGCATCGTGCCCACCCGCAACCACCAGAATTCAAGTTCTCATGTGTGTGCCGCGGTCCAAGTTTCTCGCGCCACGCCCACCCGCAACCATTAGAATTCAAGTTCTCATGTATGCGCCGCGGCCCAAGGTTCTCGCTCCGCGCCCACCCGCAACCACCAAAATTCAAGTTCTCATGAGCATGCCGCGGCATGCTTGCAATAAAATTAGGGATTAGGTTTTAGCACCACGGCACGTGTAAGTGTGCGCCGCAGCATGCTTTTTAAAAACCCATTTTTCCCTCTTTGTTCTTCATTCTTTTTTATAGAAAACTATAACTCTTCTACTCTCTCTCAACTTCTCTCCAAATCTATCCTTACTTATCTATTTTTTTCTCATTCTTTCTTGATTCTAACACATTCCTTGAGGAATTTTCACTTAGATTGAAGATTTTACTGCAAATTTGTCAACAAAGCTTTTGTTTCAAGAGGATTTCGGGATTTTAAGAGGATTTTGAGTTTGTGGGTATTTTCTCCAACTTTGGGCCAATTATTTATCAAGTAAGGTCGATTTCCTTCTCTTTGTTGTGGATTTGTGATATTTGAGTGGTTGCATTTAAATTAGTTCTCTTGTCTTAGAACAATTTGATTCAAATGGCCCCTAAAACTAAGAGACAAAGGGGGAAACAGCCTCAAGAGTTTGATGATAGTAAATTTGTTAGTTTTAATGCTAGTGAGAGGTATGTTAGTTTAACGCATGTTAGGAAACCCATTCCTGAAAGAGGTTTCACTATCACAGAGAGGGGAAACCCAACTTTGTTTAAGATGATTGCTGATAAGAATTTGGGTGAATTTGGGGGACAACCACCTAATTCCATTATTAATGTGGTTAGAGAATTTTATGCTAATGCGGAAGAGCATAGGAATGGAAAAGTGATGGTTAGAGGAAAAACAATTTCCTTTGACAGTGCATCTATTAACAGATTTTATGGGCTACCCGACATTGAGAACATCGAATATATTAATTATTTGTCTAATGTTGACTATGATGAGGTTTGTAATACACTTTGTATTCCGGGCACGACTTGGAAGATGTCGGGTGGTAAGCCTAAGACCTTGCCAGGTACTTCTTTGACTGTGAATGCTCGGGCTTGGCAATACTTTATGTGTCAGAAGATGATGCCCACTACGCATTATAGCGATGTTACTGTTGAGAGGGTTGTTCTTATTTATGCTATTTTGATGGGTATGACTATTGATGTGGGCCAAATTATGTTTAATTCTATCATCCATACTGTGAGACAAAAGCTTGGTCTATACTTCCCTTCCTTGATTACCCAGTTATGCATCTAAGCCGGCATCCAGTACAATAGTGATGAGGAAGCACAACACCCCAAGAAGCCTATCAATGACAGAATGCTCAATGTGATTAAGGCAACAAGGTTGCAAGCTCTAAAAGAGGGAGCAGCAGTTGCTACCCCATCTCCACCTCCTAGGTCTTTGACTGTTGCAGAACGGCTTGAGCGTTTAGAAATTCAATTTGATGAGCATCAGCAATTCTTACAGGATAGGTTTGATCGTCAGGATCGATTCTTAGCCAGGCAAGCAGACTATCACGCGGCGGTTTACTCTTCTTTTGGTCAGATGTACCAATACCTTGCTTCCGCCACTGGTTGTGATATGGATCACTTTCCCACCTTGCCATCTTATCCGGGTTCATCCTTTGATCCCGCTCCAGAAGAGGAGGAGGAGGAGGACGATGACATTGCGAGTTAATTTTTGGGTTGTTTCTTGTTTGTTTTATTTTATTTTATTTTATTTTCGGATGACCGTATTAACTTTTATTTCGTACTCTTTTTCGTTATCTTTATTTTTTATTTTTAGTTATTTATTTAGTTTTGATGTGCTAACCTAACATTTGGTGGGAATCTTATTGTTACATCGTGGTTTTCTTCTTTTTGTTTGTTTTATTCTATGTTAGAGATCAAAATTTCAAAAAGAGGAACAGTATGGAGTTCGAATGGTCATGCACAATTTTCGGCTTCCTCGCACTTTTGGTTAATAAGGGAGTTTCCTTTACTTTTTCTTTCACATTAAGGACAATGCAAATCTTAAGTTAGGGGTAGAGGAAACACATTTCTTATTCCATACCATTGAATTGTTTGGTGTCACTTTCCTTTTTTCGTTTTAATTCGTTTGTTAGGATAAGTTATTAAAACATATATATATATATATATATATATATATATATACATATATATACATATACATATATTGTTTGTTCTTAGTATGCTTTGTGTTAGCTTTGGAGTTAATTTACATGTCAATGATATGAGTTTAATTGAGATAGCATATAGCGTTTAAAAGAAGTTAAATCTTGCTTCAGTTTGAGAATAATTTTAAGTGTCGATCTTCATTTGGTTGGAGACTCTGGTTTGTGGTAAGATTACATGATTAGTCTAATATATTTAGAGAAGTTGTATATGCGAATGTTTTGTGAATACTTTTGCGGTCTTGACAAGCTCTAGAACTTATTTAATAATCACTTGAGTCGAAATCCTAGAATGCACACTACTTAGGATATGATGTAGGCCATTTTTGGACCGTTTTAGCCCTTCAACCTTACCCTTGTTATATTTATCGCTAGTTACCTGTTTGAGCCTTTTTCTTGAAAAAAAAAATTGATCATTGTTTCTTTCAATAGCCCATTTACTTACCTTTATGAGCCTAAAAATATGTTATCCTTACCTTTCTTTTAAAAGAACTTAGTTTATACACATTTGTTGAGAAGCACTTAAGAGGAGTAAGGATGGAAATATGGAAAAAATATTACTATCGTAACCCAAGTACATTAAAGGAGATAGGCTGGGGTTGTGAAAAAGAGTAAAAAATGAAAACGGAGGTGAATGGTTATGTGCTAAAAAAAAGAAAGAAAGAAAAAAAGTGGCGAATTATTGAGAGAAATGCTCGAAAAATGGTTGAATGAGTTGGGTGTTGAAGTAAGGTTATTTAATGCTTAAAGAGGTTGTGTTTAAAATTAAGAGACCGAGTTCTTTTACTTGTTTAATCCTTCCTGTTCTTTCTTGACCTTTACCCTAGCCTGACGTTACAAGACTATTTAAAGACCTATTGATCCGATATAGTGTGATTTTTCTACATTAGTGGAGAGTTGTTTGAAAAGTGAGCCTATGGAGTTTGATTTATGATTGATGTCACGTAATTTAATACGTCGTTAGAGGCCAAGACTTGTATTCATGAATGTTGTGCATAAAATCATCCGGGTGTTTGGATTAATAGTTTGTGGTAAGATGGATGTTAAGAGTCGGTAACGAATTTGAGGCTGATGTTTGATTGTTTTTTTACTTGGGTGGTATTTAATGATTCTATGTGTTGCATGTTATGTGCGATTTTTGAGACAAAAAGTTGAATTACTCTTGGATTAACGCTAACATTTCTTTATTTTGTTTTGATTTCTAATATAGAATTCATTTCATATTTTTTTCACTTGAATTGCTAGGGACTAGTAATAAGCTAGTTGTGGGTTATGATGAGAGTCATAAAATGCATCTTAATAGTATTTATTTGTTAGCATTTTAGGGTTGATTTAGGGCTGAATTACACATTTATGCCTTAATAATTCTAAAGTGTCATTCTTGGTTCATTGATTTATTTTGATGCATTTTCAGGTATTTTGGGTTTAAAAGAGATGGAAAAGCTAACGTTGCTTAAAGCACGAAGATTCTATGCATATCAGAGTGAAGGAGTGGTTTCGGAAGGACAAAATGAAGAGAAACCCATTTTTAGGGTTCCATGCCGCGATAAGGCAAGGTTTGCGTCGCGGCCACCAGAAGCATTAAGAAGCTGGGATCAGGCAGTGTGCCGTGGCACAGGTGCGTTTTTACAGCCGTGTCGCGGCTTTCCTTTTCTGTGCCACGGCATGGGCGCGATTGCCATGTTTCTGTTTCATGACCTTATTAGGGCTTTAATGACATTTCTTAACCCGAAAATACCCTTGAACCTTCTGGGGTATTAATAGAACACTTAGGATTTGCTGAAAATGAGGCTGGACTTAAGAAAGCTACCATATTCTTCTTCATTAAGGTGATCAAGGATGAGCCTAATTTCCAACTAAACTCTAAACAAGGCAAAAGGATGAATTCCTAGGTGTAGTTGTTCTTATTTCTATCCTTGATTTAGTTGTATGGATTAATTATTAAACATTGTTTTATGATTTACTCTTTGATTAAGTTAAAGGAGAGGATTCACTCTTAATCCGGTGATTGCATCTTTCTCCTCCACATAAGTCTAGTCAAGCTCTTCTTATGTCAAGTTGTTAGATGTGATTGATTTCGGTAGATTTATCTTATAGGTTTGTCTATTACTATGGTATTGTTATTGAAATATATTGTCGCTTCTTGATAATTTATAAGATGGATCATGTTTGTTTGAATTGGAATTAAAGAGTAATTTGTAGCAATTGCATTAGGGTGTTTATGTACTTTGATTGAATATACACCAATTGCTTGTTTGGGATGTGAAACTAGCAATTGAGATAAAACAATTGAGTCAAGATAAGAATAAGGCAACGAACTTAGGAAGGATTCCTGGAACCTTGTTATTTCTTTATTGAATTCTTCGTCATATTTTCACAACTCTCTCATATAATTTCATTCGTAAAACTCAGATTTTCTTATTTGAATTTTATCGTTTAGTGTTAAGGTTTACACCTTCTCTTGTAGTTCGCTTTCCTCGTGGGATCGACACCTCAGCTATACACAATAATCGCATGTTAGTTTGAGTGTAACCAACCACCATATCAAATGAAGGTATTGTTAGGGAGGACTAAGGACCACTATATCAAATGAAGGCATAGTTGGGGATAACCTATTTTCTTGACATGCCAAATGAAGGTATAATCAGAAATTTTATGGGCCACCATATCAAATTAAGGTATGATTTAGAGGACTATGGACCACCACATCAAATGAAGGTGTATGGACCACTATATCAAATAAATGTATAGTTTGGGAAGATGTAATTCCTTTATATTCCCAATGAATGCATAGTAAGAAATTCTATGGAGCACTATATCAAAAGAATGTATAGTTGGGGAGGACCCAATTTCTTGACGTGAAAAATTAAAAATAAAAAATAAAAAATCGACCACTACATCAAATGAAGGTGTAGTTAGGGAGGACTCAATTTCTTGACATGCCAAATGAAGGCCTTGATGGAAATTCTATGGACCGATATACCAAGTGAAGGTATTGTTGAGGAGGACCATGGACCAGCATGTCAACTGAAAGAATAACTAGAATGGATATGGACTAATGCGCAGGATGAATGCATTGTTAGAAACAAATTTTGAACTTAATGAAAGTTTCACTCGCCTTTCTCTACCATTGTCATTGGATGAATTGTTCAGTTAGTCAAATATGTTACAATTTAAATTGATAAGTACAAATCGACATTATATCTCAAAATAAAAATTATTGTTGTACCCCATGTTTGTTGAAATATGCTTCATCTGATCTCCAATGGGTACGTAGGCAACTCATGTGCTTGAGTGCGACAATTTGCTTGATTGTTTGAGTAATTTATTCTTTGCATGATTTCCCTAATTGATAATTATCAAAGAGAAAACTAAATATCTTTTAAGGCTTCGAGCACACATAAATGGTCATGTATGCATCTTCAAAGAGGGGAAAACTTTGGACATCGTATTTTGCGCTCTTCGATAATCAACAACTATTCACTTTATTGTTCTTCGACAGAGAATATGATTTGTGTACATGATCGATATATATTCCTTTCCAACTTGATATATTTTCTACTATTAAGAAATAATGTAATGGAAGAATAAATTTCACAAAAGAGATTAAAGCAAGAAAGGGGAAAATGTCAAATTTCACTGTTTTGAGAATCTTTATTCGAGCTTAATAAATTTTTATCCCAAAATATTTAGAAGTTTTAATTATCTCTCCAACTATATATTGTGGGAAATTTTATGATAAGGGAAGTATGAGAACTTAATTGTTTGCCGAAATAAGTCTAAAACTATCCAGTTATAATGTCTGGACTCTCATTTAAAATTCGTGATGAATTTGTGCCTTAAATCACTTAAGTTTGAACTAAGACTATAAAATTTTCAGAAAGTTCAAGAACAGTCCCAAACTAATTCGGATCAATGCGCACGACCCGTTTGAATTTGAGGTTCAGAGTTTGGAAATTTTCCTAATCTATTTGGGTTTAAGATTTGGAAGTTTCCTGAATAGAGAGAAATCTTCTCAAAGTCCACCACAAATAATGCCTAACCCTAATAAGGCTTGTATATACTACTCTTAAGATATTTTTATGGATCTTTCTTGGATTTTTAGATCCTATAGCAGCTATATAATTGCAATCCCCTTTTTTAGAGCATATCAAGAGAAAAAGGAGTGCTAAAGAGTGAATTTTGAACGAGAAACCTTCATTAATGAGCCTAAATCCTAACCTTAACCTTAAGATCTAATATCTTACATAAAACACAAATTTAATCCTCTATAGAACTCAAATTTTATGATTATAGCAAAGAGTAAACAAGGCTTGTACCCAGATCATTTTTTCTTGTGAGGAACAAGAAAACCAACCCCCATCCCTTTAGTCGGAGAAGGAGGATTTCAGGAACTTTCTGGTTCATGTTTGATATCTTAAAAGAGACCTCAGATTCGTTCTTTGATCTTCATAAGAGATAAACACGCTTCAAAGGTAGAAACTTACTATTCTCTATTTGTAAGGTTTATATTTGATATCTTGCTTGATTCAATATTTTTGCATGTTTGAGTGATTGATAATTCTTACCATGTAATGTGTTAAGTATCTTTGCATATTAGAATAATTTTTAGACTTATAAAAATCAAATTTTGATAAAAGAATCAAGAAAACCCAAAAATACCTAGGGTTCCTGAGTGAGGTGCCACATCAGGAATCAAATTAGCCTTTGTTTGTTCATTTCATTTCTAATTCAATTGCTTTCTATTGCATGTTTTTCTTGATTTTAATTTTTTTTAAATCACTTTTATAACATCTAGAAACCCTAGGTTAACATGAGTTAATGTTTCTCATATGAAATCAAAGTAGGAGAATTTAATTGAATTTGGACTTAAAAGAAAGTGCTTTAATGAAGTTTGATTGATTTGAAACATGATTATTTAATATGTGATGTTTCTGTGTTAAATAGGAGAATTTATGTTTGTTTAGTTTATGTTTTAATGTGTGATCACATATTTGATTGTTACTTTAGGATTTAGCATGTTAAACCTTAATTTTCATGGCTTGTATGATGCTCTTTGATCAATATGGTATCTACTTGTTTATCATTGATCAGATGAATAATTTGGCATGAAATAACTACTATTTCATATGAATAATGCATGGTAGAGTTGTCCTATTTTTATCTTCATATGTTTTGTCTCTTTATGCTTTGATCTTAATTGGTAATATGCTTATACTTTTGTACTGAGATTAACGAAGCAACAGAGCAATCCTCGATATCCACAGGTTTCGATTGGTTTTTGTTGTTACACTAGAAGCAGAATTTTTTGAAAGCATGTAATATTGAAGTAAACAGCATACGTGCAACGAAATCATGTATAGAGTATACAAAACTTAACATTTCATATCAAGGAACATGTTTCACGGTTGTTTCCAAAACACACTTATAATTTATAACATGCAAATATAAGCAAATTAATGACGGCCAAATAATTTCACTAACCCTTTCAAAAAGAGAATGAAAAAGTTTCAATATGTAATTGTTGTATCCTTAGAAATTTGTCGTTCTTTTGGGGAATTCAAATGAAATTGGAGACTTTGAATATCTTTTTCAAAGTATCTAAGTACAAAATAAAGATGTTAAGAGTTTGGCTAGTGATTATGTGAAGGTGGAGGTGTTTGGGTACCCAACCTAATACAAAATTTCTACGTAGAAACCCATAAGTGTTTGAAGAAAATTTGCGAGAGTATCTGCAAGCTCTTGGTTTATTAATGTGTTTTTGAAGTGTAGAGGAAAAGGAGTATATATATAGGTGAAGATAGAGGACAAGGTTTAAGAGGAAGGATAAGGGATTAATATGGGGTTAATGGGCTACTGGCTGAGGTTATGGGGTCAGATTTGTAATAGATTTGACTCTTATTGAAGACTAAATCATGGGGATAGAGCTGAGCTTTGAAGCAGACTAACTATAATATAAGTATCAATCAATAGTCAACTAGTACCAATCAGAATCGTTGACTAACTGATCAGTACCTACGTGTTAGACAGACCCACTGGTTTGTGTTTTGGCTCAAAATGGGTTTAAGTGATACTTTTCGAGGCCTAACACATATAGAAAGTGTGTTTAGTGTTTCTTGAGCCCATTTTGTGGTTTAATTTGATTTATTTTGGGTCTAATTGGTACACGGATTTCGGTTTGGGTTTGCATTTGATCCACTCCGATATTAAATTCAACCCTCCAATTTCACCAAGTCCGAGCACTTTGGGACCAATTCCTCATTATCGAGCACTACATGGCCCATTCCAATATTTGGAATGAAATTAGTTATCTATAGTACCCTAAAAAGGATCAAGTCAGTCGTAGTTCTAAGAAAAAAACGCACATTTGTTGTCTAAACCGCCTTTTTAAGTTTTTGGTTTAGTGATTTCGCCCCTACTTTTGACTAAGTTGTCCTTTCAAATTTTCAACTTAGTGAGTGCAACTAATATTATTCCGATATTGAAGAAATATTGTGTCATTTCTAAACGGAGATTATTTTTTAAGTACTCCCTACAAGTGGTGTAAGGATTATTTTGAGAATGGCTTTAAAGTTTAGGGCACTTTTTGCAAGTGGTGCATAAGTGTGAGATGGTTGAGCGAAGTGGCAATTCCGGCTTTGTATTATCTTTTGTAAAGATGATACTAGATTTAAGCAAAAGAATGGCAAGGGAGAATGCAATCAATTTAGGTTAACCCTTGCAAGTTGTGCAAGGGTGGGTCATTTTGAACTAGGTGAAGTAAAGTAAAGCAATTCCTTTACAATATAAAACAGGTTTGTCAATTAAATTCCATCGTTACCCAAAAGAATTGTTTGTTAGGCTAATAAACTTTGATTGATCAAAGAGCTCTTTTACGGATTATAATGTAGTCCAAGAGTTACTAGTTTAACCAAGAAATTGATGATCAAAGACTCAAAAAGAGTTTATGTGGTTCATAACCTATCAATGGCTATCCTTAATTATTTTTCTCATGTTTGTCATTTTCAAATGTTTACTTCGAACTTTTCCTCTCATTTTTCGAAAAATTTCTTCTTTCTTTTATTTTATTTTATTTCAAAATTTTCCTCTTTTTCTTTCCAAACTTTTCTTCTTTCTCATGTAAAGATGAATTGATAGTAGTATACCCTACAAGCCAATAACATTTGATGTTATGGGCATATTACTTGTAATTAATCTTATTCATTTATTGATAGAAAAATATTATTATTGGCATTTATCTATCATGTTTATTACAAATCATTGTGTGTACATTACATGATAAAGCCCACAGAATAAGAGAAACGGAAATAAACATCGTGATGGGATCATCCTTGTGAGATGTATTTTTTTAATCTTTATTCTTAATTGTTCCTAATCATAGGATCACTAAGAAAAACATTAGTGAATCCAGATAGATTAGTACATACTATATTTCTTCAAGGAGTTGAGGGCGGTTAATCTCACGACCACTAATGTGTGAAACACAAACAAGTTATATAGGTGCTTGTTAGAGAACAGGTATACCGAACTGGCTCAACTAAGAAATTTCTAATTAACATTTTATTGGCTGTCAATAGGAATTCTTACGTAGCAGTTGTACAAATGATCCTTGGACTTGAGGTACTATAGATATCTTGTGTATAGGTCATCATGCTTTGACGCTATCAAAATGTGATTCTAATCATGGGACACAGAAGGATAGTAATTGGGTATGATCACTTATGTATGGAGGTATGTGAGTGTACATAAATGATCCACTCTCAGTAAAAACAAAGAGAACGTCCTATGTGGTCAAATTAAGTTATAGCTTGGAAATTCCTAGGCCAAGGTGGGATGGAAAATAAAAATGATTTTCTAGTTTCACAATTTAAGTTATGGACTTAAGATTGAGATACAAATGATTGAATAATTAAAGCTTGAGAATAAATCCATGCCTTATATTTAGTCAGGGACATTGTATGATAGAAGGATCGTATTGTACGGTAACTGTCAATGGAAAGGTTCACACCAATTTATATTGTTTGGGTAGTCATGACACACTACTAGGTGTCAATCATGACTTGTATAAGCCCATAAGAATTAATTATAATTAATTATTAATTAAAGGGAAGAATTAAAAGGAGTTTTAATTCGAATTAAATTAAAATGAATTTTAATTAATTAGATGGGATCCAGTCATTACATAATTGTCACAACCTACTGCCAGCGCAATATTGAACCTAAACGGTCACATATAATTGGGAAATTGCAAGAATAAGAAAAAATAATGGGCTAAGAGAGAGATTTCTAAGAACTAATTAAACCAAGGGTTTAATTGTAATTTTAAAAATTCTAATGCTCTTAGGAGGAAGGGCATTATATAAAGGATCTATTTGATAGAAACCTTAACATAACATGTTTTGGAGATTAAAAATAAGATTTTTGATCTCTCTCTTACACACACAAAAGGCTGAAAAAATCTAGAGTTAGCACTCAATAGAGAATTCGGCCACCACTTTTGTTCTTCTTTAAGTGGTGTTAGACATCCCCAAGAAGAATATTATTGTTCTTGATTGCTCGTGTGGATACACTTTAAGGCTGAATGCTTGAACGACTCATGAATCCTTTTCAAAGAACAAAAAGGATCTCCATCAAAGGTAAAAGATCTAACATTGTATGGAAATATTGTTTAGATCATCTAATATATTCATAGATATTTTTCATGGGTTTTAAGTTTATGTGCATAAATTTTTTAATTTTCCGCTGCGTATTCTATGCATATAAACTTACATGAACAACATATGTCATTGAGCAATAGAATTCTTGAGGTTGGTATTCTTGAGGGTTTTCAAACTATTAATGTTTTGATCCCTTCAATTTTGGTGTCTACAGCATAATGGGTATGCATTAAGGGTTTACTTGGGTGCGACAGATTCTTCTATTTCAGTTCTTCATCTCTTATTTTACCTAGGTTAAACAGATTATGTAACTGTTTAGGTATGTTATTTTTGTGTGTTTTTTTTTCTTAATTTTCATGTTGCAAGCAAGCAATGTCTTCTTCCAGTACGAGTGAGAATGGGTATCTAAGATACATAAACATTGTATGCAAATATAGAAAAAGAGCTACAGTGAGGATTTCTGAGTTAAAGAAAAATTCAAACATATTATATTACACCTATGAAGATCAACAATGTGAATTGTTTACCTGGTGTTTTCCTTTAATGGAGCAACTGTCAGGACCACTGAAGCAAATGAATTGAAGTTGTGGGTAGAAATTCAAAGGATTAAAGAAGATATTAAAAGAATGGGTGTGCGGTTTGTGGGTATTGAGATAGGGGTTGAGGCATTGAAATTTTTTATTGTTGCAAGCATTGTTTACAACCTTGTGATTTCTTTGTTTTTGTTTCAACTTATGTTAAGTAAATGAAATGAAGTGAAATGGTTTTGAATGTTTTTGTTTGTAAAGCTGTCGACTATTAAATGAAATGAATGGTTGGTATTTTGCAAAATATCCTATTTATGTTCATCAGTAAAGTAGTGAAATATGTTTAAAGTAGAGTACTACAAAATGGAACTCATGTGCATTGAAGCACAACAATTTATGGCTGTATACAAAACGGTCCCTATGTGCACATAAACAAGTCATAGATTCCATATGTAAAGCTGAAGCTCATTCCAGTGACATATATTTAATAAAGTAATACAAAGTTGTAGATGTATATAAAAAAGTTCATCCATTGAACTTATCAAAATATCAGAACCAGTAAAGAAGTCATGGTCTGGTAACAAAACAACTCACAGTTGTACAAAAAAATACACATCCACATCAAATGAGCTGCTCCACCATAATTTTAAATTAAAACCCATAAAGAATTTGCTTTTTTTTCCTTTACAAAACATATTCATTGATCACATCAAGAAGCCATATCAAGAAGCACTCTCTTAGGTTCTATGAAAGTGAGAAGTGGTGGTAGATAACCTTGTAACCCTTCTCACTCTAGTCATGGTTCTTTGCATAGGACTTGCATCTAATGTCATGCTAGATCTACGTGCATTACTAAGAAATGTACTTTACACCCAACCAATACATACACCAACCATGAACACATTATCTACACCAAACATTCATTATGTACACCAACCAAACCAATCATTCATTATATATATAAACCAATATAAAGAAAAACAAACACATTATGGTTATAAACTAATAAATTTCAAACTCGAGCCATTGATTTAACACTAGTACTCCCACTCCTTGTTGCATTGAAGACTGCATTTCCTTTTCCTTTCTCGTGCTGGTATAGTAGCAGTAGTTCTTTTTGTAGCACCACCTTTTACCTAAATAGCACCCTCCCTAACAAGTACCCTACTTTTCTCCTTGAAAAGCACCCTCCCTTCCCTCCTGACCAGCACCACTTTCACTTCCTTAACTAGCACCATATCTTCCTCCCTGACCAGCTCCACCACTATTAACACTTTCTTTTCCCTCACCACCACTTGCAGACCTTTGTGATCTACCACCTCTTGATGCTTCACAACTACCACCCCTTACTGCCATACTTTTTCTCATTCTAATTCCATCTACCACCACCTCTTTTCCCTACCACCAAATAATATAAGCCTGTCAAGTTCTTTATTAAACAGTAACAAAACTATGAGGGGGTAAGTGTACATTAGGACAAACCTTCAGGGGAAAATGCATGTTTTACCTTTTTTGTTGCTATTCTCTAGTAGGTTCTTCTATTGTGACCAAACCATTTACAAATGTTACATGTCACAGTGCATGACCTTCTACTTTGTGTAGCAAGGCAGCTTCACTAGCTTTGTTGTGAGTTTTAATTTACTCGCAAGCGCACGAGTCGTTTGCAGTATAGCGTTGTGCAAGTGCGAGGTCGAATCCACAGGGAATTGCGTTGTGAAAGTATATTTTCAATCTAAACTAACTCTATCTTAACCTAGTTCCAAATTTCAGAATGATATTGCAAAATAAATTAAAACTAAACTAAGTTGATTTTAAAACTAATAATAAAAAGCACTAAGGTTTCCGAATCCACCCCACCAAAGTTAAGCATACATATTCTAAAAATATAGTCTATCAAAACATTCAATGAATCCAACTATAAGACAAAAAACAAAGAATATCCCAACTAAACCAAAAGCACCCGATGTATCCGCTCTCAACAAATCACAAAGGGAATCCAATTTAATCGAAAAGCATTCAATGTATCCATCAGATGAAACACAAAGAAAATCCAACAGACAATTTAAACTCAATCAATTATAAGATTAACTCAAATAATTGACAGAACATTTATACTAAAAATTGTCAGATTTGTACAAGCAAATCTGAACTACTACGCCAAACAATGGCGGGGCTTCATCTTCAACCTTAGCTGAAGAGTCTAGCCACTCATAACAATAAAACTATAATAACAAGTGCTAAACATTTAAACTAAAACAACTGAATATAAAGAAATAAATAAACAACTTTACATGGGAGAAATTCCACTCGCTGACGGGCGGCGCTTCCCCTCGTGGTAGCAATGCCTTCGAGATCCACCAGAATGCTGACGGACGTCCACCGGTAAACACCAAAGTGGCTCAGGAATTGTACTCTGAATGACGAGGTCAGATGGTGTTTATATAGGGGGAGTCCCGGAGCACAATGGGTTTCAAAATCGATGTGGGATACTGCCTGAGTGCGATCGATCGCACTCTGGTGCGCTCGAGCGCATATTGGCGCACTACAGAGCATTTTTAACCGATGTGGGATGTGCGAGTGCGCATTTGCGATCGATCGCAAGTCTGGTGCGATCGAGCGCACTAGACATCTTCAGCTTGACCCTTGTTTACTAAAATGGCCATAACTTTCTCTAGAAAAATCATTTTTGCAAGCCATAAAATCCCTCAGAAAATAGACTTCCGGATCTTTCCAAGCATATATGGCTCATCTCTTGGTTCTTCTGGAATCAATACAGTAAAATCCACAAAAATGACTGATCTGTAAGGCGATTTTGGCAATTTTAGTGAAACTCCTTTCCCAGCGCTTGTAAACCTGAAAAACAACGAAAACAACTCAAAGTAACAAATTCCTAAGCTAACAAATGTAAATTAAAGGGCCAAAATATGCAATATTTGGCACTCATCAAGCTTCTCTCCTCTTATTTTTCCTAGGCCTATGTAATACTCGTGTTCATAAAATAAGGGTAAATACGTAATTTTACATATATTATATTGAATTAAATAATCCATGGATGAAAGATTTAGTATTGATTTGAAATAATATTTGAAAGATAATACTGAAAATTTTGTTGAAAACAGTTAGAAATTTTTGAAGAAGAAAGTAATGAAAAATTTTGAAATTTGAAGTTGAAATAAAATAATTTTGAAGAAAAATATAGAATGAAGTTGAGGAAAATAATAAAAAAAAATGGAAGAAAATATAAATTTTTATATTTCTCTATAATTTTTATAAAATTTTTGGAATGAAGAAAATATGAAAAATTAATTTTTAAAGAGAAAATGATAAAACTGTAATTATGTAATGGTAAAACAGTAAATTTTAAATGATGGCAAAATTGTAAATAATCGATGGCAAATATGTAAATTGTATTTAAAAAGGGCATAGTTCACGTGAAGCGGTGAAGGTAGGTGTATATATATATATATATTAATAAGTAAATAAATAAATGAAAAAACGAAGAGGCAAACGTTGAAGAACATGGGTTCTTACAAAACCCATGTGAAACAATGATAACTATATTGATATTTTTAATAAAATAATATTATAGTATTGATGAGAGTCATAAAATGCATCTAAACAATACTTAATTGTTAACATTTTAGGGTTGATCTCGGTCGTAATCGCACTTTTACATGTTGATAACTCTAAAGTGATATTCATAAATCATTGACTTAATTCGATGCATTTTCAGGTGCTTTGAGTACAAAAGAGATAATAAAGCGATCCATGTTTAAAGCACCAAAAGATCTTGGGTGTCGGTGCTCGTTTTTGTCCAAGGTTTAGACATGTCCAAACATGATTCAGAGATGGTTAAACTCTAAACTAAGGCTGGAGTAATAAATTACAGTAAGTTAAAAGACTGCACACAAGTGTGTGCATCACTTTGGAGCAAGTTAAGGGTAGGCACACTAGTGTGTGCACTTCTGCATACAAGCTGAAGAAGTTTCACTGAATTGCCAGAATTTCCCGTACAGATCAATCATCTTTGCAGATTAAACTGTATTGATGTAGAAAGAACCAGATGATGAGCCATATATGCTTAGAAAGATCTGTAAGTCTATTTTCTGGAGAATTTTACGGTTCGTAAAAAGGATTTTTCTAGAGAAAGTTATGGCAGTTTTAGTGGAAACAGTTCAGGCCAGCACAGCAGGCCCAGATGCACAACAGGCCCAGGCGTACAGCACGGCCCACTCGCCTCTTGACCGGATTAGGGCAAGCAAATGACATTCTCCAAGACCAAAACACCCCCCTCATGCTCTATAAATATATCTTTATGGAGTGTGCAGCTGGGCATTGAAGAGAGAAAGCAAGGAAGAGAGAAAAAAGAGAGGATTCAAGGGATTCAAATCCAGCATTCTTCCATTTTATTTCTAAGTTTTCTTTGGTTGCAAATCAAGGGGAGAACATCCATATTGTTCATCCACCTTGAACGCCATGGCCAAATCAAGGGGAGAGCATCCTTATTGTTCTTCCACCTTGATTTCCATGGCCAACTAATCATTTTACAAGGGAAAAGGATGAATCTTTAGGGATTTCTTGTTCTTTATTTCTTGTTCTTGATTCAGTTGTATGGATTTATTGTTAAATATTGTTTATGAATTATTCATTGATTAAATAAGAAGATTTGAGTTCATGTGATAGATATACTTCTTATTCTTCTTCTTTTAGACTCTCTTAATCCGGTGATTGCATCCTTCTCCTCCATTGAGGTTGCTTGGATGTGATTGATTCCGGTAGATTTATCTTATTGATTGTCCATTATTGCGATATTGTCTTTTAAGATATATTGTTGTTTCTTGATAATCTTTAAGATCGGTCCTGTGTGCATGAACCAAAATCAATGATTAATTCGTAGCAATTATATAAGAGTTGTAAATGTGCTTGACTGAATATATTCCGATTGCTTGTTTGGGAGTTGAAACTTGCAATCGAGATAAAATCAATTGAATCAAGAGTGGAAATAGGGAACAAACCTAAGGAGGATTCCTGGAACCTTGTTATTTCTCATTTATATTTCATTTACATTTACGCAATTTTCCTTTACATTATTTCACCATCAAAGCTTAAAAATCTTGAGTTTAACTTTTATCGTTCGTTTTAAGGTTCACACATTTTCCTTTGTACTTAACTTGTTTCCCTGTGGAATCGACACCCCAAAGCCGTACTACAATAACCGTGTTATACTTTGGGCGTAATCAAATTTTGGTGCCGTTGCCGGGGAGCTTTAATGAAAAAATTTGGGGTATTACATAAAATCTCTACTGCCTATCATCCTCAGACTAGTGGACAAGTAGAGCTTGCTAATAGGGAGATTAAACAAATTTTAGAAAAAACGGTTAACCCCGATCGCAAAGATTGGTCTTTGAGACTAACTGATGCGCTTTGGGCTTACCGTACAGCCTTTAAAACTCCCTTAGGTATGTCACCCTATCGACTTGTTTTTGGAAAGCCTTGCCGCTTACCCGTGGAGCTCGAGCATCGAGCTTATTGGGCCATCAAGTCTTTCAATTTTGACATGGGCGAAGCGGGTAAACTTCGAAAATATCAGCTGACCAAGTTAGAAGAATTAAGAAACGATGCTTATGAAAATTCTAGAATCTATAAGGCTAAGATGAAAGTATTCCATGACAAAAACATTTTGAGGAAAACATTTAAACCCAATGATCGGGTATTCTTATACGACTCTAGACTTCATAAGCATCCTGGAAAACTTCGGTCAAGATGGACCGGCCCTTTTATAGTAAAAAATGTTTTTGAAAATGGGGCGGTAGAAATTGAGGATACTAGAGATGGTCGGGTCTTTAAAGTAAACGGTCAATGACTTAAGATCTTAATTGATAGACATGATCCGGAGATGGAAGACATTCCACTTATGGATCCGGTCTATTCACCTTGACCACACAACAAAGGTACGTTATTCCTTTTAATTTTTGTTCTGTTTTTAGTTAGTTTTCATTCAATCTTAATTATTAGTTTTTAGTTTACTTCAAATTTCAAAAAAAATATATATATATTAATATTTTGTTGTCAAGTCTTTATTAACTTTGAATTTTGGTTGTGTTAAGTCTATTTTAATTTTTAGTTTCTAGTTGATTTCAGCGAAAAGAACGGTATGCAGTTCAATTGATGGTGCACAATTTTCAGCTTTTGAGCATTTTTGGCCACACAGGGAGTTTCCTTTCCTTTTTCTTTTACATTGAGGTCAATGCAATGTTTAGGTTGGGGGTGGAGGAAACATATTAAGAGTGGAAATAGGGAACAAACCTAAGGAGGATTCCCGGAACCTTGTTATTTCTCATTTATATTTCATTTACATTTACGCAATTTTCCTTTACATTATTTCACCATCAAAGCTTAAAAATCTTGAGTTTAACTTTTATCGTTCGTTTTAAGGTTCACACATTTTCCTTTGTACTTAACTTGTTTCCCTGTGGAATCGACACCCCAAAGCCGTACTACAATAACCGTGTTATACTTTGGGCGTAATCAAATTTTGGCGCCGTTGCCGGGGAAACACTCTTAAGTATAAGGAAACTTAAAATCCACACTGCAAAATTTTTGCAGCAGTTTTTTTCATCGAAAAGTGGCCTCCACAAGCTTGGGAGTGACCAAATTCTAAGGTGTTGCATCCCTAATGAAGAGATTTAGTATAATATTTTAAAAAAAAATTGCAAAGCTTATAAGTCTCTGAAGCTCAGAGACATTATTTTCTTTCAAATCCCGTTTAGTTTCTTTCTTTCTTCAATTCAAATTCTTAGCAAAAAAGTTATAAAGAAAATTTCTCCATTATTAGAGATAATTACAGTCATTCAATTACAATAGCAAGATTTCATCACATTTGAGGTAAATTTTCAATAAAACTCATGACTAAATAATTATATTGTTTGAATTAAGTTATGAAATAGTAAGATTTATGAAAGTTTATGATTAGGTGTTGGTGATCAGCAATCTCAAGAAATTACTGAAAGGAGCAAGAAAAGCAAGGAGGTGATCCACGGGTAGCTTTAAGTGTTACGCGGTAAGTTAGATTTACTTTTAGTAATCAAGACTAATAAAAATATGAATTTATGATATTTAAATAAATTATTGAATTATAATCATTGGATGACGTATTTTTTTATGTATGATAATTGATTGATTAGGAATTAAATAATATGTTGAAAATTAATTATATAAGAATTTATGTTTTTTAAAAATGACGGATTAATGAAAAATATGATTGAAAAATTAATATCATATATGAAGAGACAATTTAATAAATATGACCAAAAAAATAATAATTTTGAGAAAGAAATAGTTGAATTGAATGTTTTGATATATGTTTGCTTGCATGTTATTGCTCATATGCATAAAATGGAAGACCAGGAAGGTAGCTGGTCTGGCTGAGAAGACAAGGAAGATAGTTGATCTGGTTGAAATATGTCAACATGTGGGAAGATATTCCCAGATGATAAAATGAAATGATCTAATAAGAAAGAAAGAAAGATAATTTAAATTCATGCATTATATTTGTTTTAAATATTTATTATTAATAGCTGAGATTCTAAAGAACCAGTTTTGATTATTAAATGATTGATAGATAGATGAGTCTCATAATAAGACAATTTTGATGATAAATAAATAAAAAGAATGATATAATAAAGAATTATATGATCGATTTTTTATATGATGTGAACCTTATGATGATATTAAATTGATAAAATAAATGAGATATATGTATTGGAAGAGGATAGTCTGATAGTTTATTTATTGAGAGATTATAAATGAGTGAATTAGTATGTAAGAAGAGACAGATGGTTAATTATGCTGATTTAACAATGATTGAATATAACTAGAAGTATATAAATCGAGTAATTCTAGTAAATTTAATTCACTGAACTTGTGAAGCTCACTCCTCATTGTTAAATAATTTCAGGTAGTATACAGACCAGATAAATTTATGAGTTGAGATTCATACTGAGTTATTATTTAGTATGTTGTATATATTATTTCAAATAGGATATTAATAATGTAACTCCCCTGTTGAGGGTTGATGCATATATATTTTCGATTGATGTATGTTTTTATATTGTTGCATATATATATCGTGCTAGGATTTCAAAACGTGACGACACCATCTCGGGGGTGGCCAACCCGGGATGGGTCATTACAGCCTACTAGGTCATCTTCTCAGTGGTGGAGCTTTTATATCTTCTTCAATATATGTATGGGTTAGGTTATGCTTTGGTAAGGGATGAATAATCTCATTGTAAGCCTGCATGTAGGTATAGACTGAGTAGTAATCATGGTAGTAGTACACTAATTTTTCTTTCTTATACTTACAGATGCAATAAATTGCATGTTTGCATGGCAAACCAGTCTTCATCCAGAGGTGATAACTACAATCCTTTACTTCTAGGTCCAAAGCATACATGATTCCATTCTCCATCACTTGATATCCATCTCTTCAACTAGGTACCATACTTTAATTATTTGTTGACTGAAAAATTCTACTTAGTTTAGCTTTAGTTTTGGGAGTTACTTTCTCATTCTCCTAGGTGCAACCTTTGGCATATCTCTTTTGGAACCTAAACATTAGTTTCATCCTTAGACTTTCAAGAAGGTTCAATATTCGTTGGTTGCTCAATTTTTTGACCCAGGCATTGAAGGGCTCTGTATGGTTGTTTGTCACTAAAGCATCATTAGATGTTGAATCAAACGTATGTTTAGCCCAGGAGAAAGGCTTCTCAGCTAACCATCTCCATACTGGATCTAAGTGGCCTTTCAATTAAGTAATTGCTTCTTTGAAACCATCTTTATGGAATGCTTTTGTAGCCCACTAGAAGTTTGCCCTCAATTCAAGCCCAAGGAAATTGGCTCTGAAGTTACTATAGACATGCCTAGTATAGTTTCTATGATAAGCAAGTGGGAAAAACTCAGCTACAACATCTAGGATTCCCTGCATGTACCAAAATATTATTTCAGCACAGGGCTTAACAAATGTAAATTAAGAGGCTTAAATATGAATATTTAAGCACCTATTACACCCCCAAACTTACATATTGCTAGTCCCTTAGCAATACAAAACTTAAAACTAAATGAAAAATAAAGATACATAGATAAATCAACTGTTCATGGTGTCCTCAAAAGTTTAGGTATCGCACAAAACCATGACATGCATTCATGAACAAGCTTAAAAATACAAACACATATTCATAATGAATCCGAGTTTTAAACGTTGATTACTTACATGAGGTAGGTTAAGGCATCACAAGTTTGATTTTTAGTGTGTTGTGAATTAGTACATAAAGATTTAAGTTTCCAAATAACTCTAATGTGTAGTGCTTCAGTGTCTCAAGATTAACCAAATTTCTTATCAGAATGAACAAACAGCGGCATAGTTTTATTTCTTTCTTTTTCTTTTACTGTGAGATTTTTGCCAAGTTGAGTTCCCTTAAGCTTTCTATTTGACTCATGTAACGAGTGTTTAGCCAATGACTCCCAAACCAGATGATTTTAGGGCATTAGGTGTAAAGATATCCCTAAGGACTTACTAACTCGAGTAAAAAAGGCTCAGAAACTAACTTGTCTTAATGCTACCAAGCAGATTTTCCCACCTTTTGACGTGAACACTCAATGCTTACTGAGGCAAGATGCCTAGTTACTCAGTGAAAAGTTTGTTTAATGATCTTTAGGAGCACTTTATTTTCTCTTTTTGTGCAATAATAATCTTTTTTCTATTTCCCTATGCCAAAGTGTTCATCTAACAAGTCGTCAGGTTACAGTTAAGCCATGGAAACATACCAATTAAAGCTACATGTCATACCTCACACAATCATGTGCTAATGTGCTCGTGTCTGTTTAGATCAAACTTGTGAATCCTGAAATACCTAAAAATGAGTAATTAAAGTTTAAAACTCAATTATTAGACCATGTGTTCATGGTTTTAAGTTCACTAATGAAGTCAAATCATACTATTCGTTTAGATCAACCAAAATTTTTAGAACAAAATGAACATGTATTTATCTTTTAAACAAAAAACTGGGACAAAGTGTGTGAATGTGTCTCCCATACCCCCAAACTTAAATTACACATTGCCCCCAATGTGTGAATAACATAGAAAGATCTGACCTGGGAGATGGAGAATTAGTTGGGCCGGCATGGCTCATAGCACACCCCCAAACTTGAACGGATGCACACATTGTCCCTAAAAAAGAAAAACTAACATAATACGGGAAAACAAAAAGTACTAAAAGTAAATAAATAACAGTAAATATGAACAATAATAAAAATAAAAGGATAAGTTGTGGGGTGTCTCCCATGAGCACTAAGTTTAACGTCCTCAGCTGGACCAAGCCTTATTTTTCCCCAAAACTAAGATTGACAACAACTAGCACAGGTAGTGTCTTATTTTCTCCCATATAAGCATAAGTTAAGTGCTTTGGCAATTTCTTCAACTCCAAATTCGGTGCCTGGACAATAAAAGGGAAAATAGTATTAATAGGCCCAAGAATTTCAAATGGATCGGTGTACTTACTTGGAGGCTTCGGAAAGGCCTCAAGGAGGTGCATAGTGTCAATGATGTCATCAGTAACATCCTTGCATTTGGGCTCAATATCCGATCTTGGGACACTATAGGTAAGAGCGGTTTCTACTGAATCAATGTGATGGACATTGGATGTGGATGCTTATGCAGGCTCATCAGCTCCGATGATCTTACCATTTGTTAGAGTTGTCACGACATTTAGTTGTTGATGTCCTCTTGGAGTAGGTAGTGGTTGGACTAGAAGTTCACCCAACTTTCTTTCATTTAGCTCCTTAGCCAATTTCCTCATTTGTTCCTCGAGTCTTTGAATGACTTGTTCATGTTTTGTAGTGGTTTGTCTTTGCTCAGTCATGAATTGTTCTTGTGAAGTCATCAATTGCCTCATAAGACTCTCTAGGTCACTATTTTCTGATTTTGGCACTGGTTGGGCTGCTAGTTGGAAGTGTCGTTGCTGTCCTTGAAGATTCAAAGCAGTTTGAGTGTTGCTCCATGAGAGGTTGGGGTGGTTCTGCCATCCAGGATTGTAGGTATTTGCATATGTGTTGTTCAATCCCTCATAATTTTCTTGCTCTTGATCTGTAGTTGAATACAGAGGACAAATATAAGTATTATGATCAAAATGAGAGCATATAGCACATACCTTGCATTGTGTAGCCTGTGGACTAGGTGAGTTGTTCTGATCAGCCATGGCTTTTACGAGCATGTCTAGCTTTCTTTCCATAGCAGCCATCTGATTCGAAGATCCATCATTGAAGCTCACCTCATACATACCCTTGCTTTTAATTCCTTGTCTACCTCTCGAGGAGAATTGTTGGGTGTGCTCACTTAATGTCTCAAACAGCTCTGTGCTTCTTCATTAGTCTTCTCCATCAGCACACCTCCACAACCGGAATCCACTATACCTTGATTTATGCCACTCAAACCTTCATAGAAAGCTAGGACCAGCTCATCTTGAGGTAAGTTGTGATGTGGACATTTGAGTAGCAGCTCATTAAAGTGTCCCCATGCCTCGAAGAAAAGGTCTTCATCCCTCTGTTGGAAGGATTGAATCTCCTTCCTCATCTGTCTTGTCTTTTAGGCTGGAAAAAATTTCCTTAGAAATCTACTGGATAGCTCTTCCCAAGTATGGATGGAATCTGCAGGCAATAAATGATACCACATTTTAGCATTATCTTTTAATGAAAAAGGGAAAAGAATTAACCTGATTCCCTCTTGATCTAGACCCCAAATATGCTGGAACTTGCAGAGATCACAGAATTCTCGAAGGTGCAAGTGTGGATCCTCAACAGGTGTACCCCTAAAATGAGTCAAGGCACTGAGTATCTGTGGAGATATATAATATTTTTCTTCTGCCTTAGGTTGATATGCAATGCATGAAGAATGGTTGAGGTTCTGTGGAATGAAGGATTGCTTCATAGGTCTCCGTTCTGGTGGCGGTTGGTTGTAAAGTTGTTCCATTGGTGCTTCACCCTCAAATTCTTCTTCTTTTTCCTCGAAGTTGTTTCTAGGCCTCTTTTGAATGATCTGCTCACTCTCTATATCAAGTGGAAGGATGATTGGGTTCCTCACTCGAAGCCCTTGCATGAATCAGCAGGAATACCTTAGTGCAGCAGCTTCAGTACTGCTGCTCGGGTAGTCTCTGGACTATTTGCGCTCCAAGCAATGCGCTCGGTCGCACTTAGGTTTGCGCTCGATCGTAGTGCAAGAATTAGCACTGATGCACACCTGAAACAGAAAGAAAGAAAATAACAAAAACAAAGAATTAAGTTAGATAGTTGACGATAATAAAATAAAATAAAACAAAACAAATTAAGAAAAATATTTAATGAAAAATAAGAAAATAAAATTGAACAAAATAAGAAAAATAAATAGGAAATAATTCTAAACAGAAATTTAGCACAATACCCGGCAACGGCGCCAAAAACTTGTTGCGTGTTTATCTACCTAAATAAATAAGTAAATAATTGCACTCGTTTTACTTGCAAGTGCACAAGGTCAAATTAGTAGTATAGTGTGCGAAAGCAATATCATCTCCACAGGGATTGATGAATTTCGTTTTAGAATTATATTCGCAATGTAAAAAGATAGAAATAATAAAAGAGTTGATTTTGATAAAGATAAAATAATAAAGATAAAGGCGTATGGACTTGATAGCCACCACTAATCATGTGATCCTAATACAATAGTATGCCAATGCTTTATAAATGTCATGTATACCTAATGTTTGTCAACCTAAGGGCATGATATCTACTCCTTAAGCTATTGATTTCCATAGGCAACGAGTTAGGCATGATATCTACTCTAACTCTTTTCTCTCTTAAGGGATTCAGCACGGTATCTACTGAGTTGTACCTTAAGAGAGCATAGGACCTATGGGAATCGACAACCACACGGGACCTAAGGCATGGTATCTACTCCCGGTTTCCCATGTTGATTAACCCAAGAATCCAGATAAGATATCTTTTGTTACTATTATTGAACCCAGGACTCGGTCATCCAAATTGATTCAACTAACTAATCCATACCACATGCATACGTTGATCAGACACGCACATATGAGGAATTTAAATACAAATAGGCATTAATCAAGTTAAACAACATAACATAAATATCGCAAAGGCACCAATACTGAATTATTGAATAAATGTAATTAGGGCTTCAACCAAGCCCTTACTAAAAGTTAAGTACACATAATAAAAAATAAAGGAAAGAAGAAACCTGAGAGAGGAGTCGTCAATTCCTCTCCACGGTCTCCTTCTGGCCTCCGACCTCCCGACCTAAACCTAAACTAAAACTAAAAGAAGATTGAAAAATAAAAGAAGGGATTAGATTATGTCCATTGTGTGTGTTTTACAGGTGTATTTATAGGGGATGAATAATCCTAGAAGGCTCAGGAACTCTAAACTTTCCTAAAACATAAAACTCCTTTATTTCCAAAACTGGTTCTACCTCTTTACTGTTCAAGTCCGTACATGTGCGCTCGATCGCATGTGTTTTGCGCTCGATCCTTCTTGTGTGCGCACGAGTGCTTATTCGCTCGATCGCACCCAATAGTGCGATCGATCGCACTTTTGCTAGTAGCTGCTCCAGGATTTCCAGGTTTCTTCCTTTTAAGCTCCAAAAGCTTCCAAAATGCTTCCTTTTCTTCATAGACCTATAGCAACCATGTAAAACATAGAAATAAAGTAAAAATGACTAAAATAACATAAACTAGGGCTTAACAAATGTAAATTAAGGGGCTTAAATATGAATATTTAAGCACCTATCACATGTACCAAAATATTATTTCAGCATATTAAATAAAATGTTACACAAATTACGAAGAATTTATGAATGAGAGTAAAAGTAGAATGTTCCTTAACCTTTTGTTTATCTGACATAAATGTAAGTGGCCTCTCTAATGTCCCCTCACCAATATAATCCTTTAAACACCTATAGAAGAATGCCCAAATTTCTTTGCTTTTTACCTTAGCAATAGCATATGTTACTAGAAACAAACAATTGTTGCCATCAAGTGCTACAGTAGACAATAACACCCCACAATATGGACCTTTCACAAAGCAGTCATCTAACTATAAAAATGGTCTGCAACTATTGAGGAACCCAACCTTCATTGCATGGAAGAACACAAATATTCTTTTAAACATAGCTGCTTCTTTTTTGTTCTCTCTCATACACTTGTATTCTGATAATGCTTCATAAATTCCTTTCCACTACTAACTTGGCATATTTTCTTAGTTTCCTAAAGGATTCCTTATACCCACATTCAACTTCCTCTCTCATCTTCCTTTTAGCCCTATACAACTGTTTAGCATGAGGATCAATCCCATATTGCCTTGTTAGTGTTTCTCTCATCAACTCATAGCTTATGCTCGGGTCAACCTTTAAATGATTACCTAGTTTCCTAGCAATCTATGATACCCTTACATTATTATTCTTGTTATGAGTTTTAAATTACTCGCAAGCGCACGAGTCGTTTGCAATATAGCGTTGTGCAAGTGCGAGGTCGAATCCACAGGGAATTGCGTTGTGAAAGTATATTTTCAATCTAAACTAACTCTATCTTAACCTAGTTCCGAATTTCAGATGATAATTTGCAAAAGAAATTAAAATTAAACTAAATTGATTTTTAAAAACTAATAATTAAAACACTAAGGTTTCCAAATCCACCCCACCAAAGTTAAGCATATATGTTCTAAAATATAGCCTATTAAAACATTCAATGAATCCAACTATAAGACAAAAAACAAAGAATATCCCAACTAAACCAAAAGCATCCAATGTATCTGCTCTCAACAAATCACAAAGGAAATCTAATTTAATCGAAAAGCATTCAATGTATCCATCAGATGAAACACAAGGAATATCCAACAGACAATCTAAACTCAATCAATTATAAGATTAACTCAAATAATTGACAGAACATTTATACTAAAAATTGTCAGATTTGTATAAGCAAATCTGAACTACTACGCCAAACAACGGCAGGGCTTCATCTTCAACCTTAGCTGAAGAGTCTAGCCACTCATAACTATGAAACTACAATTCATAATAAAAGTTCTAAACATTTAAACTAAAACAACTAAATGTAAAGAAATAAATAAATAACTTTACATGGGAGAAATTCCACTCGCTGACGGGCGGCACTTCCCCTCGTGGTGACAAAGCCTTCGAGATCCACCAGAATGCTAGCGAACGTCCACCAGTAAACACCAAAGTGGCTCAGGAATTGTACCTTAAAGATGAAGTGAAGAAGGGCTTATATAGGGAAATATCACAAGTGCAATATGCTTCCAATCCGATGTGGGATACTGCAGATTCCAGTTTTTGCTCTTTGATCTTTGTCTACTAAAACTGTCATAACTTTCTCTAGAAAAATCATTTTATTGATCCGTAAAATTCCCCAGAAAATAGACATAGGGATCTTTCCAAGCATATATCGCTCATCTCATAGTTCTTTCTGAATCAATACAGTTAAATCCTCAAAAATGGCTGATCTGTCACGCTGAAATCATGCACAGCCTGACCTTTGTCTACTAAAACTGCCATAACTTTCTCTAGAAAAATTATTTTATTGATCCGTAAAATTCCTCAGAAAATAGACATCCGAATCTTTCCAAACATATATGGCTCATCTTCTGGTTCTTCCTAAATCAATACAGTTTAATCCTAAAAAATGGCTGATCTGCACGAGCAATTCTGGCAATTTAGTGAAACTTCTTTCCAAGCTTGTAAACCTGTAAAACAACAAACAACTCAAAGTAACAAATTCCTAAGCTAACAAATGTAAATTAAAGGGCCAAAATATGCAATATTTGGCACTCATCAAATACCCTCAAACTTACAATGTGCTAGTCCCTTAGCAAAACAAAATAATAAAAAAAAAACCTAAATGAAAAACAAAGAACATAAAGATAAGTTCATCACTCATGGTATCCAAAAATTTAAGGAGCACACATCACCATGATATTCATTCATGAGCAAGCTTAAAAAGATAAACCCATATTCGCAATAAATAGAAAAGTTAAAATCTAATTACTTACAAAAGACAGGTTAAGGCATCACAAGTCTGACACTGTGTAAAGTGAATTAGCATATAGAAATGAAGCTTCCAAGTGACTCCAATGTGTAAGGTCTCCATGTCTCAAGATTCACCAAATTTCCCATCAGAATGAAAAAAACGGCATAGTTTTTATCTTTTTTTTATATATATAAAAGGCTCTACTATGCTTAATTCCCTTAAGCTTTCTAATTGACCCATGTAGCGAGTGTTGAGTCAATGACTCCCAAACCAGATGGTTTTAGGGCATTAGGTGTAAAGACACCCCTAAGGACTTACTAACTCGAGTAAAAAAAGCTACGAAATTAAACCGGCCTTAATACTACCAAACAAAATTCCACCTTTTGACGTGAACACTCACTGCTTACTGAGGCAAGAGGTCCAGTTATTCAGCGGAAAGTTTATTGATAATGAATTTTTTTTTTATTATGCTTTTCTATGCCCAAGAGTTCATCCAACAAGTCATCTAGTTTTAGTTAAGATAAGGAAAAATACACATTAAAATCATGTGTCATACCTCACATAATTTGTGCTAATGTGCTCGTGTTAGAATAGATCAAACATGTGAATTCTCAAAATGCCTAAAGTAATTAATTAAATTTTAAAAATTTATCACCAGATCATGTGTTCAAAATGTTAAGCTCACCAATGACATCACATCACAGAAAATGTTTAGATCAACCAAAATTTCATGATAACATGAGCATGCATTTATCTCTACGACGAAAAGACAACAAATTAGGACAAAGTGTGTGATGTGTCTCCCATACCCCCAAACTTAAATTACACATTGATCCCAATGTGTGACTAATATGGAAAGAGCTGACCTGAGATATGGAGAACTATCTGGACTGGTATGGCTCATAGCATACCCCCAAACTTGAACTGAAGTACGCATTGTCCCTGAAAAATAAATAAAAATACTGGAAAACAAAAAATACTGGAAACAAACATTAATCATAAAAATGCGAAATAATAAATAAACAAAAATGATAAGCTGTGGGGTGCCTCCCATGAGCGCTAAGTTTAACATCTTCAGCCATACCCAACATTAGTAATCGTGCCCAACGAAACACTCCGCCATCTGATCAATAAATGGGAATGAAAAATGATCAGGCCTAGTGGCAGCATTCAATTTACGGTAGCTGATACACACTCTCCAAATTGACTGAACACGAGTTGGAACCAACTCGTCGTCCTTATGTTGCACTACCGTTAATTCAGCACGTTTGGGCACAACATGAATCTGGCTCACCCACTTGCTATCAGAGATGGGATAAATGATCTCTGCCTCTAACAGCTTAATATCTTCTGCCCTCACAACCTCTTGCATAGCAGGGTTGAGCCTTCATTGTGGCTCTCTCGATGGCTCAGCATCCTTCTCCAAATGTATCCTGTACGTCAGCACCGAGGGGCTGATCCCTTTGATGTCCTCAATGGTCCAGCCTGTAGCTTCCTTATGCTCTCTTAAGACATCCAATAATTTCTCCTCTAGAGCATCACCCAGATCTAAAGGTATAATCACAGGCAAACTATCAACTGAACCTAGGAACTTATACTTAAAATTATCTGGTAAAGGCTTAAGTTCCTTCTTGGGGGTTTTAGGTGTGGTGGTCTCCTCCGTCTTATTGCTTTTCCGAGGAGGAGACTCTAAAATAGCATTCACTTGCTCAAGTAATTTATCTGAATCCATATCCTCTCCAAATTGAGCAAAGCATGCCTCTAGGGGGTCTTCAGTGCTAGAGTTATCCACAATCTCCTCTGTTTTATTGCTCTCCAGAGGAGGAGACTCCACAATGGCATTCGCTTGCTCAAGTAATTTATCTAAATCCATATCCTCTCCAAATTGAGCAAAACATGCCTTGAAGGGGTCCTCAGTGCTTGATTCATTCACAGTCTCCTCAAGAATCTCCTCTATCAAGCATACATTTCTCACTTCATCACTTCATCACTTCATCACTTCATCAAGCATACATTTCTCACTTCATCTATCAAGCATAGTGATATCAAAAATATTCAACTCCACTGTCATATTTCTAAAGGAGATCTTCATCACCCCTGTCCTACAATTTATCAGGGCATTAGCCGTGGCTAAGAATGGTCGCTCTAGAATAACCGGTATTTGAATCCTTACATTCTGAACCGGCTCTGTGTCAAGCACAATAAAATCCACGGGGAAATGGAACTTATCCACTTTTATCAAAACGTCCTCAACTATTCCCCGTAGTCTTTTCACTGACCTGTCAGCCAATTGAAGCGTAGTGGATGTGAGCTTCAATTCTCCTAACCCCAACTGTAAATAGACTGAGTAGGGTAGAAGATTCACACTCGCCTCTAGATCCAAGAGAGCCCTCTCAATGTGGCTGACTCCTATCGTGCAAGAGATGGTAGGACACCCCGGGTCCTTATACTTGATGGGTAGCTTACACTGAAGGATTGAGCTGACCTGCTCGGTCAAAAATGCCTTTTTTGGGACATTCGTCCTCCTTTTGATAGTGACCAAATCCTTTAGAAACTTGGCATATGATGGCATTTGATGGATGGCATCCAAAAATGGGATATTGATTTGGACTTGCTTGAATACCTCCAGAATTTCCTCATACTTCCCTCCTTTCTTCGGCTCCTGTAGTCTCTCGGGGTAAGGCGCTCTAGGTACAAATGACCTAGGAGGGTCTTTCTCAATAGGTGTGGTTATAGATGGCTCAGTATCTCTCTTCTCCGTGTTGCCACTTCCTTGCCCTTGCTGCATAGTAGGGCTCTCTTCCACTCGATTGTCCACCTGTCTCCCAGACCTCAGTGTGACAATCGACTGTACTTGTTCCGCCCTGTGCGTAGGAGTTGATGAACTCTCAACCATATATTGTCCTTTCGGGTTGGGCACGGGCTAACTGGGGAACTTCCCCTTCTCTCTCTCAACCAAGTGACTTGCAATTTGCCCTATTTGACTCTCCAGCTTGGCAATTTCTTGGGTGTTTACCACTGTTGCACTCCTCACATCACTCATATTTTGGCTAGTCGCCTTCATGAACTCCTTAAGGGTGTCCTCTAGCGACTGTGAAACTGGCACTGGTGTTTGAGTGGGTGCGTGGTAAGCAGGTGAAGGTGCTGGATGGGCAGAACGACTATGATTAGGAATTTGTGGGGCAAATCCGGGAGGATATTGATTTTGAGCATGATGAGGGGCTCCTCCCTAATTCATTGGTTGGTTCTGCTTCCATGAAAAATTTGGGTGGTTCCGCCACCCTGGATTATACGTCTCGGGGTACAATCCATTTGACTGCCTTCGAAAGTCATTGAAAGCATTTACTTGTCCCATAGGATACTCGGCACAAGCAAGCATTGATAGGCAATTCTGTGCTAGATGCATGAGACTAGTACAGATGGAACAGCTTTCAACATTGAATGTGTTGGCAGCATTGATGGATTGGCTCACAGTGAGAGCATCAATCTTCTTAGTGAGGGCATCTAACTTTATCCTCAAATCAGCGTCCTCCCTGACCTCATAGATGCCTCCCCTCTTAGGAGCATGAATGGACTTATCTCGACAGCTTGAAAAATCCCAATGCTGCGAGTTGTCGGATAACTTGTCCAACGCCATATATGCTTCATCTCCTGTCAGACTCAAGAATGCCCCCCATTCATAGACTCGATCATGCTACGGTTGCGTTGAGTCAACCTTTGGTAGAAGAATTGAACGAGTCTCCACTTCTCATATCCATGTGGAGGGCATCTGATCAGTAACTCTTTGAAGCGCTCCCAACTCTCAGAAATTTTTCATCCTCATCCTGAGTGAAAGAACTAATCTCCTTTCGGCACTCATTCACTCTAGACATTGAGAAAAACTTATGATAAAATTTGCTAAGCAGGTTTTCCCAAGATGTAATAGACTCGGGCGTGTTGGAATCCAACCACGCCCTAGTTCTATCGTGAAGAGAAAAAATGAAGAGTCGAAGATGGACTGACTCTTCAGAGAAGTTCTGGAATTTGAATGTGGCACAAATATCTTTGAACTTCTTCACATGGCTATAAGGATTTTCAAGATCTAAGCCACAGAATGAGGGTAGGAGTTGGATGACATGTGGCTTCAAGTCAAAGTGGGTGGCATTGGTCGGTGGCAACACTGTGCAAGAGGACGAGTTAGTCGCAACCGGTGCGAACAAGTCCCTAATGGATGTAGTGGAGTCCATATTCCAAGCTCTAGGTTGCTCTACATGTTCAGAATGATTTGCATTCCTATAATTCTCTGCCATCTCAACAGTCTCTCTCTTAACTAGTGCTCTTTTCTATCTCCTAAGAGTTCTTTCTCAGTCGGGATCTAAATGTATCAGATCTAAGTCAAAGGATCTCCGACCAAGCATACACCAACAGAAAAAGCACTAAAGTAAACTAACCAGCAGAAACTTGCAGAATAAAATAAAATAACTGCACAAATAGCAAACATACTACTCACAAAATGAGCCAACAAAAAATTTTAAAATATTTTTTTTTTTGGATAACTAACTAGTAGAAAAATAAAATCAATTCAGACCAAAAATTTTCACAGATCAAAAAATTCCCCGGCAGCGACGCCAAAAACTTGTTTGAGTTTTAAATTACTCGCAAGCGCACGAGTCGTTTGCAGTATAGCATTGTGCAAGTGCGAGGTCGAATCCACAGGGAATTGCGTTGTGAAAGTATATTTTCAATCTAAACTAACTCTATCTTAACCTAGTTCCAAATTTCAGATGATAATTTGCAAAAGAGATTAAAATTAAACTAAATTGATTTTTAAAAACCAATAATTAAAACACTAAGGTTTCCAAATCCACCCCACCGAAGTTAAGCATATATGTTCTAAAAATATAGCCTATCAAAACATTCCATGAATCCAACTATAAGACAAAAAACAAAGAATATCCCAACTAAACCAAAAGCCTCCAATGTATCCGCTCTTAACAAATCACAAAGGAAATCCAATTTAATCGAAAAGCATTCAATGTATCCATCAGATGAAACACAAAGAATATCCAACAGACAATTTAAACTCAATCAATTATAAGATTAACTCAAATAATTGACAGAACATTTATTCTAAAAATTGTCAGATTTGTACAAGCAAATCTGAACTACTATGCCAAACAACGGCGGGGCTTCATCTTCAACCTTAGCTGAAGAGTCTAGCCACTCATAACTATGAAACTACAATTCGTAATAAAAGTGCTAAACATTTAAACTAAAACAACTAAATGTAAAGAAATAAATAAATAACTTTACATGGGAGAAATTCCACTCGCTGATGGGCGGCGCTTCCCTTCGTGGTGACAAAGCCTTCGAGATCCACCAGAATGCTAGCGAACGTCCACCGGTAAACACAAAAGTGGCTCAGGAATTGTACCTTAAAGATGAAGTGAAGAAGGGCTTATATAAGGAAATATCACAAGTGCAATATGCTTCCAATCCGATGTGGGATACTGCAGATTCCAGTTTTTGCTCTTTAACCTTTGTTTACTAAAACTGCCATAACTTTCTCTAGAAAAATAATTTTATTGATCCGTAAAATTCCTCAGAAAATAGACATTGGGATATTTCCAAGAATATATCGCTCATCTCATGGTTTTTCCTGAATCAATATAGTTAAATCCTCAAAAATGGCTGATCTGTCACGCTGAAATCATGCACAGCCTGACCTTTGTCTACTAAAACTGCAATAACGTTCTCTAGAAAAATCATTTTATTGATCCGTAAAATTCCATAGAAAATAGACATCTGGATCTTTCTAAGCATATATGGTTCATCTTCTGGTTTTTCCTAAATCAATACAATTTAATCCTCAAAAATGGCTAATCTGCACGAGCAATTCTGGCAATTTAGTGAAACTTCTTTCCAAGCTTGTAAACCTGTAAAACAACGAAAACAACTCAAAGTAACAAATTCCTAAGCTAACAAATGTAAATTAAAAGGCCAAAATATGTAATATTTGGCACTCATCAATTCTTATCAATTCTCTCATAGTTCTGAGCATCATTCAATATTTTGACCATGAATGTCACCTTGTCTGGTGTTGGTGAAGCATAAATTCTCCTTTACACCTTAATCCTCCAATACTTCTCTATAGTGTTGTACATTACTAAATGCATGTCCTACTTAAAAAACTGTTTTTCCATCTTCCACGGGCTTGAATATCTTTGCAGGAATTCTTATATTACTGTCTGATGTCCTTATTCTTCTCACATCTCTAGGATCTTCCTCGAATTCTTCCTCACTTATAACATAGTTTACTGATTCGTAAGACCCTACATCACTCAGTTCATTGTTTGTGTCTGATTTTAATTCTTCCTTATCCACCTCATTCACCTCATCAACTTCATCCACATCATTAATAAAACCAGATTACTAATTATCATCATTAGACTCACCTCCATCCTCTAACTAGTCCTCATCATGATCATCTGAAAATCCATTAGCCTCATCCTTACTGACCTCACCCTGTACCGCTCCTTCAATCCCCTCACTGAACTCACCTTGTCCCCCTTCTTCAATCCCCATACTACCCTTACCATGGTCCCCTCCTTCAACCCCCGCACTTGCCCTACCCTGGTCCCCTCCTTCAACAACCTCAATGCTCCTACCCTGGTCACCTGCTTCAACACTTTCAACCCCCTTACTCTAATCCCTTACTTCAACCTTGTCCTCATTCTCATTGAGGTCTTCATATTCATAAAACACATAATTGATTTCATGGTAATCCCAATCAAACCCAACATTATTGCCACAATTTGTTTAATCCATCCTATTACTGTCACCCTATGTACCATCATCAATTATATTATACCTCTCATCCACAATACATCCACTAGCAACATTGGTTTCATCCATCTCATCACGCCATCTACGTTAGTTGCAAAATCAGTTTCATCCATCTCATCAGCCACATTAGTCATATCCCCAACATCATCATCCAGGTCAATTATATCAACATCATCATTCAACGAAGTTGCATAACTAGTCCTTTGCCTAAGTTCAACAGATATTGAGAGAGGATTTCCATTATCAATTTCATTAATATAAAAGCAACTCTCTCAATCCCAGAATAATATTTAAACACTTCCCTTAAGTGTTCATCATACTCTACAATTTTACCATTCCCAGCTTCAATTTTAACAACACTGGATTTCACATTCAAATGATTGAAAATACCATCCAAAAGGGTTAGATAAAAGTATTTTTTAGAGTCAATAGTGATGACAACCTTTGGTTGCATGTCATCTTGGAAGAAAAAGTAGAGGTCATGAATCATCTCCATACTAACATGGTAAAGGACAATAAACAAAAGAGATGTAATCAAAATTCAATAAAATAAGGGTAAGTGGACAACAAACCTACATTTATATCGTTATCAATTGAAAAGCAAAATTTCAATTTTAAAAGTCCAACTGTATTTATCCCAATCTTTGAAGCAAAAATGGATAACAACGAAAGTGGACAAAAACCAATGTATAACAACCGAAGGGAAAGTGGACACCAAACAATGTATAGCAACCAAAGGCAAAGCGGACAACAAACAAAGAAATCAACTTCTTAAAATAGCAACAAGCGAAAATCAATTTTGTAACAACAAAAATCACGCAACTACACAGAATAGACAACAGTATTGGAAGTTGAAATCAACAAAGAGAAGATCAAATTTATTACAAATCGAACTTGATACCAGTTGGAGCTTGAGATGATGAAGCATTACAGATTGATCGAACTTGTTATGTCGCGTCTAGATCTTGTCACGAACAGATCAAACTTCACCAGGAATTAAACTGTCTAGATCTTGTCATGTCAAGATCTCGTTAGATTTTGGGGCTAGGGTTTTGCGATAATATAGTGGATTCAGAAGAGAGAGAAGGGGAGAGAGAGAGAAGAACACTAAGATGAGTGAGAACAGGAATGCGAAATCAGGTCCACGTTTGTATGAAACTGTGTTTATAAGATGGGCATTTTTATCATTCAACATTTTTCATTTAGAATAAACAATTTCCATCCAGTTTAAAGGGGTAAGTGTTTTTTCTAAAACTACGAAGAGGTAAGTGTACATTAGGCCAAACCTCAAGGGAAAAATGTATTTATACCTTAATTTTATTAGAATATTTTTTTATTATAAGAATTAAAGCTTTTATAAGAAAAATAATTCCAACACCTTCTCACTATGCCTAGAAGCCATCTTGATTGCTTTGGATCGCCAACTAGATATGAATTATGAGAATATCCCATTAGATTTTTGTTTTATAGTTTCTAAGTCATGAATAACGATATCCAACTGGTATTATAAGCATATTAGGTGATGAAAACTTGAGCTATGTCATACTATTCCTTCACTGCAATACTTTTGGGTATAGTACCAATTGAGGGCATCACCAGTGAGAGAATAAAGGAAGTAGGCTACCAATTGGTCATGATCCAGTCTAGCAAGTCTCAAAATTCTAACATATTGCCTCAAATAAGTCTTGGGCTTATCGGTCCCATCGAATTGATCCATGTCTGACATCTTGAATTTTGGTGGAAGCTCACCTTGGAGTGAGGAAAGAGATCATCAATGTCAAACAGATACCCATCAAAGCCTTGGGCCTTTCTGAAAGTCACTTGCATCTTCTCAAATTTTTAACTGATACTCTTCAGCTCTTGATCCATAATCTTATTCTCTTTCTCTCTGAGGTATTTTTCCTTACCAAATAAATCTTGGTTATCACCTCTAGATTCAACAACCTCCTTCTTAGCTACCTTTCTTTAAGATTGGTAATGCGATTGGCCATATCGGCAGTCAAAGAGGTCAAGGGGTTCTTTAATTTTGTCATGTCACTGTTGCCCCCCATTTTCTGCGGTCATTGTTTTCTCTTCAACTAGTTAATCTCCCCATACAAAATGTGGTGAGGCTAAGGGCTTTTATTTTGAAAACAAAATTTCAAATCAATTTCATGAGATACATGCTTGAAACCATCCTTAGTATTACTTCAACCATATGTTGGGTTTGAGATTTTCCAAAACATAAATGGATTTTGAGAAAACATGATTTGCATAAAAAAAAAAAGATTCAATTAAGCTTCATGAGACTTCTTTGAAGGTTATAACTTCGTCTTGACCAAATTCAGTTTTACTCTAATCATATGTTGGGCCTAGGTTCTTTCTTTTTAAAAATTGATTTTTCAAAATGAGAAAGAACAACAATTTTTTCAGCCTAATCCCATCATTAGATTTGAGTCCACTTGAAATTGGATTTGATTAGTCCAAAAAAATCACAAATACATACAAATGGTAAAAGTTAAACAAAGAACACCTTCTTGATCGAATCCCAAATTGTTTTATTTTTCAGAAATTGAAAATCTTCAAACACCACTTTTATTAGGTCAATATCAATTCAAAATCCTAGACTTTGGTTGATTAATCTCAGTCATTTAATTTCAAAAATCAAATTGGTTTAATTATACTTCATTAATGACTTATTTAATCGTGTGGAATTAAGTACCACCATCTTTGGTTTGATTAAATTGATTTGGCATAATTAAAAAGTTTTATTGAAGATGTCTCATGACCTCCTCCACAATTCTTTCAAAATGACTTTTCATTGATATCAACTGAAAGATGGGTCAAGTAGGAAACCTTTCAAAGAATTTCTTGAATTTATTAATTTGCACTATAATCCCAAAATTTAGATCTAAGAGATTAACCTTGATCAAAATAATTTCAATAATAAAATCCTTTTAACCGCCTGTCTTCAATGATTTTTCAAAATTGGAAATGGTTAAATCCCTCCTTTTTGATTTATCAACTTGATTAGGTATGGTTAAAGAACTTAATCAAAGATATTCATTACTAAAGATTAATTTCGAAGGTCTAAATGAATGGATCTTTGTAAATTAATTTTTCAATAAAACATAGTTTTCTTCTTCTTATTATTCTTCTCTTTATTCTTTTTTTTTTGTAATTTATGCCCCCAATAATAAAAATTAACTCGTGGAATTCTTGCAAGATTTCTTTCATTAGTAATAATTAAGGGATGAATAAATAAAAGAATTTTGAAATCCAAATGGCTCAAGATATTGATTTTTCAAATTTATGCCCCAACTAAAATTGATTCCCTTATACAATTGGAGAATAAAGAAGAAAATTTCAAGTTTCAAAATAATTTGAAATTCAAGCCAAGAAGGTGTAACAAAACATGTGACTCAGGAAGCATGTAAACATCTCACGTAAATTACAGCAAGAGCAACAAAAAATTATGCAATGCATGGAGCTTTTAATTGATTAAGCCCAACTCACACTTATCCAAGTCCAGACTTGTTGTTTCGAACCATCTTTGATTATAATTTCTCTCTAAGTTAAAATATTGGATTAAGATCAATATCCATTCCACAAAAGTTAAGCCCAAAATGATTATGGCTTAACCCATTGGGCCTAAGTGAGGTTAAATATAGCGAAACTAGCCCCTTTTTGAGATGGATCCATTTCATTTGATCTCCATGGGATTTGGTCATACTTAAGCCATGTTTGTTTGCACTTATTGCACCTATTAATGACATTGATGTGGTGCTATTAAGTTTGTTTGTTTTTCAGATGTGGTGTTATTAAGTTCATTTGTTTTTCACATCTGAATAGCACTTAATGAGTCTAATGGAATCAAACCCAAAATTGTGTCTTAATACCATTGAGATGGTTTTTGGACAAAAATATCATTCTTCATTTGTCAAAATATCACAAATACCCTAAATACTCAACAGATCAGATCTCTCTGTCCTCTCTCATCAACTCTCATTCTCCTTTGACATCTCTCTCTCTTTGTAACTCGTGATTAAGCCCTCCCCACTGCAAGTCCTTCTGCCGGTCGCGGTGCAGCGGCTTTCAACACCTCTCGTCATTTATGATTTACCAGAGGTACTCTTCATACATTTCTCTTTCCTTCTCTACTTTTTCTAGAGGTAATTTGCTTTCTCTGAATATTTCTCCACTTCTCTCTCAAGTGTTCTTTCCTTCCTCCTCTCTCGTTATTTTACTATTTTTTTCTCTCTCGTTGTTTATCTCGGCGCATTTGAATTTCGTTAGTGCTTCTTTTTTTTCTTTGATTTTGAACTTTTTTTTATTTTTTTATTTTTCTTTATCATATCGATAGTTTATTGTAATATGTAACCTTTTATATTATATTTTAGCTATTTTGATTGATAATTTATTGAACTTTTTCATGTAATTTTGTATTGCTGATTTGTTTTATAAATTTTATTGATTATTTAAGTATTAAATTAGTAATATGTATTCATTGTTAATCCAATCTATTTTTATGTTTAAATTGGTTATTTAAAGAAATTGGGATAATGGTTTAATCCATTAAAAAAACATAAAAAAAACTATTCGGAATATTTTTGTGATGAAATATGCAAACTTCGTTCAGATCGGTAGGTTACTCTTATTTGCAACAAGGAGTCATGTTCTTAACAGTTAAAAGGGTTAAAAAGAGAAAATACACATATTCAGATGTTTCAATCAATTCAGTTATCAAATAGTCTAAACACTTAACTATTCAGCATTCAGACACTGCCTCTTATTGATTAAGTACTATTTAGATATTCATTCGATATTCAATACTTAACTCTTAAAAGACACAAACACCACCTTAATCAAATTCACTTATGCAGCCTTTTGGGTGAAAACCCAATCAATTTGGGCTCAAACTCTAGTGTGAATCATCTATTGATGTCAATTAAATATTTTTAATCTACAAGAAAATTTATATCAATTCGAGGTTAAATATTAATTTGGATTTGTCTAAATTTAATTTGAGTTTACTTAAATAAAATCTTGAAACAAATATTAACAAACAATATGTTATCACACAATACATTTTTATCATTTTATTATGTGAGGTGAGATCAAACACATTCATAAAGCATGCAAACGAATAGAAAGGGTCATTGTCCTAGAAGGATGGTTAAAGGGTTTATTCATTTGGGTGGGCTCTTACCTTATGACTTCGGATGGCTTGATACTTTATGGCTAGAAAGACGCCTTTATGATCCTTGAATGGCTGAATTAAGTGCACCATAAGAGTACAAACGTAGCGGCTCACCTTCTTTACCTTGACATAATCGGGTGAATCATGCAACACCTATAATTTACAAGCCTAGCCGGAACTAGTAAGTAGCCGGTTGACTCCTTTGATTTCATTTGGGAAGTTTCAAGTTTTGGCAAAAGTTTCATTTTTTCAATTTCATTTAGATCAAATCAATGCTAATTTATGCAACACATAATCTAAGTGACATGTGAATATGTGAATAACCCTAAAATATATTTTCTATATGACATGTGATTCTTAATTAATTATAATTTAACGAAATGATGCAAAACCTAATTACATAACATACAAATTTTGATGAAAACCTATAACATACTTTTTGCAAGATAAATCTATATAATGTATGAAATAATTAAATTCATGGAGGTTTAAAATAATAAATCATCATGTTTTGAGGTAACTAAACTACTAGAGATAAACTGCCAACATATATATATATATATATATATATATATATATATATATATATATTTTTGTGATTTGATCTCTCCACATTGTTGCGTAGGGATTAACAACGAGATATTAATCTAAAGTGCGAAGAATTTCATGTGTGGTGTGGATTGCCCTCAGATTATTTGATTGTTTGGATTGATGGATAAATGCAAGTAGAACTTTAATTTGGAGCTTGAATCTTGATCACAAAATTTGTTTTGAATAAAAAATTGGTGTAAAGAAAATTTGAGTTTGTGTTTGTAAGATTTCTAGAAGGTGGGATTTTTGTGTAGGCTAGTATTTATGGAAAATATAGGGTTTGGGAGGTTTAGGGTTCATGGAAAAGAGATTTTTGCTAGGGTTTTTTTGTTATGATTTTGGTGTCAGCTTGTTTGTGTCTAGCTTGTGTTTTTGGTATTTGTTAAGGGGGTATATATAGAAGTGGAGGAACTAGGGTTTCTTATGGGCAACACTTACTTGCTAGACTAGAAAAACTCCTGTCCCACGGACTTGTATATGGTTTTGAACAAGGAAACTGATTTCTAGAAGTTTTGGGAGAAACAGGAAAAATTGGAGGTGACGCACTCAACCATGTCTCGAACCCAACTGGATGGGTCTGAGACCCAATCGGCCAATCATGGGGCTCAGTCAATCAGCCTATTAACCCAACCGACTGGTTGGGTCCTGTCTCTTTTGGTTTTCTCAACTTTTGGTTTCGGTCCGTTTTATTTTGATTCGGTTTAGTTCGAGTTTGGTTGATCAATTCTTGTCCAAAATTAATTGTCATCAATACATTCATCCATCTTGATCTTTTCAGGACTAAAATTTCATCATCAAACCCTACATGTGGTTCGTTCTAATATTTGAAACGAAAATGAGTATTTTCAAGTGTGATTTTCCTCATGAGAAATTTCATTTACAGTTTAAAATGAAAGATGAAAGGAAATTAAGAGGGAGAAGAAAAAAGATTTAATAAATATATTTTTTATTCAATTAAATATTTATCAAATTAGAAAAATGTTTTGACATTAGCAATTTGTGCTCTAACAATATCATCACTCTTTATTTTTACATCATATATATAATGTTAATTGTAAGTTGTTTATTAGCGTAACATATAATTGCAATAAATCACAGTAGTTTTAATAGTGTGAAATTCAACATAATGTTAAAATGATAAGAAGAAAAATTGAAGTAAATAATTGAGAGACTTATAATCTATTATGATTTTTTTAGAAAATGATTTAGAATATATAGTTAAATGCTAATTTTTAGTTTGTCCAATAAGGATGTGACATTTTCTTACTAGAAAAAAATATTTAAAAAGAAGTAAATGATAAAAATGAAACCCAATAGTTAATAGTAATTACTTTTAGACACCATTTGAAAAAAAAAATTTAAGCAAATTTAAATCAACTTATTTAAATCTCGACCATACTACAAACAAGAAAACTCAAAAAACTATTTCCTTGATAACCAAAAAAAGTTGAACTGCTCTCTAATCCAACGCACATCAATCCTATCCTATCCTTACCATTAATAATAATTTCCATTTGAATATTTTAGGCTTATTTGCAAATAATCCCTTGAGTTTAAGGGTAAATGGTGATTTTCCCCCTCAGTTTACAAATGGAGCAATTTAAACCACCAGTTTATAAAACTGAAGCAATGTAAACCCTCACACTAACGCCGTCAGATTCCCCGTTCATAAACACAAAAGCCACAAAAGTGGCTTTCACTGGTCAGTCCTCTTCTGGCCTGTCGTTGTATCAGATGTGCCATTGTTGATCGGTTGTGGTCGTCATCCAATCTAAGCTTATGCAATTTGCAACAAACATAAATAACAAAATAAAGGACTTTTCGGAATCAAACACATGAATCCATAAAGATTGTAAATTTCTTTATCAAGTTTTTCAATGGTTGACAAACTAAATGAAAAGGGTCACAAAGATTCCACAATTTGACAATAACCCAACAACTAAACTTTAACCTTTAACCCAACTAGGTTCCTTGTATAATTGAATAGAGCCCATAAACTCGAAGGCAGAGACTTTGTTATGAAATGGCTGGGCAAGAGTTCCAACCATTTGAGATGGACATGAAGAAGCATGGTTGTTGTTGTGGGCAGTCATAGTAATCTGAGGTGAAGCTGGAAGAGCATGATTATGGCGAGTCTTTTTTATTGTTAATATTATTGTTGTTGTAGTTGAAATTCGCAGCAAGTTCCACATTCTTTCTTGAACGGGAACAACTTCTGTGCATGTGACACTCACAGTATTTCTGGCCAGGCGCTATATCTCTTGAGCACCTCCATTTCTTTCAATATGTTCTTCTCCATCTCCTTGGCTTTTGCTCCCCACCTCTTGAGATTCTCAGATTTAGATCACTACCCACTACTCAAATCAAACGAACTAACTAGTAAGCAAACATCTTTGCAAAGATTATAACTTTCAAAAAATTAGTAATTATTAATTAAAACCCATATTAATTAAAGCCAAAATGTAAAAGCCAAGAAAAGAAAGCCTCTCTAGTCGGCGTGGGGAGAAGAGCGAGAAGGTGCATTAGGCCAAAGAAGATTGCGCTAGGTTTTTGGTTCAAAAACCGATTTGAGAAGATGATCTAAGGTTCGTCAGAGAACAGAGAAGACCTAAAAAAGACGTCGCACTTGCCGGGAAAAAAGACAGGGAAATCAAAGGTCACGCTGGAACAGACAAGAGTTTTGCCTTGTTGACGGAGAAGATGACAAGAGGGACGCTAGGGATTTATGCTTGACGGAGGGGGCAGTCGCGAAAATAGATGGCGTCGAAAATCACACTAAATCTAAAGTGGAGCTTGTGACTTTGCCGTAGAAGACTGCAAGAGATGATGACAGGTGGATTTGGGTAGCAAAAGATGGTCGATGGCTCTGAGATGATGATTAGAGAAATCTTCTTATTATCTAATGTGCAAGAGAGAGAGATCAGAGAGACAGATCGCGAGTGTGTGGTTTGATGATTTGGCATGATTATGAATGGGACTTTGACGGCGTTAGTGTGGGGGTTTGCATTGCTTCATTTTATAAAACTAAGGGTTTAAATTGCACTTTTTGTAAACTGGGGGAAAATCGTCTTTAACCTCTAAACTCAGGGGATTATTTACAAATAAGCCAATATTTTAACAGAAAGAAAAAAAAAGAAAAGAAAAGGAAATAACAAACTGACAAGTGAAATTACAACTGAAAGCTCAAAAAACTGATTCCGTGATAACGAAAACGAGCCCCACGCCTCCCCAATCCAAACCACATCAATTATATCTTCTCCTCACCGTCTACGGCATCTAGAGAGCCCACCACACCTCTTTGCGGCCCAGAATCACTTAAGAACCCCTCCAACAATAATAACAAAAAGAAAAAAAAAAGTGAAATAACAAACTGACAAGCTTTCCACTGAATCTCGCGGCTAAACTGCTCAGCTGCTCTCTTCTTTTTTAGCTTTCAGATCTCACTAATGCCTCCAATTTCTTCTCCTCTTCAACATATCAGCTTAACTAGTCAAAACTTAATAATTGTATCTAATTTTTCTACTAATTCAAATTAATTAAAATGCCTAATGGTAATGAGGGATCAAACCCAGCTCAAATCCCAAACCCTAGCCCTAATAAAGCAGAGGAGAGGCCACCACTGCTCAAGAAATCAAAGACGATATCGGACGACACGCGCTCCACCCCGCACTTCCCAGGCCCACTGTTCCCAGCTGTCAGACGCGTCTCCACTGCTCCTCCGTCTCCAAACCGACCGTCCGATCTCCGGGTCTCCATTTCCCCTGATGCACCTGCAAACCAAAGTAGCACCAGCAGCAATAATAGTAACATTGATTCCATTAATAGCTTTGCCGATCGGGATTGGTTGTACCCTTCATTTCTGGGGCCACACGTGGCGAGGAATCGGGTTGTGTCTGTCAAAGCAACCAAATCGCACAAGTATGAGACTCGAGGTGGCGGGAAGTCGCTGGGTCGGGTACATGGTAAGGTGGTGGATGAGAAGCAAAGGATTGGTGCTCTTACTCCAAATGTGGAAGTGGTGGAGAAGGAGAGAAAAGTAGACAAGGAAGTGAAGCCGGTGGAGAGTCAAGTTTTGGTGACTCGGTCGGGTTTGGCGAGTCTGTCGACGTGTTCAGGGAGAACTCGGGGGTTGAAGGCTTCTTTGATCTTTTATTTGGTATGTTTTTCCCCCTTTTTAAAGAAACATTTAAGGTCTTTATTTTTTTCTTAGACATTAATAAAGATAAACAAAAGAGCCACATTTAGTTAGCTACGTAGTTGTAGTAATCAAAATTTAGTGTTCTTTCTGTTGAGGAGTAATATTAACTCAAGAACCCCAAGTGAAGCGCTTGGCCTTAGTATTTTAGTGCCCTTTCTATTTTTCGAATTTGACTTTAAAGAAAATGATAATTTGAATTCAGTAAGGTTATTACTTAAAAAAGGAAAAATAAAATAAGTAATACGAAATTAAATCATAGATATAGTCACTTGGGTGGAAAAGGAGCACATGATATGCGAAGTTAAATGTCGTTTATTTTTTATTTCTTCCTTAATTTTATCGGAGACTTGGGTTTAGTTAACAAGCTCAAGATATCATTTTGTTTTTTCTTTTAAATGCTTTTGTTTTTTTCTTGCAGGTCATTTTCACTTGTGTGTTTTCTGTATCCTATGCAATGTTCCTGCATAATAAAGTTGCGAAACTAGAGGTATGTTTTATATTTTTGGCAAGGTCAAGTGTTAATTAATGTCTATTCATTTATTTTAATTGGCAAGTTCTGAGACTTGAAAGAATTCCTCTCTGTTTGGCTCTTGAGATGGAACATAAAGTAAAAGCAGGGAAAAGCATTTTTTGGTGCTTTAGAAATTTAAATAAAAAATAAGCAAAAATATGTGGGCACTGAAGTAAAGAAGTATGTGTACAAATGTTTGAGGGATTTTGATTTTCTTGGGAAGCAAACAGCTGAAATGGAAACTTCAATCTCCCTTACTTTGCTCAATTTTCTTGGCAACCAAACATAAGTTTAGTTAATTTGTAACCATGCTTCTATGATTATGGCTTGTTTTGCTTGCAGGAAGAGAATTTTAACCTTCATAGTTGGTGTAGCGATAAAGGTGCTGTTGGTAATGAAAGCAATGAAGTTTTGCAGCTTGGTAGTGCTGACAGTAGAACTGCTGCTTTGTATACTGTGATTTTCACACTCATTGTCCCTTTTGTGTTGTACAAATATTTTGATTACCTTCCCCAAATTAAGAATCTCTCAAAAAGGACAAAGGCTAAAAAGGAGGAGGTTCCCTTGAAGAAGAGAATTGCATATATGGTGGATGTGTGTTTCTCTGTGTATCCTTATGCAAAACTGCTTGCACTCCTCTTTGCAACTATATTTCTCATAGGATTTGGTGGCTTGGCATTATATGCGGTCAGTGACGGTAGCTTTGCTGAAGCACTTTGGCTTTCTTGGACTTTTGTGGCTGACTCAGGAAATCATGCTGATAGGATTGGCACTGGACCAAGAATTGTTTCTGTCTCTATAAGTTCAGGAGGCATGTTGATATTTGCAATGATGCTTGGGCTGGTCTCAGATGCCATTTCAGAGAAGGTAGATTCATTGCGAAAAGGGAAGAGTGAAGTCATTGAGAAGAACCATATACTAATTCTTGGATGGAGTGAGAAATTGGTAATTTTCTTGAGTAACTTTGTACTTTGGTGTACTGAATATTTGTGGGTAGTTTTTAAGTGAAATCTAATCCCTCCTAAGCTTTTGCTTATTATGGAGATTGGCAGTCATAGAGCAATAGGTTATCTTAATGTAGACTGATATTCAAATTTCAAATCTGTAGGACTTTATGAGATGCAGTCTTTTCTTTGCACTTTGCAAAATCAAGGGTTGTATAAATCAAACACTTAGCATCCAAGGAATTACATATTAGGATCTGTTTGTCGACCTTAGTTATTAGAGGTAATAATGACATATGTATGACTGCCCAAAATATAGTTTGGATTTTCTGTATGGTGGATATATAAAACCTGTGGCCTGATTTGTTGTTGGAGGCTTGTATGTATTTAATAGAATTGGTAGGAATATCAGAGAATTTTACATGTATATACTTTTAGCTGGAACATGTGAACCTTGATTGCTTGAAATCCTTACTCTTTATGGTTTGTGTAAAACTTGTAATTAATTAACATGCTGATAATAAAAGCTGAAGATGGAACCTTGAGGTCCAAATTTCAAACGTTTTAAGAAATTCCTTTTCTTAAGAGACTGTGTTTCTTGCAGGGTTCACTTTTGAAGCAGCTAGCAATAGCAAACAAAAGTTTTGGTGGAGGTGTTGTTGTCGTACTAGCAGAAAGAGACAAGGAGGAAATGGAGATGGATATAGCAAAGCTAGAATTTGATTTCATGGGGACGTCAGTTATATGCAGGAGTGGCAGTCCTCTTATACTGGCTGACTTGAAGAAGGTAAGTCTGGCTATCTTTGGTTTCTCTTCATTTTTGTTTGCTTGTTAGAGAGTTCCAACATAGTTTTGGAGGGCTCGACTGGTGTGTGAATGTATTTGACATATTTTATTTACTTTATCTCTTCATTATGATTTTGGTTTTCGTGATTAATATATAGCTGTTATTTGCATGTAATTTTTTTAATCTATTGACAGGTCTCAGTATCAAAGGCACGTGCTATAATTGTATTAGCATCTGATGAAAATGCAGATCAGGTTGTTTCCAATTTTTGTTGTCCTTGAACTTCTCTGTGGTTTGTATTCTTTTCTGTGAAACATTAATCACTTCATATTAATGATACCAGAGTGATGCACGTGCTTTGAGGGTTGTGCTCAGTCTGACAGGAGTAAAAGAGGGTTTGAGGGGTCATGTTGTTGTAGAGATGAGTGACCTTGACAATGAGCACCTGGTGAAGCTTGTTGGAGGCGAGCTCATTGAAACTGTAGTTGCGCATGATGTGATTGGACGCTTGATGATACAATGTGCTCTTCAACCTGGCCTCGCCCAGGTAACTCAAATGGCCTCTACTTCATATCTCAAACACTATGTAATCTCAAAGTATGAATTTTATTGAGGGCAGCAATTGGATCATTACATCACTGATTGTTGTCCTGTCAAACTATACTTTGCCCTGGGTGACAAAATTATCTTGAATCAAATAATCTTGGAAGTTAAGAGTTTTGATAAAGTTGCTATTGGAAATATATGAACTTCTTACCTTCATGTTTGAAGAATGGTGATGACCCTAATACCCCTATAGCTTTGAAATACACAATTTGCAGTAGAGCAATTCGCCGTCAAATTGGCCACAATGTAAAGGGGTTGCCCTTTTATGATTTGTTCATGCTCAACTTAGTTCTTTTTCCTTTCTTTCCTTCTTGAATGCACTAACAGTACATGAATAGTCTCATCTTATCTTTGGACTATTGGTCTTGGTTTGAAATCACTCTAGTTTGGTGATTTGTTCAGAGCACTTTCGGATCTCTTGTTGGGTTTGATAATATGTGCTGGCTTGTGATTCTATTCTTAAAGATCATACAATTTTTTAAATCATGCACAATATTTATCTCTGGCTACGTTAGCCTATATTCTTTATGGTCTTCGCTTGTCTAGCAGCAGCTTAGACACAAATGACATAGTTTTCATCGTATATTGGCCTAAATTAATTTCTTCAGCTTTTCATTTTGTACAGATATGGGAGGATATTTTAGGGTTTGAGAATGCTGAATTTTACATCAAAAGGTGGCCTCAACTGGATGGTATGCGTTTTGAAGATGTTCTTATTTCATTTCCTGATGCTGTTCCTTGTGGAATCAAGGTTGCTGCTGATGGAGGGAAGATAATCTTAAATCCAGATGATAACTATGTTCTTAAAGAAGGTGATGAAATTCTTGTTATAGCAGAGGATGATGACACTTATTCTCCAGGGGGAGGACCCCTGCCAGAGGTTATCTTTCTCGTCTTACTTGATGTAGCTGCAAGATGGATATATTTGGAGGACATCTAGAGATTGAACACATAACAGCTGCAGAAGTTACAAATCTAATATTTTGACTGATTTCTTATGATTAAATTTATAAACTCGTCGTCTTTAATTTAAATTACAGAGTTCAGTTACCCAAAACCTTCGTAACATACATTATGGAATATGTAGTATTATTACTGTTCATGGCAATTTTAATTGCTCTAGGAGAGACATTTTGTGTTAACCCAAAGACGTAGTTTATTGCCTTTGTTTCACTTACGCTACAGAAATCAGATACACCATCCTGGTTAATGTTAATGCCTCTATTCTAGTTTTTTTTTTTTTTTTCTCTTTTTAATTTCCTGGCTTATGGAAAATGCTTCCTTGATACCAGATTTTTAACTGTGTAAATATATTATTATTGCTTTCTTCAAGGAGTAATTTCCAGTAGAAATTTCGAATTACAATCTAGAAGATTGCGCATGATCCGTGAAATCTACAAGGATAATGATGATCCCATTTTCCTTCTCAGTTAATTTGATACACCACACTAGAACAGTGATTTTCAGTTCCTTTCTGTCGATTTATGCCATCTCTTTAATGCAGGTGTGTAGGGGTTTCTTTCCAAAAATACCAGACCCTCCAAAATATCCTGAGAAGATACTGTTCTGCGGTTGGCGTCGTGATATTGATGATATGATCATGGTAATTTTCTCCCATATGGTACTGTATTTTTTATTACCCTCAAATTCCCCTGTTGCTGGAATGTTACATGTTGATAATATTTATGAGATCTTAAAGTTCAGCATTCAACAATTATTGGAAAAACGAATAGCAAAGGAAATCCATAAAGTAGATTTTCCAGATACTCCTTTAAAATTGAGCTGCTTGATTCATCATTTGAATTTCCATTTTTCAGGTACTTGAGGCATTCTTGGCTCCAGGTTCGGAACTATGGATGTTTAATGAGGTTCCAGAAAAAGAAAGAGAGAAGAAGTTGACTGATGGTGGACTTGATATTTCTGGATTAATAAACATAAAACTTGTACATCGCGAGGGAAATGCTGTCATCAGACGGCATTTAGAGAGTCTCCCTTTGGAGACTTTTGATTCTGTAAGTCGTATCATCTTCTTTGCTGTCTCTCTTTCTGGCACTTGCAACATATCAGGTGGCACAATGTTTGATTTTTAATATAGCACATTTTAGTTTGAATATGGAAGCACCTTTGATTTTTCATTTCCTAAGTTGATTCTACAACTGATTACTAACTCTTAACATACAGATATTAATTCTTGCAGATGAGTCACTGGAGGATTCCATTGTGCACTCCGACTCTCGATCTCTTGCCACCCTTCTCCTTATTCGGGATATACAGGTAACTGCTCTGCTGCCTTTTGGCATAGGCATATTACATAGCTAATCAAAATCCTTGAATGTTGATATTTTTCTTATCTTGGGCAGGTTGGTTGCTTGTCAAATTGAAACCAGTGTTGTGATTGTCTGCTCTAGTTTCCTATTTACATTGGGGGACAGGATTGTCAGCTCTATGATTCCATGAACCTTATTAATCGTTTTCTTTGTCCCTTGGGGACATCCAATAAATCTGGAACAATACGGATTTAAGAGGCACCATTTTAATTCCTTTTTTTTTTCTTTTTAACGGACAGGATGCAACAAATTAGTTTTGTGTGTTTGATATAACGTGCTATTTTTATAAAATCTAGAAATTACAGGACATTGAAGGTTAACTAACTTCCACCACCCCCTTGCCCCCCCCCCCCCCCCTAAAAAAAGAAAAGAAAAAATCTTCTTCCTATTTACTTCGACTCTCTGTTATAATTATACAAGTGTCTTGGAAATTGTGGCCTTATTTCTTGTTTTAATTGGTAGTTTATGTTAATCCTCTGTATGTGCTAAGTTTATTGTTTCTTCTCTGTTAGTAGCATAACCAACCTTTCAAAGCAGTGTTTATAGGTGTTGGTTTGACTAGAAATAGAGTTGGTTTTCTTTGTAGATGCTATGATATATTGATGTTCTTTCGAGTTTAACCCAAAAAAAAAAGCAGTGTAATACACCTTTCAAGTTAAGATCTCTGACTAGTGATAAAGCTACCTCTTCACTTGTGGACTGCAGTCAAAGCGTCTTCCGTACAAAGATACCAAGTCAACTTCTTTACGGCTATCTGGGTTCTCTCACAGCTCTTGGATCCGTGAAATGCAGCAAGCTTCAGACAAATCAATAATAATTAGTGAAATTTTGGATTCTAGGACAAGAAACCTGGTGTCAGTATCCAGAATCAGTGATTATGTTCTATCAAATGAGCTGGTGAGTATGGCACTGGCAATGGTTGCTGAAGACAAGCAAATAAATCGTGTTCTTGAGGAACTGTTTGCAGAGGAGGTATGCATTCATGCCCCATCCTAGACCTTTAGTGCTATTTCATATGATAATCTTTCTCTGATTTTAGCACAAGATACCCTATATAGAGTAAGTGTTTTTATTCCTTCTGTTTTCCTTTCATAAACAATGTTTTAATGGAAAGGAGAGATGTTAGTAAATGAGATCTAACTAGAAAAAGAGCATCAAACATGTCTTGAATCATTCAGAAAATGAAAACTAATAGAAGAAACTTATGACCATGAGCAATTCCATTGATCTGCTATCATATTATGTTTCAGTTGCAAAATGTGGTTGTAGAGAAATTAGAATTGTGTTTGTTTATTACTGGTTGTGTTTTTGCAGGGGAATGAGATGTGTATCAAACCAGCTGAATTCTACCTATTTGACCAGGAAGAGCTTTGTTTTTATGATATAATGATTAGGGGTCGTCAAAGACGGGAAATTGTAATTGGCTATCGCCTTGCAAATATGGAGCGTGCCGTTATTAACCCTTCACAGAAATCTGAACCAAGGAAATGGTCCCTTGACGATGTTTTTGTGGTCATCTCCCTGGGTGAATAACGACAAGAAATGGCAAGCCCTCTCCAACTTGCAAACTCATTTGTAAACCAAAGTTGTATTGAATAGAATTTTTCATGATACAACTAGTTAGTTCTCTAAGTGGTTAGTTGACGACAAGGTCAAATTTAACTCCGGCAAAAATGCTGTACAATTGTAGATTTAAGTGAGTGAAAAATGAGTTTTTTAAATTTGTTGCAATGGAGCAATTAATGAGGCAAAATTTCTCCTTTTATTTTGTATGAAGTTACAGTGACCTTTTTGTGTAATTTGTATCCTTTTCTTAAGTAAACACTTTGGGATCAGCTTATTATGACTGACCTCTTACCTTGTAAATGGGTGAATTTTCTATTTATTGAAATATTTGCTCTCGTATGCTATTAAAATATGAAATGATAAGCATACTTCCTCCCTAGTGTTCCATTTCCATAGCATCGTTAGCTGTGTGTTCGTGCGTGTTACTTCACTTCCATAACATTGTATTATCTAGGGGAAAAAAAACACAGTTGTCTTTGTAGTTCTTTTTATATGTTTTTTTAAAGAAAATCTAAAAAATTAAAAATTAAATAATTACATGTAAAATTGGCGATAAATGATATCTTTGTAGTAAGTTGATATTAGCAAATTAAGCCCTCTCACTATTTGTGGAATTAAACATATAGTATTAAATAAGTAACTTTTTGTTACCAAAAAAATTATTATAATTAATTAATATTTTTATCAAAACTTAAATTTTACAATAAAAATACAACTTTTTCAAACAAAAAATTTGTACTCACAAGGAACAAAATATGTGAATTTTATAAGAAGTTACATAAAGGGACTCTCATATAGAACATTGGCTTTATATATTTTGAAAACTTAAGTAATAATTATAATTTAAATTTTCAAACGATTATTACTCAAGTTTTCAAGATACATATTTAGTGCGAGCGCTCCACAATCTTTATTCAATGCACATAAGAATGCATGAAGTATACACTTGAAGATATGTTATCCGCCTCTCTCAAAATTCAAATTTCGTAAAGCAAAGAAAATTATATGAAAAAAATGTTTCATGCTGTAGGTCTATATAAACTCGATTGCAATAGAAAAATAAATCTATAATATATTTAGTTTCATTAATTTTATTTCATATTAGCAATCTATATCTCTATTAATAAATACATGTTTTCTTGTTTCAATTGAATATTTTTCATTTTTGATTAGTTATGATGATTATAATATAAATTATAAATATAATAATTAAAAATTATATAAAATTATAAATAATGAATATTTTTTAATAAAATTAATTAAAAAAGAACTAATTGTTCTGAGTATTTCACCAAATTGCAAACAAAAATGAGAACAAACCTTAGAACAACATAGTTTTAATAATTGTTGTTAGGTGGTCAATGGTGTTTTGGTTTATTGGTGAAAAGACCAAAGTTCATGTTTTGAGACCAATTTTTATCGATTAATGAGTTATTTATTTAATTTATAGATTGGTTGTTTCTCTTATTTTAAGTGGGTAATATAATCATATTGTGGACTGGGTTGTATAGATTATGTGATAATACTTTATAAGGTTTATATTAAAATAAGTCATTATAATTGTATATATAATCTTTTCAAATAAAAGAAAAATATTTCCAGGTGAGATATAACCCAATTTATATAGGCTAGAGTAATAAAGAATATTATAGGGATAAAATTTAGTTTATAAAATACCCAAAATAAAAACATTACGAAGATTGTGGAGACAATATATGCCACTAATTACTTTAGAAATTGTCAAGCCCAGCATATCGAAATTATTATTGATGGATATTCTCATTGTTGATTCGATAAGAATGCTATAACAATATTAGATGAGATTAAAAAAATGCATAGCGCTCTTAATCCTTTTGCATCTATTAGAGTTTTTTTTTTTCTTTCTAAGAATGGATGGTTATATATTTTTGCCTAAATGAATGCTTCATGTATAAAAATTTATTAATATTACATTCTAATGAATTCAGATTGTTAAAAGTCTAAAGAAATTTTAAGCCATGTATTTGATATCTTTTCATTTTGAGTCAATGGCTTTTGTGTAAGTTTAGAGCCTTCATTGAGAAATAAATCCCTTTTAGAAATTGAGCCCACAATGAATGAGGATCCTTGATTAGTCTCCTACATTGCTTTGCCAATAAAGCTCTGTTGAAATTCTCAAAATCATGCAAGCCCACCCCTCCTATGAACTTAGGCCTAGCCAATGTGTGTTGGGAAATCCAATGGGTTTTCCTTTTTCCTTCCTCTGAACCCCACCAGAAGTTACATATTAAACTGTTGAGTTTGTTATAGAACATCTTCAGGAGCTTAAAACACATCATAGTGTATGCAAGAACTCCGTCAAGGACAACTTTTATGAGAACTTCTCTGCTCGCTTGAGTCAATAACTTCCTTTTCCACCCACTAATTTTTTGGCTTACTCTTTTAGAGAGGAAATTTAGAGCTACACATTTTGCTCTTCCCCAAACGGTAAGAAGCCCCAAGTACTTGTCACTCTCACAAGATAATTGAACTCCCAAGCATTCATTGATTTCTAATCGTAATTGATTTGGTATGTGCTGACATCGAAAATCTGCTGCTAAACTGGGGGTTCAGTATTTCACGATCTGCATGAAGAAAGAAAGGTGAACTAAAAGGTCACTAGAGGGATGGGGGTGGTGCCTCCGAGGACTTTCCGATGCCTTTGTCAGTGCGAGGTTTTAGGGAGAATGGAGTGTTGTGATAGTGGTTTTGTGGTGAGCTTGAATTTGAAGATGAGATTGAATTCACATACCTTGGGCTTTTTATAGTCATTTAGAGGCAGGTTGGCTACGTGCCCGGGATGGCGCTATTCTTGAGATCTCGGTCCTCCGATGAAGGGTCTTGTCGAGTGTTCAAAGATGGCTCAATCCTTGCAATCACGCTTACACTTCTGCGTAGAGGAGTCTGAGAGTGATGACGATATTGTCAACTGCTTGCCTGAGTGTCATCCGGTCATTGGAGGGGAGTTTGTCCACGTGTCGTTAAGCTATTGGGGGCTGAATTATTGGGGTGCCCATGTGTCGTCTGATCATTAGATGGGAGTTTGTCCACGTGTCATTAGGCTACTGGAAGGTGGATTATTGGCTGTGTCAGAGGCCTCCCACTTCCTTAAGTAAATTTATGTGTTTCAAGGAAGTACAATAGAGCTTCGCCCTTGGAGACATTAGGTCGAGCATTTGAAGAGTAGTCAATATGCTCGGCTTTGGAAACGATGGGGCGAGCATTTGAGCAGCAGTTAATATGCTCGGCCTTGGAGATACTGGGCCAAGCATTTGAAGAGTTGTCAATATGCTGGGCCTTGGAGACGCTAGATAGAGCATTTGAGCAGTAATCAATATGCCCGGCCTTTGAGATGTTGGACCGAGCATTTGAATAGCAATCAATATGCTCGGCCTTGGAGATGTTGGACCGAGCATTTGAACAATAGTTAATATGCTCGGCCTTGGAGACGTTGGACCGAGCATTTGAGCAGCAATCAATATGCTTGGCCTTGGAAATGTTGGACCGAGCATTTGAGCAGCAATTAATATGCTCGGCCTTGGAGACGTTAGACCGAGCATTTGAGCAGCAGTCTATATGCTCGGCCTTGGAGACGTTGGACCGAGCATTTGAACATCAGTCAATATTCTCGGCCTTGGAGACGTTGGACCGAGCATTTGAACAACAGTCAATATGCTCGGCCTTGGAAACATTGGACCGAGCACTTGAGCAGCAATCAATATGCTCGGCCTTAGAGACGTTGGACCGAGCATTTGAGCAGCAGTCAATATGCTCGGCCTTGGAGATGTTGGATCAAGCATTTGAACAGTAGTCAATATTCTCTGTGAGGGCATTCAATGTAGGAGCTTTGGGCTGAACATTGAATGTTAGGCTATTTAATGTAGGGGCATGCGCAATCGTTTTGAGTGATATGGCGGCGCATATCATTGATGGTCCACCTTCTGTCGCCTTGGGGAGTAGAACGGTGCCTTGGTTATGCCAAGTGCCATTTTTTTCACGGCTGAAAGAGCCTTGGGGAACGTAACGACACCTCAAACACACAAAACTTCTGGTCTTTAAAATTGTGGGAGCCTTGAAGAACGTAACGGCACCTCGGTCATACCAAACGTCGTGTCTTTACAATTGTAGTGGAGTTAATTCTCCTCGTTTATCATGCCCGTGCTCCTATATAAAAGTAATTTCCTTTCATTTTATTCACTTCACTTCATTTGCAATCAGAGAAAACTTTGAGAGCCCTCGGAGTTTGTCTTGAGATTGAGAGTGCTCGAAGTCGGTTGGAGATTTAGGAGTGCTTTTGTTAAGGGGAGATCGAGGCATGTGCGAAGGAAGGAACTGCTCTTCTGAGTCGCTTGGAGTTACCGCGGAGATCAACTTTCGGTTTGTTTTTTTACCCATTTTACAGTGTCTTCTGTAGATAGATATCGTGACAGGCCCAGTAGTGGTAGTGAAGATAGTTGGGACCTATCTAAGGAGTTGAAGGAGGCCATGGGTTTGGGCCTATCCTCTAATGAGGGTGAGTCCTCGAAGAATCTTAATGCTTGGGAAGGGCCACTAGCATGGTGCCCTATGTGGTTGGGGAAGAGGAGGAAGAGGAGAAGGATTCCTCTTCCAAGGGTGAGGACGAGGTAGATAGGACCTTAGCTGAGCTGAGGGGAGATATGATGGTGGAGGAGAGGGTTTAATGGTTATTCGTGGCGAAATCTGTACCCAGCCAACTAGAGAAGGGGGAACTCGAGGTTATCCGAAGAGTGTACCGTGTCTCTAAGGAGTACACCCTCAGGCCGGCTGGGGTTGGAGAGAGGGCTTGTGATGCTCTCCCGAACCGCGCACCCTATGAAATAATGTGTTTATGAGCAACATGTGAGGGTCGGGCTTAAGTTTCCACTCCACCCCTTCTTCTGCACAGTGCTGAGGTTTTTTGACATAACACTGTGCCAACTAGTGCCTAAGTCGGTGCTCCTGATTATGGCCTTCATATACGTCTGCTCAGAGGTGAAGGGACTGATGAACATCAATGTCTTCAAGGCCCACTTCTAGATAAGCAAGCACGACCAGCATGGGTGGGTCGTGATTAGCTCTAGAGCGAAGAGGAGGCTGTTGAAAAAGAAGCCTTCCTCGATCAAGAAGTGGAAGAAGTCTTTCTTCTTCGTCCAAAGCGAGAGGAGCTTTGAGGTTCCACTCTCTTGGAGCCTGGACCATGCGAGCAAGTACAAGAAGACGCACCTCTTGCATCTCCTAGCTTTGAGGTTCCACTCTCTTGGAGCCTGGACCGTGCGAGCAAGTACAAGAAGACACACCTCTTGCATCTCCTAGACGTGAGCGTCCTATACGACAACGAGGAGTTACCGAGGCATAGCCTTTACCCTCGCTGCCCAGAGGGAACAATAGAGAGTGGTAACTTGGTGTCTGCTTTCATACTTGTTTATGCTTTGCTTTGCTTCTTTATGCTTCGCTTTACTTCCTTATGCCTTGCTTCATACTTATTTTTTTTGCTTGAGCAGAGATGGAGGCTATAACTATAGCCAGAGAGCGAGCGAGGAAGATAGCCCAGGAGAAGAAGAGGGCTGCCCAGACTGGGAAGCAGCCCGTGTAATCCCAAGGTTTGAGGAAGAGGCCACAGGCCCCCTCTCCTATCCTCATCGATGTGGAGAGCCCTACCGAGCTCTCTTCTAAACCGAGGGATGTCGCAGTCGAGCCTTAGCCAGAGAGTCGCGACCCCCATCCTCGTCCTAATGGGCTTCCTTTGGAGCCTGGGTCTTTATGCCCAACTGGGAAGTAAAGCTGAATGACTACGTCTTCGCTCACCCCAAGGTGGCTCGGGAGCACTTTGTCATAGGGATCCCATATCGGGATATGATCAAGCTTTTGAGGAAGCCGATCAAGGGCCTCTGATCTATTGTCGAGGTCCTGGCCTGTCAGGTAAGCATTTATCTTTGAGTTATTTTTGTTATTTCCTTTAGAGTTTCTTCTATTTCTTGGTAGCTAATGACTCTGCGCTTTGTTTCAGTCGAGCGTGGTGCAGGGAGTGTTATTGTGCGTTGCCTGGTCATGGCCAAGAAGTTGGACCGCTACCAGCAGAAGTTGGACGAGAGTTGTGAGCTCGTCTAGTAGCTGCAGAGGTCCCTGGAGGGGGCCAACCGTGCCAAAATTGAGGCCATGAAGGAAGGGATGCCCTGCAGCAGGAGAGAGACGTGTGATACCCGTATTCATAAATATTAAAAATTCATTTTTTATAAAATGACTCTTTTGAAAAATAAAAAAAAAGGGAAGGGTCCAGGTCCAGTGTAGAGAAGGAAAAAAAAAAAATAGTTTTACCATTTAAAAAAAAAATTTGTGGCGTGCAACACCTAGAAATCTAGGTGTTGCCTCAGTGGACACTAATCCTCAAATTGAGAATTGGTGGACACTGAGCACCATTTGAAGAAACAGTGCAACGGTTCCACCGTTAACAATTTGTATAAATTTTTTTTATTGAATTGATTTTACCAAATCCTATTTGTTTTCTTCAACCTCAAATCTAAACTACTCTATTTCTTTAAACACTTGGGGACTGAAATAAAAGTTGAAAGAGTAAAATTTTGAAGGGTTTATGAAAGAATTTTATAGAGAATCACGAGAAATAATAAGATGTATAGGGGATTGAGACAGAATTATTAGTGGTCAGGGATGAAGAAGGATGTAGCGGAGCATATTTCTAGATGTTTGACTTGTCAACAGGTGAAGTCTGAGAATAGAAATCCAGTAGGTTTATTACAACCTCTTCCAGTACTTGAGTGGCCATGGGAAAATGTGAGTATGAATTTTGTCTCTGTTTTTCCCTGTACTTAGAGAGGTCATGATGCTATATGGGTTATAGTAGATAGACTTTCTAAGTCTTTACATTTTCTTCTTATTAAAACTACATGGAGTCTTGAAAAGTTGGTTGAATTGTATGTAGCAGAGATTGTAAGATTACATGGAGTAACTTTGAGCATTGTGTTAGATAGAGATTCTAGATTTACCTCAAGATTTTGGAGAGGTTTTCAAGAAGCTTTGGGTACGCAATTACAGTTTAGTACAGCTTCTCATCCACAAACTGATGAGCAGACGGAGAGAATCATCATAATAGTAGAAGATATGCTGAGGGCAAGTGTATTGAGTTTCTTAGTGAGCTGGGATACTTATTTGCCTTTGATCGAGTTTGCATACAATAATTAGTATCAAACTAGTATTTGGATGGCACCATTTGAGGCTCTATATAGTAGGAGGTGTAGAACTCCAGTATGATGGGAAGAAGTTAGAGAGAGAAAAATATTTGGTCCAGAAATGATAGATCTGACTATTGAGATGATCAAACTGGTTAGAGAGAACCTTAAAGCAGCACAGAATAGACAGAAGGGATATGCTGATAATAGAAGATGACCTCTCGAGTTTCAGGTTGGTGACTAGGAATTTTTGAAGATATATCCGTGGAATGGTGTATTGAGGTTTAAAAAGAAGAGAAAGTTGAGTCCGAGATTTGTGGGGCCATATGAAGTGATTGAGAGAGTTGGATCAGACGCATATAGATTGGACTTGCCTCCTGAGTTAAAGAAATTACATAATGTATTTCATGTGTCACTTTTGAGAAAGTGCTTACACAATGAATCTCATAGTATCTCGAATTAGGCGATAGAACTTCAGGAAGATTTGACCTTAATGCAAGTACCAGCCAGAATTCTAGACAGAAAGAAACAAGTTTTACATAATAAAGTCATTCATTTGATTCAAGTATTGTGGCGAAACAAAGATATTGAAGAAATTACTTGGGAGCATGAAGCAAGAATGAGGAAAGAATACGTCTAACTTTTTCATGAATTAGGTAAGGAAATTTCGGGGACGAAATATTTGTAAGGTGGGTAGAATTGTAATACCTGTATTCGTAAAGTAAAGGTAAAGAAGTAATTTAATAAATATGACATAAAATTGAAATAATATATATGAAAAATTCGTTTTTCTTATTTATAAAATGATTCTTTTGAAAAGGAAAAAAAACGGAAGGGTCCAGGTCTAGTGTGGAGGAGGAAAAAAGAAAAAAAGTTTTACCATTTAAAAAAAAAATTGAGGCATGCAACACTTGGAAGTCTAGGTGTCGCCTCAGTGGCCACTAATCCTAAAATTGAGAATTGGTGGACACTAAACACCATTTGAAGAAACAGTGCAACGATGCCATCGTTAACAATTTGTATAAAAATTGTTTTATTGAATTGATTTTGCCAAATCATGTTTGGTTTTCTTCAACCTAAAATCTAAACTACTATATTTCTTTGAACACTTGGGGACTAAAATAAATGTTGGAAGAGTAAAATTTTGAAGGGGTTTACGGAAGAATTTTATAGAGAATCACGGAAAGTTCTAAGAAAAACAAAAGGTAATAACGTGAATTTTATTCTTGAAATTTAGCATACATGAAATTCCCGAAATTCAATGTAGGAATTTTGAAAGGGTGTCAATCATTAAGGAATTGAAGAATAAATTAGAAATTTTAATATAAATATTATGTCAGGTGTTGACGATCAGCAACCAGGGAAAATTGTTGAAAGAAGCAGGAAAGGCAAGGAGGTTATCGACGAATAGCTCTAAGTACTACGTGGTGAGTTAGATTTACTTTAAGTAATCAAGATAAATATGAAATAATAGTGATAATATTTTAATAAATTATTAATCTATGATTTGATGATAGATGAAAGTTGGTTGGTAGGTATGATAGGAATAATTGATATGTGGAAAATTATTATATGAGAAGTAATATTATTGGAATAATGAGTTGATTTAATAATGAAGGTGATAAATGAAATTCTTGACGAGTTATGGTTGATAAATTGGTATGATATATGAGAAAAAAATTTAGTGAAATTGATCAAATAATAATTTAAGAAGAAGCAAGATAGCTAAATTGAATGTCTGAATATATGCTTGTTTTTATATTATTGTTCATATGCATATTTCATATCATTGTTCATATGTATATGCATGAAATAAAAGAACCAGGAGGGGGCCGATCTAAATGAAAAACCGTGACAGTCGGTGTATGCTGGAAATAAATGAAAGCTGTAACAACCGGTATGTGCTGGAAATGAAAGAATCGGGAGAGGGCCAGTCTAAATGAAAAACTGTGATAGCCGGTGTATGCTGGAAATAAATGAAAACCGTGACAGTCGGTAGATGTTGGAAATAAAAGAACAGGAAGGGGGCCAGTCTAAATTAAAACATGTTGACATATGGGAAGATGTTCCTTATTAATAGTTCATGCATTGCATCTATTTTAAATATTGGTTTTTATTATTGAGATGCTAAAGTATTGTTTTCGATTGTAAATTTATTGATAAATGAATGAGTCTCATAGAGAGACAGATATAGTGGGAAAGAAATATAAAAGTATGATATGATAAGAACTATCTCAGTGATAGAATATATGCTGTTAACCTCATAACGAGGTAATTATGAGATATAATTGACGGTTTGAAGGTGAATAAATATATGAGAATAAGAGACTGATAAAGAATGGGGATTGTGATATGAGTAGTGATAATAGAATGCTATTATCAAATTATATGTGATATAGATGAATGAATATTGGAAGACTAATTATACAAATTGAATACTTCTAGTAAATTTAATTCAATGAGCTTGGGAATCTTACTCCTCATTGTTAAATAATTCTAGGTAGCAGGCAGGACAGATAGTTTGGTGAGCTGAGATTCAGACGAAGTCATTATCTATAAGCTACGTAGTCCACATCCTCAGACTAATGGAAAAAAAATATTTGTAAATATTCATGCATATTATGTTATATATAATGTTTAAGTTGAGATCTGAATGATGTATCTCCTATGTTGAGGGTTGAGGATTGATGTAATAATTGAAGTTGGTATTATTTTTATTGTTGCATATATGTGTCGTGCTGAGATTTTCAAAATGTGACAACACTGTCTTGGGGGTGGCCAACCCGGGATAGGTCGTTATAATTTTGGTATTAGAGCATTAGGTTTTATGATTCTATAGAATGCATAAGAATTTAAAGAAGTGGAAGATTTAAATAAACTATTTTTTAATGTAGAGTTTGAGGATGAAACATGGACATGCTAGAGCTAGAGGTAGAGTTCTGAATCAGAGGGGACATGGTAGACCCCCAATATTTAGAAGAAATGAACCAGAGGGGGAGGTGGAGTCTGTGGTTCCTACAAGGGACCAGGGTGCTAGTGCAGCTGGAACTAGTAGAGGTGTGATGAGTGCTAAATATTACATGTTTTAGCCCCTTAGTTTACATTAGTTGAGTTCTTAGTTATGTTTTTTGGTGCTATTTTATCTATTTTCTGTGTTTTTATAGGTTTTGGAATAAAATGAAGCACTATGGAAACTACAGGGCTTAAAGAGCAAAAGCTGAGGATGCCTAGTGTGATCGAGCGCACAGGACATGCGATCGATCACACCTGCGATCGTGCGCACAAGGCATGAGATCAATCACACCTGCGCTCAAGCGCACTAGACTTGCGATCGATCACAAGTGACTCACACATCCCACATTGGAGAGGAAACATTTGCAGTATCATATATATTGTAGCGCACTGTGATGCACTCGAGCGCAACAGGGCTGCGATCAATCGCAGTTGACCCACCATCCCACATCGGATAGGAAGCACTTACAGCGCGCGCCAGCCACATTGCATCGCACCATGCTGCGATCGATTGCACCATGCTGCGATCAATCGCAAGGGACAGTATCCCACATCGAATTTACAGCTCATTGTACTCCAGGAATTCCCTTATATAAACACTACCTCACTTCATTATTCAGTGTGTAGTCTGGTGGATTTCTACTAGCATTCTAGTAGATCTCCTAAAGGTTTTTGCAACCACCGGGGGAAGTGCTGCCCAACAGCGTGTGAAATTTCTCCCAATGTACAGTTAGTTTTAATTCTTTTAAAGTTTTTAATGCTTAGCACTTTTTATTATGAAATTTAGTTTCATGATCATGAGTGGCTAAAATCTTTAGCTGAGGTTGAAGATGAAGCCTCGCCATTGTTTAGCATTATATTTTCAAATATGTTCATACAATTTTGATATGTTTAGTTTAAATGTTCTATTTCAATTGTTTGAATAAATTCTTACGATTGATAGTTTTTAATTGCTCTGTTGGATATTCTGTGTGTTTCATCCGATGGATACATAGAATTCTTTTCATGGATTTCCTTTGTGATTTGTTAAAAATGGATACATTAGATGCTTTTGATTTAATTGGGATATTCGTTGTTTTTTGTTTAAAGTTGGATTCATGGAATGTTTTGATAGATTATTTTTATATAGAACATAAAGATATATGCTTTACTTTGGTTGGGTGGATTCAGAAACCTTAGTGTTTTCATCATTAGTTATTAAATCAATTTAGTTTAGTTTATATTTGTTTTGCAAAATATAATTCATAATTCGGAGCTAGGTTAAAATAAGTTTAGTTTAGATAAAAAGCTATTTTCACAACGCATTCCCTGTGGATTCGACCTCGCACTTGCACAACAATATATTGCAAACGACTCGTGCGCTTGCGAGTAATTTAAAACTCACAACAAGTTTTTGGCACCGTTGCCGGGGAATTGTTTTTGTTTGTGAAATTTTTGTCTAAATTGATTTTATTTTTCTACTAGTTTAATTAGCATTTTTGTTTTATTTTATTTTGCTGCTTCTGCTAGTTAGTTTGTTTTACTGTTTTCTGTTTGGTGTATGCTTGGTCGGAGATCCCTGAATTTAGAATTGACACCTTTAGATCCCGATTTAGAAAGAACTCTTAGGAGATAGAAGAAGTCACTTGCTGAACAAGAGACAATTGAGATGGGAGAAAACTTGAGGAACCAAGAGCAACCTGGAGCGTGGAACGTGGAACGTGGACTCCACCACGTCCCTGAGAGATTTGTTCACACCAGTTGTGACTAACTCATCTTCCTGCATCGTGTTGCCACCCACTAATACTACCCATTTTGATTTAAAGCCACATGTCATCCAACTCCTACCCTAATTTCATGGCTTAGATCTTGAAAATCCTTACAGCCATGTAAAGAAGTTCAAAGATATTTGTGCCACATTCAAGTTCCAGAACTTTTCTGAGGAGTCAGTCCATCTTAGAATTTTCCCTTTTTCTCTTCATGATAGAGCTAGGGCATGGTTGGATTCCAACACGTTCGGGTTTATTACATCTTGGGAAAATCTGCTTAGTAAATTCTATAATAAATTTTTCCCAATGTCTAGAGTAAATGAGTATCGAAAGAAGATTAGTTCTTTCACTCAGGAGGAGAATGAGAAGTTTTCTAAGAGTTGGGAGCGTTTTAAAGAGTTACTGATTAGATGCCCTCCACATGGATATGAGAATTGGAGACTTGTTCAGTTCTTCTACCAAGGGTTGACTCAACCCAACCGTAGCATGATCGAGACTATGAATGGGGGGCATTCTTAAGTCTGACAGGGGATGAAGCATACAAGGCATTGGACAAACTGTCCGACAACTCGCAGCAGTAGGATTTTTCAAGCTGTCGGGATAAGTCCATTCGTGCTCCGAGGAAAGAAGGCATCTATGAGATTAAGGAGGAGACTGACTTGAAGATAAAGATAGATGCTCTCACCAAGAAAATTGACGCTCTCACTATGGGAAAGTCCATCAATGCTGCCAATACAATTAATGACGATTGTTGTTCCATCTGTGCTAGTCCTATGCATTTAGCACATAATTGTCCATCTATGCCAGCTTTTGTCGAGTGTCCCACAGAACATGTAAACACTTTCAATGACTATCGGAGGCAATCAAGTGGATCCTACTCTGAGACTTACAATCCAGGGTGGCGGAACCACCCTAATTTTTCATGGAAGCAGAACCAATCACTGAATCAGGGAGGAGCCCCTCATCATGCTCACAATCAATACCCTCCTGGATTGCCTCCACCAATTCCAAGTCATGGTCGCTCAGTCCATCCAGCAGCAGCATCTGCTTACCATACTCTCACTCAAGCACCAACGCCGGTTTCACAGTTATTGGAGGACACCTTCAAGGAGTTCATGAAGATGACCGGCCAATCCATCAGTGAAGTGAGGAGTGCGACAATAGTAAACACCCAAGCAATTGCTAATCTAGAGAGTCAAATGGGGCAAATCGCAAGTCATTTGGGTGAAAGAGAAAAAGGAAAGTTCTCCAGTCAGCCCGTGCCCATCCCAAAGAGACAATTTATGGTTGGAAATTCATCAACTTCTATGCATGGGGAGGAACAAGTGCAATCGATTGTCACATTAAGGTCTGGAAGACAAGTGGACAATTGAGTGGAAGAGAGCCCTGCTATGCAGCAAGGGCAAGAAAGTGGCAACAAGGAGAAGAGAGATGCTGAGCCATCTACAGCCACTTCTACTGTGAATGACCCTCCTAGGTCGTTTGTACCTAAAGCACCTTACCCTGAGAGATTACAAGCGTCCAAGAAAGGAGGGAAGTTTGAAGAAATTCTGGAGGTGTTTAAGCAAGTCCAAATCAATATTCCACTTTTGGACGCCATCGAGCAAGTGCCATCATATGCCAAGTTCTTAAAGGACTTGATCACTATCAGGAGGAGGACGAATGTCCCGAAGAAGGCATTTTTTACCAAGCAGGTTAGCTCAATCCTTCAGTGCAAGCTGCCGATCAAGTTTAAGGACTCAGGGTGTCCTACCATCTCTTGCATGATAGGAGTCAGCTAGATTAAGAGGGCTCTATTGGACTTAAGATCCAGTGTGAATCTTCTATCCTATTCAGTCAATTTTCAGTTGGGGTTAGGAGAATTAAAGCCCATATCCACAACACTTCAATTGGTTGACAGGTCAGTGAAAATACTACGGGGAGTAGTTGAGGACGTTTTGATAAAGGTAGATCAGTTTTATTTCCCCATGGATTTTATTGTGCTAGATACAGAGCCGATCCAGAATATAGGGATTCAGATACCGGTGATTCTAGGGCGACCATTCTTAGCCACGGCTAACGCCCTAATCAATTGTAGGACAGGGGTGATGAAGATTTCCTTTGGAAATATGACAGTGGAGTTGAATATTTTTGATATCACTAAGAAACCACTGGAATTTGCTGAAGTGAGAAATATATGCTTAATAGAGGAGATTATTGAAGAGACGGTGGATGAATCAAGCATGGAGGACCTCCTGGAGGCATGCTTTGCTCAGTTTGGAGAGGATCTGGATTTGGATAAGTTACTTGAGCAAGCAAATGCCATTTTAGAGTCTGCTCCTATGGAGAGTAGTGAGAAGGAAGAGACTGAAGAACTTGAGCCTCCTAAGAAGGAACTTAAACCTTTACCAGACAATCTTCAGTATAAGTTCCTAGGTCCAACAGAGTCTTTGCTTGTGATTATAGCTTCAGATTTGGTTAAGGCTCAAGAGGAGAAATTATTAGATGTTTTGAGAGAGCACAAGGAAGCTATAGGCTGGACTATTGAGGATATCAGGAGAATCATCCTCTCGTTGGTAATGCACAAGATACATTTGGAGGAGAATGCCAAGCCATCAAAGAAGCCACAAAGAAGGCTCAACCCAGCTATGCAAGAGGTTGTGAGGGCAGAAGTAATTAAGCTGTTAGATGCAGGGATCATTTATCCCATCTCTGATAGCAAGTGGGTAAGCCCGATTCATATCGTGCCCAAGCGAGCTGGATTAACCATAGTGAAGAATAAGGACGACCAGTTGGTGCCAACGCGTGTTCAGTCAGGGTGGAGAGTGTGTATAGACTACCATAAACTGAACGCTTCGACAAGGAAGGATCATTTTCCACTCCCATTTATTGATCAGATGGTGGAGCGTTTGGCTGGGCACGAGTATTATTGTTTTTTGGATGGTTATTCTGGATATAACCAGGTCCCCATGGAGCCCGAAGATCAGGAGAAGACAACATTTATCTGTCTTTTTGGGACATTCGCCTACCGTCGCATGCCCTTTGGGTTATGCAATGCACCTGTTACTTTTCAACGGTGCATGGTCAACATATTCTCTGACATGGTGGAGCATTCTTTAGAGATTTTCATGGATGACTTCTCCGTCTTTGGTTCATCATTTGAGGAGTGTCTGCACCATCTCACTTTGATTTTAGTGCGGTGCAAGGAGAAGAACCTGGTGCTTAATTGGGAGAAGTGCCATTTTATGGTTAAGCAAGGTATTGTACTGGGGCACTTCATATCCCATCGGGGGATTTAGGTCGACAAAGTGAAGGTGGACCTGATTTCCAACCTTCCACCTCCACGTACAGTGAAGGAGGTTCGTTCTTTTCTGGATCATGCAGGATTCCACAGGCGATTTATCCAGAATTTTAGCAAGATCACCCGGCCCTTGTGCAAGTTATTAATGAAGGATGCCCCATTTGTATTTGATGAAGATTGTAAGAAAGCATTTGGGGATCTGAAGAAGATTCTGACGTCCACACCCATTATTCAGCCACCCAACTGGGGTGTGCCTTTTGAAATTATGTGTGATGCATCAAACTATACTGTTGGAGTTGTTTTGGGGCAGTGTGTTGATAAACTTACTCATGTTATCTATTATGCAAGTCGAACTTTAAACGACGCACAACTCAATTACTCTACTACTGAGAAGGAGTTGCTAGTAGTCGTTTTTGCATTAGATAAGTTCAGATCCTACTTGTTAGGATCTAAAGTCATTATCTACTAGGACCATGCAGCATTGAAGTGTCTTTTCTCTAAAAAAGATGCTAAATCTCGTCTTATCCGATGGATCTTGCTACTTCAAGAGTTCGACATAGAGATTCGGGATAAGAAAGGTTCCGAAAATGTGGTGGCGGACCATTTGTCTAGGTTGATAGTGGATTTCAGTAAGGCCGCCACTCTCATTTCTGAGACCTTTCCTGATGAGCAATTGATGCACATTGCTCACAATCTCGCGCCATAGTTTTCTGATATAGTGAACTATCTTGTCACCGGTCAAATGCCTTTACATTGGGGGCGATAAGATAAATCAAAGCTTTTGGCCATGGTAAAACATTTTTTCTGGGATGATCCTTACCTGTTCAAGTATTATCGCGATCAGATCATCAGAAGGTGTATACTTGAGTATGACCAATCTAATGTCATCACCTTTTGTCATGATCATGCTTGTGGAGGCCATTTTAGTGCTAAAAAGACCACTGCGAAGATTTTGCAGTGCGGATTCTATTAGCCTACCCTATTCCGAGACTCTCACACTTACTGTGTATCTTGTGAGCGTTGCCAAAAGCTAGGGAGTATTTCTAGGAGGAATATAATGCCCCTCAACCCCATTCTGATTGTTGAGATTTTTGATGTGTGGGGCATTGATTTTATGGGACCTTTCCCAAACTCCTTTGGCTATCTGTACATTCTAGTTGCTGTGGACTATCTGTCCAAATGGGTGGAAGTAGTTGCATGCAAGACCAATTACCATAGAGTTGTCGTCCAGTTTTTGAAGAACAATATCTTTGCTCGTTTTGATACGCCTCGAGCAATTATAAGTGATGGAGGTAAGCACTTTTGCAACAGGATTTTTGAGCAGTTGATGAAGAAGTATTTCATTACACACAAAGTTGCAACCTCGTATCACCCACAGACGAGTGGACAAGTGGAAATTTCCAATCGCGAGATTAAGTATATTTTGGAGAAAACTGTGAACCATAATAGAAAGGACTGGTCTCTGTGATTGACTGATGCACTGTGGGCATATCGAACAGCATTCAAGACGCCAATTGGCATGTCTCCATATCGTATTGTGTACGAAAAAGCCTGTCACCTTCCAGTCGAATTAGAGCATAGAGCCTATTGGGCTATCAAACAGTTGAACTTTAATCTTTTGAAGGTTGGCTCCCAAAGGAAGCTCCAACTCAATGAATTAGAGGAGCTGCGAAATGATGCATATGAGTGTTCACGGTCATACAAAGCACAAATGAAGAAAACTCATGACCAAAACATTTTGAGACGAGCTTTTGAGCTGGGTCAAAAAGTTCTTCTTTACAACTCACGCCTGCATTTTTTCCCAGGCAAGCTCAAGTCTCGATGGACCGGCCCCTTTATTATTCGGTCAGTTTTTCCTCATGGGGCCATCGAGATTGAGGATCCAAAGAATGGTAGCACTTTCAAGGTAAATGGACAGAGGCTAAAACCATTCTTGGAGTTGAGGAGTCCGGACATTGAGACGATATTGTTGACGGATCCTATTTACTCTGATTGAGGGTCATCTACTAAGGAGAGTCTGGCTGAAGACTTTAAACTTAGCGCTCATGGGAGGCACCCCACAACTTATCCTTTTTATTTGTTTATTATTTTACATATTTATGATTAATGTTTGTTTCCAGTATTTTTTGTTTTCCAGTCTTTATTTTTCAGGGACAACACGTATTTCAGATCAAGTTTGGGGGTATGCCATGAGTCATACCAGTCCAGACAGTTCTTCATATCCCAGGTCAACTCTTTCCATATTATTCACACATTGGGGTCAATGTGCAATTTAAGTTTGGGGGTATGAGAGACACATTACACACACTTTGTCCTAATTTGTTGTTGTTTTTTTAATGCATGCTCATGTTATTTTGAAATTTTGGTTGATCTAAACAATTTCTGTGATGTGATTCATTGGTGAGCTTAAATTTTGGAACACATGATCTGTTGATAAAGTTTTAAAATTTAGTTACTTACTTAAGGCATTTGCTAATTCACATGTTTGATCTCTAATCTAACACGAGCACATTAGTACGCATTATGTGAGGTATGACATGTACGTTTCTGTCTTAATTGAAACTGGATGAATTGTTGGATTAACACTTTGGCATATAAAAAAAAATGAAAATGATGATCATAAATAAACTTTTCACTGTGTAACTGGACCTCTTGCCTCAGTAAGCAGTGAGTGTTCACGTCAAAAGGTTGGAATTTTGTTTAATAGTATTAAGGCCAGTTTAATTTCCTAGCCTTTTTGACTCAAATTAGTAAGTCCTAAGGGGTGTCTGTACACCTAATGCCCTAAAACCATCTGGTTTAGGAGTCATTGACTCAACACTCGCTACATGGGTCAATTAGAAAGCTTAAGGAAACTAAACATAGCAGAGCCTTATAATAAAAATAAAAATAAAAAATAGAAGAAAATAAAAACTATGCCATTTTCGTTCATTCTGATAGGAAATGTGGTGAATCTTGAGACATAGAGACCTTACACATTGGACTCATTCGAAAGCTTCATTTTTATTTGCTAATTCACTTTGCACTGAGTCAGACTTATGATGCATTAACCTGCCTTTTGTAAGTAATTAGATTTTAACATTTTTATTCATTGCGAAGATGGGTTTATCTTTTTAAGCTTGCTTATGAATCATTATCATGGTGGTGTGTGCTCCTAAAATCTTTGGATACCATGAGTTATGAACTTATCTTTATATTCTTTGTTTTTCATATAGTTTTTAGTTTCGTATTGCTATGAGACTAGCAATATGTAAGTTTGAGGGTATTTGATGAGTGCTAAATATTATATGTTTTAGCCCCTTAGTTTACATTTGTTGAGTTCTTAGTTATATTATTTCGTGCTATTTTATCTATTTTCTGTGTTTTTATAGGTTTTGGAATAAAATGAAGCAATATGGAAACTACATGGCTTAAAGAGCAAAAGCTGAGAATGCCTAGTGCGATCGAGCGCACAGGACATGCGATCGATCGCACCTGCGATCGTGCGCACAAGGCATGAGATCAATCGCACCTGCGCTCGAGGGCACCAGACTTCCGATCGATCGCAAGTGACTCGCACATCCCATATTGGAGAGGAAACATTTGCAGTATCATATATTTTGTAGCGCACTGTGATGTATTCGAGCACAACAGGGCTGCGAACGATCGCAGTTGACCCGCCATCCCACGTCGGATAGGAAGCACTTACAGCGCGCGCCAGCCACATTGCATCGCACCATGCTGCAATCGATCGCACTATGCTGCGATTGATCGCAATGGGCAGTATCCCACATCGAATTTACAGCTTATTGTACTCCGAGAATTCCCTTATATAAACACTACCTCACTTCATTATTCAGTGTGCAGTCTGGTGGATTTCTACTTGCATTCTAGTAGATCTCCTAAGGGTTTTTGCCACCATCGGGAGAAGTGCTGCCTAACAGCGTGTGGAATTTCTCCCAACGTACAGTCAGTTTTAATTCTTTTCAAGTTTTTAATGCTTAGCACTTTTTATTATGAAATTTAGTTTCGTGATCATGAGTGGCTAAAATCTTCAGCTGAGGTTGAAGATGAAGCCTCACCATTGTTTAGCATTATATTTTCAGATATGTTCATACAATTCTGATATGTTTAGTTTAAATGTCCTATTTCAATTGTTTGAGTAAATTCTTACGATTGATAGTTTTTAATTGTTCTGTTGGATATTCTGTGTGTTTCATCCGATGGATACATCGAATCCTTTTCAATTAAATTGGATTTCCTTTGTGATTTGTTAAAAGCGGATACATTGGATGCTTTTGGTTTAATTGGGATATTCATTGTTTTTTGTTTAAAGTTGGATTCATAGAATATTTTGATAGATTATTTTTATATAGAACATAAAGATATATGCTTTACTTTGGTTGGGTGGATTCAGAAACCTTAGTGTTTTCATCATTAGTTATTAAATCAATTTAGTTTAGTTTATATTTGTTTTGCAAAATATAATTCACAATTCGGAGCTAGGTTAAAATAAGGTTAGTTTAGATAAAAAAACTATTTTCACAATGCATTCCCTGTGGATTCGACCTCGCACTTGCACAACACTATATTGCAAACGACTCGTGTGCTTGCGAGTAATTTAAAACTCACAACAAGGTGAGAGAGAATTTAAGATTAGGAGGGATGAGTTGAGAGAAGTCCTTGATCATGCGATAAAGAGAAAAATGTAGCAGAAGAAAGGGCTGATAATTTGCTGAGGAGATTAGAGGGAAAGGGATATAATAGAACTTGATGTGGTGAGGCAAGAGGTTCATGAGGGAGAAGGTGTGTTTGCTCATGAAATGCAAGAGGATTGTTTTATGAGATTTCTTAAGTTTAACTCTAGTCTTTTATAGGATCTATAAATCTTGTGGAAACTAAGTAGTGGATTAGACATATTGAGAAATATTTTGAAGTCTTACTAGTGACAAATAGACAAAATGTTTCTTTTGCTTCATTTATGCTAGAAGGTGGGGCTTCTCAATGGTGGGAGGATATTCTACCTAGGGTGAGTACACAGGTAGAACAACCTTTAACTTGATGTAAGTTTAAGGATGAGTTCTTTGCAAAATATTTCCCATATACATTTCGGGCATAGCAGGAGAAAGATTTTATTCATTTAAGGCAGAATACCTTGTCTGTGGCTGAGTATGATAGTGGATTTATGGCCCTGTTGAGGTTTTTACCTGAGTTAGTAAATACGGAGGGGAGGAAATGTAAGTGATTTTTAGATGGGTTACACTTTAAAATTCGATCTAAACTTTCTTACATGGGTATTGGGAATTATGCTATAATGGTGGATAAAGCATTATAGATTGAGAAGGATTAGCTGAAGAGGTTTTGATTTGAGGGACCTAGAGGTGGTGGCAGTATGAGTTTGCAAGGTGGGAGACCACCTCAGAGGGGGCGTTCCTTGTCACAATAAACTGTAGTACAGAGTCAGAGGTAAGCATGATCTATTACTTCTGAAGCTCAGAGTAATATCAATGGGACCCCTAGTTTGAGAGATAGGCTATGGGAACTGGGAGTTATGGTAGAGGAGTAAGTATGCCGTCAAGGGGAAGTAGTAATCTGATATATGAACAAAAGCCAAAAGTTTGCTTTAAATGTAATAAGATAGGGCATATAGCTTAAAATTGTCCTACTCTGATGTGCTTTGTATGTTGTGAGGGAGGACATAGAAGTATAGATTGTCTGGTGGAGAAATCTGTTGAAATAGGTGCTGGGGGTGTTGGGAGAAGACAGGTAGAGAGAGGTGGTGGATCAAGGAGTGTGCGGGGTAGAGGATCAGTAGCTGAGAGAGGATGCGGTGGTCAGTTACAGCCCAGAGACAGCAGAGTCTATGCATTGACTCAACATAACGCACAAGCCACTCCTGATGTTGTTATGAGTATCATATATATCCTTGGTAGGCTAGCTAGATTATTGATTGATCCGGGTGCAATCTATTCTTTTGCACCCAGTGTTTATATGAAATCTATTAATGGTAGTACTAGTCCTTTGATGCATACAATTATTGTTGAGGTTTCTACTGGGGATAGGGTAAATATAAGGACAGTTTATCGAGGTTGTGAGATTAATATGGCTGATAGAGAATTTGAAGTTGATTTACTACCTTTAGATATGACAGATTTTGATTTTATTCTGGGGATGAATTGGTTATCTGCATATCATGCTTGGGTATATTGTTTTAGAAAGAATGTGATGTTCAAAATACTTGGACAGGAGGAGTTTAATTTTCAGGGAGAATATAAAATACTTACAAATTGTCTTATTTCTGCCCTGACTGCTAGTAAATGGTTGAAGAAGGGTTATGAGGGGTATTTGACATATGTGGTGAATTCTAGTAAGGATGTTAGGAAGTTAGACAGTGAAGGATTTTTCTGATGTATTCCCTGAAGAGTTGTCTAGTTTGCCTCCCAATAAGGAGATTAAGTGACACTCCAGAATCAGCATCCATATCTATAGCACCTTATAGAATGGCACTAGTTGAATTGAGAGAGTTGAAAGTTCAGCTTAAGGAGTTGCTAGATAAATAGTTTATTCGATCTAGTATGTCACCTTGGGGAGCCACTGTGTTGTTTGTCAAGAAGAAGGATGGGACAATGAGGTTGTGTATTGATTATAGATAGTTGAATAAGATCATTATCAATAATAGATATCATTTGCCCAGGATAAATGATTTATTCTAGCAATTACAAGGAGCTAGGGTATTTTCTAAGATAAATCTGAGATCAGGTTATCATCAATTGAGAATAAAGGAGGGGGATGTACCTAAAACTACTTTTAGGACATGTTATGGCCATCATGAGTTCTTTATGATGCCATTTGGGTTGACTAATGCTCCTGCAACATTTATGGATCTAATGAATCATGTGTTTAAACCATTCTTGGATAGATTTGTGATTGTGTTTATTGAAGATATTCTGGTATATTCCAAGAATGAAGAGGAGCATATGCAACATTTAGAGATAATGTTGGAAATTCTAAGGAGAGAGAAATTATATGAAAAGTTCTCTAAGTGTGAGTTTTGGTTAAGTGAAATATCTTTTTTGGGGCATGTTGTGTCAAGAGAGGGAACAATAGTTGACCCACAGAAAGTAAAAACAGTGTTGAATTGAGAAAGACCCACTAGTGTAATTGAAATTAGAAGTTTTTTTTTGTGGTTGGCTGGTTACTATAGGAGGTTTCCAAAAATTTTCTATGATTGCTGGACCATTGACTAGATTGACCAGGAAGGAAGTGAAGTTTAGGTGGTCAAAAGAATGTGAGAGAAGTTTCCAGCTGTTGAAAGAAAAATTGACTACTGCCCCGGTATTAGTGCTTCTTTATGGTGATGAAGGATTTGTGGTATATAATGATACGTCACATCAGGGGTTGGGATGTGTGTTGATGCAACATGGGAAAGTTATAGCTTATGCTTCTTGGCAATTGAAGAACCCTGAGAGAAATTACTCGACTCATGATTTAGAATTGGCTGCTGTAGTTTTTGCTTTGAAGATTTGGAGACATAATTTGTATGGAGCCAATTGTGAAATTTTTACTAATTATAAAAAGTTTGGCGCATTTACCTACTCAGAAAGAGTTGAATTTGAGGCAGAGGAGGTGGATGGAGTTTATTAGTGATTATGTCTATACAATTTATTATCATCTAGGAAAGGCTAATGTAGTAGCTGATGCGTTAAGTAAAAAGGCGACTGGAAAATTAACTGCTATTGGGAGTCATAATACTAGCTTAATGATAGAATTAAGAAAAATGAGAATGCAGTTAAGTGTCAATGATAGATGAGTATTGATGGAAAATATAGTAGTACAATATTCTATTATTGATCGTTTATTACAGATGTAGGGTAGAGATAAAGGGATAGAGAAGATCAGACAGGAAGTATTGAGTGGGAAGCTGACTGAGTTTAGAATTAGAGAAGACAGTATGGTGGTATTGGGGCATAAAGTTTGTGTTCCCAATGATGTGGAGATGAGAAAGAAGATACTAAGGTTGCCTCAAGATTCTGTATATTCTGTGCACCCGGGAAATAATAAGATGTATAGGGGATAGGGACAGAATTACAGGTGGTCAGGGATGCAGAAGGATGTAGTATAACATATTTCTAGATGTTTGACTTGTCAACAGGTGAAGTTTTAGAATAGACATCCAATAGGTTTATTATAACCTCTTCCAGTACCTGAGTGGCCATGGGAAAATGTGAGTATGGATTTTGTCTCTGGTTTTCCCCATACCCAGAGAGGTCATGACGCTGTATGGGTTATAGTAGATAGACTTTCCAGGTCTTCACATTTTCTTCCTATTAAAACTACCTGGAGTCTTGAAAAGTTGGCTGAGTTGTATGTTGCAGAGATTGTAAGATTACATGGAGTACCTTTGAGGATTATATTAGATAAAGATTCTAGATTTACCTCTAGATTTTGGAGAGGTTTTCAAGAAGCTATGGGTACGCAATTTCAGTTTAGTACAACTTCTTATCCACAAACTAATGGGAAGACGAAGAGAATTATCATAATACTAGAAGATATGTTGAGGGCAAGTATAGTTTCTTAGTGACCTGGAATGCTTATTTGCCTTTGATCGAGTTTGCATACAATAATCAGTATCAAACTAGTATTGGGATGGCACCACTTGAGGCTTTATATGGTAGGAGGTGTAGAACTCCAGTATGCTGGGAAGAAGTTGGAGAGAGAAAGATATTTGGTCCAAAAATGATAAATCTGACTACTGAGAGGATCAAACTGGTTAGAGAGAACCTTAGAGCAGCACATAACAGATAGAAGGGATATGCTGATAATAGAAGACGACCTCTTGAGTTTCAGGTTGGTGACTGGGTATTTTTGAAGATATCTCCGTGGAAGGGTGCATTGAGGTTTAAAAAGAAGGGAAAGTTGAGCCCGAGATTTATGGGGCCATATAAAGTGATTGAGGGAGTTGGAATAGTAGCATATAGATTGGACTTGCCTCCATAGTTAAAGCAATTATATAATGTGTTTCATGTGTCACTTTTGAGAAAATGCTTACACGATGAATCTCATAGTATCTCGAATTAGGCGATAGAACTTTAGGAAGATTTGACCTTTATGCAAGTACCAGCCAGAATTCTAGACAGAAACAAAGATGGTGAAGAAATTACTTGGGAGCCTGAGGCAATAATGAGGAAAGAATACCCCAAACTCTTTTATTAATTAGGTAAGGAAATTTCAGAGACGAAATTTTTGTAAGGTGTGTAGAATTGTAATATCTGTATTCGTAAAGTAAGGGTAAATAAGTAATTTAATATATATGAAAAATTCATTTTTTTATAAAATGATTCTTTTGAAAAAGAAAAAAAAAACGGAGGGGTCCAGGTCCAGCGTGGAGAAGGAAAAAAGAAAAAAAAAGTTTTGCCATTTTAAAAAAACATTGTGGCATGCAACACTTGGAAGTCCAGGTGTTGCCTCAGTGGACACTAATCCTCAAATTGAGAATTCGTGGACACTGAACACCATTTGAAGAAATGGTGCAATGATGCCACCGTTAACAATTTGTATAAAAATTGTTTTATTGAATTGATTTTACCAAATCATGTTTGGTTTTCTTCAACCTCAAATCTAAACACTTGGAAAAATTAGGGAGACAATTTTGGTAATTATACTAGAAAAGATCCAATCATACCATATAAAGAATAAGCTTTTATTTTCTACTATTTTTTTGCAAGACTCCACCCTTGTTAACACATCATCTTTAGATTTGCTCGATCACAAAAGGACATGTCAACAATGTGTGTAAGTTAATATTAGTAAAAAGTCTCATAATCTCACGTGGATTACATGTGTTTTTTTATTGCGAGACGAGCTTAAAAATAACGTGTTAGATTTATCTTCCAATCACATTTAAACTATAAAAAAAAAATAATAATAAAAGCTGAACACCCCCACCCCCAAAAGAATCACTAACAGAAGAAGAATTAAACATATATACCGATTTTCACTAGCTCTTCAAGAAACTTGTGGACTACTGTTGAGTTTTTCTTTACTCCTGCCTCTTTAGGTTCCTTAATTAAGCTCTGTGTTTAAAGTTATAATTAATAAATGTTGAAAGAGTAAAATTTTGAAGGGGTTTACAGAAGAATTTTATAGAGAATCACGTGAAGCTCTAAGAAAAACAAAAGGTAATAACGTGAATTTTATTCTTGAAATTTAGTGTGGGAATTTTCAAAGGGTGTGAATTATAGAGGAAGTGAAAAATAAATTAGAAATTTTAATATAAATATTATGTTTGGTGTTGACGATCAGCAACCGAAAAAATTGCAGAAAGGAGCAAAAAAAGTAAGGAGGTGATCCACGAATAGCTCTAAGTGCTACGTGGTAAGTTAGATTTACTTTAAGTAATCAAGATAAATATGAAATATATAGTGATAATATTTAAATAAATTATTAACCTATGATTTGATGATAGATGAAAGTTGGTTGATAGGTGTGATAGGAATAACTGATATATGGAAAATTATTATATGAGAAGTAATATTATTGGAATAATGAGTCGATTTAATAATGAAGGTGATAAATGAAATTCTTGACGAGTTATGGTTGATAAATTGATATGATATATAAGAAAAATAATTTAGTGAAATTGATCAAATAATAATTTGAGAAGAAGCAGGATAGCTAAATTGAATGTCTGAATATATGCTTGTTTTATATTATTGTTCATATGCATATTTCATATCATTATTCATATGTATATGCATGAAATAAAAGAACCGGGAGGGGACCGGTCTAAACGAAAAACTGTGACTGCTGGTGTATGTTGGAAAAAAATGAAATCGTGACAGGCGGTAGATGCTGGAAATAAAAGAACCGGGAGGGGGCCGGTCTAAATTAAAACATGTTGAAATGTGGGAAGACGTTCCCAATTAATATTTCTTGCATTGCATATGTTTTAAATATTTATTTTTTTATTATTGAGATGTTAAAGTGTTGTTCTCGATTGTAAATTTTTTGGTAAATGAATGAGTCTCAAAGAGAGGCAGATATAGTGGGAAAGAAATTTGAAAGTATGATATGATAAGAACTATCTCAGTGATAGAATATATGTTGTAAACCTCATAACGAGGTAATTATGAGATATAATTGATGGTCTCATGGTGAATAAATATATGAGAAGAAGAGATTGATAAAGAATAGGGTTGTGATATGAGTAGTGATAATAGAATGATATTATCAAATTATATGTGATATAGATTACTGAATATTGGAAGAGTAATTATACAAATTGAGTACTTCTAGTAAATTTAATTCACTAAGCTTGTGAAGCCCACCCCTCATTGTTAAATAATTTCAGGTAGTAGGCAGGACAGATAGTTTGGTGAGCTGAGATTCAGAAGAAGTCATTATCTATAAGCCACATAGTCCACATCCTCAGACTAATGGAAATAAAAAATATATATATATATATATATGTAATATTCATGCATATTATGTTATATATTATGTTTAAGTTGAGCTCTGAATGATGTATCTCCCCTGTTGAGGGTTGAAGATTGATGCAATAATTGCAGTTGGTATTATTTTTATTGTTGCATATGTGTTGTGCTGAGATTTTCAAAATGTGACAACATTATCTAGGGGGTGGCCAACCCACGATGGGTCGTTACAAGACGCGACCATGACTTTTGAGTAGTGGCTAAGGGAGGAGGCGGCAGAGGCCATGAAGAGAGCCATGGAGGAGGCCTTGGCCACCTTCAAGGACTCCGCCTTTTATCGAGAGGCCGTTGATGAGGAGGCTGGCCAATAATTCTTTTAGGGCTTCTCGGTGGCAAAGAAGAAGGTTGAGGCTCTTTATCCTCAGGTACACTTCTCGACGCTCAAGCTCAGCACTTCTGGGGATGAGGAGGGAGCCATGGCCAACTGCTCTGATGGTGAAGGGTAGACTCAGCAGGGTGCTGCCAAGGCGGAGGCCACATCAGAGGGGGAGGACGTCCCCTGAGGAGTTTAGTTTTTCTTTCAAGGCTATTTTCTGCCTCTCTTTTTTTTGGTTGTAAATAGAGGCCAATAGTGCATTCCTTTTATGTTCTTGCATGTTTTAGTAAAACTTCTAGCTTCTTTCTTGTTGTCTCTTGTAACTTTTAAAATTTATGCTTTAATTTTCATTAACAACCGAGGCATTCATGAGTTACACATGGGAGGTGTACACTATTGGTGGAATTTAAAGAGGTTTCTCGCGTTCTAAGTGCGGGAGATGGGCTTGCTGTTTAACTCCTCGAGCTCGATAGTGTCAGCCCCCATACTCTTTTGATGCGATACGAGCCTTGATAAGTGCTTAAATATTCGTATTTAAGCCCCTTAATTTACATGTGTTAAGCTCTTTGTCTATACGTTTTAGTCTGTTTTACTTCATTTTGTGTGTTTCACATGTTTTTATAGGTCTTGGAGAAAAAGAAAGCAGTTTTGGCACTTAAGGGAAGAAGCCTGAAAATCCTGAAGCAGCTTCTGGTCAAAGTGCAATCGATCGCACTACTGCCTGCGATCATTCGCGCACATGAAGGATCGAGTGCAGCAACGCGATCGAGTGCAAGATGCATGCAATCGAGCGCACATGTACGGGCGTGAACAGTAAACTGCAGAACCCTATTTTGGAAATAACCTTATTTTGGAAATAAATGAGTTTTGTGTTTTAGGAAAGTTTAGGAACTCATGAGCTTTCTAGGACTACTCAAGCCCTATAAATACACCTGTAAAGCACACACAAATTATCACTTCTTTTATCCCTTCTTTTATCTTTCAATCTTCTTTTAGTTTTAGGTCGGGAGGCCGGAGGCCGGACGAGCTCGAAGGAAGAGATTGTGGAGACGAATTGACGACTCTTCTCCATAATGTTTTCGGGTTTCTTCTTTCCTTTTTATTTTATTATGTGTAATTAAATTCTTAGTAGGGCTTGGTTGAAGCCCTAATTATGTTTACTCAATAAATTTAGTATTGGCACCTTTGCGATATTTATGTTGTGTTGCTTAACTTGATTAATACCTGCTTTTATTTAAATTCCTCATATGTATATGTCTGATCAATATGTGCATGTGGTATGGACTTGTTAGTTAGATCAATTTGGATGACCGAGTCTTGGGTCTGACATTAGTAACAAAAGATATCCACATCGGATTCTTGGGTTAATCAACATGGGAAACCGGGAGTAGATACTATGCCCTAGGTCCCGTGTGGTTATCGATTTCCACAGATCCTATGCTCTCTTAAGGAACAACTCAGCATACACCATGTTGAATCCCTTGAAAGAGAAAAGAGTTATAGTAGATACCATGCCTTACTCGTTGCTTAGGGAGATCAATAGCTTAAGGAGTAGATACCATGCCCTTAGGTTGACAAACATTAAGTATTCATGACATGAGTAAAGAATTGGCATACTGTTATATTATGGTAGCATAATTAGTGGTGGATATCAAGTCCCTACGCCTTTATCCTTATTATTTTATCTTTATCAAAATCAACTCTTTTATTATTTCTATCTTTTTACATTACGAATATAATTCTAAAACGAAATTCACCAATCCCTGTGGAGATGATCTTGCTTTCGCATACTATACTACTAAGTTGACCTTGTGCACTTGCAAATAAAACGAGTGCGGTTATTCGCCCATTAATTTAGGTGGATAATCGCTCAACAAGTTTTTGGCACCATTGTCGGGGATTGTGCTAAATTTCTTTTAGGAATTATATTCGTTAGTTTTATTTTATTTTATTTTATTATGTTCCATTTTATTTTTATTGTTATCACAAATCATATTTATTCATTCTTTTCGTTTTCTATTTTTGTTCAGGTGTGCAGAAGAGGAGTCTCTATCCTCATTGCGATCGAGCGCACTACTTGGTGCGATCGATCGCAAGCCCAGTGCGATCGAGCGCAGTTCAGGGTGCGCTCGAGCGCAAAAGGTCTATAGAGTACCCGAGCAACAGTACTAAAACTGCTGCACTGAAGCGGTTTAATTGATTCAACCAAGGGAGAAGCACCAATTGCGGAAGCTAGATATGCTTGTCTAGATGCTATGGAGAGGAAGCTAGATATGCTTGTAGAAGTCATGATTGCTCGGATTGCCTCACCTAGGCCACAAGCTACACCACTCCAGGTATGTGCTATTTGTAGTCATTTTGAGCACACTATTGAAACTTGTCCTTTATATTCATCTGCAGATCAAGAGCAAGCAAACTATGTGGGACCAAACAACTACAATCCATATGCAACTACCTACAATCCAGAATGGCAAAACCACCCCAACTTCTCATGGATCCACAATCAAAATGCATGGAACCTTCAAGGGTAACAAAGAAACTTCCAACCAGCAGCCCAATCAGTTCCGAAAGCAAAGGAGAGCGACCTAGAGAGCATTGTTAGGCAACTGGCAGTTCAACAACAACAACTAATAACATCACAAGAGCAGTTCATGACTGGGAAAAGGCAAATAAATGCAAGGCATGAGCAAGCTATTCGAAGATTGGAAGTCCAAGTGGGGCAATTAACTAAGGAGCTAAGTGAAAGAAAGCAAGATGAACATCTAGCCCAAACAATACATACTCCAAGTGTTGTTGAGGAAGAATTTCCAGTCCATCACATTGATCCATTAGAAACTACTCTTACCTATAGTGTCACAAGATTGGATATCGAGCCAGAGTTTAAGGCTGTTACTGATGACATCATCAAAACTGTGCACCTCCTTAATGCCTTTCCAAAGCCTCCAAGTAAGTACACCGATTCATTTGAAATTCTTGGGCCTACTAATACTATTTTCCCTTCTATTGTCCAGGCACAGAATTTGGAGTTGAAGCGATTGCCAAAGCACTTAACTTATGCTTATATGGGAGAGAATAAGACACTACCTGTGCTAGTTGCTGCAAATCTTAGTTTTGGGGAAGAATAAGGCTTGGTCCGGCTGAAGACGTTAAACTTAGCGCTCATGGGAGGCACCCCAAACTTATCCTTTTCATTTTAGTATTTTTCTTTTATTTATATTTATATTTACATATCTAGTATTTATATTTCTTGTTTTTCGGAATAATGTTTGTTTTTCTTTGTCCGGTACTTAATGCGTGCATCCAGTTCAAGTTTGGGGGCATGTTACAAGCACAGCAAGCAACCTAGTTCTCCATCTCCCAGGTCAAATCTTTCTATGCCACAGACATTGGGGACAATGTGTATTTTAAGTTTGGAGGTAGTGGGAGATACTAGATACTATCACACACGCACTTGAAACACATGCACACACTAAGTCCCTGTTTTTTTTTTTTAGGAAGATAAATGCATGTTCTTTTGGTAAACAAAAATTTTGGTTGATTTAAAAATTCGATAACACTTCATTAGTAAGCTTAAAAGCTAGAACACATAGTATTGCAATGGGAATTTTACAAAGTTTAGTTACCTACCTCAAGGCACCTAAGAATTCACGAGTTTGATCCAAATTTGCACGAGCACATTTAACACGCATTTGTGTGGTGTATGACATATAATTCTCTTGTATATGTTTCCATAATCTAATTGTAATCGGATAACTTGTTGAAAAGAACATTTTGGCATAAGAAAAATAAAGAAAATTGTTCATCATGCAAAAAGTGATCAAAAAGCTTTCCATTGAGTAACTGAGCCTCTTGCCTCAGTAAGCATTGAGTGTTCACGTTAAAAGGTGGGAACTTCATTTAGAAACATTAAAACCTGTTAGTTCCGTAGCCTTTTTGATTCGAGCTAGTAAGTCCTTAGGGGTGTCTTTACACCTAATGCCCTAAAACCATATGGTTTGGGAGTCATTGGCTAAACACTCGTTACAAGGGTCAAATAGAAAGCTCGATGGAACTCAACATGGCAAAGATCGCATGATGAAAGAAAAAGAAAGAAGAAGAAAGTATTATGCCATTTTTGTTCTCTTTGATAAGGAATTCGATAAAGGTTTGGGCATCAAAACCCTATACACTAAAATTATATGGAAGCCCCATCTTATATATGCTAATTCATCACACACAAATCAAACTTATGATGCCTTAAGCCAACCTTAGGTAAGTAACATGAACTTTTGAAAATCCTTTTTCAATACAAAAAGTTGTTTTTATTTTAAGCTTACTCATGAACTGTTATCATAGTTTTATGTGAAACCCAAATCTTTGAGTATCATGGAAGTGAATTTATCTTTAATTTTGTTCTTCATTTAGTTTTTTAGTTTTGTGTTGCTAAGGGATTAGCAATATGTAAGTTTAGGGGTGTGATAAGTGCTTAAATATTCATATTTAAGCCCCTTACTTTACATGTGTTAAGCTCATTGTCTATACATTTTAGTTTGTTTTACTTCATTTTGTGTGTTACACATGTTTTTATAGGTCTTGAAGAAAAAGGAAGCAGTTTTGGCACTTAAGGGAATTAGCTTGAAAATCCTGGAGCAGTTTCTAGTCAAAGTGTAATCGATCGCACTACTGCCTATGATGGAGCACACATGCGATCGTTCGCACATATGAAGGATCGAGTGCAGCAATGCAATCGAGTGCAAGATGCATGCGATCGAGCGCACATGTACGGGCGTGAACAGTAAACTGTAGAACCCTATTTTGGAAATAACCCTATTTTGAAAATAAAGGAGTTTTTTGTTTTAGGAAAGTTTAGGAACTCATGAGCCTTCTAGGACTACTCAAGCCCTATAAATATACCTGTAAAGCCAACACATATTATCACTTCTTTTATCCCTTCTTTTATCTTTCAATCTTCTTTTAGTTTTAGGTCGGGAGGCCGGAGGCTGGACGAGCCCGAAGGAAGAGATTGTGGAGACGAATTGACTACTCTTCTCCATAATATTTTCAGGTTTCTTCTTTCATTTTTATTTTATTATGTGTAATTAAATTCTTAGTAGGGCTTGGTTGAAGCCCTAATTATGTTTACTCAATAAATTTAGTATTGGCGCCTTTGCGATATTTATGTTGTGTTGCTTAACTTGATTAATACCTGCTTTTATTTAAATTCCTCATATGTATATGTCTGATCAATATGTGCATGTGGTATGGACTTGTTAGTTAGATCAATTTGGATGACCGAGTCCTGGGTCTGACATTAGTAACAAAAGATATCCACACCGGATTCTTGGGTTAATCAACATGGGAAGCTGGGAGTAGATACCATGCCCTAGGTCCCGTGTGGTTGTCAATTTCCACAGATTCTATGGTCTCTTAAGGAACAACTCAGCATACACCATGTTGAATCCCTTGAAAGAGAAAAGAGTTAGAGTAGATACCATGCCTAACTCGTTGCTTAGGGAGATCAATAGCTTATGGAGTAGATACCATGCCCTTAGGTTGACAAACATTAGGTATTCATGACATGAGTAAAGCATTGGCATACTGTTATATTGTGGTAGTATAATTAGTGGTGGATATCAAGTCCCTACGCCTTTATCCTTATTATTTTATCTTTATCAAAATCAACTCTTTTATTATTTTTATCTTTTTACATTACGAATATAATTCTAAAACGAAATTCACCAATTCCTGTGGAGATGACCTTACCTTCCCAGTTTGGGACGAGCTTCCTCGTCTCCCAAGGATGAGATATTTCATTTTTTTCGTAGAATAAGGTCGTGTAACTTGAAGCTTCTACTTCGGACCCGAGAGTTGTAGTACTTAGTCGCCCTCTGCTAGTAGGTGGCTAATCAGATATGGACTTTATCCTGAGTTTCGTCGAAAGATCAACGTTCATCCATAAGACTTCTTCGTTGTTAGCTTACTCGAAGTTCTATACTTGTAATGAGAGCACCCCGACCTCTAAGGGGATGACTGCTTCAGAGCCGTATGCCATGAAGAAAGGAGTATCCCCCGTGGGTGTTCGAGCAGTGGTTTGGTAAGCTCAGAGCACATTCGGAGGATGGTTGGCCCACTGCTTGTCAACTTTGTATAGTTTTCTCTTGATGCCTTGCAGCAATGTCCTGATGGTCACCTCAGCTTACCTATTGGCATGTGGATATCCAACAGATGAGAATCGATGCTCGATGCGAAGCTCTTTGCAGAATGCTTTGAATTAGGCGCTGTCAAATTGTTTGCCGTTATCAGTGACTAGTATTTGGGGTATGTCAAATCGTCACACTTTGGACATCCAGGTTAAACTTTGAGCCAGATGATCCGTTATAGTGGCAAGTGGTTCCGCCTTTACCCACTTGGTGAAGTAATCTATTGCTACGATGAGATGTTTTCTCTGGTCGGGCACCCCGGTGAAAGGACTAAGGAGATCCATTCCCTACATGGCGAAAGAAAGTGGACTCGTGATTGAGGTAAGAGAATTTTCCGGTCGGTGGGACATGAGGGAGTATTGTTGATAGCTTCTGCACTTTTTGACCAATTCCACGGCATCGCTTTGTATTTTGGGCCAGTAGTACCCTTGGCGGAGCACTCTGAAAGCTAAAGCTCGGCTTCCTAGGTGATTTTCGCACACCCCTTTGTGAACCTCTCGAAGAGCGTAATTGGCATCGGTGGGCTCGAGACATATTACGTAAGGCATCGTAAGGCCTCTTTTATACAACTGATCGTCTATGATCGCGTATCAGTATGTGCGAGAGACGAGTTTCTTAGCTTCGCTTTTCTGCTAAGGAAGCTGATCATCATGCAAATACTGGAGGATCGAGTCCACCCAGGTTTTTCTTTCAGTTACTGGTGGCATGGGATCTCATCGATACTTAGTGTGGTGAGAGTCTCAAGGTATACAGCTTAAGTTGGTTCGGGCTGGTGAGAGGAGGCGAGTCAAGCTAGAGCATCGGCCTTCGAGTTCTCTGGCCGAAAAACCTAGGTTATCCTGAACATCCTGAATCTGATAGCGAGTTCTTTAGCCTTCAAGTTCTCCTCTCAGGCTTCGAACTCTCAGTTCATTTGATTTACCACTAGCTGTGAGCCGTTGTATGCTTCCAAGGCACCAACGCCCACTGCTTTCGCCAACTTTATCCAGGGGAGTAACACTTCGTACTATGCTTCATTATTGGAGGCCCTAAACCTGAACTTTAGGGTGTACTCGATGGTGAATCAATCCGGACTGCAAAGGATAAGACCAACCCCTTTCTCGACGCTATTGGAGGAACTGTCAGCATATAGAGTCCACTGTGGAAATTGCTCGGCCATTTCTGGTTCCAAAGTTTGGTCCGGGTTCTCCTGGATTATTGTCTAAACAATGAAGTCTGTGAGGGCCTGAGCCTTGATGGCCTTTTGGGGATGGAATCGGATGTCGAACTCTTAGATCTCTATAGACCACTTGACCATTCTCTTGGAGACATCCGGCTTGTGAAGCACTTGTCTCAATGGCTGGTCTGTTAAGAGGACAATGGTGTGTATTTGGAAATAAGGCTGGAGCTTCCGAGTTGTGATTAGGAGGGCATACATGATGTTCAAATTTTAAATGCTCGCAAGTGCACAAATCACAAGTAGTATTGCGATGAGTTTACTCTCGAGGTCGATCTCTCAAGGAATTGCAGTGGTTTAAATCCTAAATTACTTTCTTAAAATTACTAAAACAAACTTTGAAATTAAGTCCCAAACACTCTAATTAAAAGATTACTGAAGAGAAAATTGAAAAAAAAACAATTAAGTAAATTAAACAAAACGAATTATGAAGAGATGAGTTTAATCAATAAGAACAAATGGGAGTTTAGCTTGCTGTCCAATCATGAATTGGAACATTTGGTGAATATAAAGAATTAATCAACATCCAAGACTATTGGTGTTTCCACTAAGACTAGAGAATGCCATTGATCATGGTTATTCTCAATTTATAACTAATTAATTAAATCCCATGGATCATGTTCATCAATTAATTAGTTAAATTTAGTATAAAGAAAACGCAACCCCCTAAATCACAATTTGATTTGAATCATGATTTAAATTTCTATTCAAGAAAGCTTAATTAGGTCTAGATGATTTGTCCTCAACCTAATCTCAAATATTAACCTTGACTATCAATAATAGATGGCCAATCCATAAGTAATAATCAAAGGTATGAAGAATACTGAATAAGAAATAATCTGAAAAATTTCATAAAACTAAATCCACCAAAATATAAAAAACAATCAAGGCAGCTAAGCCAAACGCCCAACAATGCATTCAACCACTCATGTTTAAATCCCAATCACAGAATTCAAATACTAAGGTTACAAGCATATTGAAAGACAAAAGGAGCAAGGACATAATTTCTTCCCTGAATTACAAGATGAATCCTCAAAGTCTTGAAGTGATTGATTGTCATCTTCAATCTCTTGATAAACTGTCTTGATGAAAGAAACCATCTCCTCCTTTAATCTCCCAAAAATCCTATTGATAATATCTCTCCAAAAAAACCGCAGTCATCTCCCCCCTTGATAACATCTTTCCAAGAACTGTTTGGGCTGTGTGCTTCTGCTGCTGTCCAGGCCTAGTTCTGCTAAAACTATCATAACTTTCTCTAGAAAAATCATATTTACAAGCCGTAAAATTCATCAGAAAATAGACATCTAGATCTTTTTAACATATATGACTTATCTCCTAGTTCTTTCTGAATCAATACAGTTTAATCCGCAAAAATGACTGATTTGTCACGCTGAAATCATGCATAGCCTGACCTTTGTCTACTAAAACTGCCATAACTTTCTCTAGAAAAATCATATTTATGAGCTGTAAATTCTTCAGAAACTAGACATCTAGATCTTTCCAAGTATATATGGCTCATCTCCTGGTTCTTCCTGAATCAATACAGTTTAGTTCAAAAAACTGACTGATATGTACGGGCAATTCTAGCAATTTAGTGAAACTCTTTTCCAAGTGCTTGTGAACCTGTAAAACAACGAAAAATAACTCAAAGTAACAAATTCCTAATCTAAACATATAAATGAATACTCGAAAGACATCAAAAATGCTAGGAAAAATATTCGTTCATCAAATACCCCCAAACCTAGATTTTGCTAGTCCTCAAGCAAAACTAAAAGAAAACATAAACAAAATAAACCTAAAAACTTAAATCAACAAAACCCTCATGCCTTAATTCTTATTATGACTCATATCTAGATATCTTATGCATAATTATGTTCACAGTAGCCCACTATAGAGGAAGGGCAGCCGGCCACCGGGGGAGAGCAACTCGACACAGAGGGGGAACAGCTCGCCTAAGAGGGAGAACGGCCTGCCACAGAGGGGTAGGCCGAGGCTGAGGCAGCTTCTGCCCTAGACTAAGGTTTTTCTTTTCCTTTTTGTACTTCAAAGCTGTTAGTGTTTTGTAACCCTGTGAAGAGGTTAATTAATAAAAAACTTCATTTTTTCCAACTTTGCCTGTTTTATAATAGTTTCCCGTTTTACACTTGCTATTTCAATAAAACTTTCTCTCGAAACTCATGCATCAGATCCAAGTTTATTGGTAGAAATGTTGAAGGTGTTTGACGTTCCAAGTTCGTGGAATGTGCTTTCCACTAAGCTTATCGAGCTCGAAGGTACCGGGACGGCACACCCTTCTGATATGATACGGGCCTTCCTAGTTAGGGATCAGCTTTCCCGTTTCTCAAGCTCGAGATACTTTGTTCTTCCATAGAACGAGATCATGAAGCCAAAAGTGTCTTCCTCACACTCAAGAGTTATAATTCCTAGCGGTCCGCTGTTGATAGGTCACTAGTCGGATCTGAGCTTTATCTCGTGCTTCGTCGAGGAGGTCGGCGTTTATACGAAGAGCTTCGTCGTTGCTTTTTTCTTCAAAATTTTCTATTCAGAGTGAGGTTACTCCGATTTCTAAAAGAATAACGGCTTCGAAGCCGTTGGTCATGAAGAAAGGGGTTTCACCCGTGGGTGCTCGGGCGGTGGTCCGGTAAGCCTAGAGGATATTTGGTAAGTGGTTCGTCCACTGTCAGTCTGCTTCATCCAGTCTTCTTTTTATGCCCTGTAGAAAGGTCCTGTTAGTCACTTTAGCTTACCCATTAGCTTACTGGTAGCAGATAGATGAGAAACGGTGTTCGATATGTAGCTCGTCGCAAAATGCTTTGAATCAAGCACTATCGAATTGTTTGCCGTTGTCTGTCACCAATACTTGAGGTATACCAAACTGACACACTATTGACTTCCTGACGAAACCCCGTACCTGATGGACGGTGATACTGGCCAGTGGCTCGGCTTCTACCCATTTTGTAAAATAGCCTATTGCCATTATGAGATACTTCCACTGGCCAGGAGCTCTGGTGAAGGGTCCGAGCAGGTCTATTCCCCACATGGAGAAAAGAAGTGGACTAGTGACTAGAGTAAGGGGATTTGCCGGCCTTTGGGGGACAACAGCGTACTATTGGAAATTTTTGCACTTCTTCACTAGCTCTAGGGTCTCCTCTTGCATCCCGAGCCAGTAGTAACCTTGGTGAAAGACTTTGAAGGGAAGGGCTCGTCCCTCAAGGTGATTTCCACAGATCTCTTTATGGACTTCTCGGAGGGTATAATTGGCCTCAATTGGGCCTAGGCATTTCAAATAAAGAGTTATAAGACCTCTTTTATACAATTGGTCGTTCAAAATTACGTATCGTGCTGCTCAGGAGATGATTTTTCTAGCCTCGCACTTGTTGTCTAGGAGAAGTTCGTCTCACAAATACCCGATGATAGGGTCCATCCAGGTTTCCCCTGCAGTTATGAGCAACACAGTTGTTTCCCCGATGCTGGGTACTGTGAGTGTTTTAAGGTAGACTGCCCGTGTGGCCTCGAGCTACCGGGAGGACGCGAGCCATGCCAGGGAGTTAGCCTTCAAGTTTTCTACTTGTGGAACCTGGCTGATTCGAAACACCTTGAACTTCATGGCAAGCTCTTTAGTCTTTGCTAAATAGCGGGCATCTTTTCTCCCCGGGCCTTGAACTCCCCATTAACTTGGTTAACCATTAATTATGAGTCGCTGTATACGTCCAGGGCCCCTATAAAAAGCACCCTGGCTAACCTTACTCCTGCCAGCAAAACTTCGTACATGGCTTCGTTGTTTGAGGCTTTGAATCCAAACCTCAGGGCGTACTAGATGGTAAAATCATTTGGACCGGCGTCGCTCGAGGATCTATCGACATGGATCGTCCATTAAGGGATCAGGTCGGTCTTGCTGAGAGCTGGGATAGGGTCCTCCTGACTTTGGAGAATGGTTTCTATGATAAAATCGGCTAAGGCCTGAGCTTTGATGGCTATTCGAGGTCGGTAAAGGATATCGAACTCGTTGAGCTCTACCGACCATTTGACCATTCTCCCGGAGACATCCAGTTTGTGGAGCACTTGCCTAAGACGTTGGTCGATCAAAAGGATAATCCTATGTGCTTGAAAGTACGGCCTGACTAATTTGTGAACAACCTCTTCTTTGGGATGACTAATTTGTAGTTTGGGTCCATATTTAACTTGTGTATGACCACCTCCAAGCTGATCCTAGGCATGTCCACTGCCGACCAGGCAAAAAGGTCCTGGTTTTCTCGGAGGAAGGCGAGCAGGGGTCCCCTAAGGTTCTTGGGGAGATTAGAACCAATCTAGATGGTTCGAGAGGCATTATCTTCGAGAGGTACCGTGGGTTGGTTATCCAACTTGAGCGGGAGGGTCTTCGTCATTCTGCTTTCTCTTACTGCATTGAGATAGCAAGACTAAGAGATCTACTAGTCCTCTCTAACTTCGCCTACTTAGCCCTCTGTCGGGAACTTCACTTTTAAGTGATATGTAGAGACAACAGCTCGAAGCTTGTTGAGGGTGGGTCAACCCAGGATCAAGTTATAGGACGAAGGCTGCCGAATGATCAGGAAGGTAGTTTGTACAGTGGTTACTTGCGGGGTTGTTCCTACTGTCACATAGAGGACTATACTGCCCTCTACAAACACCGGGTCCCCCGAGAAGTAGTAGAGAAGGGTAGAGATCGGTTCTAGCCGAGAGTCTTCCAATTACATCTGCTGGAAAGTGTCATAGAACAGGATGTGGGCAGAACTCCCGTTGTTGACCAGTAGGTGTCTGACCTCGTGGTTGGCCACGAGGAGAGATATGACCACAGCGTCGTCATGCGGAGTTTGAACTCCTTCTAGATCCTCGTCAGAAAAGGTGATGGTCGTGTCCACCTTTCGTCTTTTATGGGGTTCGACGATTGAAGCTATGGACCGGGCATAAGTCTTTCTGCAGCTCCTGGAGGTGGCCCCTACTGCAGGCCCCTTGCAGATGGTTTTAATGATCTTGGCCGCCACTCTGGTTTCTTCCGATTGAGTTCTCCGTGGTTTAGCCCGGGACTCTTCCGAGTAGGCTGGATCATCCTCTCTCGATTGGGGGGCTCACGGGAATCCTCTGGGGTCGCCTTGTGAATTTCTCCGATCGGGGCCCGTGAAATCTTTTAGCTATCCTCTGTTGATGAGGGCTTCTATTTGGTACTTTAGTGCCTGACACTTTTCTGTGTCATGTCCGTAGTTTTTGTGTAAACGACACCATTTTCCCCGGTCCTCACTGAGATGCAGTGGTTTGGGGGGCCATTGCAAGGCTACCTTGTCCTGTGTTTGTATCAAGACATTAGTTCTTGAGGTGTTGAGAGGAGTAAATCCTCCGAAGGATCTGGGAGCCCTGGGTCTCTCCTCGCAGAAGGGTTGCTTGATGTGTTCCTGACACGGGCTGGCAGGGCCCTTCATTTTTTTTTCGGTGTCCCCTTCCCGTTCTCGCCGGAAGGCCTGGTCATCTTCCACTAGCATATGTTTCTCTGCTCAGGCAAAGATTTCATTCTTGTCGCTGGGCGGTCGCCTAGTGAGTTTTAAGCTGAAGACCCCAGACCTCAACCCGTTTCTGAATGCCAGCGTTTGGACACTAGGGTCAAGGTCGGGGATCTCCCAGGCCACTAAATTGAACCTTGATATATAGGCTTGAAGCTTCTCTCCTTTTCAATTGGACGATGTTGAATAGGGACTCCAAGGTTTTCTTGGGACCTTTACTACTAAGAAAGTGTGAGGCAAAGCCATAACTTAGCTCTTTAAAAGTTCATATGCCCCCTGGTTTCAAGCGAGAGTACCACGTTCCGGTCGTCTTCTCGAGTGTTAGGGAGAAAGCTCGGCACATCACCGGATCAGAATGCCTGTGGAGTGCCATCGTAGTTTTGTAATTCTGGAGGTGGTCCAGGGGGTCCGTGGAACTGTCATATAGTTTAACCTGGGGCATTATAAAGTTTGGAGGGAGGGGAGCCTCAAGGACCTCCTGAGTGAAGGGATGGTCCGGGATGTTGAGTTCGTCCATGACACTGTGGCTATGACCCTTGAATACTTCGTTGATTCATCCCTCCATGTACTATATTAGCTTATCGAGGCTCTCACTGCTCTCGAACGAGGGTCTTTCTCTGGGTTTGGTGCTCCGGGGCAGGGAGGACTCCATCGCGGAACATCCATCGAAGGGGGGCCTATGGCTAGCCGAGCTGGTGTGGCTCGGATCCGGTCGCGATGGTGCCGAAGAAGGTTGACAAGCTCTTCTACGGGCCTAGGCGGCCAGGTCAACCACTAGACGGGAGAGCTCTACGAACTGTGTTTGGAGTGTCACCACATTGGGGTGTGCGTCAGATTCGGCTAAAGAACTTGACCCCAACCGATGGGTGTGAGTACTGGCCCCTGCTGCTCCCTTACCGACATCCCTGGTGGGGGTTTTGGGTGGCATAACAACAGATGAGTTCTTTATATTTCTTCACTTCTATTGTTTAGCGAGAGATGATGGTTTCCCACAGACGGCGTCAATCTGTTGATGCCAAAAATATGTTTGCTGAGCTAGAGGCCGGGCCTCGTGGAAACCTGCACAGAGCAGAGGCGATGAGCTAGAGGGTAGCCGGAGGGGATACCTCCGAGGATGCTCTGATGCTTTTGTTAGTATGTGGTAAGGTGCACGGGGATAATGGTGTTCCTTTTTTAGGTTAAGAAAAGTTCAATCCTTTTGAAATGCATACCTGAGCCTTTTGTAGGGCTTTGAGGCAGCCTTTTACCCAGGGCAGTGACAACGTGGAGTCCCCACTAGTTTTGGAAATGATGCCTAGAAGGCCCAGCTAGGTGGCCTGGGGTCGTCCGTTTGTGTTCTACCTTGCTGTCTTGTTTAGGACCTGTCTATGTATGACGTGGCCCTTTAGGGTGATGACGTCGTGGAGTCCTAACTTGGTTAGGTAATGATGCCTAGGAGGTCTAGCTAGGTGGCCTGGGGTCGTCCGTTGTGCTTCGTCTTGCTGTCTTGATTAGGAGCCATCTATGTATGAGGCGACCCTTAGGCAAAGGGCGGTCGGTGACCTGGAGTCTTAATTTTGTTGGAGCCTGGATCATCTGTATGTCGAACCGTTGCCTACCCTTGAGATGGTTTATGCGTCGTCTTTTTATTGGATGTGTATTTTTTGGCAGTATCACTATGCAATCTACTAATGAGAAACTTTGGATGAGGAATGACAGATAAAGTTTGTATCAGTATGGCAGTGAGGACCGAGTTAATTAATGTGAGTTTACCTCCATACGATAACAACCTAGCCTTTCACCCTTCTAGGCGATTCCTGACCATTGAGATGAGAGGTTCAAAATATGCTAGCCGAGTTTTGTCTTTAAATAACGGCACCCCAAGGTACTTTATAAGTAAGTGAGCTTGCTGGAACCATGTCTAGCCACGAATTAGATTGCACCTGCTACGAGAAACTCTGGAGGAGATGATAAAGGAGCTCTTAGAGGTGCTAATCTGTTGACCACTCTCTTTTTGATAGAGAATAAAAAAAAATATTTCCAGTTATTGCAAAGATCTCTTGCTTCCCTTTTTGAAAATAAGCATATCATTTGCATATAATAAATGGGAAACAAAATGAGCTGATCTAGATGTTCTGTAAGGAAGGATTTTCCTTTCACCCATTGCAGTGTTAATGTCACGGCTTAGAGCATCTTGAGCCAAAATAAATAGAGGAAGAAAGAGGGCCGCCCCACCTGAATCCCCCTGAGGATGTGAAAAAACTAAAAGAATTTCCATTCAATTGTAAAGTTTATAAACAATTAGATAAACTTCTATGATTAGATCACACCATTTTTCTAAGAACCCAAACTAGCGTATAACCTGTAGCAAGAAGCTCGATTCAATGCGACCGTAAGCCTTAGCCATTTATATTTTCAAAATCACATTACCCCCAAATACTTTCTAATCATTATCTGCTACTCGTTCAGAGGCCAACACTATGTTTTCATGTGCCTTTTATGAAACTCGTTTGCTCCAAAGATATCTGATGTGAAAAGTATGAAGAGAGACGGCCATTGAGAATCTTTGAAATTATTTTTTAATTGAAATTGAATAGACTGATTAGACAAAGATCAACAAAATAGAATGGGTTGGGAACCTTATGCAAGAGGATGAGATTGGTTGTTGTTATTGCTTTCGGCAAAGGCAGCCCCTTAAAAAAGAATGAACCAGTTGCACGACATCATTCTGAACAATCAACCAACAAGAGATATAAAAAGAACCTATAAAACCATTCGGATCAAGGGCACTGTCTGCACTTAGGTTAAAGACTGCATTCTTAATCTCATCTTTAGTAGGAAGCGCAATCAAGCTTTCATTATCCTGGTCCGATAAAAGCGAAGGGATGCCGTTGATTATGCAACTTCTCGGAGAGTGAAGCTCATACATAAAAATACCTTCAAAGTGTTGGACAATAGCAGTACTAATTACACTCATGTCCGTTGTATCATTCACATCATCGGGTAACAACTTTAACCGAGGCTGAGCATGTCTTTTTTTAAGGCAGGCATGAATTTTTTTTGAATTCCTCTCCCAGTCTCTCAACCACGCACCTTGGCTTTATCTTTCAATAGCATTTCCTCTCTAAGCAGCAGAGGGGCTAACCTTGATTTTGACTCATCAAGCTAGGCTAGCACTTCCTCAGATCTGGAAATTGTTTCATGTTCCCAGCTTAACGCAACATCCTTTTCGCTTCCTTGATCTAATTATTTAGGTCCCAAAACACTTCCCAATTCCAAGTTTTCAGCAAACCCTGCATTGCTTTGAGCTTCTCAATGAGTTTATAGCCACAAGAATTCCAGTGAGCCTCCACAAAAGGTAGAAAATTTTCATGGTCAGTCCACATGCGCAGGAACTTGAAAGGGTTTTTGCAGTGACTACTATCTGAGAACTTGAGGAGCAACAGACTGTGATCTGAGATATATCGAGGAAGATGATCAATTTTAACGCGAGGCATGGAACTCAAGAAGCTACTGTTAAAAAAACATCTATCCATTCTTCTCCAAATTTGGGCTATGCCCAGTTGATTGTAGCACCAGGTATACATACTAACCTTAAAACCAGCATCTGTTAACCCTGATTGCAGGATGTAGGAATTAAAGTCCTCTATGGCATTATAATCTGGTTGTCGGCTTCCCACTCTTTCATTACTAGAAGAGACAATATTGAAAGCCTCTCCTACAAGCCAAGGAGTCGTAGTAGATGAAATGTTTGAGATCTCGTTCCACAAAGGCTACCTCTCCTATATAGTGCATTTGGCATAGATTGTTGTAAAAGACGAGGAGTTTAGAGAAATAAGCAAAATCTCAAAAGAAATGGCTTCCTCATAAACCTTTAAAACCTTCACAGTAAATTGGTTAGACCAAAGAATCTATATATGAAAGTTTACTGGATTTCCTTGAAAATAATTTTCATAACAAAGACGACTAGCCAAAAAATCAATATGAACACCATCTTGTTTAGGCTCTAACAAAGCTAAAGAGGTCAGGTTTACGAGTGACTATCAAATTATGAAGATAATTAAATTTATCTGGATTTTGGTAGCCACGAATAATCCAAATAAGACATCTAAACATCAAGCTGTGGGAAAGGCAATGCATTGTGATCTCGCTTAAGATCTAGTAATTTGCTGCTTCTTCTTCTTCTTGTTGGAAAACTAGAAGCTACGGGCATGTTTGAGTAACCGTTTTCAATTTGAAAACTGTTTTCGAAAACGAAAACTGAACAGTTTTCTGAATAAAACATATTTAGATAACTGTAACTCGAAAACTGTTTCCAAAACAGAAAACAATGAAATGTTGTTTGGATAATTTGATTTTAAAAACTGTTTTGAAAATAGAAAACTGTTTGGATACACCTTCTTGTAATTGTTTTCAGTTTTCAGTTTAAATTTGAAATCTATATTAATTTTATTTCTCATATTTACTAAATACATTTTCTAGCACACACCGAATACTTGGAAAAAATTAATATTATTTTATTTTAAAATTTTAGTATTTTTTATATACCATGGATCAAACATGACTAAACTCTTCCCCCTCACCATGTATGCTTTTTATATACCATGCTTTTTTGTTTATTTTCTTTTTATCATATGTAAACAATTAAATAAAATTGTCTCATTTTATCCTCACTCTTCTTAATCCGTTGTACCAATCAGGCACTATCAGAAGGTTCTTGCAAGTCACCATTCAACCCATTCTTCTAACAATTGGAGAGATAATTTGAACCAAAGAAATTGGCCTACAAGCCACCCCAAGGTAAGAGAACATGTAATTCTAGCATAACATCAAGAGAGAATTTATATACTAACAATAAATAATTCAGAATGCATAGAATTCCTATAACCACTTAAAGCATTGAAATACATGAGTCTTCTTGCTTTCACTTGTCTCACATTTAACAAGCGTTACAAATTGAAATTTTTTTCTTTTCCCACAAGTATTATTCAACTCTCGTGTCTATAGAAGGGGAAAAAGAAAATGAAAACCTTATATGATATAGTATGTCTTCTCAGAATCCATAGCTAATATGAAAAAATGAACACACAAAATACACATCTAAAAAAAGGCACGAGACATGAGTTTGCTAGTATCTCTGCCTAGTAGGTATAGCCCTTAGCAAATATTCCTTTCTTAGCTTCGTCACTTTCACTGTCAACAGAGTACTTTCCAAGTTGTGCAAGGGAGTTTGCCTTTGCACGCCCCAAAAGTGACTTCTTTGCAGCTTCAACATTGTCAGGACGTGCTTGCCATGTCTTGAGCATAGTGTTTTGCAATGCACGTGCACATGAAAAGGAAACATGCTATGGGTTAGGGCTTTGGTTCATTGTATTAAGGTTCAGTGTGGTTTCCATTTCAGATTGTCCTCCAGACAGAAACTGAGGAGTAAACAGAACACAACCATTAACCATAAGTCTTCATTGGAGGTCAAACCCCAAAAAATATGTTTTGTATGCAAATATAAAGGCAAATACGAAGATAGGTGTTATAATCTTTGACAAAAGGACTACAAGTCGTTGTAGTAACTAGGACCCATAGCTTTTGAGTTTTTTTTTTCAATCCCTTTTCAGCCATGGAAACTATCAAAACATTTACACAATGTACCAGTGTCAAGAATATTGAAAACAAATTGTTGGACCATGAAATGACCCAATAATTTATCAGTCTATAAAGTCATCAGCTGCGAAAATAAATCGAATTTGGAAACACAAGTTCGGTTTTAAGTTTCACTTCACCATTGTAACAAAAGGGGAAAATGACAAATCATATCCATACCATGATTCCTGGAATTGCAAGAGGAACTCTTCTCTTCAATATCGGGAGTGTATATTTGGCATTGGTCTTAGGAGAAGCCTTTTCCTTGTGTTCGGCCAAGGTGTCACCATGCTGGGTTTAAGTAGGATCCCTTCAAAAGTGACATTGTTTTGGGCCAAGTAGTAAAAGACCTCTGACCACACCTTCTCTGCCACTTATAGAGTCCTTTCAATTGGGTGGTCCCCATTAAGAAGAATCTCCAGTTCCACTATAGGCACAAGACCATTATCTTGCATATTAATTCAAATTAATAGAATGTTGGATCATACAAGAAAAAAGTGGAGTATAATATTTCATTCCCAGCAAGAACAAAATTTTCCAAGCAAGAGTTAGTCTCTTCACATTTCATTCAGTACTTAGCGTGAAGAGTGTACACTTCTCCTACAAACTTGATTTAAGCAGTAGTGAATGGAGAAAGTATCTAAATTCCATTTCAAGCAGGTTGATATGATAGTCAAGTGGTAGTAGAGAATATAAAAATGAAGTCCCAAGAGAATCAATTTAAAAGAATGAAGGAAAAAAGGAAAAAGACAAGGTCGGGGAAGGGTTACTTAGAAGTGAAGGAATACCTGAGAAATGGCAGCATAACGTGCAGGTCCCCATGTAGCTTCCTCAACAGCCAGAGCTGAAGAACCACAAGGGATGCTGACAACTATCCTCCTGGATAAAAGAAATAAAATGAAAAAATTAATTGGATTAACCAACCAAAAAGTTTCAGGTCAACATCATGATGCACAAGTTTACAAAGAGTACAAAATGACTTACCACTTAGCAAAACATGCACCTTGCTTGTAGTATTCAGCAGACCTTAAGGCCAATATATAATATAACTACTACATTTTTTTTTATGTGATAACTACTACAATTGGCTGAACTGAAGTTATCATTAATTGGATAAACTAAAACACATGCACACACACAAAAAATCTTACTCTTTATCATTGAAAAAACACTCACAGTTCGTAAGATAATTTGACTTTCTCAAAATACTGCAGGGTCTAAAACACAAAACAACATTATAAAGTTCAATAGCATGTCCAGTTAATAGTCCCAAGATTCCAACACTAGGGTCCTTAGCACAACTAATCAAATAAGTTGAGATTTCAAAAGATGTTGAAAGCTCAATATCTTCTTGTTAGTCTGGACAGGAATAAATCCCAATAACAAGTGCATACCTTGCAGACTAGCAAGCACATAAATCTCATCATAGATTCATAATATGAACCGAATCTAAGGTCAATTTTAACCAACTGTAAACTTGCACTTACCCAATCCAAACAACATATGATTACCCAAATTGCCCTAAAATTTCCAATTTGGCGACCTGGCCTTTAAGAAATACACATGTGATTCCAAAACAAAGCATCAACAAAAGATTCTGCATAATAGGCCAAATGCATGTGCAGATCAAGGGTTCCTCATCAAAAGCCTTCAACCCACTATTACAAAATAATTTTCATCAGAGTTTATAATCGCAAACTGACACTAATTTAAAATTTCTCATACAATAGCTATTAACATTAATGTTCCCATGGGGAAAAAAACCTTCAGATATTGAAAAAATAAATAAATGAAAAAAGCATCATCACAATGACTTTCCAGCTACAAACATATCCTACTAAAAAGCATGGTTGAAACCACAGATGATGTGAGATAAGGAAGACTTGAGCACCAAATGTCTGCCTACCACATTCAAAGTTCATTACAAGTAAGCTTCTCAATCACGATAATAAGAAAAATAATCGTAGCAGACGAAAAGCTATACGATACATCAAGATCAGAGCATACCCTCCTTAAATGACCACACCTCAACAAGAGTCTAGTCAAGTGACACAATATGTCATTACATTAGGGATGAAATCACTCAATATGTCCTTGAGTAACACAAGTTATTACTATGTGGTATAGACCAAAATTGGAGTTTTATACCTCAAGAATTGATTTGAAATAAGCTTCAAATCCTAAGACTAATGCTTAATATTTACAAAGATAACAACTAGTATTATATAGTAATTATGATTGAGAACCTCTCCAATCATTGAAACTAGTATTATAAAATTATGATTAAGACCATCTCCAATCAAAGTTTTTGGTCTTAAAATTAATAAAGTCACTTGAAGTTGCAGACCTGCATAGGAGGAATCAATCACCATACTAGCATTTATCATAGATAAACTATAAAATTAAATAATACATGACAAGTATGCATTAATCATAAGATATATTAGGCTCAAACATGCAACCATAGATTACTATCTGCCAATGAAATTTGGAGTTATCAACCAAAAATCATTAACATAACAAAGTCATATCATTTTTGCCTAAATGGGTACAAATAGTTTTAGTTAGAATTCTCTCAAGGCCTTTAACAGATCTGGTGCTGAAAGGGGGTATTCAATGCATAAACAAGAGTATATTGACAGATATCACACTAATAACATCCTAAAGTAAGGACAAGTGCTCCCAATCATATCATTGAAGATGTCTTTCAATAAACCACAATGCTGAAATGAGACTGATGTACAGAAGTACAATAATTTTTAGACTTTTTTTGATAAGTACACAGAAGTGCAATAATTAGGACTTGAAATAGATCTTCCAGGGTGAAGCAGTCTAATGACGCAAATTTTGGTAGCTACCAGATTGAAACTAATTTAAAGTGCAAATGGAAATGAGAGGTCAGCTGCCGGATTGAAACAGTCCAATGATGCAAATTTTGGCAAACAAATCAGTATCATAAAACATAAAAAATTCTATTAATTAGTGCAAAGCACTTGGTATCAACTACCCAGTACAAACAAGCTTAGCAACATCAGAACTATATCAAGAACCTGTCAATAGAACATAAGCCTAGCAACAATAAATATATAATAGCCTACCAGTACTTGAAATTTGTAGAGAGAGTTCTCCTACAGCTGCTGCTTACCTGCTTTCTCTTTTATTTTCTTGCATAGATGTTGAAACTGCTGCAATAGTCTGAGTGAAATAAAAGTATGTAGTGGGTACTGAAAAATAGGTTTCAGAAATGGGTTACATAAATGGGTTTCAGAAATGGGTTGAGAGTGCGAGAGAGAGATGAGAATGGGTAAGTTCAGAAATTCCTTTTTTCAAGAGTGACTAAGACGGAGATAATAATGGTTATCGGTTTCAGAAGTTGAGACTGCACGAGAGTGAGAGATGAGAATGGGTAAAGGTTTATGTGTTTAATGTGTGAGGGAGATGAGAATGGCCTGTACTGGTTTTGTGTTGAGATTGCAAGAGAGAGAGAGATGAGAACAAGAGAAGATAGCAGAAAGTAGAGAGCAGAGAGCAGTGTTTTAGGGTTGATTTTAGATAATGAAATACGAAAACTCCAATTTGGAGTTTTCTAGATACAGTGTTTGAAAAGAGGTTTTTGCAAAACTGTTTTTGAAAATGGTTTTTGAAAACACTTTTCCAAACATATGATTTAGTTTTTGAAAACTGTTTCCAAACATAGCCTAAATGTTCCAAGTCATTGCCTTTGTTTTTAGGTTACAATGTTGTTCTTTCTTGGTCTATGCCATCACATACAACATTAGTTTGAGAGGCAACTTGGGGCTATACAGGCTGTAACTCCTCAGAATCTCTCAAAACTAGGGGAGAATTAGAATATTTTTTGTCTCCCTAGAATACAAGTCTGAAACTCTCTCTTTTTCATCATCTATCACCACCATCGCTTCATATCGATTATGCCTATAGAGCTTATCATCCCTAGAGTGAATACGACCTTTAACTTATCATTTTCTGGGGCTTTGCCTTTGTTGACCTGCTAATCATGTTGACTTATCATTTTCTTCAAATGACCTGGTTCCCTAGGCCCCTTAGCAATCATCTTTAACTGACCATAAGGTTTTTGGGTAGGGTCCTTATCTAGTTCAGTTGTTGACTTTTGAAAAGCCATAGATGAAATCTTACGGCAAGCCTCCCTTGAATGGCCATGAAGATGACAGCGTGTGCAATAAATCAGATTATTCTCTACCTGAATAGGTTGCCAGAACCCTTTTAGTTTGTCTGTTCTAACCGAGATCCACACATGTGAGGGGAAGATCTGTGTAGTGTCAACCTCCACACAAACCCTAGCATGAATAGGGTGGGAGGCTTAGGATGTTCTATCATTAGTAAGAAGGAAATTATCAAAAGATCCCACAATCTCTTTCAAGAAAATAGAGGAGAAGAAAACTAAAGGGAGTTTTGGAAGACAAACCTAGACCGTTGCAAGCGTAGATTCACGAGATAGATTAAACTGTAGATCCCATCTGAATAATCTAAAAGGAAAAATTTATATTATATGTTGATCAATGGACCAGGCCTTAGCAAAGTCATCACTTGAGAAGAATCTAATAAATATGTGTCTAGGATCAAAAAGACCTACTACAGGAGGCAACGATAAATCCCAAGACGAGATAATGTTATTTCTGATTGTGTTAATGTGAGGCTAACAGTTGGAGAATTTTGCCATCAAATAGTGATCAAAATTTTTATATGCTTGAACCTTTACAAATGGGAACTTAACAATTGGGAGCTCTTCATACAAAAAAAATAAGCTTTGAAAAAACTGAAACCTGAGGGAGAAAAATAAAGGAAACTACTTTGGAATGAGAGGGAGAAGCAACAGCCTTCGCAAGCAACTTAGGAAAATGAGTCAGTGAGGAGGACACGGACCACTAAAATGACATGGAAGAGAAATTATGGTTTCGAGAGCATTTTCATGTAAAAAAGCTTGGGTTCCATTCCTTCACTGAGCTAGGGTTCTTCTTTAAAATTTGGGCTACACAATGGGAGGTAACTGTAACGACCCATTCTGGGTTGGCCACCCCTTAGACGGTGTCGTCACATTTTGAAATCCCAACACAACACATATATATAACAATATAAAAACATATATTGACTGAAAATATATATACATAAGTCATCAACCCTCAACAGGGGAGTTACGTCATTAAAATCCTAACGGAAACCATATATACAACATATTATGCATGAATATTTACAAGTTTTTTCCATTAGTCTGAGGATGTGGACCACGAGGCTTACAAATAGTAATTCAGTCTAAATATCAGCTCACAATTCTATCTGTCATGCCTGCTACCTGAAATTATTTAACAATGAGGAGTGAGCTTCACAAGCTCAGTGAATTAAATTTACTAGAAGTACTCGATTATATACTTCTATTCACATCTTATAATTCAATCGTTTCTAATTCACCAATATTAATCACCTATTTCTTCACATATAATAATTCAATCTTTTAGATAATCTTCCAATATTCATTCATATATTATCTTATATAATTCAATAACCACATTCTATTATCACTACTCATATCATAATTCTAACCATTTATCAATCTCTCCTTAAATTAATCATCAAACATATCAATTTTTCTTCTCGTATATTTAATCATCTTGAGACTATCAATTCAACATTATTATTTACCACGTTATGAGATTCACAACATATAATCAATCAATTAAATAATTTTTATCATATCATACTTTCATATTTTTTACTCATCATATCTTTATCTCTGTGAGACTCATTTATCTATCAATAATTTCACAATCAAGACTGATACTTTAGTATCTCAATCAATAATAATCAATATTTAAAACAAATGTAATGCATGAATTTAAATTATCTTTATTTCTTTCCCATCAGATCATTTCATATTATCATATGGGAACGTCTTCCCACATGTCAAAATGTTTCAGCCAGACCAGCTACCTTCCTAGTCTTTTCAGCTAGACCAGCTACCCGCCTGGTCTTTTCAGTCAGACCAGCTACCTTCCTGGTCTTCTTAGCTTCCTTCCTGGTCTTTTCAGCTAGACCAGCTGCCTTCCTGGTATTTTCAGCTAGACCAGCTGCCTTCTTAGTATTTTCAACTAGACCAGATGCCTTCCTAGTCTTTCCTTTTATGCATATAAGCAATAATATGCAAGCAAGCATACATCAAAACATTCAATTCAACTATCTAGCTCTTTCACAAAATTATTATTTTTATTAAATTTTCTCTTCATATATCATATCAACTTTTCAATCATATTTTTCAGAAATTTCATAAAACTTCTTAACATTTTTTTTATTCATTTATCCTTTATAAAATATAAATTCTCACATAATTAATATTCCACATACTTTCTAATTCCTAATCAATAAACCAATCAATTTTCATATATAACAGAAAATATATCATTAAATCATTATAATTCACCCATTTATTCAAATATCATAAATTCGTATTTTTATTGGTTTTGATTACTAAAAGTAAATCTAACTCACCACATCACACTTAAAGCTCCCCGTGGATCACCTCCTTTCCTTTCCTGCTCCATTCAACAATTTCTTGAGATTGGTGATCACTAACACCTAATCATAAACTTTCATAAATCTTACTATTTCATAACTTAATTCAAAAAATATAATTATTTAGTTATGAGTCTTATTGAAAATTTATCTCAAATCCGATGAAATCTTGCTATTGTAATTGGATGATTGTACTATCTCTAATATTGAAGAAATTTTCTTTATAACTTTTTGCTAAGAAATTTGAATTGAAGAAAGAAGAAAACCAAACCGGATTTGGTAAGAAATACAAAACAAAACAAAAACTTAGCTTTATATTAAAACCGTCATCAACCATTTGTTTCTTCTATTTCCCAAGTGTCTTGCATGCAAGACAACATAGTTTACACCTAGAATTAAGCGTCCAGGTGTATCAACCACTTTTTTTTTCTTTGTAGCCACACACCTGTTTTTCTTCTTTGTAACACCTGGATGCTTAGCATCTAAGTGTCTCCTTTTTTTTTTAATTGTAAATCTTTCATGTATATATTATTTTAATTCCATGTAATATGTATCAAATTACTTCTTTACCCTTACTTTAAGAATACGGGTATTACAATTCTACCCACCTTATAAAAATTTCATCCCTGAAATTTCCTTACCTAACTCATGAAAAAGCTGGGGGTACTCTTTCCTCATTTTTGCCTCATGCTCCTAAGTAATTTCTTTAACATCTTTGTTCTGTCATAATACTTGAATCAAAGGAATAACTTTATTACGCGAGACTTGTTCCTTTCTGTCTAGAATTCTGATTGGTACTTGTGTAAAGGTCAAATCTTCCTGAAGTTCTACAGCTTGATTTGGAATACTATGAGATTCCTCATGTAAACACTTTCTCAAAAGTGAAACACGAAACACATTGTGTAATTTCTTTAACTCTAGAGGCAAATCCAATATGTATGCTACTAGTCTAACTATCTCAATCACCTCATATGGCCCCACAAATCTCGAACTCAACTTTCATTTCTTTTTAAATCTCAATACACCCTTCCACGGAGATATCTTCAAAAATACCCAGTCACCAACCTGAAACTCAAGAGGTCATCTTCTATTATCAGCATATCCTTTCTGTCTATTATATGCTGCTCTAAGGTTCTCTCTAACCAGTTTGATCCTCTCAGTAGTCAAATATATCATTTCTGGACCAAATACCTTTCTTTCTCCAACTTCTTCCCAACATACTGGAGTTCTGCACCTTCTACGATATAAAGCCTCAAATGGTGTCATCCTAATACTAGTTTGATATTGATTATTGTATGCAAACTCGATCAAAGGTAAATAAGCATTCCATCTCACTGAAAAACTCAATACACTTGCCCTCAGTATATCTTCTAGTATTCTGATTATTTTCTCTGTCTGACCATTTGTTTGAGGATGAAACGTTGTACTAAATTACAATTGCGTACCCATAGCATTTTGAAAACCCCTCCAAAATTTAGAAGTGAATCTAAAATCCCTATCTGATATAATACTTAAATGTACTCCATATAACCTCACAATTTTCGCTACATACAATTCAGTCAACTTTTCAGGACTCTAGGTAGTTTTAATAGGAAGGAAATGCGAAGACATAGAAAGTCTATCCATTATAACCCATACAGCATCATGACTTATCTGGGTACGGGGAAAACCACAAAAAAATCCATACACTTATTCTTCCATGGCCATTCAAGTACTGGAAGAGGCTGTAATTAACCTGTCAAATGTCTATTCTTAAACTTCACTTGTTAACAAATCAAGCATCTAGAAATATAGTCAACTACATTCTTCTTCATCCCTGACCACCAATAATTCTGTCTCAAGCCCCTGTACATCTTATTATTACACGGGTGTATAAAATACATAGAATCATGAGCCTTTCTTAGTATCTCATTTCTCATCTCAACATCATTGGGAACAAAAACTCTATGTCCCAATACCACCATACCATCTTCTCTAACTCTAAACCCAGTCAATTTCCCGCTCAATATTTCCTGTATGATATTCTCTACCCCTTGATCTCCACTCTGCATCTGTAACAAGAGATCAATAATAGAAGATTGTAACACCATATTTGCCATCAATACTCCTCTATCAATAATACTCAACTGCATCTTCATTTCTCTCAGTTCTATCATCAAACTAATATCATGACTCCCAATAGCTGCTAATCTTCTTGTAGACTTTCTACTTAATGCATCAACTACTACATTAGCCTTCCTTAGATGATAATGAATTGCATAGTCATAGGCACTAATCAACTCCATCCACCTCCTCTGCCTCAAATTCAATTCTTTATGGGTAGGTAAATACGTCAAACTTTTATGATAAGTAAAAATTTCACAAGTGGCCCCATACAAATGATGTCTCCAAATCTTCAAAGCAAAAACTACGGCAGCCAATTCTAAATCATGGGTCGGGTAATTCCTCTCATGGTTCTTCAATTTCCTAGAAGCATAAGCTATAACTTTCCTATGTTGCATCAACACACATCCTAACCCTTGATGTGATGCATCACTATATACAACAAATCCTTCATCACAGAAAGAAACACTAATACCAGAGTAGTCGTCAAGTTCTCTTTCAACAACTGGAAACCCTTTCATATTCTTCTAACCATATAAAATTCACTTCTTTCCTAGTCAATCTGGTCAATGGTCTAGTAATAATAGAAAAATCATAGATAAACCTCCTATAATAACCAGCCAACCCCAAAAAGCTTCTAATTTCAGTTACACTAGTGGGTCTTTCCCAATTCAACATTGCCTCTACTTTCTGTGGGTCAACTGCTATACCATCTCCTTACACAACATGCCCTAAGAAACATATTTCACTCAACCAAAACTCACACTTAAAGAACTTTGCATATAATTTCTCTCTCCTCAGAATTTCCAAAACTATCTCTAAATATTGCTCATGTTCCTCTTCATTATTGGAATATACTAAAATATCATCAATAAATATAATCACAAATCTATCCAAGATTAGTTTAAACACCCAATTCATTATATCCATAAATGTTACAGGAGCATTAGTTAACCCTCCATAACGTGTCCTGATGAGAGTCATAAAATGCATCTTTACAGTACTTAGTTGTTAGCATTTTAGGGTTGATGTAGGTTTGAATTGCACTTTTATACCTTAACAATTCTAAAGTGTCATTCTAGGATCATTGATCTATTTCGATGCATTTTCAGGTACTTTAAGTCCAAAATAGATGGAAAATCTATGATTGGTTGAAGTACAATGACTTGATGAACACCGGAGTGAAGGTTCACAAGCACTTGGAAAGGAGTTTCACTAAATTGCCAGAATTTTCCGTACAGATCAATCATCTTTGCAAATTAAACTATATTGATGCAAGAATAACCAGAAGATGAGTCATATACATTTAGAAAGATCTGAAAGTCTATTTTCTGGAGAATTTTATGGCTCGTCAAAATGATTTTCCTAGAGAAAGTTATGATAGTTTTAGTAGACAAAGGTCAGGCCTCCAGAACAGCACCAGCCAGCATCGCGATGCTCCTCAGCCAGCACCTTTGACCAGAACCTCCACATCTTTGACCACGAGCCAGCACCGCAGCACCACAATGCGCACACATTTTTCTTCTTTGAGCTTTGACCTAATTAGGATTTTAATGACTTTTTAAACCCTAAAACACCCTTGGACTTTGTGTATTATAAATAGACCACTTAGGGTTTGATATTATAATTATTCAAATCATTGATTAGAGGCCAGAGGCAGGGAAAAACATCATGAAGGCTGCCTCACTCTCCCTCGTGGCCAACTAATCTCTAAGCAAGGCAAAGGGATGAATCCCTAGGTGTAGTTGTTCTTATTTTCTAGTCTTGATTCATTGTAGTTTGGATTTATTATCATTAAACATTGTTATGATTTACTTTTTAATCTAATTAGAAGATTTCCCCTTAATTCAGTGATTGCATCTTTCTCCCCCAAATAAGTTTAGTCATGCTCTTTTTATGTGATGTTGTGATTGAATTCGGTAGATTTCTCTTATAGATTTGTCCATTACTGTGGTATTGTCATTATGATATATTCTCGTTTCTTGATAATCTATAAGTTAGGTCATGTGTGCTTGAAAGCAAAGAGTATTTCATAACAATTACATTAAAGTTTATATATGTACTTTAATTGAATATTTGCTGATTGCTTGTTTGAGATGTGAAACTTGCAATCGAGATAAAAATAACTGAATCAAGAATAGAATAAGGCAACGAACCTAGGGAGGATTCCCGGACCCTTGTTATTCTCTTTTATATTTACCCAATTATTTCACACTACTTCAAACTCAGATTTTCTCGTTTAACTTTTATCGTTCGTAGGTTTGCACTTTCTCTTTTAGTTAGTTTGTCTCCCTGTGGAATCGACACCCCAAAGGCGTGCTACAACTACCGCGTTACTCTTTGAGCGTAATCAAATTTTGGCGCAGGTGCCGGGGAGACACGCTTAAGAATAAGGAAATTTGTCAACTTTGAGACAAAACGGTAAAAGAATTGTAAATAATTTTCGTTCTTTCTTTTAGCTTGCTGCATTAATTTTATTTTATTTTATTCTTTCTTTTTATAGTATTTTTTTTATTATTTTGTGATTTTGCATGCCTCGATATAGAGTCACTTTGGGTAGATTTGTTTGTAGGCATGTGTTAGAGTCAGAATTAAATTCTTTTCTAAATCCTTTATTTGACAACCCATCTAGTCCCGAAGAGATGAGTGAACACGAAGATCAACCCTCTAGGACTCTTCAGGATTATCTCCACCCTACACGCATAGCCACACCATCATGCATCATGTTTCCAGCCAATACTTGCCATTTAGATTTTAAAACAGAGATGATACAGTTACTCCCTACATTTCATGACTTGGATAATGAAAACCCATATGTGCACATTAGAGAGTTTGAGGAAGTAGTTGCGACTTTTCATTGTCAAGATGAAACCGATGACATTGTGAGGCTTAAGTTCTTTCCTTTCGCTTTGAAAGATAGAGCTAAGAGTTGGCTATACTCACTAAGACCTCGATCTATTGGGTCGTGGACTGAGATGACTCAAATTTTCTTTAATAAATACTTTCCCCAACATAAGACCAATGCTTTAAAAAGGTAAATCTCCACCTTTGCACAAAAGGACATCGAGACTTTGTATCAGTCTTGGGAGAGATTTAAGGAGTTGTTGATTATGTGCCCTCACCATGGGTATGAGAATTGTCACTTAGTGAGCTATTTTTATGAGAGACTTACATATAAGGAGTGCCAATTTATGGAGATGATGTGTAATGGTGAGTTTTTAAAAAAAGATCCTGATGAGACCATAGAGTACCTCAATGAGCTTGCTGAAAAAGCTCACACTTGGACTAGACCTAGTGCTACTGAAAGTACAAATAGGTCACGACCTATAGGGCACCCAAATGGTGGTGGAATTTACCATCTTAGGGAAGAGGATAACCTTAAGGCTAAGGTCGAGATGCTTACTAGGGAACTAGAGGTGTTAAAGACTAAAAGCTCAAAGCTAACACAAGTAGCTAATCATGCAGCGTCTTTGAAACCATGTTTTATGTGTGGTGGGGTAGATCATCTCGCCCAAGAGTGCCCCACATTTGCTGAAATGAGAGGGATGTATGAGGAACAATGTAATGCCTTAGGCATGTACAAGAAGCCTTTGGCACCCTTCTCTGATACTTATAATCCGGGATGGTGAAATCACCCCAATTTTAACTGGAAGTCTGAAAACCAGCAGCTTGCACAAACCCCTGCACCATATCTTAAACCATATCATGCACCTGTATCTTCTAGGAGTTCTTTAGAAGACATTTTACATGCTTTTATTGAGGCACAGGGTAAGACTAATCAAAGACTTTAATCTTTAATTACGTAGGCTGTTGAAGAAAATAAAGAGATAAAGAGCCAAGTGTCCAAGTTAATGAGCTACTTGAGTGTGACTAAGCGAGGTAAGTTCCTTTCTCAAGCTCAGTCCACATCCCATGGTCAGCACCTGGTGCAACAGAATTTGAAAGAGCTAAATGCCATTGAGACACTAAGTGGTAAGTTATTACACATCCCAACAACGAAAATATCAGAGGATGTGGACGAAACCCACCAAGGATACATGATTGACTCATTCATGGAAAAGGTCCAGCACCTTAATCCATTAGAATCCACCCTCACCCATGGCTTCACAAGAGTATATATCAAGCCAGAATTTGCGGATGTTATTGATGACATCCTTGAGGCCTCTCCAAAGCATACAAGCACCGAATTTGGCAATGAAGCAGTGACTGGTGCATTCAACCTATGTTTGTCTAGGAGGGAATAAAAGTGTTTGGCTGAAGGTGTAAAACTTAGCACTCATGGGAGGCAACCCACAATATATCCTTTTATTTTTATTGTTTTTCATATTTTTTTTTCTTATTTATTATTATTATTTTGCTGTTTTCTAGTTTTACTTTCGTATTTCTTTTTCAAGGACAAATATACGAAGTAATTCAAATGGTGGTGCACAATTTTCAGCTTCTGTGCCACTTTGGCTACAAAGGGAGTTTCCTTAACTTTTGCTTTCACATTGAGGACAATGCTTATTTTAAGTTGGGGGTGGAGGAGGAAACATATTCCTGTTTTTCATGTTTCTCAGTGAACTGCTTAGTGTCATTTTCCTTGATTGTTTGTGTTTAGCATGCTTTGTGTTAGCCTTAGAAAATGGGTATTTGCCAAAAATAGAAAAGAAAAAACAAAGTGAAGTATGGCAAAGAAAGAAGAAAAAGAAAAGAAAAGTGGTGAATTATCAAGAGATATGCTCTTATAAAAAATGGTTGAAAGAGTTGGGTGTTGAAGTAAGGTTATCAAGTGCTTAAAGTGGTTATGTTTAAAACTAAGAGATTGAGTTCTTTTACTTGCGAATCCTTCCAGTTCTTTCTTAACCTTTACCTTAGCCTAACATTGCAAGCTTATTAAAGACTTATTGATCCAATGTAGTGTGATTTTTCTACAATAGTGGAGAGTGATTTGAAAAGTGAGCCTATGGAGCTTGTTTTTGTGATTGATGTCACACAATTTAATATATTTTAGAGGCTAAGACTTATATTCATGAATGTTGTGCATAAAATCATCTAGGTGTTCGGATTTTAAGATTGATGTTTAGATTACTTTTGGACTTAGGTGAAATTTAATGATTCTATGTGCCCTGTGTTATGTGCGATTTTTGAGACAAAAATGAATTACTCTTGGTTTAACACTAACATTGCTTTACTTTGTTTTGATTCCTACCATATAATTCATCACTTGTTTTCGCTTGAATTGCTAGGGACTAGCAATAAGCTAGTTGGGGGTTATGATGAGAGTCATAAAATGCATCTTTACAGTACTTAATTGTTAGCATTTTAGGGTTGATCTAGGTTTGAATTGCACTTTTATACCTTAAAAACTCTAAAGTGTCATTCTTGGATCATTGATCTATTTCGATGCATTTTCAGGTACTTTAAGTTCAAAAAAGGTGGAAAAGCTATCATTGCTTGAAGTACAATGACTCGATGAACACCGGAGTGATGGTTCACAAGCACTTGGAAAGGAGTTTCACTAAATTGCTAGAATTGCCTGTGCATATCAATCATCTTTTCAAATTAAACAGTATTGATGTAAGAAGAACCAGGAGATGAGCCATATATGCTTAGAAAGATCCAGAAGTCTATTTTCTGGAGAATTTACGACTCGTCAAAATGATTTTCTTAGAAAAAGTTATGGCAGTTTTAGTAGACAAATGTCAAGCCTCCAGAACAGCAACCAGCCAGCACCACGGTGCTCCTCAGCCAGCACTGCGGTGCCCAGAACCTCCATATCTTGAACCACCAGCCAGCACCGCAGTGCCCATAAAGGAGCACCGTAGTGCGCACATGTTTTTCTTCTCCGAGCTTTGACCTAATTAGGATTTTAATGACTTTTTAAACCCTAAAACACCCTTGGAATTTGTGTATTATAAATAGACCACTTAGGGTTTGATATTATAATTATTCAAATCATGGATTAGAGGTCGGAGTCCAGGGAAAACATCATGAAGGCTGCCTCACTCTCCCCCATGGCCAACTAATCTCCAAGCAAGGCGAAGGGATGAATCCCTAGGTGTAGTTGTTCTTATTTTCTAGTCTTGATTCATTTTAGTTTGGATTTATTATTATTAAACATTGTTATTATTTACTTTTTAATTTAATTAGAAGATTTCCCCTTAATCTGGTGATTGCATCTTTCTCCCCCATATAAGTTTAGTCATGCTCTTCTTATGTGATGTTGTTGAGGTGTGATTGAGTTCGATAGATTTCTCTTATAGATTTGTCCATTACTGTGATATTGTCATTATGATATATTGTCGTTTCTTGATAATCTATAAGTTAGGTAATGTGTGCTTGAAAGCAAAGAGTATTTCATAACAATTACATTAGGGTTTATATATGTACTTTAATTGAATATTTGCCGATTGCATGTTTGGGATGTGCAACTTGCAATCGAGATAAAAACAACTGAATCAAGAATAGAATAAGGCAACGAACCTAGGGAGGATTCCCGGACCCTTGTTATTCTCTATTATATTTACACAATTATTTCACACTACTTCAAACTCAGATTTTCTCGTTTAACTTTTTATCGTTCGTTTTAAGGTTTGCACTTTCTCTTGTAGTTAGTTTGTCTCCTTGTGGAATCGACACCCCAAAGCCGTGCTACGACTTCCGCGTTACTCTTTGGGTGTAATCATGTCCTAAAAGCAGTCTTAGGCACGTGTTCCTTCTTTATCCTCAACTGATTATAACCTGATCTTAGGTCTATCTTAGAAAACACCATAGCCCCCTATAACTGCTCGAATAAATCATCTATTATGGGCAAAGGATATTTATTCTTGATAGTGATCTTATTCAACTGTCTATAATTAATACACAACCTCATCGTTCCATCCTTCTTCTTCACAAACAACACAAGGGTTCCCTAAGGTGACATATTAGGTCGAATAAATTGTTTATCTAGCAACTTTTGAACCTGAACTTTCAATTCTCTTAACTCAGCTGGTTCCATTCTATAAGGTGCTATAGATATGGGTGTTGATCCCGAAATCACCTTAATAGAAAACTCAATCTCCCTATTGGGAGGCAAACCAGACAATTCCTTAGGGAACACATTAGAAAAATCTTTCACTACTAAGATTTCTTCTAACTTCCTAATATCCTTTCTAGAATCCATCACATATGCCAAATAACCCTCACAACCTTTTAATTGTTTAAATCTTCCACTTTTTAAAATTTTTATGCAGTCTACAAAATCATTAAACCTAATGCTCTGATACAAAAATTGTAACGACCCATTCCGGGTTGGCCACCCCCGAAACGGTGTCGTCACATTTAGAAATCCCAGCACAACACATATATGTAACAATATAAAAATATATATTGATTGAAAATATATATACATAAGTACTCAACCCGCAACAAGGGAGTTACATTATTAAAATCCCAGCTGAAAGCACAACAAATTATGCATGAATATTTACAAAAAAAAATTTCCATTAGTCTTAGGATCTGAACCACAAGGCTTACAATTAATAATTTAGTTTGAATCTAAGCTCACGATTCTATCTGTCTTGCTCACTACCTGAAATTATTTAACAATGAGAAGTGAGCTTCACAAGCTCAGTGCATTAAATTTACTAGAAGTACTCGATTATATACTTCTGGTCACATCTTATAATTCAATTGTTTCTAATTCACCAATATTAATCGTCTATTTCTTCACATATAATAATTCAATCTTTTAGATAATATTCCAATATTCATTCATCTTTTATCTCAAATAATTCAATAATCACATTCTATTATCACTACTCATATCATAATTCTAACCATTTATCAATCTCTCCTTAAATTAATCATCAAACATATTAATTTTTCTTCTCATATATTTAATTATCTTGAAACTATCAATTCAACATCATTATTTACCTCGTTATGAGATTCACAACATATAATCAATCAATCAAATAATTTTTATCATATCAAACTTTCATATTTCTTTCTCATTATATCTGTTTCTCTGTGAGACTCATTTATCTATCAATAAATTCACAATCAAGACTGATACTTTAGTATCTCAATCAATAATAATCAATATTTAAAACAAACATAATGCACGAATTTAAATTATCTTTACTTATTTCTCATCAGATCGTTTCATATTATCATATGGGAACATCTTCCCATATGTCGACATGTTTCAGTTAGACCAATTACCTTCTTGGTCTTTTCAGCTAGACCAGCTACCTTCCTGGTCTTTTCAACCAGACCAGCTCTTAATTTCATTCCAAAAAGTATGGTAAAAAAGTCTTGGAAAATCATATGGTCCAAGGGCTTTATACGGACCCATACCAAAAAACAACCGACTTGATTTCATTATCAGTGACAGACCTTAATAGAGAGGCATTCATTTCAGGTTTAACCTTCCTAGTAATTGCATCCAACATACAATCATCCATAGCTGGATTATCTAGCACTAATGGAGAATGGTCAGAACCCACTAGGCTATTATGGAAGACCTATGCTCTGTCAAAAAGATTGTGCCATTCTACATTCGTAATAGCTCGATCAATTCTAGAACAAACATTGCCATTGCCAATTTGCTTATTGTTCTAGATAAATGTGTGACCTTGAAACCACAAATCCAGAAGGCAACACTTATCCATCCAAGCTTGAAAATCATGAATGAGACTACTTCTAGCTTGCTTACACTTACTTTTCTCCGCATTATCCTAAAGGGCATTAAAATCACCAAGGCAATGCTAAGGCATGCTGTTACACGATTTCAAGACATATAGTTCCGCCCATACTACTGCTCTTTTCGATTGAGAAGGTTCCCTATAAACCAAAGTTATTTCTAAACTGCTTGAATTTCAAATTCCAAAAACACCACATCCAAATATAAATTACAAGTGCCCAGAACTTGGATTCGAATGTCTTAAACCCATTAAAGAGCTAAACCATTTTTTAACCCAATAAAATTACCATACAAACTTGTAGAAAAACCAAAATTTCTTCGCAACCATCCAAACCACCTTGTTTCTATTTTGCTTCACATAAAAACACCACTACAGGGCAATGCTTCTTGATGAGCTCATAAAGAGCTCAAACTATCACAGATTTCCCTAATCTCTGACAGTTCCATGCCAATATCCTTATTGGGTGACGTGTGACTATTGGCCAGGCACCACCACCATTGCATATTGAGAATCAGGTAAAAAATTATAAAGAGCTTGAGAAAGTAAGCAATCAGCATCAACAAAAGATAAAGAAAGATTGCATATTTCCTTTGAATCAATGGGATGATTTCTTTGTTAGTCTTGAGTAGTATGAGAAATTCTCGCAAGCCTTTTTATTCTAATTCTCCTAGGGAGTAGGGTTTTTGATGGTGAGATTGACCCAAGATTAAAATGCAGAAGGTTGAGTGTTTGTTATGTTACATCAATGGGCTTATCATAGGCAAGGGCATCCTCTTCAATGGATTGATTTAGAGGGGGAGTCTTTGGGTTTTTTGTGACCCAATCATTTAGGAGTTCATCCCTTGGCATTTTCTTCAAAGGCTCAATACTAGAGGGTTGGGCTTTCAAAGTAGGTTTAAATGAGACAACATCATTAAACTAGATTGAGGGTGCGATTGACCAGTTAAAACAACCAGCTTAGGCTTGTCCTTTTAAATTAAGAGAATTCACAAACAAGGCCCAAACTCTCTTATTTAGCACGTTATCTCTAGTCAACATTAGTGTTTTCAGAGGTGAGGTGTTTTGCCTCAATGAGGTGAGGCGTAAACCTTGAGACGTTGAGGCATTTTGAATAAAATAATATTAATTAAATTATAAAAATACTAAAAATTGAAATAATATAAATAAATTAATTATCAATAAACTTTACTAACTTAAGACATATGAATGAATATTTATCAAAATATTTCACAAACAAACATTAACATTACAAACACAATAATAGAGCCAAAGCAAAAATATGTTGCAGTTGGACAAATACAATAATGGAGCCAACAAGAAAATAAAATACACTGACTGTGAGATGAAAGAATCAGCAAGACAACTTATAGCCTATCCTTACTTAATTGGGCCTCCAGATCACCAATCTCACTCTTTTAGCCCTCTTCAAACTCCTTGATCTAATCAGTTTCCACATTTTCCGGAGGTTCCCACATGGCATCATCCATCCATTTAACAAGATACTCTATCTTCCCATCATCACAAACTCTTTTCCCCACAACTCCCTCAGCCATAGAGTATTCTAGTCCGGCCTCAAAATCCCTCACTAAATCCTCCCCTATAAGCCCATATTTGACCCACTCGTTATCACTACTGTCCTTCCATTTGACCAAATACTCCACTTGATCTCCCTTCCCTCTTTTATCCAATATCTCTTATCATCTTTAATCTCGGGATCCGTGCCTAGCTTCAACAATGTCTTCACCACGCTCGACTTGACATACCCTGCCGTCATGTAGAGGGCCATTAAGCCACCGCTGTTATCCTTGTAGTTTAAATCGACTCCGGCTTCAGCTAAGAGCTCGATGCACGACTCAGATCCCTAGTTCGGACAAGAATAGGAGAGCGGTACGGCCATTGTTGTCCACGACGTCAACGTCGCGTCAATCAAATTTGTCTGCTGTTAAGAGTTGCTTCGGAGCCTGCTCGTCGGCTTTCTTGGTTGCGGTCCACCATGGTGTGTCATACTCAGCCACCACATGATCTTGCTGAATTCACCGTACGTATTATCATCCTCGTTGATTTTGTTTTATTCAAGTGTTTTTTGTGTCTGGACGAACGCCCGGGGTGTCAAAGGCGTACACCTCGTGTCTGGACGAACATCCAGACCTAAAAAATGCACGACCAGCAACAGATACACCCAAGGTTTCACGCCTTGGGGCATTTTAGCCCCGTTTCACCTTTGGGCGTGCCCTGGGTGCACACAGACTCCGCTTTTTTAAACACTAGTCAGCATACCATACCTAATGTGAGAATTAAATGCTGCCTATTAGAAGTTGGTAGGGGTTTTAATGGTATGTGTAGGAGCAACAAGTATTAGGGTAGTGTTTTTTCTTAAGTTATAGGGTCAACTCGGTTAACAGTATTAACTATTGGGTGGAGATGAGGATTTGTATTTGTATATGACATTACTTAGGGAGCAAGAGTTGCATAACTCTATCCAATGTTAACCATTTGAGATTGATTCTTCTAAGTAGTTAATGCTCCTGCATTTTCCTAGGTGTTTGAATGAATTGATTGGTTGAAATGAGACCTTGAGGGTCTTAGAGTTAGACTCGAGCTAGCACGATTTCCTTAACCATGTGAACTGCATAAGCTAAATGCTATTTTGGTCTTAGCTCCGCCTTGAGCTCCACCTCCTCTCTGATAGTCCTTTCTACTTGGGACATTGAAAAGCTTGCTTTTTGTTGGACAATCACCTCACATGCAATGCCCATAAATCTTCCATTTTTGGTTTTACGTAATATAACTTTATGGAAAGAAAGGGTAATGTAATAATCTATCTCAAGTTGGCCACCCCCGAGATGGTGTTGTCACGTTTTGAAAATCCCAGTATGATACATATATGCAACAATAAAAATAATACTAAGTGAAATTCTTGATGAACTATGGTTGATGTTTTGATACGAGTTATGAGGAGATGAAATTTAGTGGATCTTGACAAGCTATAATGGATGATTTGATGTGATTTATGATGAGAGAAATTTAGTGAAATTTTTCATAATAATTTTAGAATAATCAGGATATCTAGTTCAAATGTTTGAATACATGCTTTTTTTTATTTTATTATTTGTATGCATATTCATATCAGTTTTCATATGCATCTGAATGAGAATAAAATAAACGAGAAGGCAGCCGGTCTAAATGAAAATGAAAGAACATGGAAGGCAGTCAGTCTAATGAGAATAAAAGAACCGAGAAGGTAGCCAGTCTAAATGAGAATTAAAGAACCGAGAAAAAAACCAAGAAGGCAGCCAGTCTAATGAGAATGAAAGAACCGGGAAGGCAGCCAGTCTAATGAGAATGAAAGAACCGGGAAGGCAGCCATTCTAAGATAAAAACACGTCGACATGTGTTGTGTGTTATTGTGAATTTATTTATAGATGAATGAGTCTCACAGAGAGACAGTTATGGTGAAAAAAGAAACCTAAAAGTATGACATGATAAGAACCATCTAAATGATAGACTTTATGATGTGAACCTCATTACGAGGTAATTATGAGATAATTGATGGTCTTAAGGTGAACCAATTAATAAGAAGAAGAGATTGATAGAGAATGAGATTTATAATATGTGTAGTGATAGTAGAATGTTATTATCAAGTTATGTGAAATATAATTGATTTAATATTGAAAAACCTTTTATACAAATAAATACTTCTAGTAAATTTAATTCACTGAGCTTGTGAACTCACCCCTCATTGTACAATGATTTCAGGTAACAGGTAGGATAAATAGTTTGGTGAGTTAAGGGTCAGATAAAATCTTTTTCTGTAAGCTACGTACGTGTCCACATCCTCAGACTAGTGAGTAAAAAAAACAAAATTTTATTTGTAAATATTCATGCATTTTACGTTGTATATTATATTTAAGTCAACATCATATTAATGTGAGGGTTGAGGATTGAGGTAAAAGAATTTCTGTTAGTATTATTTTTATTGTTGCATATATGTGTTGTGCTGGGATTTTCAAAATGTGACAACACCATCTCGGGGGTGGCCAACCTGGGATAGGTCGTTACAGGTAATCCTTGGCTAAATGACTCAATCTTCCACAATCATAATAGAAATCAAGTAACTTCTCATACTTGAAAGTGGCCTAATGTCACGGTATAAACCATTTGGCATGGTTTCTACCTGTGAGTTGGCCTTTGAGTGGGCTATATGGTGATCTTTGTGAGTTATGTGCAGCAAGTGTGACCTAATTGTGGGGCAATTGTATAGTAAATGTGTATCAGTGGTGTGCTACAGTAACACATTGGTATTTTCGTAAATATGTGATTTAGACTCCAAAATTAATGGGAAATTTTAGGGAGTATATTGAAGATGCGTGCAGTGATATAGTATGTTTGGATTTGAAAATTTGTGTAAATTATATTTATTAAAGGAATGTGACTACTCAAGCATGAGGTATGTTTTTTGCTGTAAATACTCAAAACGACTTAGACACTTTAAGGAGAAACATGATGTTTGGATTTCCACCACCCCTGGCGTGTGTACATGGGCGATATTTAGGGCATGGTTTGGCTACTATATAGGAATTACATGAGCCTCCCAAAGTAACTTAGGGTGTGGGTTTAGGGCCAACATGAGGGTGACTCGGGCCTACATGAAGTCAGGAGCTTCACAGACAGTGTAGGTGGCTCGTATGCACTGCATTGCACTCTTCACAAGTTCACGAGGTTTAAAATTATGTTCGCTATCATGTGGGCTATCGGATATTATCTTTGCACTGGGCGTGTTAGCAACTTATGGTTCTCTTGAGGTAATGAAGCACCTTTGTGGGGTATGTGTAGGTATCATCGATTATGTTGTGGGCTACATATGTGTAGACTCTCGTTTATGTTTTAGGCTATCATGGGTGTGTGTAGTATAGTTATGGAAGACATGGTGCATCAAGCGCATCAACTATCTTCAGTTGGGCTTGTAGGCTACGTGCGTGCAACCATGTCTATAAGTTGTTTGCGTGTAGTCGGATTTGTGGGCTGTTGGCTCTCAGTTACGATGGTGGACTATCATTTGTATGTCTAGCACAAGGATGGAAGGAATTTTGCATCAGTGAGCAAGCAATAGATCAGTGGCTAACACAATAAAAGAAACATTTTGTGTATTCGGTGGGTGAAAAATTTAGAGGGATTGCAGGTCATTGAGCTCAGAATTGACACATATGACAACTCTGTGGCATTTTTAGGATGGCTTAGGGTTTCGATGGGACTTTAATCATGTGTTCATAATTGGGTAAGTGTTCTTCATTGGGGTTTAAAGGCATTAGGGCTAATAAGGACCATTAGCACACATCTGTGGCTATTCGAGTCAGTGGGATGTTATGGTTGGTTTGAGACTGGTGTGATAACGTCTAAGACAAGGTTAAGTATCTTTTGGGTCTTTGTATTAGGTATGTTGGGTTTTAAAGACTTCCGTATTAGTTGGGAATCAGAGGTACGATAGGATGGTTACTTGGTAACGGGCCAAGCTTTGAGTTAAGAGTTTGTCACTTATGTACATGCTGGAGTGGGTTTCTTGGTATCGCGGTTTGAGTTTTAAAGAAAGTAAATGAGTTATTTGGCTTCTAAAAAGTTATCTTACGAGTTCATAAGGTGAAAACTCGAGGTGAAGAAAGATTGGCCAAGACTTGGAGAAGTTTTAGCGCCGCATGATCATTTGGATTTAGGGAAAATTTGGTGGGCTGTGATAGTTAATATCAAAGCTAAACTACTCCTCTTTGAAATGGCTTGGTGTTGAATAATGACTTCGATCAACGAGTGGGTTGTAGTTTCTTGAACGTCTTGATCTTCTTGAGCAAGATGAATGTACAGTTTATCGGCTTTACGGGGTGCATGAATTGGCATGATTCGGCATGACCATACTTGGAAGGAGGAAAGTTTTGGCTTTGTCATGAGTTTGAATTATGGCTTAGTCCTATGATCTCGACTAGTGGACCAACTTATGCATAAAGCATGCATGTGGTTATTAGCTTGAGAGAGCATAACCTAATGGATCATATGTCGCTTTGTTTTATGTGGGTGCTTTTGAGCGTGGGCTGGTGTGTTTGTCCGATAGAGCAAACTTGCACATGAGACCTGGTTAGTGAGCACATTGGTTGTGTGTTTGTGTGGGTACCACGAGGTGTAATACTTGATTTGGTTTGGATTGGAGTTGACATCTAGTATAACATCAGCTCTGAGGACTTTGGCCAAGAGTGTTGGCTTGGTTTTTTTGGTTTTAGGTTAAATTTTTTCTTTGTGAGGCATCGGCCTAAGATTGATCGGAATGTTGAGGCATGCAGATTGGTAGCTTTCTTGTGAAAAGTAAGGTTATTATCTTAAAAAGGGGAACGAATTTCCCTAGTTAAGGGTTGACTTTAAGTGAGCAAGTAGGATGAACCCACAATGTCAAGGAATGAAACATTCAGATTCAAGTTTCGTGAGAGGGCCCTTTGAAGTGAAGGGATACTTCTAACCTAGTGGTGTAGGCTCTAAGTTTAGAGTTTGAGTGGGAAGGCGCCCCTCAAACTTGAGTGTGGTTCTTGAAAGAGTGATCATGAGAGTTGAACCATCTTAAGTTTGGTCGGACAAGAGTAGGGGTACTGCTAATGGGTGGTTGGCTTATGAGCCCGATGCCTTCCCTAACTCAATTTTCATTGACTTGATTCGAGACAAGCCTAAACTCCAAGAAAGTTACAAGATGTAACTAGAGAGAATAAGAGAAATTTATGAGTTATTTGATTAATGCCTTTACAATTGAGATACAACCCTCTTTGTACTAGTTTAGGATAGTTTAGTAAGCTTATGTTAGTTACAAGTTAGGTACAATTTAGTTCATCTCTAACAGCCCTTTGACTTATGTATAACTAACTAACTAATCTTGCTTGCCCTTTATGCTATCCAGATGGTGTTGGCTCCGTTCCTTGGAGCCTTAAAGATCTTTTAAGCCCCCGGATAACGGATGTACCTTCTTTCTTATATCTTTTTTCTGACTTGCGAATGCCTTCCCCTCCTCTTAAGTTTTTAAGTTACTTCTTATTGGCCTTTCCAATAGGTGTCTTAACAACTGTGTCAATACTTCCCCCATTGAGAGATACCTTGTCCTCAAGGTGGAATCGTGCAAAACTGTTCTTGAATTTTGAGGCATTTTCCAAGTAGCTTATTCTTTCTTCCTATTGAATTAACCAATGTATAATCCATTTTTCCTTCTTCTAGATGTGCTTCTCCTCTATTATGGCCACTGGTTTGTAAATAAGATGACCATATTCCAGAACAGAAGGTAAAGAACATGGAGCTAGGCCTTCCTCAGGTCTTTTGTATTGTTTTAGTAAAGAGACATAAAAGACTAGATGTATTGTGGCATCTTTTGGTAGTTGAAGCTTGTATGCAACCTTTCCAATCCGTTTGATGATAGAAATTACTAAAAAAAAATTATCCCCGACTAATTGGAGTGTCTTTGTGCTATTGTTGTTTGTCCATAGGGTTAGAGCTTAACTAGCACCAAATCACCAACATGGAATGAATGATCCTTTCTGTGTTTATCAACTACAACCTTCATCTGTACTTGAGCCTTATAGAGGTGTAGCTTAGCTTGTCTTAGGATTTCAGTTCTATCTCCAAAGTCCTAATCAATGCTTACCAGATTACTTTCTCCTCTAGAATAAGCTACAATGTTAGGGGGTTTCCTACCAAAAAGCACATCAAATGGAGACATGTAGTGCAGTGTTGTAGTTAAATTATTCCTAGCATAAAAACTTAGGCCATCTTCTGAGACAATCACTTACAAAGCACCTTAAGTATTGCTCCAATGATCTGTTGACTACCCTAGTTTGAGGACAATAAGAACTACTCATGTTGAGCTTAGTACCTTGTAGTATGAACAATTCTGTCCAGAAAGAACTCATGAAGACTGAGTCTTTGTCTAAGACAATTGTCATAGGAAAGCCATAAAGTTTGCAGATCATGTTGACAAAAAGGTTTGCCACCTTCGCAACTATGTAATGTTTTAGGAGACTTAAAATGAGAAAATTTTGATAGTTTATCCACTACTACCATAATTATTGTGAAGCCTTAGGTAGGAGGGAGATGTGTGATGAAGCCCATTGAGATGTCTTCCCATATTTGCTTAGGGATGGGTAGTAGTTGTAAAAGACCATAGGGTGCATGATTCATAGGCTTAGTTTGTTGGCAAACCAAGCATTGCTAGACAAATTTGACCACTTCTTTCCTCATATTTTTCCAGTAGAAGCTTGAAGCTAGCCTGGCATATGTTATCTAGATACCAGTATGTCCTCCTATAGGAGAAGAATGAAACGCTTGTAGCAGCTTGTTCTTCAAAGTTTATTAAGGACTTATATACAGTTTACCCTTCCAATAGATCAAACCTTTCTAATTACCCATTCAGGATATTGAGCAAGGTTACTTTATATGACAGCCTTTAATTCCACTAACTTTGGAAACTGAGATTTTTCTGACTTCAAAGGAAGGTAATAGTAGTGCAAGGTAAGATACTTGTTCCTTGTTGTCTAGATACATCCTTGATAAGCCATCAATAACTACATTGTCTTTGCCAGGCTTGTATAGTATTTGAAATATGAAGCCTAGGAGTTTCTTTAAGAACACTTGCTGCTCTGTGTTTTGAATTGTTTGATCTAATAGTGTCCCCAAACTTCTATAATCGTTATAGATAAAAAATTCATATCCCAATAGGTATTGTCTCCAATGCTAGATAACAGTTATGATTGCAACTAGTTCTCTAATGTATGCTGAGGCTAGTTGTAATGAAGGGGATAGTTTCTTACTAAAGTATGCAATGGGATGGCCTTGTTGCATAGGGACAACTCCTAGCCATACCCAGAGGCATCAGTTTCAGGTATAAATGGTTGGGTGAAATCTAGCAATGTTAGCACTGGAGTTGTTGTCATTACAGTCTTTAAGTTCTAGAATGCCTCAACTGTGCTATCATTCCATTAGAAACTATGCTTCTTGATAAGGTTAGTTAATGGTGCATCCAATGAAGCATAGCCCTTGACAAATTTTCTGTAATAGCAAGTAAGGCCTAGGAAGCCTCTAAGTTACTTCACAGTAGTTGGAGCAGGCCACTCTACCATGGCTTTGATCTTCTGTGAGTCAAGCTCCACCCTTTGGACTAAGATTATATGTCCTAAGTAATTAATTGAAGTTATGCCAAAAGTTCACTTAGATAGTTTAGCATACATGGTTGCTTCTTGTAAGCAAACAACACGATTTCTAGATGCTCTAAGTGATCCTTCAATGACTGGCTATACACTAAGATGTCATCAAAGAAGACTATGACAAAAAGTTTTAGGTAGGCTTCAAAGAGCTGGTTCATTGCAGCCTAAAAATTAGATGAAGCTTTTGTTAAACCAAATGGCATAACCAGGAACTCATAGTGGCCATGATGAGTCTTGAATGTTGTCTTCTCAATGTGCTCTGAATGCATCCTGATTTGATGGTATCCAACTTTCAAATCCAACTTTGAAAAGACTTTAGTACCATGCAGTTCATCAATAAGCTCATCTATAGTTAGAATGGGAAAGCTGTTTTTGATGGTGATTGCATTCAACCCTCTATAGTCTACACAAAACCTGTAAGTGCTATCTTTCTTTTTCACTAACAAGACTGGAGAACAGTATGACTTATGTTGTGTTGGATGAATCCTATTTGTAGTATGTCTTTCACCAACTTTTCAAATTCTGTCTTTTAGAAATGCAGATACCTATAAGGTTTGATGTTGATAGGAGAAGTGTTAGGTAACAATTGAATCTTATGACTCGCTTTTCTTATTGGTGGTAAGCCTTTAGGTTCTTCAAAGACTACCTTGAAATCATCTAGGATGTTCTGAATATGGGGATCAATGTTGTCTGGGACAATCAAAGACCCTTGTTCTGGCTATTAGGGGTTAGTAATGGACATTAACATGAAACAAGAAGATAATGACTCAATTAGGGTCATTTTTCTCCATTTTCTATATCCCACCATAACATACTTCAATCTTTGTTTGCCTTGTAACACCACTGGTTTAGCCTTCCACACAAATTCCATTGTTAAAGTCCTATAATCGATAGTGATAGGACTTTAATTTTGTAACCATTGTACTCTTAATATAGCATAAGTTCCTTAGACATGTATTATGAAGAAATCAATATTAAACTTGTGGTCTTGTAACCAGATTTCTACTGCATAACACATCCCAATTCAAGACAAGTATTCACCATTTCCTACTTGTACTTTGAAATGTTGTGAGGTGTAATGGTCAGTCCTAAGAAGTGTTCCACTTTTTTTTTTGGATAAAATTGTATGTACTACCCCTATCTATTAATATTTGTAAGGTATAGCCCCCAATCTGGCCTTTTAATCTTAATATCTTGGGTGATACATGCCCTATCAATGAATGAAAACTAATAGCAAGATTAGTGTTAATACTTGGAAGCTAAGATTCTTGATTGCTAGACTCCTCTAGTATGTTGTCCTCTTTTGGCTCCATTCCTTCAAGGTAACATAGTGTGCCTTGTTTCTTGCACTTATGGCCAGGGCTATACTTCATCACATTTGAAGCATAATCCTTTTTCCCTTCTTAATTGTTGCTCCTGTGGTGTAAGCCTTTTGACACTGGTTTTTGATCTTGGTAGTGGTGGTGTAGGTTGTAGCATAGGTTTAGGGCCAAGAATAGAAGAAGTAGGGAATTATCTAAGACTCTAACTTCTAGTGGACATATATATCTCAGCTGCCTCTGCCTTTACCATTCCTGCTATGTTGATTACTTCATGTAAACTAAGAGATATTTGTAGCAAAACTTCTCTCTTTATTGAACATTTGAGGCCTGAAATGAAAAAACTCTTCAATAACTGCTTAGTGAGGCCAAGGACCTTACAAGATACTGATTTAAACTTATATTGGTATTCTTGTAAAGAAGTGTGTTATAGGAGTTTGGTGACGTTTCCTTGGGATCATCAAAAAGAGAAGGTCCAAACCTTTCTTGCAAAGCCTGAACAAACTCTTTCCAGCCCCTTAGTTGGTTACTTTAGTACATCCATTGATACCAACTTGATGCTGCTCCATCCAAATGGAAAGAAACCATAGTGAATTTCTAGAAATATGAAATTTGATGATACAAAAAATATTGTTCCACATTGAACAACCAATATAAGGGATCTCCAAAATTGAATCTTGGAAAATCTAGTTTGAGTTGCTTGAATCTTGCATAATATTCTTCTTCTTGATTGTCTTGAGATGATGATGTATAAGGCTTAGATTTGTTGTAAGAGGCCTTCATTTCTTCAATGTCAGATTGCATCTTGGATAGTTGTTGCTGGAATTGTTGATTGACAGAAGCTATGATGTCTTCCTTCAATTATTTTTGAAATTGAGCCATTCTCTCCCATGAGAACTCATTATTCTTTGATCTTATTCCTTCAGCCATTATGAGTGAGTAGGTGATGAATTTCTGAAACGTTGTAAGGGTTTGAGGGAATCGTGAAGGCGAACAAGATAATAGAGTCAATGAAAGCACCAATGATGCCTTCCCTAACTCAGTTTTGATTGACTTGATTTGAGACAAGCCTAAACTCTAAGAAAATTATAGATGTAACTAGAGAGAAAAATAAAAATTTCTGATTTATTTGATTAATGCTTTTACAATTGAGATACAACTCTCTTTATACTAGTTTAGGACAGTTTAATAAGCTTAAGTTAGTTACAAGTTAGTTACAATTCAGTTTATCTCTAACATACCTTTGACCTATGTGTAACTAACTAACTAATCTTGCTTGACCTTTGAGTCTTTCAATTGTGCTATTCGGATGGTGTTGGCTCATTTCCTTAGAGCCTTAAAGATCTTTTGAGCTCCTAGACAATTGCTGCACCTTATTTCTTATTTCTTCTTTATGACTTGCTAATTCCTTAATCTCCTCTAAAATATGTTAGCTACTGCTTATTGGCTTTTCCAATAGGTTTCTTAGCAGCTATATTAGAGCCACACCTGGAGGGGTGCATCCTTACTTGCGTCTTTGTGTTTCCTAAGACTAGGCACACATTCAATAGAGTTTTGAGTTCTAGAGTTGCATCATTTGGAACCATAAGTAGTAAATTCATTTGGAGTTGGATTTTTGTAATGCTCAGTGGAGCCTAATTTGGGTTAAGCCCCGCGGCTAAATCCCAATAACTTGTTATAGTGAGTGCACACATAAAACAGCTCAAGTACCGAAATGAGGGATCATGAATTTAGTGTGTATGAGGGACTTGCCTAGAGGTGCACACCCAAAAGAAGTGGTGCCATAGAAGTGTGATTGGCATACGTGTCTAGCTCATAGGATCTAACTAAATGAATGAGAGTGTTGAAAGGTGTGGCATTTCATTTGAGGCAAGTTAAAGGGTTACCTTGTGGTGTGGTGAAGAAAGCCGCACACCTTGTTGGGAGTCGAGTTTCAGTTTTGAGGCATGATGTAGCATTATCATTAGGTAATCAGTGTAGTGTTTCAGTTGGCTTGCGTGAAGTCTACTATGGAGTTTTGAATTGAGCTTGTGTACTTCTAAGGACAAGAAACAGATTTGTGCTTGAGTGAGGTGGAAGCAAAAGTGTGAGTGTGCATCTTCCATCAAGTTCACATAGGTGGGTGAGAGACTCTTGAGTCCTTAAGTCAGCACATGTTGTGCTCCATGAATCATGGGAATATGTCAAAAAGCTTTCTAGGGAAGTTTAACTCTTGTTCTTCTATTGCGCGTCGATGAAGACATCGACAGAATGAAGTAGGGGAGAATGTCATGGTATGCATCATTTGGCATAATTGTTACCTGTGAGTTAGCCTTTGAGTGGGCTATGCATTGATCTTTGTGAGTTATGTATAGAAAATATAGTTTGGTTGTGGGGCAAATGTGCAACAAATGTGTGTCAGTGGTGTACTAGTGGCACAATGACATTTTCATAAATATTTGATTTATGCTCCAAAAATTAGTGGAAAATTTTGGGGAGTATCTTGAAGATGCGTGCAGTGATATGGCATATTTGGATTTAGAAGGTTGTATAAATTATATTTATTAAAGGATCGGCTCAAGCATGATGAATGTTTCTTGTGGGAAATATTCAAAATGACTTAAGACTCTTTAGGGGGTATAGTGTTTGGCTCTTCATCAACCTTAGTGTGTGCGATATGGGCCACGTTTGCGGCATGGTTTGGCCATTGTGTGAGCACTAAGTGAGCCTCCCAAGGTAACTTGGGGTGTAGGTTTGGGGCCACCATTAGGGTGGTTCAGGCCTCCATGAAGTTGGGAACTTCATGGATAGTGTAAAAGGCTTGTATGCACTATATTGCACTCTTTTCCCATGTATGAGGTTTGACCTTATGTTCGCTATCTTGTGGGCTATCAGATATTATTTTAGAACAGGGTATGGAAGCAACATGTGGTTCTCTTGGGGTAATGAGGCACTTTTGTGGGGCATCTGTCGATATCATCGGTTATGTTGTGGGCTGCATGCGTGAAAACTCTCGGTTATGTTCAGTGTGTCCAGCATAGTGATGGAAAGCATAGTGGATGAGTTACGAATTAGCTATCTTTGGTTGGCCTTGCATGCTCTGTGCGTGCAGTCATGCTTTGGATTTATGGGCGGTTGGCTCTTGATTAGGATGGTGGACTATCATTCATATGTCTAACATAAGGAAATAAGGAATTGTGCATCACTGGGCGACAAGCGGATCAATGGCTAACACAATGAGGGGCGACATTATGCATCTTTGGTGGGTGACCAATATAGAGGGATTGCAAGTCACTGAGTTAGGAATTGACACATATGATAACTATGTAGCATTTCTAGGATGTCTTAGAGTTCCAATGGGACTTTACTCGTGTTCTCATAATCGGGTATGTGTTCCTCATTGGGGTCTAAAGGCATGAGGGCTGATGAGGACCATTAGCACATGTTCGTGGCTTTTCGGGTCAGTGGTATGTTGCGGTAGTTGGATCATCAATAACATCCAATATTACATAATGATATATCTTCAAACTTAGAAGTCACAAACCTTTCTAGGCAAAATAACTTTGATAAACATCAATTTATAATTCTTTAGACGTATCCTCTTAAAGAACAATAGTGGTGATCAACTCACTAAAACCAAAGAAGCCAAATCCTTAAGATTTTCATCAAAACTCTACTAAATCAACTTTGACTCTAGTTTTATTTATCATCTGTAAAAGTATACAAAACTAATGAGCTTATAGCCCGGTAAGTAATAATCAATCATGCAAGATCTTAAACAATTATCAGGACTTGAAACTGATAAAATAATAAGACTTAAATTTTCAATCCTCAAGAGTATCATCAATTACAATACCAGTTCATTCATTTCATTCAATCATCAATGTCACACTTAGCCTAGTGACAAGGCCCATATAATTAACACACTTATAACCTTATTTATGGGTTTAAAGGTCAACACAACCCCGATGTCTCGGTCCCAACGTTGAGACATTTAACCCTTGTGTCTAGGTCCAAAAGTTGACACATTTAACCTATGTGTCAGGGTCCAAAAATGACACATTTAACCCATGTGTCCAGGTCCAAAGATGACACATTTAACCTTTGTGTCTAGATCCAAAGATGACACATTTAACCCCTATATCCGGGTCCAAAACAATGGTGCTTAATTCATGACAAGTCATACATCTCATTCAATACATTCTCAAAGTAAAATAGTACATTCGCTTCAAACATGTTCTCAATACCATAAAGGAATACGAAATGCCTTAAAAATATGATATGGAAGAGAATTACTTACCTCGAAGCAAAGTCAAACCAAAACAACCAACCATTCATATTCCTTTAGTACTCGTAACCGCATCCATTTCCATGCCTGCTCGAATCATGAGATTAGTTAAAAGATAGACAGAGAAGTTGCTCTTCTATTGCTCACGAAAACAAAAGCCTCACAAGGCTACAAGTGGTGATTCTCACAATGGTTTGCGTGGATAGTGGGACATGATGGTCTGGACAGCAACATGGCGGAGCTTGTCGCTCAGAGGTTGGAGTAGCGATTATCGACCGGAGGGCTATGTTTACAAGAATGGTCCAACGACGACAACGAGGAAGCAATGACTTGGAATAGGGGTTCTACAATCTGAGATAAACTTCTACGAAGCCATTAGATCGTGGATTTATACCGGAAATTCTCACGGACCTGAATGGGTTTTGGGTCGCGCGGCCTTAGGTTTAGCTAGAGATACAGGGGAGAGTGCATATGCGTTTAGATGGAGAAAAAGGGTTTATTCTTGGGAGATGAAGGAGAAAGGAAGATTATAGGAAGTTGTGAGTATGGTGGCTCGCAGGTCTCTTAGGTGTTTGGGAGGGAGAGTGTGTAGAGAGAATCTGAAATGAGAGAAAAGTAAATATTTATATGTTCAAAGTGGACTAGGGTTACATTATCGGTTAGGTTAAGGCCATTTTCCAGCATGCATATGAAATGACCAAGATGCCATAAAGATTTGGTGTGGGGTTTTACAAATGTAGTGTGAAAATCAATCTCCTCAAAAGACTGGTCTGGTTGCCATTCTTTTAAGATAGTGACCTCACACAGACCAAGGAGTTCCCTAGACGACTTTTTTACTGTCTGCTTCGCACTTGAAACAAAATAGGATTGCGTTGGGTCTGACTTCTTGCACCTCCATTCCTTCTTTAAGATTCCAGGCTCGTTCAAGGCCAAAATACTTAGTTAGACCGAGTCTGAAACTAATGTTTTAGACCCGTCCGAAACTTTACCAGTAATTTTAAGTAACTTCATTAGTAATATCAGCGTAAGCATAAGACCCAAAAAATAATATTACCAGTAAAATTTCAGACGGGTCTAAATTAATTTTAGATCTGATCTAACCAATTATTTTCCATTCAAGGACTGGTCTTGTTTGGTCCAGCTTGACAACTCCATCAGTCAATTTTTTTCCAGCCAAAACGAGAAGGGCTTGCTTTTCCGCATCAACTGACTCCGGAAGTTCAAAAGTGTTCTCAAAACAGTTGGGAGCTTCAGCTCTTTATATTACGTCCTCAGTTTCGTCAAATTGTTCTGACATAATGATGGGTAACGGTGGACCCTCTTTGGAAAAATTTGAAACAAGATTGAGAGATGAAGTGACAATGATAATGAAGCAGGGAAGTGGGGCCACCAAACTCACCAATAGCTAGGAACTGATGAGAGTTAAGGTGGTGAAATTTTAGGAGGGGGACATGTAAGTGTAAGGGGAAAGAACGGGGGTTGGTGGGTAGAAGGACCACAGTTTGTAGATCGTAAATAGTGTTTTGGAAAAGATAACTATGGAAATAAACCCCCAGAAAATGAAAAGATGGGTGAGATGGGACGTAAGAAAGGAAAGGGAGGACCGGAAAAGCAGGTCAGAGAACGGTAACTGTTATGCCCATGAGTAATCTAACACACACCAAAAACACACAAACACAATAATTTACGAGGTTCGGCAATTTGCCTACATCCCCGGGCAGAGACAGTTGATTTTGTATATTGAGGAGGAATTACAAAGAGAATGGAATTACAAAGAGAATGCTCACACTAGAAAGCAAACTACACCTCACTCTACACCTCACTCTTATGCTCTCTTCTCTTATTGATCATTCAGTTGCTCCCTCTATTTATACATGAAGGAGGGGAATCATAGAGAGGAAAAAACAAGAGCCCATCACATGGGCTCATATCTTTTCCACCGAAAGGTGGATTGAACTCAACAATGGCTGCTAAGAGATAATGGCTGCTGGAAAGAGTCAACAATGGCTGCTGGAGAGAGAGTCAATAATAGCTGCTGCAGATTGAGCCAAAATCCAACAAATCTCCACCTTGGTGAAAATCTCATCGCCTACACAAATCAACTTCCTGCTAAGGCGTCCTAAGACGCTATACACCCTTGGTGTTCAATACTGCGAGATGTGGATCAAATCCAAACAGTGTTGGAACTTGACCCCAGTAACGATCTTCGTTAACATGTCTGCTGGATTATCTGTTGTACCAATTTTCTGAAGTTCTATGTCCCCTTCTTCCAAAATCTCACGAACAAAGTGGAAACGGACATCAATATGTTTAGTGCGAACGTGATGCACCTGATTCTTCGCCAAGTGGATTGCGCTCTGACTGTCACAATAGACGGTAACTTGTTCCTGCTCAACGCCAAGGTCTGCTACCAATCCATGTAACCAAATGGCTTCTTTGATGGCTTCTGTCACAGCCATGTACTCAGCTTCCGTAGTGGATAGCGCAATCGTGGACTGCAATGTAGAACGCCAACTTACTGGTCCTCCTGCCATAGTGAACACATAACCAGTAGTGGAACGACGTTTGTCGAGATCACCTGCATAATCAGAATCAACATAACCGACTACCAGATGATCGACTGCATCACTTCTCTTGAACTTCAGACCATGGTCCATGGTCCCCTGAATGTACCGTAGAATCCATCTGGCCGCATGCCAATGTGCCTTTCCTGGATTGTGCATGTATCTGCTCACCATGCTAACGGCCTGGGAGATATCAGGTCTCGTGCACACCATTGCATACATTAGGCTACCAACCAAATTTGCATAAGGGAATTTTGCCATGTAATCCTTATCTGAATCACTGTTGGGAGACTGCGCTGCACTGAGCTTGAAGTGCGGGGCCAACGGAGTGCTAACTGGTTTCGAGTTCTTGTCCAAGCCGAAACGCTGCAGAACTCGCCTCAGGTATTGCTTTTGAGTCAGGTGAACTGTGCCCTTCGCCCTGTCTCTGGTAATCTCCATGCCCAGAATTTTTCGTGCTTCTCCCAGGTCCTTCATCTCGAATTCTTGGCTCAACTTAGCCTTCAAACGATCTATCTCCACCTTGCTCTTAGATGCCACTAACATGTCATCGACATATAAGAGCAAATAGATGAAGGAACCATCTGCAAGGGTTCTGAAATATACGCAGTGATCGAACTGACTACGCGTATAATTCAGATCTAACATGAAGCTATCGAACCGCTTGTACCACTGTCGGGGGGATTGCTTCAATCCATACAAAGACTTCTTCAGACTACAGACTAGTTTTTCCTTACCAACTTCTTTGAACCCATCTGGTTGAGACATATAAATATCCTCTTCCAGGTCACCATGGAGAAATGCTGTCTTCACATCAAGTTGTGCCAACTCGAGGTTAAACTGGGCCACCAAAGCTAGCAAAATGCGAATCGAAGAGTGTTTGACGACCGGAGAGAACACTTCATTGTAGTCGATTCCCTCCGTCTGAGCATAGCCCTTGGCTACCAGTCTAGCTTTGTAGCGTACTCCATCTCTGCTAGTTGGATCCTCCTTCTTGGTGAACACCCACTTACAGCCAATTACCTTTTGTTTCTTTGGAAGCGACACAAGCTCCCAAGTCTGATTCTTGTGAAGAGACTGCATCTCCTCATCCATAGCTATCTTCCAGTCAGCCCATTCAGTGGACTGTGCAGCTGCTTTGTAAGTGGTGGGGATATCATCCCCAACTGTTGGTAGTGCATATGTGACGTAATCTTGTAGACGAGCTGGTTTAACTAGCTGTCTCCTTGGTCTGTTAACTGCAATAGATTCAAGCTGTAGTGGAGGTGCAGTGGTTGGGCTAGCATTATCGATATGTTGATTATCCACCTCTTCCTCATTTATGGCTGAATCATCTTCATATATTGGAGCCTCAAGCTCCACCTTCTGCGAATTCCTGGCTGATTCGCTGTTACTGCTGCTGCTTTCACTGGAGCCTTCATGCTTCTGTGGATGAAGCATTTCAGACTCGTTGAACTTTACATCTCTACTGACAATGATTTTCTTTGACTTAATGCACCAGAGTCTGTACCCCTTCACGCCTGTACTAAAGCCCAAGAAATTTGCTTTCTTGGCTCTATGGTCGAGCTTGTCTTCCTGAACATGATAATAGGCAGGACAACCAAAGATATGAAAAGAATCATAATCAGTAGCAGGAGTACCTTTCCACATTTCCATTGGTGTTTTTCTGCCATTTGCAGTTGCGGGCAATCGGTTGATCAGGTGGCTAGCATAAACCAAAGCTTCAGCCCAAAAATGTTTCCCAAGTCCAGCACTCAGAAGCATACACCGGACCTTATCCACCAAAGTCCGGTTCATTCGTTCTGCCACCCCATTCTGCTGCGGTGTCTTCCGCACGGTGAAATGTCTGACAATACCTTCTTTTCGGCATAAGTCAAAGAATGGATCCTCTGTGTATTCTCCTCCGTTGTCTGATCTGAGCCGCTTAATCTTTCTGCCAGTTTGGGTTTCCATCAATTTCTTCCAATTTTCGAATATCTCCAATACTTCATTTTTGCATTTCATCGTGTACACCCACACACGACGAGAGTAATCATCAACAAAAGTAACAAACCAGTGTCTACCGCCAATCGATGCTGTTCGGGATGGTCCCCAAACGTCGGTATGCACATAATCAAGAATTCCCTTCGTTCGATGAATTGCAGTGCCGAACTTGATCCTGGTTTGTTTTCCCATAACACAATGCTCGCAAAAAGATAACTTGCAAGTCTTGGCACCTTTGAGTAAACCCTGCTTTGCTAGAATCTGCATGGACTTCTCCCCGGGATGACCCAGACGCATGTGCCAAAGTCTGGTCATGTCCGCATCAGTCTCGTCTAGCTTCTCACAAACTGTGGAAGCTCCACCTCCAATGGTACTCCCTTGTAGGAAGTACAGGTTGCCATGCTTCATTCCCTTCATGACCACTAGAGCTCCCATTACCACCTTGAGAACTCCGGCTTCAATGCTGATTCTGAACCCTTTCGAGTCCAGAGCTCCGAGTGAGATGAGGTTCTTTCGCAAGTCTGGTACATACCGAACTTCTGTCAATGGCTTGATAGTTCCATCATGCAATTTCAAATGGATGGTGCCTATCCCCTTCGTCTTACAGGCAAAGTCGTTGCCCATAAGTACTGATCCACCGTCAATCTCTGTGAATTCAGCAAACCATTCCCGGTTGGGACACATGTGATAGGTGCATCCGGAATCTAAGATCCACTTGTCATATTGGGACATGAGTGAAGATCCGGTGAAAGCAAAATCCTCTTCATCACTAGCTGTGTTGGCTGTGGAGGGTTTATCCTTCTGCTGCCCTTTTAACTGTGGGCAATCCTTCTTCCAGTGTCCCTTGTTGCGACAGTAGGAACACTCATCTTTGGCAGGTCTTCGTCTGTCTGATGGACCACGAGATCTGCTATGAGGCCTTGGTCGAGAATTTCTTCTATTCCCCTTGCTTGCAAGCTGTTTCGTTTCTGATCTGCCTCTAGCTGCAAAGGCTCCGCTGGAAGTATCTCTGTGTATCTGCTTGTCTATCCTGCGACACTCATTGTTCTGAAGTACACTAGATACTTCGTCAAATTTAATCTTTTCTTTCCCGTACAACAGTGTGGTAATTAAGTGTTCATATGTGTCGGGCAAAGAATTTAACAAAAGCAGAGCTTTATCTTCATCTTGAATTTCGACATCCAAGTTTTGCAAATCAGCTAACATTTTATTATAATTATTTAAATGTTCGGCCATAGATATACCTTCACGAAACTGGAACCTGAAGAGCCTTTTTTTCAAGTAGAGGCGGCTCTCTATGCTCTTCGTCATGTACTTGTCCTCCAATTTTTTCCAGAGTACCTTCGCATTTGCCTCCTTCATCACGAAGTACTTCTGGTCCTTCATGAGGCAAAGTCGGATTGTGCTGCAGGCCTGGCGATTCACCTTTTCCCAGTCTGCATCGGTCATATCCTCAGGCTTCTTCTCCTCCAGGGCAATCTCCAAGTCTTGCTGGAACAAGACATCCCTCACTTCGCACTGCCACATGCCGAAGTTGTTCGTACCATCAAACTTTTCCACCTCAAACTTTGCGTTGGATGCTATATTCCTTCGCGATGAGCTGCTCGTTGTGGAGCTGCTCGGTGTGGTGGTATCTGTATTATGCCTTTCTTCTGCCATGCTAACAATTTCCCGCTTTTAGAAAATTTCTCCAAAGGCTTCACTAAGGTAGAACAGCAACTTAGGAGCAAAATTACCAGAAACGGAGACTACGGTTGTGTCCGGAACGGCCGAAAATGGTGGGAACCAGTTTGAACTGGCAAAAAATGGGCCAAAATCGGACCGAAAACAGCAAAAAATGAATCTGGTCAACGCCGGTCAATGGTCAACGCCGGTCAATGCCGGTCAGCGGTCAATGTCGGTCAAAGTCCGGTCAGCAGGTCCAAATGCGGGTCGGGTCGGATCTGGATCGGGTTGGTCCAATCGACCACGGGCTGGACTATTTTAAATGAGCTGGGCTTAATGAAGTGAACTGGGCTGGTCAACTCTGGGCTTGACCAATGGACTTGGGCTGGGGCTTGTGGCTTCTGGACTGGGCCAAGTCAAGTTTTGACTAGGCTTTCTGGTGTTGGGCTGGGCCTCTGCAACTGGGCTGAAAAAAAATGGGCTGGTTTGAGTAAAATGGGTCGAGTTGGTTTACTGAGTCACCGAGTTGACTCAGCTACTGTTCATCTTCTCTGCAAAAATTCTGAATTTCAGAGTTAAGGCCGCGTTTGGCAAAAAACATAAAAAAAAGCTTTAAACGGCTGCTACGGCCTCGTTTTAGCTCCGATTTCAACGCGTAAGATACCATTGAACTCGTATCGACGAGCTCTACAATTAAAACTCCAAATTTGAGGTGTTTGGATCTGGTCAGATTGTGGACCTGAGCTCTGATACCATTTTTGTTATGCCCATGAGTAATCTAACACACACCAAAAACACACAAACACAATAATTTACGAGGTTCGGCAATTTGCCTACATCCCCGGGCAGAGACAGTTGATTTTGTATATTGAGGAGGAATTACAAAGAGAATGGAATTACAAAGAGAATGCTCACACTAGAAAGCAAACTACACCTCACTCTACACCTCACTCTTATGCTCTCTTCTCTTATTGATCATTCAGTTGCTCCCTCTATTTATACATGAAGGAGGGGAATCATAGAGAGGAAAAAACAAGAGCCCATCACATGGGCTCATATCTTTTCCACCGAAAGGTGGATTGAACTCAACAATGGCTGCTAAGAGATAATGGCTGCTGGAAAGAGTCAACAATGGCTGCTGGAGAGAGAGTCAATAATAGCTGCTGCAGATTGAGCCAAAATCCAACAGTAACTAGGTACGGGAAGCTTCATCTTGAAGTGGAAACCTCTACAGAGAGAGTAGTCTCAAAGTTGGAACTTTTTCACACAGGTTTCACATTCCAATCATGTATATCGACTAGGACCTTTATCCTTACGCCCTATACTCATAAACGTCCTCACATGATCCCAAAACAAGTGACTCATAAAAAAACTAAATAAATATCATGATGCATGTATCAATATCTATTAAAGTAAAGTAACGTCCAATACAAAAAAAAAGCTCCTTATTAATTTCTTTTATACTTTTTAAATGAAATTATCAATTTTCCATTTAGGCGGTAAGCTCTGATCCACAACCAAGTAAGCACAAGGGTACAAACAAATTTAATATTCTTTTTTCTCTTCTTTATTTTCTCTCTCAAAACTTCCTTTGAATATCAGTGTATGATTAAGCATTGATTCCTTCAAGCCACAAACAACACTCTCTCTCTCTCTCTGCATTTACAGCTTTCATTTGCTCAAATCGTTGCAGGAAAGGAAAGCAGGTTTATATTTGAATTGCCTATTCTTTCTGGTACTCTTTTCTGTCTCTCTGATTGATTGTATAAGTAGTGTTATTGGGTACTTTTTACTACTCCATTTGTTAGAAGTAGGAAATATCATTAAGATCTATCATTTGGAATTTTGGCTTTTCTGATACAAGAAATTGATTTCTTTCTATGTAGATATATTTTCTTGCCTTTGTAAGTAAGGAATTCGGGTCTGGATACTGAATTCCTTGGAGGCTTCTTTATAAATCTTTCTTCAGTGGAGAATTTGAATCTTGAGCTCTTGATTGTTTGCAATTATGATTTCTTTTACATATTGTGGTGGCTCCTGATAAGATATGGTGTTCATTTGTAATTTAGGCTTTTTGCTTCTTTCTGGGTGAGTGATTTTGTCTGATCGATTATTAAATTTATTCAATTGTAATATTGTATCGTTCCTTTCGAATTACAATTTCTTGTTGATTTTTCATCCAATAAGAACTGGGAATGCTATCCATCTGATAAGGGTTAGTATTTTCTTTTTTAAATTTGTAATCTCTAGTTTTCTGGAGTTCATCAAGCAGGTCAAATACAATTTAAACCCTCTGCTTGGTTGCTCAGAAACCTGAAAGGAAAGAAAGAAAATATAATATGAAATATTTGAACTTAAAAAGCTTCTATTGCATAAACGGCACTGGAATAGAGCACATCGGCGAATTCGTTGGGCTAGGTGTTTTGGTTCGGGGCATTGGGATGTAAATCTTTTAAATATGTTGAGGTGTTTTAAAATTTTAATAAAATAATATTAATTAATTAGAATAATAAAAATAATTTTAATTAATTAATTAATTTTTATCAAAGTTTAATACCTTATTAACTCTCTATAGTGTGATAATTATAATTTTATAAATATTAATATATATTTGTATATAAATTATATGAAGTATAACTTATATTTCTATATTGTTGTAACTTATAAGTGATTAATTAAATAGTTTGTAATTATTATTAAATTAGATAACATGTATTATATATTTATGAAGTGTAATAATATCACAATAAGAGCACTAGTTAGGTCATAGGTTCGAGTCTTTAGCTTGTAATTTTTTCCTAAATTTTAAGCTTTTTAAAAATACTTCATGGGACGTATGCTTGGGGTGTAATTTTTGAGCCCGGAGTGCCCGTGCGTACGTCCCATGCAAAAAAACGAACACCTCGTAAAAGAAATGCCTAACTTTGGGTGTCCGAGGCGTTTTTTTTTTCGTCCCGCCCTTGGACCTGCCCCGAACTAATCTCAAGAACGCCCATGAAAACAATGGTCAGAATTAACTTCTAGGCATATACTCAAGGAAATCTCTGAATTTGAAAACAATTTTGTGCAATTTTATCGTACATTCTTCAGATGGTTAGTAGGATCACTAGTCCCAAGATGGAACTTATTTGGAAATTTTGAAATCAAAACAGGATAAGCAGAAATAACTTCCAGATGGAAAAGGATACGATACCTTTATAAATGGTAGGAAAAGCACAATAGTCATCTTAGATCCCATGCTTGATCGAGTTATTAAGTTCCTATGAAATCTTCTCGATCAATCAAATAAAATTTGTTATTAAGCTAAAACAAATAAGAGTTCCCGTTCATTGAATCTTTAGTTAGAGGGTCTAAAGTTAAAGGTTGATGTCGGAATATGTTTCGTTTACTTAGGACGTATTTTCTATTGAAAATTCCAATATCACATGATTTAGATGTTAATTTAACTAATTCTCAATTCAGTGAAAATATAGTATCTGTTTTCTCAAGATTTATTCCTTGTTCTACAATTTTTCCTATTCTTTTTCTTATGTTTGACATTTGAATCATTGAGATTTCTGGCTTGTTTGTTTATCACTAAAGAATTTGATGGAAGACAAGCAACTGGATTTTAGTCAGCCACTTCTATCTGTTAGGCGATTCTTGTCTACACCCTCAACCTCAGAAGCAGAGGGCGAAAGAAAAACTGATGATTCAGTCCCAAAAATACCTCCTCTTCCTGTTTACCGATCAGAACTGAAATCAGGTCCTGTGAGGAACCCAGGAACAGTTCCTTTTCTCTGGGAGCAAACCCCAGGAAGACCCAAGAATGAAAGCAAATCACAAACTCAGGCTCTTCAGCGGCCCCCCATTGCTCCAAAGCTTCAGCCTGGGAGGATTTTGAATGTTAAACAGCAAGGTTTGCTCAAAGGTTCTGAAGTTAGAACAGTTACTCGGTCCCAAAATGGAAATGTCCTTCCCAGTTCTCAGAATGTTTCATCTTTGGATAAGAATGTGACTAAATATAAGAGTTCCAAGCAGGGAATGGAAGAGACATGGAGTTCCAGCTCAGAGGATAATGATGAGGCCTATGTGGATGCACTTGATACACTTTCACGGACTGAATCATTCTTCCTGATGTAGTATAAGTGGTGTGAGCGGGTTAGATGGTCCAGATCTGAAACCATCTGGAATCTTCTCAACAGATCCACAAACTCGGGATTTCATGATGGGGCGATTCTTGCCTGCAGCTAAAGCAATGGCTTCAGAAACACCTCCACATGCTACTAGGAAGCAACCCATAGCTCAAGGACAGCCAAGACAGATAAAGAAGGTAGTCAGTGGGGATAGGCGACTTCCACGTTATCAATATAGTCCAATCAATTTCCCACATCATGATAAAGATAAAAGATGGGAAGAAAGTGAAGATGAGGATGATTATGATGGAAATGAAAACTCATCAGCTGGAGTTTGTGGATTGCTCCCTCAGTTTTGCTTTAAAAGTTCCTTTTGGCTTTTGAATCCAGTTCCAGGGGTAAGAATGCAGGCCCAGAAACCAGTTTCTACTGTTAGGAGACTGCATGCTAAATCTTCACAGGGTGGATCTTGCAGAGAAACTGAGAATGAGGTGCCTAGGTTCTTTTCTTCATCTGTGCTTACTTTATTATTGTCTTTCCTTCTCTACACAATGTTATTATCATATTTTGGAAACTTATTTTGTATTTTAGTTTATTTCCCTACAGCAGGCTATAGGTGCTGCCCATGATTAAAGACCAACAGAGGGCCAACGAACAGTGGAGTTGCATGAAGATAAGATTAAGTTAAAAAGTGAATCTGACAAGGTCACTTATGAAAGACAGGAACTAAATGGATCATCTCTGTACAGGTGTTTGCATGTTAATGGGGCATCGCCCTTCCAAAATGAATTATCTCCATCCGGTGTCCTCGGGATTCCTGAAAAAGATAAGAATTTCAGGGTCAATGGCATTGATTCACATAGAAAAGGCAGCAAAATTTTTCGAAAACTATTGTCCAACCAGGACAGTAAATGAGAATCTGGTTCAGGAAGTCCTGTAGTTGAGAAACCTCTGTACATAGATGCTGTACATAAGGTAAAATCCCCGAATACAAATTCAAGTTCTTCAGATACAAAGGAGCTAACTGATAACAAAGGGGATGATTTTGAAAATTATGCAAAAAGTATGAATATGGAAGAATCCCCTTCTGTAGATTCTTCACTTGAGGATTTCAAGCACTTGAATGTTGTAGATGGAAAGACAGTACTGCAACCAGAAAGTCATGAGCCTATTTTTTCCTCTTTTCAGTCTCCTCCTGACATATCGACTAGGGACATGCGAATGAATGATAGTGGACAAGATGAAAATCTCATTCAGGATTGCATTATATTGAGAAGCACAGAAGTGGCTGACAAAGGGAAGATTGATCTAGAAAGCCAACTCTGTATTAAACTATGTAATCAAGAAAGCTCCCATGGCTTCAACCAGGATCCTATTATAATGACAAGCTCAAAAGTGGCTGATAATGAGGAGACTGAATTAGAAAGCCAACTGCATATGAAATCAAGTAATCAAGAATCTCATAGCAGCTATCCGAAACTTCCTCTTCATCCGCCTTCACCAAAATCTCCATTATCTCGGTACACATATTTACACTAGAGTTCAGGCTTCCAAGATGCCCTCTGTAGATCCCAAGTGGGAAACTATTGTTAAAACTTCAAATGTACACCACGGGCACTTGTTTTCCGCGGTAATTTTATCACTCTTTCACTTTTGATCTTCATATTTTACTGGCCTGCGGATTAATTTATAATTATTTAACTTCCTAATCTTTGTTGCTTAAATTGGTTTATGCTTAATTCTTAATCTTTATTGTGGCAGGAAGTACTTGATCCTATACCAGAGGCTTAGCCTTGTAGAAGTCTCCAGTCCATGGGCTCATTGATTTGCTTTGCTTTCAATGGATATGGAAATCAAGAGCTGAAAATACTTTTCCATTTACAAGGTTTTACCGTAGCAAGGTGCTTCTGTGGTTCCTTCACTTGGTATGTAATGGGTAATTGTAAATGTGCATATGCCCATTTCGCATTCTGTAATAAACAGTTACAGTTAGTAATTTACTTGTAAATCTCATCAGGTCAAAAGACTTGAGTTGAATTCTTCTGCATTTTGATTCTTTTGTAAATGAAAAGCAAGAGTTCTCACTTACATCTGTAGTTTTTTTTAAAAAAAATTGAAACAATGAACACAATAGTTTAATGGTCGTTTAGGTAAGGCATAGAATTTGCATATTTCCTTGGATTATTGTAATTAGTTCCGTACAGAGAACAGATTCATTGACTAAGTACTAATATAAAAAGCATATACTTAATGTGTTGTCCTTAATCATGGAAGGGATCCAATGGAATAACTGCATTTGAGCAGTTCAGTTTCACCTTCGTGTTTGAGTACATGCAATGAGTTATATATGGAAGCTGATCTGGCTTAGTTTTTTTTTTTTTCTTTTTTTAAATTGCACCAAGGACAAAAGGGACTGAAACAAACTTTCAATTCCTGAATACCTGGATAAAGTATATTCTTTATTAACCCCCCACCAACTACGCTCATGTTTACATGTGCCACTGCCACTGGGGTTGTGCCTACGTTACATTCAAATTCAGTTATCTTTTGCTCAACAATCTGAGAGAGAAAATTCACAAAAGTTAGCAGGGATTGCTAGTGAAACCTTTGGCTGAAAAATGTCAAAATGTTGATTTAATTTCCCACTAATAGTAGTATGCCCTACAAGTCAATAGTATTTAATATCTAGTCATATTACTTGTAATTAATTTTATTAATTTATTGACAATAAATATTAATTTATGATATTTATATTATTCGTTGTGTTCATTACAAATCACATTCAATGTGTTTACATGATAAACCTTATAGAATAAGAGCAATGAAAATAAGCAATATGATGAGATCATGCTAATGAGATGTATTTCCTTAAATTTTATTATTAAATGTTCTTAATCATATGATCACTAAGAAGAGAATTAATGAATCCGGATAAATTAGTACATGCTATGTTTCCTCAAGGAGTTGACGATAATTAATCTCATCGTCAGTAGTGTATGACACACTAAAACAAATTATCTAGGTATTTGTTAGATAACTGGTACACTGAACTGACTTGACTAAGTAATTCCTAATGGATATTTTACTAGCTGTCAATAGAAATTCTTATGTTGCAGTTGTACAAGTGATTCTTAAACTTAAATTATCGTGGATGCCTTATGTGAGTGTACAAAAGAGGATCTATCACTCTTAGTAAAATAGAGGGAATGTCCTATGTGATCTGATTAAGTCGTAACTTAGAAATTCCTTTGCCAAGGTGGGGTGAAAATTAGAAAGGAGTTTCTAATTTCACCCTTTAAGTTGTGGACTTGAGATAAAGATAAATGTGATTAAATAATTAAGGTTTGATAGTAATTCAGTATCTTAGGTTTAATCAGGAACATTGCATGATAGAATGATTGAATTGTACGGTAACTGACAACAGAAAGGTTCACATTCAAATCATATTGCTTGGGTAGTCATGGCATACTGCTATGTGTAATCATAACTTGTAGAAACCTTTAAGAATTAATTTTAATTAATTCTTAATCAAAAGGAGAATTAAATTTAAAGGATATTTAATTATAATTAAAATTAAAAGGAGTTTTAATTAATTGGATGGGATCCAATTGTTACGTAAATGTTACAACCGATTGCTAGCGCGATATTAAACCTAGGCACAATTGGGCAATTGCAATAGAGAGATTTTTAGGAATTAATTAAACCAAGGGTTTAATTGCAATTCTAGAAACCCTAGAGCTTTTAAAGAGTAAAGATTTTATATAAGGGTTTCTATTTGATAGAAACCTTAATGAAGCATTGAATTCTTAAAATCAGATTTTAGATTCTCTTTCTATCAAAAAAGGTGATAAAACCCTAGAGCTAGCACTCATAGATTTCGGTCATCCCTAGTCCTCCTCCACGCATGGTGTTCGACATCTTGAAGAAGGAGATCCTTATTCTTGGTTGTTTGTGTGCATACACTTAGAGGCCAAACAATTGAACGACTTGTGAGCTCTCCAATGAATTTGCAACTGGAATCTTCATAAAAGTATAAATCTCCAAACTTGTATGGAGATATTTGTATTCATTTTAATAGATCCATAGAGAGTTTTTTTTTTCAGATTTAATTATATCGACATTAAATTTTTTAAATTTCCGTTGCGTTTTTACGTTGGTAGACATATAGTGGTATTAGAGCCAATTCTACGGATTATTAGGATGAGCTTTAATTCTATTATTGTAGCTTAATAGATTTGATCTTAGAATTCTTATGATTGCAAATTGAGAAATTTAGAAAATTAAATTAGGGTTTTTGAAACCCTAGTTCATGAAAATTCAAAAATTGTTTTTGATTTGATTATTTTCATGAGATGATAATAAGATTGTTGGAGGAATAATGTTAAACCAATAGGCATTGTTTAGATTTAACTTAGTTGATAAAAAATTTAATTTTGGATTGGATTGAATTAAATTGAATTTAGGATGAAAAACGCAAGAAATTTCATGAAAATCGGCAGAAAACTCTTAAGTAGTTGACTCTCAGGTTGAGGGAGTTGACTCCCTGTGACAAAAACTCGTAAAGACCTTCAGATGACCTTGAGAGTCGACTCCCAGAACTCGAGAGTCGACTATGATATGTAAATATCAGTTTTTCGAGTTTTTAAAAGGTTTTTGAATTTGTTTCAAATTTCTTCAAAATTAAACACAAATTTTTAATTAAAATTAATTGTTTAATTTTTATATTTAAAAGGTTTAAATTAAATTAGTTTATATTATTAATAATTCTTCTTAATTTTGAAATTAAAAGTTTTAAGAAATTGAAGTTTGATTAAGAATTGAAACTCCAAAATCCTTACATTAGAATTATGAATTATAATGAACAAGGAATCTAAATCATATTTGGAATAGGATTAAGAGTAAAGTTTTTGATAACCTAATCGGATTAGGATTGCAATTTAAGAATAAAGCCACAATTATAATAGAATTATTTTTGTTTATTATGCAATTTGATTGTAAGAGTGGATGATTATTGGTCTTGAACCTTAGCAATTGGTTGAATTTGTTAGTATTATTATTTTTTCGGTTACTCAATTTAAATGGGGGTTGTATGCCTCGTCTTCTCTTATTTCTCTTAATGTAAATTTTTATTTCCCTCTAATGTAACTCCTCTCAACTTATGATCAAGGTCTCTTATATATTTAATATGTATAGTTACTTAGAATTAGATAGGATTTTATTGAGGCCAAGGAATGCACAAGGAAGCATGGTGGACCGTTTGAAAATTGAAGACCCATGAATGTATGAGAACTAATAACTACCTAGGATTTGACCAAGTGATTTACTTAATTGGTTCAAGTAAATCATGCTTAGAAAGTCCGTAGTCATCTACCTAGGGTTTTATGCATGAGATGTATGGTTTATATATATTTGGTGCATGCTATATGATGAGATCTAAATGTAAAGACCTAAAATCACTTACGCGCAAAAATTTCATATTAAGTTGTAAAAGAAAATCATTAGGAATGATTGTTTGTAGCCTTCCATATTATAATCAATATGCGAAGTTTCTTATATGTGTAAAATTGTTGCGCTACCTTAAGGTTTACACCTATAGGAAAATTATATTGTCTATTAGAACATGTGATGTATATGAGGAAAACAAATGATATAGTTTTGTTGTGCTACCATAAGGGTTATATCACTAATTTATACTCGTAAGGAATTATAGGTTTGACTTAACTAAAATGGATATGATTTGTTACGCTACCATAAGATCATATGCATTTAAAAGACTAAATTATGATTGGGAATTGCATGAGATGCAAATTGTTGGAATTTTTCTAAGAATTAAAGGATGGAAATTGCAGCATCAGGTGCTGGTTGGCGCCGCAGCACAAGTGGTGTGCACCACGGCCTCCAGCAAGTGGAGGGGGACCTCCACCAGGTGTGCGCCGCGGCCCAGCCCTTGGGCGCCGCGACCTCCAGCAGGTGGAGGAGTTCTCCCCTGTTGTGCTCCACGGCCTGCTTTGTTTTGAGCCGCGGTGCAAGGCACACCGGACACTAATTTTCAGTACTCTTCAGCTAGTGTGTGGGACATGATTAAAATGCAAAGGATCACTTAGACTCTTAGAGAGCCATGAGTCTTTGGTTCTTGAGATCTAAGGGTTGAGATTGATTCCAAGATTGGTTAAAGAAGTTGTTGCCCTATATAAAGGGTCATCTATGAGCAATAATGACAAGAGAGACACAAGAGTGTAAAGTCACAAGTGTCAAGAAGAAACACAATAAGAGGTCTCAATTCAAGAGTGGCTGGTGTTAAGAGAAATAGGCTCTCAAATCTTTAAAGGTGTTTCTAGTGAGAGAGAGTATTCAAGATTGGGGATTCAAAGGCTTTGTAATTGGAATTTTCTTGGGGAAAATTCCAGGGAAACATTTAGTTCTTATCTCTTTCTTTTCTCTTCTTTCATTCATCAAGAACAAGAAGGTTCTTGAGGAGGTGTTGCTGTAATTGTAAGAACTCCATCGATTTAGTGCAGAGAGCTCAGAGGAGCTCATGGGGACATAGGCAAATTTTCGAACCTCGATAACAATTGCTTATGTTTTCTCTTTTATAGTTTGATTCTTGTTCTAGTACAAATCATTCTGGATTTGGGGGTTTGAAAAGATCACAACCTGGGATTCTTGAGAAGGTGATTTTCCAACAGTGGTATAAGAGCTATTACAGCGGGTATTGGAGCAAGGCTCCAAGAATCAGAGGAAACTTCTTGGGTGATTTAAGAACAGTGTTGGGATCAAGATTTGACCGGTTCTTGAGGTTTAGAAATTTGGAAAGCAATTGTGGGTGCTACATAAATCTTAGGATTTTTTTTTCGCAAGATGGGTTCAAACTTCATTGTTGAGAAGTTTGATGGAAAGGGAGACTTTGCCCTTTGGAAGCAGAAAATCAAAGTGGTTCTTATGCAACAAAAGGTGGACTTAGCTATTGGAGAAGATGATGATTTTTCAGCAAGTATCACGAAGTTCCAGCAGAATGAGATGAAGAAGATGGCGTACAGCACCATCTTTCTGCATGTGTCGGATAGTGTGATAAGGGAATGCAGCGATACAGAAGATCAAACTGTCATTTGGAAGAAACTAGATGAGTTATTTTTTACCAAGACTCTCCTTAGTAAGGTTTTTCTTCTGAAACGTATCTTTACTTTTAAAATAGATCTTAATAAATAGTTGCAAGATAATCTTGATGTGTTTAATAAACTAGTTCAAGATTTGGCCAATTGTAGTATAACATTCCCGGATGAACAATTGGCTGTTATATTGTTGAATTCTCTTCCTAATTGTTTTGAAAGTTTGATTAATGCTATTGAATATGGAAGAGATAACTAACCAAAGAAATTGTGCTTAATGCTATAAGGGCTCATGATTTCAAAGCCAAGATGAGGGAAGCATCAAGTGGATAAGGGTTGTTCGTTAGAGGAAGGCCTGCAACTTGGAATGGCAGCAACATCTATGGCAACTACCGGGACAAACCAAAGGGTAGAGGGCAGAGCCATGGAAGATCGTATTCTAAACCGAAGTTTGCAGGAAAATGATGCTACTACTGCAATAAGGAGGGTCATTTCAAGAAGGATTACAAGAAGATAATAACGGATGAGGGAGGAAGAGGCCATACCAAAAATGGAGAGGCTTCGATTGCTAAGGGAGAACAACAAGATGATGATATTCTTGTTGTGTGCTCAAATGTGAGCAAGAGGCAAGGCAGCAAGAAATGGATCTTGGATTTCGAGTGCACTTATCAGATGTGCCCTCATCGAGATTGGTTCAAGAATTTAAAGGAAACCAATGATGGAAAGGTTTTCTTGGGGAATGATACTTCTTGCCAAGTGAGGGGGATAGGAGACATCCAATTGAGGATGTTTGATGGAATTACAAGGCTGCTGCGAAATGTGAGATATCTTTCGGATTTGAGAAGAAATTTGATCTCATTGGGGCAGCTAGATTCCATGGGGTACGCATACAAAGCAAAGGGAGGAAAGATCAAGGTAACCAAGGGATCTTTGGTAGTGATCAAAGAAGCAATAAATGATGGTCTCTATGAGATGATCGGAGACACGGACATCAAGGATCAAGCAGCAAGCTTGATGGCTGAGATGGATAAAGTAGTTCTTTCGCACAATTGCTTGGGACAAATGAGCGAAAAGGAGCTGCAAGTTCTCAACAAGAATGGTTTACTTGATGGTGACAAGGTAGAGAAACTTGATTTCTACGAGAGTTGTGTTCTTGGGAAGCAACATCGGGTCAGCTTCAACACCGGAGTGCACGAGTCTAAGGAAATTCTTGACTATATTCATGCTGATCTTTGGGGACCAGCAAGAACACCAACAGAATGAGGTAATCTTTACTTTATTTCTTTAATTGATGATTATTCTAGAAAGGTTTGAGTTTGTTTGTTTAAAAATAAATCAGATGCTTTAAATAAATTTTTGGTGTGGAAAAAGTTGTTGGAAACTCAAATGGGTAAGGTAGTTAAGGTTTTAAGAACCGATAATTGCTTAGAATTTTGTAATCAGGATTTTGACAAATTTGTGAGCTTAATGGGATTCTAAGACATAGAACGGTTGTGAAAACCCCTCAGCAAAATGAAGTTGCTGAGAGGATGAATAGGACTCTTATGGAAAAAGGTTAGGTGCATGTTAATTGGTTTCGGGTTACCCAAATGTTTTTGGGGGGAAGCTGTGTCTACTACTGCGTATTTGGTTAATAGATCACCCTCTAGAGCTTTGGATCTCAAGACTCCAAAGGAGATATGGAGTGGTAAACCCCTTGAGTTGAACAACCTTAGAACTTTTGGATGTGTTGCATTTGCACATCAAAATGATGATAAACTTAGCCCAATGTCTAGAAAGTGTGTGTTTCTAGGATATGGTGAAGAGGTTAAGGGGTATAGGTTGTGGTTCTTAGAGTCAAAAGGAACTAAACCCATAATAAGTAGGGATGTCATTTTTAATGAGCAATTATTTCCCTAGTTGGAGAAAACTAACCCTGCAGGGGATAGTGGGCAAACCAGCCCGGTTTATATGGAACATAGCATCAAGGAAAATTTACTTCAGGTAGAGCAAGGAAGGCAAGAGGGGTTAGATCAGGTAGAGCCCATTGATGAAGGCCAAGCTCAAGACACTCAAGAGGAGGCTGAACTAGAAGGAGATGATGCAGCAAATCAGAACGATTATCAGCTCACAAGAGACCGATAAAGGAGGCTGGTCAGACCACCTTTGAGATATGGTTTTGCGAATGCTAATGTAGCAGCTCCTTATTTAGAAGGAGGAAGTGAACCAGAAACTTACATTGATGCCATGGAATGTAAGGAGTCATCAAGATGGAAGCTATCTATGGAGGAGGAAATGCATTGTTTGAGGAAGAACAACTCTAGGGAATTGGTGCCCAAACCAAAAAAATAGAGAGTTGTGGATTGTAAGTAGATTTACAAGATCAAAGAAGTGAACACTCTAAGGGATAAAGTTCGGTACAAGGCTAGGCTGGTGGCGAAGGGGTTCACACAAAGAGAAGGCATAGATTTCACCGAAATATTCTCACCGGTTGTGAAATACAAGACGATAAAGATAGTGTTAGCTATGGTGGTCCAATTTAAGTGGGAGATCGAGAAAATGGATGTGAAGACAATGTTCTTACATGAAGAACTTGATGAGACCATCTACATGAGGCAACCCAAAGGCTATGAGGAAGAAAGGCAGGGAAATTTGGTGTGTCAATTGAAGAAATCTCTCTATGGCCCGAAGCAATCACCTCAGCAATGGAATAAGAGGTTCGATTCCTTTGTAACTGGCTTGGGTTTCATGAGGAGCTACTATGATTCGTGCTTGTACTACAAAGATCACAAGGTGGAGGAAATGGTGATTATCCTTATTATGTTGATGATATGCTGTTGGTTGGTAACAGCAAGGAGAGGATAGAAAAGTTGAAGTCTTAACTCAGTTCAAAGTTTGAGATGAAGGATCTTGGTCATGCACAAAAGATCCTTGGGATAAGAATAATCTGGGAAGGAGAGAGAAACAGGTTGAAGGTTTCTCAGTCTTCCTACATAGAAAATATGATGTCTAAGTTTTCTATGGAAGATAGTAAACCAGTAAAGATTCCCCTTGCTGGTCATTTCAAGTTCTCCAGCGATCAATGTTCGAGATTGGATGCGGAGAAGAAGGAAATGGAAAAGGTCCCTTACTCTAGTGCGATTGGATTAGTCATGTTCACCATGGTAAGCACTAGAGCCGATCTTGCTCATGCAATTAGTGTTCTCAGCGGGTTTATAAGTAATCCCAGAAAGGAGTATTGGCTTGGGATGAAGTGGTTGCTAAGGTACTTGAAAGGAAGCTCAGATGTGGGGCTAGTTTATAAGAAGAGGGGTAAGTCTATCTAGTTAGAAGGTTATGCTGATTCGGACTATGGAGCAGATCGGGATAAAAGAAGATCGATTAGCTCATACTTATTCAACTTAAATGGATATTGTATAAGTTAGAAGGCTCAGTTGCAGCCGGTGGTAGCACTCTCAACAACCAAGGCAGAGTACATAGCAGCAACGAAAGCGATTAAGGAGGTTATGTGGTGCAAAGGGTTGTTGGAAGAGTTAAAAGTCCTAAAAGAGCAGGTGGTGGTGTATTCAGATAGCCAAAGTGCATTGTATTTGTGTAAGAATCTGGTGTTCCATGAGAGGACAAAGCATATGGATGTTCGGTATCATTTCATTTGGGAAAATGTTACGGAATGATGCATTCATGTGGACAAAGTGGCCACGAAAGAAAACCCTATAGATTTAGGCACTAAAGTTCTACCTCTAAGAAAGTTCAATCATTGCCTTGGACTTCTTAGGATTGGAGTCGGATGATATGGTGACTCATGTTGAGTTTGGATCCTGAGTTCTCTGCACAATGGGTTCGGGTTTAATTGCTTAGACAAAGGTAGAGATTGTTAGAATTTTTTTAAGAATTAAAGGATGGAAATTACAGCATCAGGCGCTGGTTGGCACTGCAGCACAGGTGGTGTGTGCTGCAGCCTCTAGCAAGTGGAGGGGGACCTCCACCAGGTGTCCGCTGCGACCCAGCCCTCGGGCGCCGTGGCCTCTAGCAGGTGGAGGAGTTCTCCCCTGTTGTGCGTCGCAGCCTACCCTGTTCTGAGCCTCGGCGCAAGGCACACCTGACACCAATTTTCAGCACTCTTTAGCTGGTGTGTGGGACATGATTAAAACGCACAAGATCACTTAGACTCTTAGAGAGCCACGAGTCTTTGGTTCTTGAGATCTAAGGGTTGAGATTGATTCCAAGATTGGTTAAAGAAGTTATTGCCCTATATAAAGGGTCATCTAGGAGCAATAATGAGAAGAGAGACACAAGAGTGCAAAGTCACAAGTGTCAAGAAGAAACACAAGAAGAGGTCTCATTTCAAGAGTGGCTGGTGTTGAGAGAAATAGGCTCTCAAATCTTCAGAGGTGTTTCTAGTGAGAGAGAGTATTCAAGATTAAGGATTCAAGGGCTTTATAATTTGAATTTTCTTGGGGAAAATTCCAGGGAAACACTTAGTTCTTATCTCTTTCTTTTCTCTTCTTTCATTCATCAAGAATAAGAGGGTTCTTGAGGAGGTGTTGCTGTAATTGTAAAAACTCCATTGATTTAGTGCAAAGAGGTCGGAGGAGCTCACGGGGACGTAAGCAAATTGCCAAACCTCGATAACAATTGCTTGTGTTTTCTCTTTTATGGTTTGATTCTTGTTCTAGTACAAATCATTCTGGATTTGGGAGTTTGAAAAGATCACAACCTGGGATTCTTGAGAAGGTGATTTTCCAACACAAATTATTAAAGTTATCTACTTATTAAATAAATTTTAGTTTGTTGCGCTATCGTAAGGCTACAATATGCAAGTGATAGGATCCTAATCCCTACTAGGACACCTTCCAAAGAGGTTTTTCCCTTTCCATATTGAGGGTTGTGGGAATCGAAAAGAATAGTGGGAGGCACTATTTAGATTAAAGACCAAATCTTTATGGTAGTTAATAAAATGAATAGACACATATTTTATTTGTTATTACATCATATATCACAATGACTAAACACACAATCATGCATACTTGATGCAAACATACTGACTAGGTCAATCTCTTAGATTGACTATGGAATTTAAGAATTATTCTCAATTCTAATAAAATGGTCTATGTTCTTGATAAGTCTGTTCCAGCAACTATCCTTGAGAATGTTTTGGAAGAAGAGGTGGATATATTTTAGAAGTGGCAAAAGAATGTCATTTGGAATAGTTATTATATGTTAACATCTATGTCTAGTGAGCTTTAAAAGCAATATGACAAGATGGAAATTGCTTATTCAATATTGTTTCATCTACAAGAGTTGTATGGTGAGCATAGTTGCAATGAAAGGTTTTAAATCTCTAAAGACCTTTTTAAGGCTAGGATGCCCAAAGGGTATTTAGTCTGTAAGCATGGATTAAAGATGATCAAGTATATTGAGCAGTTAAAATGACTCATTTTAGTATAGATGCAGGTTAAGTAGTGACTTAATTCTTCAATCCCTTCCAAACTCATTTGTGCGATATCTTATGAACTACAACATGAACAAAATTGAAGCTAAAGCTTCTAGAACTTGTTATATGTTGAAATCTGTTGAATCTACAGTCAAGAAAGTTTAGACACCCATTATGATTGCCAATGGGGCTTCCTCTTTTAAGCCTAAGGGTAAGAATGTCTTGAAGAAGAAGAATAAACTGTTGAAAGCAAAAAGAGGTGTCAATAAGGCTAGCCAAGAAGAGTAAGAGACAATGCTTCCGTTATTGCAAAGATAGACACTGGAAGAGAAGTTGCAAGGATCACTTTGCAAGACAAGCCTTTTGAAGGAATGTTTTAGTTTTTCTTTGATGAAATTAACTTATTAGTTAATAATGCTTCTACTTGGGTATTAAATATTGAGTATGGTTCTCACATTTGCAATAGTTTGTAAGCATTGAAAAGAAGTAAGAAACTAACTAAAGAGAAGTTAAACTTCAACTTGAAAGTGGATCAAGTGTTGCTACATTAGTCGTAGGGACTTATACTTAGTTTTATCATCTAGAACTAGATGGTAAAATATTTCATACTGAACAACAATGGAAAAGAGATAATTATCTAAATCATTCCTACGTCTAGCACTTAAACTGGGTCACATTAATGAGGATAGGGTGAATACTAGGATCTATTAGATTTTGAATCTTATCTAACTCGTGAAGCCTGTCTCATAAGGAAGATGTCTAGATCTCCAGTTAGTAGACATGGAGAAAGTGCTGCAGATGTATTAGGGCTAATACATACTGACGTGTGTGAGCCCCTAATAGTTAGTTCTAGAGGAGGTTACTCTTACTTCATTACCTTTACCGATGATCACTTAAGGCATGGGTACATGTACTTAATTAAGTACAAAGCTTAATCATTTGAAAAGTTCAAAGAATTCATAATATAAGTTGAAAAGAAATCTTGGAAGGGTATTAAAGTTCTTCGATTTGATCGATGAGACGAATACTTTACTGTTGATTTTCTCGATTATCGCAAAGATAATGAGATTCTCTCTCAGTGAACTCCTCTTGGAACAGTACCTTATTAAATATGATACGATCCATGATGAGTTACATCAATCTTTCTATATCCTTTTGGGGATATATTTTCCTAACACTCCATACATATTGAATAAAGTTCCCCCAAAGGCAGTACTTAGATGCCATATAAGATATGGAAAGAGAGGAAGCCTAATCTAAAAGACATTAAGATTTGGGGTTGTTCTACTTATATAAAGAAGTTACATACTGATAAGTTGGGAGCTTGGTCTGAAAAATGCAGGTTTTTGGCATATTCTAAAGAAATACTTGGATATTATTTCTATCATCCATAAGAACAAACGGTGTTTGTTTCTAAGCATCCTACCATTATAGAAAAAAAAAAGATTATGTTAGAAGGGAACAGTGGGAGCAAGATAGATCTTGATGAAGAGTTAAAAGAACCACAACATAGTGATAGTAGTATTCCCAAGCTAATAGCATTTGATGTTATGGATATATTACTTGTAATTAATATTATTCATTTATTGACAATAAAGATGACAATTATCTTATTTATCATGTACAAATCACTGCATTGCATTACATGATAAAGCTCATAAAATAAGAGCAATGGAAATAAGCACCATAATGAGATCTTGCTAGTGAGATATATTTCCTTAAGATTTATTCTTAAATGTTCCTAACCATAGGATCACTAAGAAGGCAATTAGTGAATCCGGATAAATTAGTACATACTATATTTTCTCAAGGAGTTGGGGGTGATTGATCTAACAATCACTAGTGTGTGAGACACTAAAATAAGTTATGTAAGTGCTTTTAAGGGAACAGGTACACCAAACAGACTTGATTAAGAAATTCCTAATGGATATTTTACTAGCTATCAATAGGAGTTCTTACGTTGCAGTTGTACAAGTGATCCTTGGACTTGTGGCAGCATGGATTACTTGTATGTAGGTCATCATACTTTGATTCCACTTAAAAGTGATTCTAAACATGGGTTACAAGAGGGTAGCAATTAGGTATGACCATGAAGGTGTGTGAGTGTATAATAAAGGATCCATCACTCTCAGTAAAAGAGAGAGAATGTTCTATCTGACCTGATTAAGTTATAGCTTGAAAATTCCTTGTCCAAGGTGGGGTGGAAATTAGAATGGACTTTCTAATTTCACCATCTAAGTTATGGACTTGAGATCTAGATGAATGAAATCAATATAGAAAACACAGTGAAAATTTAAATTTTTTTTATTGATTCTTATGAACCCTTAATCACCTTATGATTTATTTACAACATCAAGAACGTTCAAGGATAGAAATATTACCTTTAGTTTGCTGTGCTCTTGACTCCCTGAATTTGTTGTGCCTGAATTCTACAATATGGTCAAATTCTGCAAGATGCCTGAATTCAAATTCTTGCCTTCTTGAATCCACAATAATCACAAAAGTATGTAATCTCTAAAGAAAGTTCACACAGGGAAAATCTTAAATTAGGATTTCTCTCTTTGAGAATAGAAGGGTCTAAAATATCTTAGGAGAAACATGTGTGTAGAAGAATGTGCAATTTACACCCTAATAAACTATTTATAGTGTTAGGGTTAGGTACAACTAACTATTAATTGCAGACTAAACCCATGCAATTATTTCTTAATTACATATTTCCCCTTATGTGTGTGACCCTTTAGGTTCAAACTAATCTGGTTGTAGGTCATAACTTTTATATAATTCCAATTAGAACCATTTTTTCAATTAATTAAAACTCTTTCTAATTTATTTTGAATCAACACTACTCTGATTCTCCCTTTTATAAAAATTAATTAATTGTTTATTAAATTAATTCTTACGACTTCTACAATCATGAGTGACACCTAGCAGTATATCATGACTACCAAATAGTGTGAATTTGGTTGTGAAACCTTAAACTTTTCCATTATCAGTTACCGTGCAATTCAATACTTCCATCATGCAATGTTTCGATTAAGCTAATTTGGGTATAACATTACTGTCAAACTCTTAGCATTAATACTATGCATATAGATCTCAAGAATATAATTCTTATAGTGAAATTAGAAACTCCTTTTTAATTATCATTCTTCTTTGCCCAAGGAACTTCTCGAATTATATCTTAGTATATCACATAGGACATTCACTCCTTTTACTTAGGAGTGATAGATCCTTTATTGTACACTCATATACCTCCATATGAAACTCATTATACCCACTTACTACCAATTAATGATCCATGAATAGAACCATATTAAATAGCATCGAAGTATAATAAGTCGCATACAAGATAACTATGGTGTCTCAGATCTAAGGATCACATGCACAATTGTAACATAAGAACTACTTATTGACAAGCAAGTAAAACTTCATTAGTTGTTCTTAAGTCGAGTCATGTTCAGTGAACTCATTCTCTAAAAAGCACCTATATACTTATTTTAGTGTCTACCACACAAGTGACATTGAGTTCAATCACCTACCCAATTGAGAAAAAATAGTATATATTAGTCTAACCGAATTACTAACGTCCATTTAGTATCCTGTGATCAAGAACATTAAAGAGAAAAGCTTTTGAGAAGACTAAGTCTTAAAATTATAATCTCATCATAATCCCATCCCCATTTCTCTACTCTATGGGCTTAATCATGAAAATGTAATTAAATAAATATTCATGATAAATAAAATTTTCATTAATTATGATAATAATTTGAATAAGATATTTTTACCAGTAATATGCCTAGACATCAAATGTCATTGGCATGTAGGGCATACTACTAACACTAGATACATATGATTAAATAATTAATGCTTGACAGTAAATCTCTACCCTAGGCTTAATGAGGGATATTACATGATGGAAGGATTAAATTGTAAATTAATTGATAACAGAATGATTAACATTAACTCATATTGTTTGGATAGTCATGACATACTACTAGGTATCAATCATGACTTGTAGAGGAAATAAAGGGAGAATGAAAAGTAATTTTAATTCGAATTAAAATTAAAATGAGTTTTAATTAATTGGATAGGATCCAATTGTTACATAAAAGTTATTATCTGCTGCCAGTGCAATATTGAACCTAAGGGGTCACATACAATTGGGTAATAACAAGAATAAGAAAAACTAATAGGTTAAAAAGAAAAATTTTAATAATTAATTAAACCAAGAGTTTAATTATTTTTCTAGAAATCCTAGAGTTTTTAGGAGTAAAGGCTCTATAGAAAGGTTCTATTTTATAGAAACCTTAATACAAATTTTGAGAAACTAAAATTTGATTTTAAACTCTCTCTTTCTCTCTCAATAAGCTAGAAAAAACCTATAGCTAGCACTCAAGGAATTCAGTCAGTCTTAGTCCTTCTCCTCATGTGGTGTTCGAAATCCTGGAGAAAGAGATCATTGTTCTTAGTTGCTCGTGTGGATACACTTAGAGATCAGGCGCTTGAACGGCTCATGAACTCTCCATCAAATTCGCAACTGAAATCTTTATAAAGATATAAATCTTTAACCTTGTATGGACATGGATTATAATTCTAATATATTCGTAGAGAAATTCATAGGATTAAGTTTAAAACATACATACATCACATGCATATTTTTCTAAATGGATAACTATGGACTTTCTAAGCATGATTTACTTTAACCAATTAAATAAATCACTTGGTTAAATCAGAGATAACTATTACATGAATATATCCCATACATTCATAGATTTTCAATCTTCAAATGCTTCACCATGCGTCCTTGCACACTCATTGATTCACCCAAACTAAATCATATCTTACTCTAAGTAACTATACATATCAAATATATATAAGAAACCTTGATTAGAAGTCAATGGGATTTACGTTGGAGGGAAATAAAATTTACATTGAGAGAAAGAAAAGAAGGTGAGGTATGCAAACCCTTTAAAAATTGAATATACAATAATAATACAAATGAAATTTAACCAAATGCTAAGGTTTAGGTCCAACAATCATCCACTCATACAATCAAATTGCATAAAATAAATAAAATCAACTATATTCTAGTTATGGCCATAATTTTATATTGCATTCCTATTCCCATTAGTTTTGTAGAAAACTTTTCTTAATCATATTCCAAATATGATTAATATTTTTTATTTAATTTATTAGAATTCATAATATCAATGTAAGAAGAATTTTGGAGTTTCAATTCCCAATAAAAATTCAATTTCTTAAAACTTTACACAAAATTAAGAACGACTCTTAATTAACCAAAATATATTTTTTGATAAACCAAAATAATTTATTTCGTTTAATAAAATTTAGATTTGTAATTTCAAGTCAAATCAAATTCCAAATCTCAAGAACGAGTAAAAACCTTCAATTTCAAAAGAAAAAAAATGTTTTTGCTTATTTGTACACATATAGGTTTTTTAATCATAGATGAAAAAATACTTATAATTTTGACTCATAGTCAGTGGAATATGAAATTGGACATCTGTATCTTTCCAACACTTCCAAAAATGAAATAATCCGATTTAAAATTAGTAAAGTATGATCACTTGAAGTTAGACCATAAATTTTGTTTTGTTTTCGGTTTTTTAACGTGATTTTCACGATTTTCTTCCCCAAAACCAATTCTATTTGATGCAAAATCATATTTTCATTAGTAAAATTCTTTATAATCAATCTTCATTAATTTAATATGTTTTAAAATAAATCCATAACAACTTTATCATCATCACATGATAGTAATCAATTCAAGAACACACTCTTGAATTTTCATAATCCCTAATTAGATTTTCATAATTCTCTAACTTTCAATCATAAGAACTTTAAGATTAAATCTATAAAACCATAACAATATAATTAATTTCATTATAATAATCTATAGAGTTGAGTCTAATACCACTATAAGTTTACTGGCATGGAAACACAGTGGAAAATTAAAAATTTTCATGCGTTAAACTTAAAACCGAAGAATACTTTCTATGGACCTATTAGAACAAGAACAATAATCTTCATCCAAATTTTAGGGTTTATACGTCAATAAAGATTCTGGTTGAAACTTTGTATATGAGTTCACGAGTCATTCAAGTGTTTGGCCTCTAAGTGTATCCAAACGAATAATCAAGAATAAAGATCCCCAATTAGATTGCCAAAAAATCAATAGTGCTAGCTCAAAGTTTATTTTCTAACTTTTTCTTTTTAAAGATAGAGTTTAAGATCTGATCGTAAAAATCAGAAGTTGCATTATAACAAGGGTTTCTATCAAATAGAAGCCTTTTATATAAAGCTTTTCTCCTAGAAGCTCTAGGAATTCTAGAATTACAATTAAATATCGAGTTTAATTTAATTCCTAGAACTCTCTCTATTAGCCCACTAATTTTCTTTATTCTTATAATTTCGCTATTGTGTGTGACTGCTTAGGTTCAATATCACACTGGTAGTAGATCATAACTTGTACATAATAATTGGACCCCATCCAATTAAATAAAACTCATTTTAATTTTAATTTTAACTAAAGCTTTATTTAATTAGACCTTTAATTAAGAATTAATTACAATTCATTCTTAAGGGCTTCTACAAGTCATGATTGACACTTAGCTGTATATCATGACTACCAAGGCAATATGAATTTATTGTGAACATTTATGTTGTCAATTACTGTTCAATCCTTCCACCATGCAATGCCCTTAATTAAACCTAAGGTATGGAATTACTAACAAATCTTAATTATCTAATCACATAAATCTCGAACTCAAGTCCATAACTTAAATGGTGAAATTAGAAACTCCTTTTCTAATTTTAACCATACCTTGGCCAAGAAATTTTCAAGCTATGACTTAGTCAGATCATACATGACATTTTATCTCTTTTACTAAGAGTGATGGATCATCTATTTTATACTCACATACATATATACATAAGTGGTCATACCCAACTACTACCCTTATGTGAACCATGATTAGAATCATATTTAAGTAGCATCAAAGCATGATAATACACAAGGTATCCATGGTGCCTCAAGTCTAAGGATCACTTGCACAACTGCAATGTAAGAACTCTTATTGACAACTAGTAAAATGTCCATTAGGAATTACTTAGTCGAGTCAGTTTGGTGTACCTATTCTCTAACAAGCACATACATAACTTGTTTTAGTGTCTTATATACTAGTGACCATGAGATTAATCACCCTCAACTCTTTGAGGAAACATAGTATGTACTTATCTATCCTGATTCATTAATGCCCGTCTTAGTGATCCTATGATGAAGAATATTTATGAATAATTCTTAAAGAAATACATCTCATTAGCATGATATTATCATAGTGCGTATTTCTATTACTTTTATTCTATGGGCATTATCAAGTAAACATATGCAATGTGATTTGTGATGAACACAATAAATAATATAAATGCCATAAATTAATATTTATTGCCAATAAATTAATAAGATCGATTACAAGTAACATGCCTAGACATTAAATATTATTGGCTTGCTAGGCATATTACTATCAGTTAATGCATGATAATGTTGTTGTCCTCTTAATGACTCTAAAATATCTTACTTAATTATCCTGTGATCTTGAGTGATGACATGCCTATACTTGCATATTAAGCTTATATATGATCTTGATTGTTTGAATTGATGAGACTGGATAACCTTGCATGCTTTATTGATTGAAATAGTTGTTGTCCCTGCTTGGATATATTTCATGTATGGATGAATGGTGTTATTTTGTCGCTTTTATACTTGTTATGGATGAATTGTTTAAATTTATGCACTTGTGGATGATTTACTTTTATGCATTTGTGGATGATTTACTTTATTCACCTGTTTACATAAGCTATTTGGGTTTGTAACACCGCGGTTAGGTGATTTTCATTTATTTTCCTTTATCGCTTTCCTAGATTTGATGTAATTTTAGAGCGGAGTGTTTTGGCTGCTATTTCCATTGTATTTGCAATTTATCGCTTTCCTATATTTGAAGTAATTATAAAGCGAAAATAGAGCGAAACATTTTGGCCACTATTTCCTTTGCAAACTCATTTACTTTCTCACACATTTTAACTACTATAGATAAATTATATTGTTATGTTAATGATCATATTTTTGTTTGCTCTCATATTCATTTCTTGCTTGCTTGATAAATGAAATTAAAGAAAAAAAATTAAATTAATTATTGATAAACATAAAAAGAATCCTTTAGAAATGTAATAGTAAGGCCTAGACCCCTTGAGGTCTAGGCATTGGTAAGGCTCTCACTTGTGACGTTCTTATCACATATCTAATCTCCAAACCCACAAATCTAGACCCTCAATTTACCAGTGGCTATAAGTTTCCTGGTCCTTAAAAACCAAGTGGCGACTTCTCGACGTGAGTATCTACCAACAAGCTTGTGTAGTTGGCATGTCCTTCAACATCCTAATGGATAGTCCATTGAGGAAAAGCCATGTCCCTTCGGATTATCCCTTTTGTTTGTCTCTTGCAACAATATGCTCATTCATTTTGATTAGTGACCACAAGGTATCATCTTGTATCCTACAGGTAGTTGACTACACCCTTTGGGAGTCGACCATGTGCTCAATTCTAAGCCTCTACTTTGAATAATCGAAGAGGTAGTCGACTATTGCTCTGGATAGTCAACTACAAGCTTTCCATCCTAACTTAATACTTTGATTTTTGAAGCAATAGTCGACTACCCTATTTTACTAACAATTACTTTTTAAAAATTAAGATGTAGGCTAGTGCATTTAATACACCAGATGACCATCTCTTACCTCTAACAACTAGTTGGATTCAAAGCTATAAATAGCCAACCTTAATGAGCTTTATCTATCATCTTGAACATCCTTTAACTCAATAATTACTTCATTTAAGTTTTCAAATCTGAAATTGAGTCATTCTTATGCTAAGAAGTTTTAAAATAGAAATTTTAGTTGTAATCTTTCATTAAAGATCTCTCTCTTGTTGTACCAAAAACAATCATTTCATTCTCTTTTTATAAAAGAGTTGGTGTAACTCTTGGTAAAGATTCTTGAGTGTTTAGGTGTTAAACACTTGTGAGGTGATGAGTCTAAAATATTGCATATTTTAGACCCTTAACTTATATTTGTTATGCTCTTAGTTAGTATTATTTTACTTTATTTTACGTTTTTCTTGTGTTTTGTGTGTTTTTACAGCTTTGTGGAGAAAGCGCAGCATTTCAGGTTGATTTGAAGCTTCTGGAGACATTGCGCTCGATCGCAACAGATATGCGATCGAGCGCACCAGCGCTCGAGCGCACCTGCCTTTGAACGAGCGCAAGGTCAACATCCCACATCGAAATAATTGAAGTTCAGTGCATTTGCGATCGATCGCAGCAGACATGCGATCGAGCGCACATGAGATCGTGCGCACAAGACATGCGATCGATCGTACCTGCGATCGATCGCACCACCATGCGATCGAGCGCACACGGGCCTGTATCCCACATCGTTTCTGCAACCTGTTTTACTCCGGGACTCCCCCTATATAAACACCATCTGACCTCATCATTCAGTGTACAATTCCTGAGCCACTTTGGTGTTTACCGGTGGACGTCCGCTAGCATTCTGGTGGATCCCGAAGGCATTGCTACCACGAGGGGAAGCGCCGCCCGTCAGCGAGTGGAATTTCTCCCATGTAAAGTTGTTTATTTATTTCTTTATATTCAGTTGTTTTAGTTTAAATGTTTAGCACTTGTTATTATAGTTTTATAGTTATGAGTGGCTAGACTCTTCAGCTAAGGTTGAAGATGAAGCCCCGCCGTTGTTTGGCGTAGTAGTTCAGATTTGCTTGTACAAATCTGACAATTTTTAGTATAAATGTTCTGTCAATTATTTGAGTTAATCTTATAATTGATTGAGTTTAAATTGTCTGTTGGATTTTCTTTGTGTTTCATCTGATGGATACATTGAATGCTTTTCGATTAAATTGGATTCCCTTTGTGATTTGTTAAGAGCGGATACATCGGGTGCTTTTAGTTTAGTTGGGATATTCTTTGTTTTTTGTCTTATAGTTGGATTCATTGAATGTTTTGATAGGCTATATTTTTTAGAACATGTATGCTTAACTTCGGTGGGGTGGATTCGGAAACCTTAGTGCTTTTTATTATTAGATTTTAAATCAATTTAATTTAGTTTTAATTTATTTTGCAATATCATCTGAAATTCGGAACTAGGTTAAGATAGAGTTAATTTAGATTAAAATTATATTTTCACAACGCAATTCCCTGTGGATTCGACCTCGCACTTGCACAACGCTATACTGCAAACGACTCGTGCGCTTGCGAGTAAATTAAAACTCACAACAAGTTTTTGGCGCCGTTGCCGGGGAGTTGTTTTGTTTGTAAAAATTTTTGGTCTGAATTGATTTTATTTTTCTACTAGTTAATTTAATTTATAAAAAAAAAAAAAAAAAAAAAAAAAATTTAAAAAATCAAAAATTTGTTTGCTTTATTCTGTTGCTTCTGCTGGTTAGTATCTCATTATTTTTCTGTCAGTGCATGCTTGGTCGGAGATCCTTGAACTTAGATTTGACACATTTAGATCCCGACTTAGAAAGAACTCTTAGAAGGCAGAAAAGAGCGCTAGTTGAGAGAGAGGCTGTTGAGATGGGAGAAAATTTTAATCAACCTGAACATGTAGAGCAACCTAGAGCTTGGAACGTGGACTCCACTACATCCCTTAGGGATTTGTTCGCACCCGTTGCGACTAACTCATCTTCCTGCATAGTGTTGCCACCAACCAATGCCACACACTTTGATTTGAAGCCACATGTTATCCAACTCCTACCCTCATTCCATGGCTTAGATCTTGAAAATCCTTATAGTCATGTGAAGAAGTTCAAAGACATTTGTGCTACATTCAAATTCCAGAACTTCTCTGAGGAGTCAGTCCATCTTCGACTCTTCCCTTTCTCCCTTCATGATAGAGCTAGGGCGTGGTTGGATTCCAACACGCCCGGGTCTATTACATCTTGGGAAAACCTGCTTAGCAAATTCTATCATAAGTTTTTCCCAATGTCTAGAGTGAATGAGTGCCGAAAGGAGATCAGCTCTTTCACTCAGGACGAGGATGAGAAGTTCTCTGAAAGCTGGGAGCGCTTTAAAGAGTTACTGATCAGATGCCCTCCACATGGATATGAAAAGTGGAGACTCGTTCAATTCTTCTACCAAGGGTTGACTCAACCCAACCGTAGCATGATCGAGTCTATGAATGGGGGGGCATTCTTGAGTCTGACAGGAGACGAAGCATATATGGCGTTGGACAAGTTGTCCGACAACTCACAGCAGTGGGATTTTTCAAGCTGTCGAGATAAGTCCATTCGTGCTCCTAAGAGGGGAGGCATCTATGAGGTCCGAGAGGACGCTGATTTGAGGATAAAGTTAGATGCCCTCACTAAGAAGATTGACGCTCTCACTGTGAGCCAATCCATCAATGCTGCCAACACATTCAATGTTGAAAGCTGTTCCATCTGTGCTAGTCCCATGCATCTAGCACAGAATTGCCCATCAATGCCGGCTTGTGCCGAGTATCCTATGGAACAAGTAAATGCTTTCAATGACTTTCGAAGGCAGTCAAATGGATCGTACTCCGAGACGTACAATCCAGGGTGGCGGAACCACCCAAATTTTTCATGGAGGCAGAACCAACCAATGAATCAGGGAGGATCCTCTCATCATGCTCAAAATCAATATCCTCCCGGATTTGCCCCACAAATTCCTAATCATGGTCGTTCTGCCCATCCAGCACCTTTACCTGCTTACCATGCACCCGCTCAAACACCAGCGCCAGTTTCACAGTCGCTTGAGGACACGCTCAAGGAATTCATGAAGGCGACTAGCCAAAATATGAGCGATGTGAGGAGTGCAACAATGGTAAACACCCAAGCAATTGCCAAGCTGGAGAGTCAAATAGGGCAAATTGCAAGTCACTTGGGTGAGAGAGAGAAAGGAAAGTTCCCCAGTCAGCCCGTGCAAAACCCAAAAGGACAATTTATGGTTGAGAGTTCATCAACTCCTACGCACGGGGAGGAACAAGTACAGTCGATTGTCACACTGAGGTCTGGGAGACAAGTGGACAATCAAGTAGAAGAGATCCCTGCTATGCAGCAAGGGCAAGGGAGTGGCAACACAGAGAAGAGAGATGCTGAGCCATCTACAGCCACACCTACTGAGAAAGACCCTCCTAGGTCGTTTGTACCTAGAGCGCCTTACCCCGAGAGATTACAGGCGCCCAAGAAAGGAGGGAAGTATGAAGAAATTTTGGAGGTATTCAAGCAAGTCCATATCAATATCCCATTTTTGGATGCCATCCATCAAGTGCCATCATATGCCAAGTTTTTAAAGGACTTGGTCACTATCAAGAGGAGGACGAATGTCCCAAAGAAGGCATTTTTGACCGAGCAGGTCAGTTCAATCCTTCAGTGCAAGTTACCTATCAAGTATAAGGACCCGGGGTGTCCTACCATCTCTTGCACAATAGGAGTCAGCCATATTGAGAGGGCCCTTTTGGATCTAGGGGCGAGTGTGAATCTTCTACCCTACTCAGTTTATGTGCAGTTGGGGTTAGGAGAATTGAAGCCCACAACCACGACGCTTCAATTGGCTGACAGGTCAGTGAAAAGACCACGGGGGATAGTTGAGGATGTTTTGATAAAAGTGGATAAGTTCTATTTCCCCGTGGATTTTATTGTGCTTGACACAGAACCGGTTCAGAATGTAGGGATTCAAATACCGGTGATTCTAGGGCGACCATTCTTAGCCACGGCTAACGCCCTAATCAATTGTAGGACAGGGGTGATGAAGATCTCCTTCGGAAATATGACAGTGGAGTTGAACATTTTTGATATCACTAGGCAACCACTGGAATATGATGAAATGAGAGATGTATGCTTGATAGAGGAGATTCTTGAGGATACTGTGGATGAATCAAGCATTGAGGATCCCATGGAGGCATGCTTTGCTCACTTTGGAGAGGACTTGGGTTTAGATAAATTACTCGAGGAAGTAAATGCCATTTTGGAGTCTGATCCTCAAGAAAGCAAGGAGGATGAGGAGAAGGTGTCACCCGAACCTCAACAGAAGGAACTTAAGCCTTTACCAGATAATCTTAAGTATAAGTTCCTGGGTCCAGCACACTGTTTGCCTGTGATAATAGCTTCAGATTTGGGAGAGGCTCAAGAGGAAAAATTATTAGATGTTTTAAGAGAGCACAAGGAAGCTATCGGCTGGACCATTGAGGATATTAAAGGAATCAGCCCCTCGGTGGTGATGCACAGGATACACTTGGAAGAAGATGCTAAGCCATCGAGGGAGCCGCAAAGAAGGCTCAACCCTGCTATGCAAGAGGTTGTAAGGGCAGAGGTTATTAAGCTGTTAGATGCAGGGATCATTTATCCCATCTCTGATAGCAAGTGGGTGAGCCCCATTCATGTCGTGCCCAAGCGAGCTGGGTTAACGGTAGTAAAGAATAAGGACGACGAGTTGGTGCCAACTCGTGTGCAGTCTGGGTGGAGAGTGTGTATAGACTACCGTAAGCTGAACACTGCCACAAGGAAGGATCACTTTCCACTTCCATTTATTGATCAGATGGTGGAGCGTTTGGCTGGGCACGAGTATTATTGCTTTTTGGATGGTTATTCTGGATATAACCAGGTCCCCATGGACCCTGAAGATCAGGAGAAGACGACATTTACCTGTCCTTTTGGGACCTTCGCCTACCGTCGCATGCCTTTTGGGTTATGCAATGCACCTGCCACTTTTCAGCGGTGCATGGTCAGTATATTCTCTGACATGGTAGAGCGGTTCTTGGAGATTTTCATGGACGACTTCTCCGTCTTCGGTTCAACATTTGAGGAGTGCCTGCACCGTCTCTCTTTGGTTTTGGTACGGTGCAAGGAGAAGAACCTGGTGCTTAATTGGGAGAAGTGCCATTTTATGGTCAAGCAAGGAATTGTACTGGGGCATATCGTATCTCATCGAGGGATTGAGGTCGACAAAGCGAAGGTGGATTTGATTTCCAGCCTTTCACCCCCACGTACGGTGAAAGAGGTTCGATCTTTTCTGGGCCATGCAGGTTTCTATAGGCGATTTATCCAGAATTTCAGCAAGATCGCCAGGCCCTTGTGCAAGTTGTTGCTAAAAGATGCCCCATTTCTATTTGATGAGGATTGTAAGAAAGCATTTGGGGATCTGAAGGAAATTCTGACGTCCACACCCATTATTCAGCCACCTAACTGGGGTGTGCCTTTTGAGATTATGTGTGACGCATCAGACTATGCTGTTGGAGCTGTTTTGGGGCAGCGTGTTGATAAACTTCCCCATGCTATCTATTACGCAAGTCGAACTCTAAACGACGCACAACTCAATTATTTTACCACTGAGAAGGAGTTGCTTGCAGTCGTTTTTGCACTAGACAAGTTCAGATCCTACTTGTTAGGATCTAAAGTCATTATCTACTCGGACCATGCTGCATTGAAGTATCTTTTCTCTAAAAAAGATGCTAAATCTCGTCTTATCCGATGGATCTTGCTACTTCAAGAGTTCGACATTGAGATTCGGGATAAGAAAGGTTCGGAAAATGTGGTGGCGGACCATTTGTCTAGATTGATTGTGGAATTCAGTGAGGCTGCCACTCCCATTTCTGAGACCTTTCCTGATGAGCAATTGATGCACATTGCTCACAGTCCCGCACCATGGTTTGCTGACATAGTGAACTATCTTGTCACCGGACACATGCCCTTGCATTGGGGGAGGCAAGATAAATCAAAATTTTTGGCCATGGTAAAACACTTTTTCTGGGACGATCCTTACCTGTTCAAGTATTGTCCTGATCAGGTCATTAGACGATGTATTCCTGAGCATGACCAATCTAATGTCATCGCCTTTTGTCATGATCATGCATGTGGAGGCCATTTTAGTGCTAAAAAGACCGCTGCAAAGATTTTGCAGTGTGGATTTTATTGGCCTACCCTGTTTCGGGACTCTCACACCTACTGTATATCTTGTGAGCGTTGCCAAAAGCTAGGGAGTCTTTCTAGGAGAAATATGATGCCCCTCAACCCTATTCTGATTGTTGAAATTTTTGATGTGTGGGGCATTGATTTCATGGGACCATTCCCAAACTCCTTTGGCTACTTATACATTCTAGTTGCTGTGGACTATCTGTCCAAGTGGGTGGAGGCCGTTGCGTGCAAGACCAATGACCACAGAGTTGTGGTCCAGTTCTTGAAAGACACTATTTTTGCTCGTTTTGGTACGCCTCGAGCAATCATAAGTGATGGAGGTAAGCACTTTTGCAACAAGATCTTTGAGCAGTTGATGAAGAAATATTGTATCACGCACAAAGTTGCCACCCCATATCACCCACAGACGAGTGGTCAAGTGGAAATCTCAAATCGCGAGATCAAACATATTTTGGAAAAGACTGTGAACCCTACTAGAAAGGATTGGTCTCTGCGATTGACGGATGCACTGTGGGCATATCGGACAGCCTTCAAGACGCCAATTGGCATGTCTCCCTATCGCATTGTATACGGAAAGGCATGTCACCTTCCGGTTGAATTAGAGCATCGTGCGTATTGGGCTGTCAAGCAACTAAATTTCAATCTTTCCAAGGCTGGCTCACAACGGAAGCTCCAACTCAATGAATTGGAGGAGCTGCGGAATGATGCATATGAGTGTGCCCGATCATACAAAGCACAAATGAAGAAGACTCATGACCAAAATATTTTGAGACGAGCTTTTGAGCCGGGTCAGAGAGTCCTTCTTTATAATTCACGCCTGCATCTTTTTCCAGGCAAGCTCAAATCCCGATGGTCAGGCCCATTCATTATTCGATCGATTTTTCCTCATGGGGCCATCGAGATTGAGGATCCTAAGAATGGTAATACTTTCAAGGTAAATGGACAGAGGCTGAAACCATTCTTAGAGTTGAGGAGTCCGGACATTGAGACGATACTGTTGGAGGATCCTAGTTACTCAGATTGAGTGTAGTATTCTAGGGAGAGTCTGGCTGAAGACGTAAAACTTAGCGCTCATGGGAGGCACCCCACAGCTTATCTTTTCTTTTATTTATTTATTATTTCGCATATTTATGATTAATGTTTGTTTCCAGTATTTTTTGTTTTCCAGTTTTTATTTTTCAGGGACAAAGCGTACTTCAGTTCAAGTTTGGGGGTCTGCTATGAGCCATACCAGTCCAGATAGTTCTCCATATCTCAGGTCAGCTCTTTCCATATTAGTCACACATTGGGGTCAATGTGTAATTTAAGTTTGGGGGTATGGGAGACACATCACACACTTTGTCCTAATTTGTTGTCTTTTCGTCATAGAGATAAATGCATGCTCATGTTATCGTGAAATTTTAGTTGATCTAAACATTTTCTGTGATGTGATGTCATCGGTGAGCTTAACATTTTGAACACATGATCTGGTGATAATTTTTTAAAATTTAGTTACTTACTTTAGGCATTTTGAGAATTCACATGTTTGATCTAATCTCACACGAGCACATTAGCACAAATTATGTGAGGTATGACACGTGATTTTAATGTGTATTTTTCCTTATCTTAACTGAAACTGGATGACTTGTTGGATGAACTCTTGGGCATAGGAAAATATAAAAAAAAAAAAAAAAAATTTATCAATAAACTTTTCGCTGAGTAACTGGACCTCTTGCCTCAGTAAGCAGTGAGTGTTCACGTCAAAAGGTGAAATTTTGCTTGGTAATATTAAGGTCGGTTTAATTTCGTAGCCTTTTTGACTTGAGTTAGTAAGTCCTTAGGGGTGTCTTTACACCTAATGCCCTAAAACCATCTGGTTTGGGAGTCATTGACTTAACACTCGCTACATGGGTCAATTAGAAAGCTCAAGGGAACTAAGCATAGCCGTGCCTTAATAATAAAAAAAAAAAAAAAAGAGAGAATAAAATAAAAACTGTGCCTTTTCGTTCATTTTTGATGGGAAATTCGGTGAATCTTGAGACATGGAGACCTTACACATTAGAATTACTTGGAAACTTCATTTTTATGTACTAATTCACCTTACACTGATTCAAGCTTGTGATGCCTTATCCTGCCTTTTGTAAGTAATTAGATTTTAACATTTCTATTCATTGCGAAGATGGGTTTACCTTTTTAAGCTTGCTTATGAATGAATATCATGGTGATGTGTGCTCCTTAAATTTTTGGATACCATGAGTGATGACTTTATCTTTATGTTCTTTGTTTTTCATTGAGTCTTTTATTTTGTTTTGCTAAGGGACTAGCAAAATATAAGTTTGGGGGTATTTGATGAGTCTAAAATATTGCATATTTTAGACCCTTAACTTATATTTGTTATGCTCTTAGTTAGTATTATTTTACTTTATTTTACGTTTTTCTTGTGTTTTGTGTGTTTTTACAGCTTTGTGGAGAAAGCGCAGCATTTCAGGTTGATTTGAAGCTTCTGGAGACATTGCGCTCGATCGCAACAGATATGCGATCGAGCGCACCAGCGCTCGAGCGCACCTGCCTTTGAACGAGCGCAAGGTCAACATCCCACATCGAAATAATTGAAGTTCAGTGCATTTGCGATCGATCGCAGCAGACATGCGATCGAGCGCACATGAGATCGTGCGCACAAGACATGCGATCGATCGTACCTGCGATCGATCGCACCACCATGCGATCGAGCGCACACGGGCCTGTATCCCACATCGTTTCTGCAACCTGTTTTACTCCGGGACTCCCCCTATATAAACACCATCTGACCTCATCATTCAGTGTACAATTCCTGAGCCACTTTGGTGTTTACCGGTGGACGTCCGCTAGCATTCTGGTGGATCCCGAAGGCATTGCTACCACGAGGGGAAGCGCCGCCCGTCAGCGAGTGGAATTTCTCCCATGTAAAGTTGTTTATTTATTTCTTTATATTCAGTTGTTTTAGTTTAAATGTTTAGCACTTGTTATTATAGTTTTATAGTTATGAGTGGCTAGACTCTTCAGCTAAGGTTGAAGATGAAGCCCCGCCGTTGTTTGGCGTAGTAGTTCAGATTTGCTTGTACAAATCTGACAATTTTTAGTATAAATGTTCTGTCAATTATTTGAGTTAATCTTATAATTGATTGAGTTTAAATTGTCTGTTGGATTTTCTTTGTGTTTCATCTGATGGATACATTGAATGCTTTTCGATTAAATTGGATTCCCTTTGTGATTTGTTAAGAGCGGATACATCGGGTGCTTTTAGTTTAGTTGGGATATTCTTTGTTTTTTGTCTTATAGTTGGATTCATTGAATGTTTTGATAGGCTATATTTTTTAGAACATGTATGCTTAACTTCGGTGGGGTGGATTCGGAAACCTTAGTGCTTTTTATTATTAGATTTTAAATCAATTTAATTTAGTTTTAATTTATTTTGCAATATCATCTGAAATTCGGAACTAGGTTAAGATAGAGTTAATTTAGATTAAAATTATATTTTCACAACGCAATTCCCTGTGGATTCGACCTCGCACTTGCACAACGCTATACTGCAAACGACTCGTGCGCTTGCGAGTAAATTAAAACTCACAACATGAGGAAATTTTTTGTGAGAGTAAATTCTTGTAGGGTATGAGAAACACCTTAAAGTTTCTTGGTTGTATTGTTTGCTTAGATTAGTGAAGGAACTCTCAAAGAGTGGACTAGGCACAAAGAGTGACTAAATCACTATAAATCTATTTGCAAACTCTTCTCCCTTACTCTCTTTAATTTCCACCAAGTTTATTTAATATTCTTCACTGTTTACTTGCTTTGATTTGGTAGCTTGTTTAATTTGTGTTAACTGCAAAAAAAATATTTAAATCTAATTCACTCCTTTTCTTGGGTTGACTTAGTCAACATAACATAAACACCAAAGACAGTGAATTGTCACATGCATTCTTCATGAAGCTCGAAACTTGTTATGGTCAAGAAGTTAGTCTATGGTTGATTTTAATACATTAAATGAGTTATTTTGGTGAGTTATTTCAAATACAGTAAACAATACTTATTTAAATTGAGTGGAAAGTCTAAGCACACTTTTAGAAACCTATGCTCCACTCTAAAATGGCTTCATACTTATTTATTTTCTTTTTTGAGTTATATTCTAAACGAAACTATACAAGTCTAGCTACTAGGTATTCCTAACCATAATGGGACTTCCTAAACTTACAACCTTAAGAGGGTATTTTTCCATAATTTTCTCTAATTTTCAGTTTGTAGAGTCTCTCTACACCAAAACACAAATCATAGCCTTCAAACACTTTTCTACATATTGTGTCGTTGGGATTCCCGCGGCGGTGGTGAGTACTTGGGGTGATGGGATCATTTCTTGTCACTTTAACAAGTTAGTGATAGTGCCTACTCGGAGGATTAACCTCCGCTAGGGATTTGATTCATTAACTAACTTGATTAAGGTTCAACCTTTACTTAGGATGTAAGTCTATCGGCATAGATAACACAGTGGAATGTAAAAAATTTCTTAAATATGCCAATAAGATTTTTCCAAGAATTCTCTACAAATATATTAGAATGATAAATCAATTCTCCATAAGAGGTTAGGGTTTATAGCTCAATGAAGTAGGTTTATCCTTTAGGGTTTACACTTCAATGAAGATTTGGGTTGATCCTTTGGAGAAAAATTCATAAGCCATTCAAGTGTCCAACCTTTAAGTGTATCCACATGAGCAACCAAGTATGAAAATCTCCTTCTCTAGGATGTCGAACACCATGCGAGAAAGAGAACTAGAGCAGGCCAAAAATTAAGAGTGTTGGCTTTAGGTTTTTTCTACTCTTAGGGAGAGTGTGCGTCTAAAATCTAATTTTAGTCTCACAAAATTTGCATTCACATTTTTATCAAATAGAATCTTTTTATAAGGCCTTTACTCCTAAAAACTTTAGGATTTCTAGAATTGCAATTAAACTACCAGTTTAATTAATTCCTAGAAATCTCTCTATTAGCTCATTAATTTCCTTATTCTTGCAATTTCTCTATTGTGTGTGACCCTTTAAGTTAAGTATTTAAGTATCGCGCTGGCAGTAGGTCATAACTTTTATGTAACAATTGGATCTCATCCAATTAATTAAAACTCCTTTTTAATTTTAATTCAAATTAAAAGTCCTTTTGAGATTAAGAATTAATTATAGTTAATTCTTAAAGGTTTCTGTAAGTCATGATTGACACCTAGCAGTATGTTATGACTACCTAGATAATATGACAAAATGTTAACATTTTCATTGTCAGTTACAGTACAATTCAATTATTTCATCATGCAATGTCCCTAATTAAACCTAAGGTATGGATTTATTGTCAAGCATCAATTATTTAGTCATATATATCTTGATCTCAAGTCTATAACTTAAATAGTGAAATTAGAAACTCTTTTCTAATTTCCACATCATTTTGGCTAAGGAATTTCCAATCTATGACTTAATCAGATACATAGGACATTCTCTCCCTTTTACTAAGAATGATGGATCATCTATTGTACATTCACATACTTCCATGCATAAGTGGTCTTACCTAATTACTACCCTTATGTAACCCATAATTAGGATCACATTTAAGTAACATCAAAGCATGATGACCTATACACAAGGCATCTATGGTGCCTTAAGCCCAAGGATCACTTATACAACTACAACATAAGAAATCCTATTGACAGCCAGTAAAATGTCCATTAGGATTTTCTTAGTTGAGTCAGTTCAGTATATTTGTTCTCTAAGAAGAACCTACATATCTTGTTTTGGTGTCTTATACACTAGTGACCATGAGATCAATCACTTTTACCTCCTAGAGGAAACATAGTATGTACTAATCTATCCAGATTCACTAATGTCCATCTTAGTGATCCTATGATTAGGAACCTTTAAGAAAAAAACTTAAGGATATACATCTCACTAGCACGATTTTATCATGGTGCTTATTTCCATTGCTTTTATCCTATGGGCTTTATCATATAATACACATGTAGTGATTTCTAATGAACATGATAAATAAAATAAATGTCATCAATTAATATTTATTGTCAATAAATGAATATGATTAATTACAATTAATATGTCCATAACATAAAATGCTATTAGTTTGTAGGGCATACTACTATCAATCTCCCATTATTAGCGCGATACCATAATACTGAATTTATAATGTCAGAAACTATTCCAAGCTCAGTGATGACCTTTTTTAATACATACAACTTTCCTCGGAGCCTTAGATATAATAATATATTCGACCTCCATCGTCGAATCTATAGTGGTCACTTGTTTGGAACATTTCTAGCTCATTGCTCCATCACTTAAGGTGAACACTTTTTTGTATATTGACTTATTGTCATATCTTTCAGATTGAAACTAAAGTCTGCGAAGGCTTTAAGTTTCAAATTGTTTTCTCCATTTACGAGGAATAAATCTTTAGTTCTTTTTAAGACCTTAAGAATTTTCTTAGCAGCTATCTAGTTACCCTCACCTAGATTGGACTGATATTTGCTCGTAACACTTAGAGCATGTGCAACATTAATCCTTGTACATAACATTAAGTACATGATGGATCCAGTCTAATCATGTGTTCTCTCTCTTTAGGTGTCTTTGGGGACTTGTCTTTTGAGAGAGTAATTCCATGACTCATCTTAGAACTTTCATGTTAAACCACTTTAGCATTTTGACTATGTATATGGATTTAAACAAGCCTAGCCTCCTTCTAGATCCATCTTTATAGATCTTATTATCTGAAATATAGGATACTTCACCCAAATCCATTATAAAGAAGTTCTTTGACAACCAAACATTGACTAACTGTGACATACCTACATCATTCCCAATGAGTAGTATGTTTTTCTACATAAAACACTAAGAATGTCACAACGCTCCCATTGACCATTTTATACACACATGGTTCATCTTCATTTTTTATAAATCAAACAATTTGATTGTCAATACCAATAGATGTAAAACCCGCAAGTTGTGTCATGTATACATCCTCCTCTATGTTTCCATTAAGGAATGCAGTCTTTACATTTATCTTTCATATTTTATAGTCATGGTATACAACTATTGCAAGTAAAATCCCAATAGATTTAAGCAAGGTCACTAGAGAGAAAGTTTCGTCAAAGTCAACTCCTTGTCTTTTTTTGAAAACCTTTGCTACTAGCTTTGCCTTATAGGTCTCTACCTTTTAGTCCACTCCAATCTTTCTTTTAAAGACCTATTAGAAACTTATATGTACTATACCTTTAGGTGCATCGACTAAAGTCCATACTTTGTTGCAGTACATTGAATCCATTTCGGATTTCATGACTTCTAGCCACTTCTTAAATTTGTTGTCCGATATCACTTCTTCATAGTTAGTAGGTTCTTTATCATCTATAAGGTGTACCTCTAGGTCACCATCTATGATAAATCCATATCTCTTTGGAGCCTTGGGTATTATACTAAATCTACAAACTGGTTGTGTATTTGGAAGGTTCTATTGATTCAAGTTCTTCAATTTGAACAATATTCAGTTGTAGTTCTTGTGACACTTCATTAGGATCTATATTTCTTCCACTTCTAGTATAAACTCTTTTTCTATGAAGGTAGCATGTTTAGAAACAAACACATTTTGTTCTTGTGGATGATAAAAATAATATCTTAAACTTTTTTTAGGATATCCCACAAACCTAAGTTTTTCAGACCTAGTTCCTAACTTGTCTATATGTAACTTATTAAAATAATCAAGGCAACCCTAGATCTTAACATGTTTAAGATTAGGTTTCCTCTGTTTTCATATCTCTTTAGGTGTTTTAAGTACTTCCTTTAAAGAAACTTTATTCAATAAGTATGCGACGGTTAGGATAGCATATCCCCAAAATGATATAGGAATATTAATGTAACTCATCATGGATCACACCATATCCAATAGGGTAAGGTTTTAAAAGGATTCCATTGAGAGAGAATCTCATTCTCATTAAGATAATCAAGAAAAATCATTAAACAAGTAGTTGCCTCTTTAATCAAATCAAAGAGCTTTAATATGCTTCTTAGTTTGCTTTTTAACTTCTCTTATGTATTCTTTGAACTTTTTAAATGATCAGGTTTGTACTTCACTAAGTACATATACCCATATCTAGAATTATCATCAGTAAAGGTAATAAACTTGAAATAACCTTCTCTAGCATTGACAATTCATGTTAATGCGCATAAACCCTAATACATCCTTGGCTATTTCTCCATGTCCACTAGATGGAGATCTAGTTATTTTCACATGAGATAAGTTTCACAGGTTGGATAGGATTCAAAATCCAATAGATCCAATAATCCATTTTTTACCAACTTGTTTGCACTATCCTCATTAATATGAACTACTCTTAGGTGGGACATATAGGAATGATTTAGATCATTATCTCATTTCTTTTTTCTTCAATGTGAAATATTTTATTGTTTACTTCTACATAGTAAAACTAAGCAATAAGTCCTTATGGTGAATGTAGCAACGCTTTCACCATTTCTAAGACGAAAGTTGATTTTTCCTTACTTAGTTTCTTGGTTCTTCTTAGTGTTTGCAACCTATTACAAATGCGAGAACCATACTCGGTATCTAATACCCAAGTAGAAGTAGTATTAATTTTAACGAAGAACAAATAAGATATGCCTTCCAAATACTTGTCTTGAAAGGTGATCCTTATAGTTTATCTTCTAGTTCCCATCTTTGCCATAACAGGAGCATTGCCCCTAATCCTTTTTAGCTTTTAACAAAATAGCCTTATTGACATCTTCCTTTGATTTCAATGGTTTCTTATTCTTTTTTAATACATTCTTGCTCTTAGGCTTAGAAGAAAAATCCCCATCGACAAGCATAATGATTTTCTTAGCCTTTCTTGATCATAACAAGTTCTAAAATTGTCACTTTAATCTTGTTCATGTTGTAGTTCATAACATACTATGATAATAAGTTTGGAAAGGATTGTAGAATTAACTCATTACTTAACTCTGCATCCATACTAAAACGAGCCAATCCAACTGCTTGATATAGTTAATCATCTTTATTCCATGCTCATGGACTAATGATTATTTGAGCATCTTAACCCTAAAGAGGTCTTTAGAGATTTGTAACCTTGCATTGTGACTATGCTCACCACACAACTCTTGTGGATGAAGCAATATCACATGAGCAATTTTCATCTTGTCATGTTGTTTCAAAATCTCATTAGGCATAGATGTTAGCATGTAGCGCCTATCCCACATGTCATTCTCTTATCACTTCTCAAAAGCAGCCACCTCTTCGTCCATAACATCCTCAACAACTATTGTTGGAAGCAACTTATCAAGAACATAGATCATTTTCTCATAATTGAGAACAATATGAAACTCTTTATCCAATCTATGAGATTGGACCAGTCAATCTATTTGCATATAGTATGCACGATAATGGGTTTAGTCATTATTATCTATGATGTAACAACCGATAAAATATGCATTTATTCATTTTATTAACCATTATAAAGATTTGACCTTTAATCTAAATAGTGCCTCCCACTATTCTTTTTACTTCTCACAACCCTCAACATGGAAAATGGAAAATCCTTTTAGAAGGTTTCCTAGTGACGATTAGGATCCTATCACTTGTACATTATAGTCTTACATTTGTGCAACAAATTACAATGCACTTCATAGATAGATAAATTTTATCATTTGTATCTTATGCAATTCACAATTATAATTTAGCTTCTTAAATGTATATGACATTATGTTTATGCAACAAATCATATCCATTTAAGTTAAGTTAAACCCAACTAAGCTATATCATATCCTTACAAGTGTAAATTAGTGGTATAACCCTTACGTTTACACAATAAAGCTATATCATTTTTTACCTCATATACATCATATGTTTAATATTCAATATAATTTTCCTATAGGTGTAAACCTTATGTTTGCGTAACAAATTTATACACATAAGAAACTTCGCATATTGACTATAATGGTGGAAGGTTACGAACAATCATTCCTAATGATTTTCGTTTACAACTTAATATTAAATATTTGTGCGAGATATTTAGGTTTTTACATTTATATCTCATCATTTTTAACATGCATCAAATACATATAACAAGCATATAATCTAATTATATACATAACATACATACATCACATGCATATATATATATATATATATATATATATATATATATATATATATATATATATATATATATATATAAATGGATGACTATGGACTTTTCTAAGCATGAATTATTTGAGCCAATAAAGTAAATCATTTAGTCAAACTCTAGGTGATTATTACATGAATATATCCCATACATTAATGAGTCTTTAATCTTCAAATGGTCCACTATGCTTCCTTGTGCATTCCTTGATTTGCCTCAATAAAATCTTATCTAACTCTAAGTAACTTTACATACATCAAATATATCTAAGAAACCTTGATCAGGTGTCAAGGGAAATTACATTGGAGGGAGATATAAATTTACTTTGAGAGAAATAAGAGAAGATGTGGTATGCCAACCCCATTTAGAATTAAATAACCATAAATAACACCAATAAATTTAACCAGTTGTTAAGGTCTAGTCCAATAATCATCCCACTCGTACAATCAAATTGCATAATAAACAAATACAATCAATTCTATTCTAGTTATGACTTTATTCTTATATTGCAATTGTAATCCCATTAGGTCTTGAGAAACTACTCTCAATCCTATTCCAAACAAGATTAAGATTCTTTATTTATTAGAATTCACAATTCTAATACAAGAAGAATTTTGGAGTTCAATTCCTAATCAAACTCCAATTTTTTTAAATATGAAAATTAAATAATTAATTTCAATTAAAAATGCCAATTTGGATAAAATTTCAATAAATTTAAAAAACCTTTTAAAAACTAAAGAAAAAAAATTATATGTTGTAGATGACTACACCCTTGCTCTAGTCGACTACATGTAGTCTTTGTCTCAAAAATTACATAGTGTAGTAAACTACACCCTAGTTGTAGTTAACTACAGCTAGCCTCTGACCTAAAAATTACATTAGGTCTTAAGGTTGTAATCGAATACAGCCCCATGATAGTCGACAATACCTTATTTTTTGCAGATTTTTCATGCAGTTTCCTGCTTTTTTCTTCCATAAGCTTGATTCAATTCAATCGAACATCAAATTTCGACCATCTAAATTGAATCTAATCAATTTCTATTTATTTTATATGTTTGAAAAACAATCTACAACAAATTTATTATCAACATATGACAAAAAAATAATTCAAGAACTTTTCTTGAATTTTCTTGACCTAGGGTTTCATAAACCCTAATGCAAATATTAGATTTTTAAATTGCAATATCTAGAATTTTAAGATCATATCTTTAAATTCATAATAATAGAATTAGACTTATTCTAATAATTTATAGAGTTAGCTTTGAAACAACTGTAAGTCTATAGGCATAGATAACGCGAATTTAAAAATTTTCTTAAGTATGCCAATAAACTTTCACCAAGAATTCTATACGAATACATTAGAATAATAAATCAATTCTCCATACAAGATTAGGTTTTATACCTCAATAAAGATTTAGGTTGATCCTTTAAAGACGAGTCCACAAGCTGTTCAAGTGTTTGGTCTCTAAGTGTATCTAAACAAACAACCAAGGATAAGGATCTCCTTCTCTGGGATGTCGAACACCACGTGAGGAAGAGAACTAGGGGTGACCGAAAAATTCAGAGTGTTAACTCTAGGTTTTTTCAACTTTTAAAGAGAGAGTGTGCCTAAAATCTTATTTTAGCCTCACAAAATTTTCATTCAAGATTCTATCAAATAGAACCTTTATATATAGCATTTACTCCTAAAAGCTCTATGATTTCTAAAATTGTAATTAAACCCTTGGTTTAATTAATTCCTAGAAATCTCTCTATTAAACCATTAGTTTTTCTCATTCTTGAAATTTTCCTATTGTGTGTGACCCCTTAGGTTCAACATCACATTGGTAATAAGTCATAAGTTTTACATAACAATTTGAACTCATCCAATTAATTAAAACTCTTCTTAATTTGAATTTGAATTAAAACTCCTTTTAAGTCTCCATTTAATTAAGAATTAATTAAAATTAATTCTTAAATGCTTATACAAGTAATGATTGACATCTAGTAAAATGTCATGACTGCCTAAGCAATATGAATTAATGTGAATCTTTTTGCTGTCAGTTACAGTATAATTCAATCATCCCATCATGCAATGTCCTTAATTAAACCTAAGGTATGGATTTCCTTTCAAGCCTCAATTATTTAATCATATTGTAGACACCCAATTTCGTTCCAAAATTTTGAACATGTCTCATACGGGTTCCTATGACGAATCTTTGATTCCATTGCGCTCGGATTTGATACATTTGGAGGTTTGAATTTAATTCCGAATTAGAGCCAATTGCAAACCATTTTTTTTCAATACATTAAATTCACCTTAAGCTTAAATCAATTTGGCCTTATTTGATTCCCTCGATTTCAAGCCCAAAGTCTTCAACTAAATTTTGGCCCAATCCAAATCTCACTAAAGCCCATTGATTTTTGATAAGCCCAAACACTTTTGGCCAAAATTAAAAGCCAAAGAAGACTTCCAATTTTTGTGGGTGAATTTTCAACTTTACCCTCTACTTGGCACCTTTTGATTAGTTCTATAAACCAAAGTACAACCCAAGAGAGGGTAAATTGTATTTTGAAACTTTTTGTAATCAATAAAAAGGTTTTAATCACTTATAAAAAAACAAGCACATCAATTTATAAAGGTGGAATTTAAATAAGTAAGGAAGAGAAAATGCAAAGTCCGTTTATAATGGTGCGGAAATATCAAAACCTCTCTGATCCTATGTCAACTCTCTTCAAGAAATCTCCTTGAAGTAATCTACTAAAATTAATCAAGTAACTTCGAGGGTGTTACCCAAACCTTACAAGGTTCTCTTCATTAGGAAGATTACAATAAAGTGTTTAACACCTAAATACCTCTAAGAGTTACACCAACCCTTTCTCATTCAATGATTGGAATTGAAGTTTGTAAAAGTACAAGAGAGATAGCAATTAATGCATTTTCAAGATGAAGATTATCTCTCTTTCACAAATTTTTAGAGATGGCTCAATAACAATTTTGAAAGCTTTGATTAGCAATAAATGAGACAAAGAATGAATTAAATGTTCTTGGATAGTTAGGTTTGCTCATTTATAATGGGTTTATATAGTCTTAAACCCATATGGTTGCTACTCATAAAGTATGGTCGTTTTAGAGTAGTTAAGAGCATTAAATGCTCTAAATGATGCTCTTGAATACAAATTATAGTCGTTATATTAGACATTCAATTGACTATATCATTGTTCAATCGACTGAGTAAAGTAAATATGTTTTTGGTATTTTCATTCAATCGACTGCACAGACCGTTTAGTCAACTGGACAAGAGGGATGGAACTTTCTGTCCTTCATTCTATCGACTGGTTGAACCATACGGTCGACTGAGTCATAGGCTAGAAATTTTGACATTCATTCAGTCGATTAGACCATTCATTCAGCTGACTAAATCATAGGGTAGAACTTTTTGTCCTTCATTCAGTCATCTGAATTGTTTATTTAGTCGACCGAATCCCTTGAAACAATCTTTTTCTTGTTTTAACAAAACTTATAAATTTAAAATCAAGTTTAAAACATTTTGTAAACTTTTGAGCCATAAGTAAAGCTATATATTTGAGAGAGAAATTTATAATAGAATTACCACCTGGGAGCTTCTAATATTGTTCTTAATATTCTTCTCTTGAGGTGCATGTGTCTTTGTATAAATACCTTAAAAATTTTAAACACTTAAACAATTCGGTTAGATAAACTCAAATTGGTTTTGTTATCATTAAAATCAAGTTAGGGATAAAAAAATATCCCTTTTTTTTATGATGAGAAAACCATTTTAAGAAAAACACTTTTAAAAACCAAGTGTTTAGTGTTCATAAAAATTTGGATAGAGTCTCCTCTATTTTTTCAATAAAAACCTCTTACAATTGTTCAAAAACAATCACAACCAAGTAGTTTAAAACATCTTAACAATTAAGGAGCAAAGCTACCCCTTAATCTACGCATATACCATTTATATAAAAAAATTTAATTATATCTTGTCATCCTATCTTGTCCTATTGTTCTCCCCCCTTTTGACATTATCATAAAAAAGTGAATATAAACGTATCAAAGCAAATCATAAAGAAGTTAAAGAGAAAATTTCAGAATTATAAGCATCCAACCATAAAAGCAAAGAAGAAGAAAATAAAGAAAGAGCTCTCAGTCAAAGAGCTCTCAGTCAGCTAGAGAGAGAAGCTCTCAACTGTGAACAGTGCTGCCCATGGTCTCCCGATTATCTCTCCTCCTTCTACACCTCTTTCTGTTCTATTCATTCTGCCATCTTTAGCATGGGAAGAAGAAACCTCCCAGGAAACCTCCTCTCACAATCCAGGATCAAAATGATCTGGATTATGTCCAGAATCACTTCAAGAACAAAGCTGCTACAGTAGCTTTGTCTCGAGATGAAGCTTCAGATAACTCAAGCATGGATAGGGCCAAGGGACCATCCAAAGAATCAGTTTATTCTTCCTGCTCCTTGGGAGAGAAGGATTCCCAAGCCTCAGGGTCTCTTTTGAAGGCTGCTAGCTTGGGGAGGAATGAAAGCTCTGTAGGAGCTTCGAAGGTGAACAGTGCCAAGGATCAATTCCAAAGCAATGCTGCTGGCCAGACATTGCAAGAAGAGCCCCTAGACAATGAAGATGAAAACCAAAGCTCCTCTGGAAAGAGTATAGAGAGCTCAGGTCAAATGGAGTCCAGCTCTTCCAGTGAGGAAGATGATTCAAGCTGTGAAGCTACTGTTCATGGTACTGTTCATGGCAGGAAGCCTGTGGTAAGGCAAAGAAGAGGAGAGGAAAGAAGTGAGTCTAGGCCTCATCCTCCAATGAAGAATGGGGGCCTCCAAGCTAACTCTATGGACAATGCAGCCTCCCCTGCTCCAGTTCCTGAGGGAGCTCAGAATCCCTCCAAGTCTGTAGGCAAAAGGCCACCTAACAATGAAGAGAACAAGAAGGCTCCCTGGGTCAGCCTCTTTGCAGAGAACAGAATACAAAGCAAGGGTCTCCCCTTGTCTTCTATATCCAATGAGGGAGGAGTTGTTAGAGTCTCCCATGAAGATGTACTGGAAGTCTTTGTGAGCCAACCTTTCTGCTTGGTGGGGTATTTTGCTGGAAGATTTCCAGGAAGGGCAGCCCTCAAGAAGCTTACTGAATCCTAGAAGGTAAGGGTCCAAACTCAGTTTCATGAAAATGGATGGATAGTATTTAGATTTGATAATGAAGCTGCTAGCTTGAATGTGTTGCAAGAAGGCCCTTACCAAGTATATGGTAGGCCTTTGCTCTTGAAGTCATTGCCTAAATTTTTCAAGTTTGGCAATGAGGAAATAACTACAATTCTTGTATGGATTCAAATAAAAGGCTTGCCCCTCGAGCTATGGTCAGCTAACTGCCTTAGCAAGATTGGCACTGTAATTGGGAGACCCCTATATGCTGACCAGTTCACTAGGACCAAAGAGAGAATATCCTATCCTAGGCTTCTAGTTGAAATAGACATAGCTAAAGAAATTCAATGCTCTGTGCCACTGTCCCTCCTGAATGGAGATATATATGAACTAAAGATTTGCTATGAAAACCTCCCTAGATATTGCTCAAAGTGTAAGGTTATAGGGCATGACCTGCACTCCTGTAACTAGAATGTCAACTCAGAGAGGGGAAAGAAAAGCAATGAGAAAAGGAAAGAGCCTGCTAGAAAGGATGCATCCAAGTCAATGGGTGTTCTAGCCAAGGAGATGACAAATCAGACTATGGAGCCTAGTGAAGCTAGGGATGGGTTGGAGGGGATGAATGAGTGTAGTCCTGCCCAAGAACCTAGAGAAGCTGTCCAAGCAGAGAATGGTGACAATGAGCCTGAGCAATGCCACAATGGTCTAGGGGGGAGGGAATCCAGGGGACCTCTACCCCCCAAATCCAAGTTGTGGCTAGCCTAAAATCTCCTATGCACCCTGAACATCCTAGTATGGTCCCAAGGAAAAAATCAGGCCTTTCACAAGGCAATAGTGAAAGAGACAGGGGCCCTGTGGTCCAAGGAGGTGATGAGTTCCAAGTAATCAGGAGGAAGAAAGGAAAACCAGACCAAAAAGGCACTCAATCAGCTAGGAAGGGAGGGGCTGCCTCCCAACCTCCTCAATGATAGTGGCATGCTGGAACATCAGGGGCTTTAACAAGCCCCTAAAGCACAATGGGGTTCTTCACCTCATGAAGAAAAACAAAGTTGATATAATGGGAATTTTGGAATGTAAGCTGGATGATGCAAAGCTGCTGAAGATTATGGACAATAAATTCCTTCAGTGGAGACAGGTGAACAACTTTTCCACTCACTCATCAGGCAGAATTTTGTTACTTTGGGATCCCTCAAAGGTGAGCCTTACCTTAATTGATATATCTCCCCAAGTTATCCATTGTAATGTTACCTGTGCTGTTTCTTCTTGTAGTTTTGTAATCAGTTTTGTATATGGGTTGAATTCCATTGTATCTAGGAGGCCCCTATGGGATAACCTATGTAATTTCAGCTATGATTTGTCTTCCCCTTGGCTTGTCTTGGGTGATTTCAATAATGTTTTTGCTATAGATGAGAAATCTAATGGGCTGCTTGTAACAGATTATGAGATTAGGGACCCCTCTTTTTGTTGTAGGGAGACAGGTTTAAGTGATGTAAATGCTGCAGGGTGTTTCTTCACATGGACCAACAATAAGGTGTGGTGCAAGCTGGATAGAGCCATGGTCAACAATGTGTGGTTCCAAGAGGGGATAAGAGCTCAAGCTTCCTTTCTCCCAGCTGGGTGCCAGTCAGACCACTCTCCTTGTATTGTTAGCCTGATGGAAGAGGTTTGTGGGGGTAGGAGATCTTTCAAATTTTTCAATATGTAGGCTGATCATGACATGTTCTTAGACATTGTTAGTGCTCATTGGGGTTGCTCTGGAAGGGGCACCAAACAGTTCATTCTTTGCAAGCTTTTGAAAGGCCTCAAACTCCTCCTCAAGAACCTCAACAAAAACCACCTCAGTCACATTTTTGAGAGAGCCTTAGAGGCTGCAAACATACTAAATGGCCTGCAGCAGGACCTTCATGACAACCCTTATGATGCTGAGCTGCAGGAAAGGGTGACAAATGCTAGGCTCAAAGCATTCCAACTGGCTGAGGCTGAGAGAAGTTTTCTTTCCCAGCAGGCGAAATATAAGTACCTCCTCAATAATGATAGAGGAACCAAATTATTCCATGCTTTGGTCAAGAGAAAGTCTTCCAAGAATCACATTGCCTCTATTAAAGCTGCCAATGGATCTTAAACAACTTCTGAAGCTGAAGTGGTCCAGGAATTTACCAGATTCTACAAGGAGCTCTTAGGCTCCTCTAGCAGATGTACTCCTATTGAAATGGATGTTATCAGAGAGGGACCAGTCCTGCAGGAAAGCCAAGCTGCTGAATTAGTTAAGCAGGTCATAGATGAGGAGATCAAGGCTGCATTGTGGAGCATAGGGGAGGATAAATCCCCTGGTCCAGATGGTTTCTCCTCAAAGTTTTTCAAGAAAGCATGGGGGGTGGTCCACAAAGAGATCATAGAGGCTGTCCAAGAATTCTTTCTGAATGGGAAAATCTTAAAACAGCTAAACCACTCCTCTCTTGTGTTGATTCCCAAAGGGAAGTCTGCCTCCAAAGTTGAAGAATTCAGGCCTATAGCTTGCTGCAATGTTATTTACAAAGTTATCTCTAAGATCCTTGCTTCTAGGCTGCTCCTAGTTTGATCCACTTGGTAAACCCTGCTCAGGCTGCCTTCATAAAGGCCAGGAGCATAGCTGAGAATATATACTTGGTCCAAGAATTGCTTAGGAGATACAGTAGGAAGAGAATCCCTCCTAGATGCATGATCAAAATTGACCTCAGGAAAGCCTATGATTCTGTGGAGTGGGAGTTCTTAAGCAGCCTTTTAGAGGGCCTGGAGTTCCCTGGAAAGTTTAAATACTGGATTATGGAGTGTGTCACCACTACTATATTCTCTTTATCCATTAATGGCAGCCTGCAAGGGTTCTTCAAAGGTAAAAGAGGCTTGAGGCAGAGGGATCCACTTTCTCTCTATCTTTTTGTGTTGATTATGGAATACTTATCAAGGCTGCTCAGGAGATTGAATGTGGAAGAGGGGTTCAGATTCCACCCCAAGTGTGACAAGCTCAAGACTACCCACCTGGCCTTTGCTGATGATCTGATTTTGTTTGCTAGAGGGGAGGCTAAATCAGTGGGAATGCTCATGAATTGTGTCAACACATTCAGTGAATGCTCAGGGCTGAAGACTAGCTTGACAAAATCTAGTTTTTACCATGCTGGGGTGAAGCCTGAGGAGGTAATGGAGATTAGCAGATGCACATGAATGGAGGAGGGCAGCCTCCCATTCAAGTACTTAGGGGTTCCTCTTGCTTCTGCAAGGCTGAATGCCTCCCATTATGCCCTCCTTATAGAGAAAATTTTTGGCTACATCAATGTATGGGCTGGCTCCTCTTTATCATATGCTGGGAGGACTGAACTTATCAAATCTGTGCTTCAAGGTGTGGAGTGCTTCTGGCTGGCCATCTTTCCCATCCCTAGTAACATCCTTGATAAGATCATCAAGTTATGTAGAACCTTTCTCTGGAATGGTAAGAATGGGGGAATGAGAAAAGCTCTTGTTGCTTGGGCTGACATTTGTAAGCCTAAAACAAAAGGGGGTCTTGGGTTGGTAGAGCTCAAATCTTGGAACAAGGCTCTCCTAACAAGGGTCCTATGGAATATCCACATGAAGAAAGACTCCCTTTGGATTCAATGGGTCCAGCACTACTATCTTCTTAACAAATCTATACGGGAGATCAAGGCAAACAAAGATGACTCCCCACTCTGGAAGAGGATCCTGGAAATTAGAGATGAGATGGTTGGCCAGCCACCATGCCTACAGCAAGCTACCAATAAGCTTATGGAATGGAGGCTACATGATGAGCTAAGCATCAAGAAAGTGTACAATGATATGAGGCAGAAAGTCAGCAAGGTCAGTTGGGCTTCCCTGGTCTGGAATAGTCACTGCCCTCCTAAACAATCTTTCATTCTTTGGCTGGCTGTTAGGGATAGACTGCTCACTAAAGACAAGCTCTACCTTGAAGAGAATGACAAGCTATGCCCCCTATGTACTGAACAGAATGAGACTAAGGACCACCTCTTTTTCTCCTGTAGGATCAGTAAGGAGGTCTGGAATAACATAAACCTCTGGCTGGGTAGTAGAAGACAAATGAGTACCATTAAGAGTGCTATCAGATGGACTTTGAAAGTCAAAGGCACTGGCCCTCCTGCTGTTGCCAGAAAGACAGCCCTTGCAACTACTGTCTACCATATATGGCTGGCTAGAAATGCCAAGATATTTGACAAAGCTCCTGCCTTACCTGCTAGCTTAGTGAAGAAGATCCAGATTGGTATCTATAGAAGTGTCTATGCAGCCTACCCTGAGTATAGGCTGTTGATTTAGGCTGCTCCCCTACTGGTTTTGTTGTTTGCCCAGGGTATGCCCTGTTGTATTGTATGTTTGTGTTCCTGTAATCTTGCTGGGTTGCCAAGCTCCCCTGTAAGCTCTATGATTAGTTGGTTTTACTGGCTGCATGTTTAGGCCAGCTTGCTTTATGTTTGTTCCTTTGGCTTGTTGGCTTGTATAGCTCTTTGGTTGGGCTTAGGCCTCTTGTCTTTTTGTTCATGCCTTAACTGTAAATCTCCTGGGGATGCCCAGTGATACTTTTGTACATTTTTTATCATTTTAATACAAGTTTATTTACATATCAAAAAAAGAAGAAGAAAATAACCAAATCATAATATATATGAAGAAAAAAATAAAAAGGCTCTTATAAACAAATCCCATAAATTCAAAAGATGCATGAAAATGTAAAAATGTACTTGCAATTATTCAGAGTTGCAATAAAAAGTAAAAGGATAAAAATAAATCAATATTCCCAGTTTGGAGAAGGAGCAGAGCCACCAAGGTCACGAAGGAGATCACAAATTTCAGCTTAAGACTCACAAACTTCTGTAAAAGATCCTTCTATAGTAGTTTGGAACACCGTCGGCTCATCATACTTAGAGTTGATCTCTATCCTCATGTGCTGAAGCTGAATCTTAATAGCCTCCTGCATATTGTTCATGGATAGTTGAAGGTTGGGTAAAGCTTGAAGGATGGCTATTGATGAGTCAGTGCCAGAACCAACTGAACTTTGACCAATTGTTTGTTGAAAGTCCATGCGAACATTATGTTTCTCTTCTTCCTCTTCCTTACCTTCTTTATCTCCAACTATATCATTATCACCAATCATGATTTGCTTCCTTCTCTTTGCGACTAAAAAACCTTCTTATTTCACACAACCAATCTTCTTAAGAGACAATACATTAATTAAGTCACAAGAGTCAATGTCATTTGCCTTATCTTCAGGAAGAGGAACGTTAAGATGTTGAAGGAGTAAGGTGATCAACATTCTATAGAGTAATCCACCATATTCACTCGCATGCCTGACAATCATGTTTTCTACTATAATAGGGCATAGGTTATAGGCTCTATCGATTTTCAGGCAAAATATCAACAGGATGCCCAATTTAAAGGGGTTGATTCTACTTCCTAATAACAAACTTTTACTAATTAATCACAAGTTTGTAAAAAACAGATAAACTAACAAGTATATAAACAAGTAATGTGTTGTAAACAAAAGAGTTTAAGGAATAGAAAATGTAAACTCAGTTTATAGTGGTTCAACAATATTGGACTCGTTCCAACCTTATGTCCACTCTCTTCAAGGAACTTCCTTGAAGCAATCCACTAAAAACCTTTAGTCGAGCAACTTCGTAGGTGTTGCACAAACCTTACAATCAATCCCTTCCTCTCGGAAGCAAATCCCTTCCTCTCGGAAGCAAATCCCTTCCTCTCGGAAGCTAATCTCTTCCTTTCAAAAGCTAATCTCTTTACAATAAATGTTGTAAAGTAAATGGTAGAGAGACAACAATGAAAGATTATACAATTGAATAATATCTCTCTTTCAAGGTAAAGCTTGAAGAATGGCTCAACAATAAATATTTCAGAGCTTTTGTGTATCAATGAGTAAAAACTTGATTGAATGTGTAATCTCTCTATTTGAAATGCTCAATAGAGTGGGTTTATATAGCCTTGTATTGATATGATCATTTTGTACTGACTTGGAATGTTTTGGTGCATTTTTTGCTGAATTCTCGCATCTCAACAATCATATTTTTTAAATTATCAGTCGATTTGATCTTAGTACCAGTCGACTGGGGACAATCTGTCCAATATACCAATCGACTGGTATGAAGCACCCAGTCGACCAGGGACACACTATCCCATATACCAATCTTCTGGTATAAGTACCCAGTCGACTGGGTTACCCATTAACCCAATTTTTCATTTTTTGAAATGTTTTTAACTTAAAAACATTTTATTGAAAAGTTCTATTAAAATGATTTTTCAAAAGGAGCCATAAGACAAGATTTTTACCTTAACAAGTGAGATTTATAACTTGTGTCATTACCTTAAACCTATACTAGATCTTCTGTCTTGCCTTGGAGTTTAATTCAGGTTGAGTTCTTGCACCTTGATTTCTGGTTGTATGCTTTTATCGCTTAATACACTTAGATAGCAATGTTAGTATAATAAGAGTTGTGTTTTGCCATCATTAAAATATAGGTGAGGGTCAACAATCTCCCTTATGAGAGCCATAAAATGCATCTCAACAATGCTTAATTTTTGGCATTTTAGGGTTGATCTCGGTCTTAATTGCACTTTTATATGTTAATAACTCTAAAGTGATATTCTTGAATCATTTACTTAATTTGGTGCATTTTCAGGTACCTTGAGTCCAAAAGAGATGGAAAAGATATCATCACTTAAAGCATGAAGCTTTGATACATATCAGAGTGGAAGAGTGGTTACAAAGAGACAAAATGATGAAAAACATTCAAAAGCCAAGAGCCAATGCATGCCAAGAGCAAAAGAAGTTGTTTCAGCATTTGAAGAAGCTGGAGCAACAGTGTGCGCTATGGCGTGGCAAGAGCAACGTTGCACCCTCCAGCACCACACTACCTTGCACCCTCCTAACACCACAACGTGGCTAGGGCAACACTGAACCCTCTAGCAAAGCACACTCTCAGACCAAAGGTGAGTGTTGAGGCGCCCAGAAAGGAGAGATGCGGCGCGCACATGGTCTCCTGGCCTAATTAGGATCTCTAAGTGACAATTTTGAGCCCAAAAATACCCTTGAACCCTTGTAGTATAAATAGGTCACTTAGGGTTAAAGAAAGGATGACAATCAAGGTTTGGAAAACTCAAAGAAACAGCCTCATTCTCCTCCATCAAAGTGTTCAGCCATGAGTTCCATGGCGAACTAATCTCCAAGCAAGGCGAAGGGATGAATCCCTAGGTGTAGTTGTTCTTTAATTCCTTTATTAGTTTAGTTGTAATTGGGATTTATTGTCAAACATTGTTATGACTTATTATTAATCTAATTAGAAGATTTTCTTTCAATCCAGTGATTACATCTTTCTCCTTGATATAAGTTTAGTCATGCTTTTCTCATATCAAGTCTGTTTGGATGTGATTGAGTCCGATAGACTTATTCTTTAGGGTTGTCCATTACTGTAATATTGTCATTAAAGATATATTTTCATTTCTTGATAACTCTATAGTATAGGCCATGTGTGTTTAACCCATAAAGAAGAGTAAGTCATATCAATTACATTAGGGTTGGTATATGAGCTTTAACTGAATATCCACCGATTGCTTGTTTGGGATGTGAAACTTGCAATCGAGATAAAAACAACTGAATTAAGATTGGAATAAGGCAACGAGCCTAGGGAGGACTTCTGAAACCTTGTTGTTACTCTATTATTAATCTCAATTTATTACATATTTTGCTCTCAATTACTTCATTATCAGAACTTCATATCTTCTCACTCGATTTTATCGTTTGTGCTTAGGTTTACATCTCCTCTTGTAGTTAACTTGTTTCCCTGTGGAATCGATACCCCAAAGCTGTACTACAACTACCGCGTTACTCTTTAGGCGTAATCAAATTTTGGCACCGTTGCCGAGGAGACGCACTTAAGTACAAGGAAGATTGTCAACCTTGAGACATGACGGTAGAAGAAATGTAGATATTTTTTATTTTCAGCAGTTGTAAAGGCGGTACCTTCGTTCCCTCTTTTAGCTTGCTGCATTATTTTTTGTTGTTTCTTTTTTTTAATTTATTTTACCTTGAATGCCCATATATAGAGACACTTTGGGTAGATTTGCTTGTAGGCCTACGTTTTATTTGATAATCCATCTAGTCCCAAAGAAATGAGTGAACATGAATATTAACTCTCTAGGACCCTTTAGGATTACCTCCACCCTACACGCATAGCCACACCATTATGCATCATGTTTCCAACCAATACTCACCATCAAGATTTTAAAATAGGGATGATACAATTACTCCCTAAGTTTCATGGCTTGGAAAATAAAAATCCATATGTGCACATTAGAGAGTTTGAGGAAGTAGTTGCGACTTTTCATAGTCAAGATGCACATGATGATATTGTGAAACTCAAGTTCTTTCCTTTCACTTTGAAGGATAGAGCTAAGAGTTGGCTATACTCACTGAGATCATGATCTATTGGGTCGTGGACTGAGATGACTCGGATCTTCTTTAATAATACTTCCCCCAATATAAGACCAATGCTTTAAAAAGGTAAATATCCACCTTTGCACAAAAGGATAGTGAGACGTTGTATCAGTCTTGGGAGATATTTAAGGAGTTGTTGAGTATGTGCCTTCACCATGGGTATGAGAATTTGTGCTTAGTGAGCTTATTTTATAAGGAACTTACATATAGAGAGCGCCAATTTGTAGAAATGATGTGTAATTGTGAGTTTTTACAAAAAGATCCTGATGAAGCCATAGAATACCTTAATGAGCTTGTTGAAAAAACTCACACTTGGATTGGACCTAGTGCTATTGAAAGCACAAACAGGTCATGACCTATAGGAAACCAAAATGGTGGTAGAATTTACCATCTTAGGGAATAAGACAACCTGAAATCTAAGGTCGAGATGCTCACTAGGGAATTAGATGTGTTAAAGACTAAGAGCTTACAGCCAACACACGTAGCTAATCATACAAGGTCTTTTAAACCATGTTTTGTGTATGGCAGGGTAGATCATCTCGCTTAAGAGTGTCCCACATTTGCTGAGATGAGAGGGGTGTATAAGGAACAATGTAATGCCTTAAGTATGTACAAGAAGCCTTGTTTACCTTGCTCTGACACCTATAATCCGGAGTGGTGGAATCACCCCAATCTTAGCTGGAAATCTGAAAACCAGCAGCCTACACAACCCCCTAGATCATATCCTCACCATATTATGCACCTGCACCCTCTAGGAATCCTTTAGAAGAAACTTTTCATACTTTTATTGAGGCACAGGGTAAGACTAATCAAAGGCTTGAATCTTTAATTACGCAGGTTGTTGAAGAACATAAGGATCTAAAAAGCCAAGGGTCTAAATTGATGAGCTCCTTGAGTGTGAATGAGCGAGGTAAGTTCCCTTCCCAAGCTCAATCCACACCCTATGGTCAACACCTGATGCAAAAGAATTTGAAGGAGGTGAATGCCATTTTAAAACTAAGTGGTAAGTCATTACACATCCCAACACCGAACAAATCAGAGGATGTGGACGAGAGCCACCCAGTATATATGATTGACTCACCCATGGAAAAGGTCCATCACCTTAATCCATTGGAGTCAATCTACACCCATGGTTTCACAAGAGCATATATTGAGCCAGAATCTGCAGATGTTACTGATAACATCCTTGAGGCCTCTTTAAAGCATACAAGCACAAAATTTGGCAGTGAAGTAGTTGCTGGTGCATTCAGCTCATGTTTGTCTAGGAGGGAATAAAAACGTCTGGTTGAAGATGTAAAACTTAGTGCTAATGGGAGGCACCCCACAGCATATCCTTTTACTTTTATTGTTTCCATATTTCTTTTTCTTGTTTATTATTCGTATTTTTTATCTGTTTTCCAGTATTAACTGAGTATTTTTTTTTCAAGGACAAATATACGAAGTAGTTCAAATGGTGGAGCACAATTTTTAGCTGCTGTGCACTTGTGGCTACAAAGGAAGTTTCCTTTACTCTTTCTTTCACATTGAGGACAATGCAGTTTAAAGTTGGGGGTGGAGGAAATATATTTCTGTTTTTCATTGAACTGCTTGGTGCTACTTTCCTTTTTGTTTATTTTTAGCATGCTTTGTGTTAGCCTTGGATGTAATTCACATGTCAATGATATGAGCTTAATTGAGATAGCATATAGCATTTAGAAGTAGTTAAATCTTGCTTTTTGTTTGAGAATAATTTAAGTGTCAATCTTGATTTGGTTTGAGACTCTAGTTTGTGGTAAGATTGCATGATTAGTCTAAAGCATCTAGAGAAGTTTTATGTGTGATTGCTTTGCGAATACTTTTGCGGTCTCGACAAGCTCTAGAACTTATTTGATAATCACTTGAGGTGAATTTCTAGAATTCACATTACTTAGGATATGATATAGGCCATTTTTGGATTGTTTGAGCCTTTTGAACTTACCCTTGCTATATTCATCACTAGTCACCTGTTTGAGCATTTTTCTTGAAAAAGATTTGAGCCTTGTTTCTTTCAATAGCCAATTTACTCACCTTTATGAGCCTAAAAATATTTTGTCCTTACCTTTCTTTTAAAAGAACTTAGTTATACACATTTGTTGAGAAGCACTTAAAAAGAGTAAGGATGGAAATATGAAAACCATAACCCAAGTACACTAAAGGAGATAAGTTGGGGGTTGTGGAAAAAAAAAATGGAAAAGGATGTGAATGATCTTATTCCAAAATACAAAAGAGAAGAAAAGAAGTGAATTATGGCAAAGAAAGAAGAAAAGAAAAGAAAAGTGGTGATTTATTGAGAGATATGCTCCTATAAAAAAATGATTGAAAGAGTTGGGTGTTGAAGGTTATCTAGTGCTTAAAGTGGTTGTGGTTAAAACTAAGAGATTGAGTTCTTTTACTTGTGAATCCTTCCCGTTCTTTCTTAAACCTTTACCTTAGCCTCATATTTCAAGCTTATCAAAGACCTATTGATCCAACGTAGTGTGATTTTTCTACAATAGTGGAGAATGATTCGAAAAGTGAGCCTATGGAGCTTGTTTCTATGATTGATGTCATGCAATTTAATATATTTTAGAGGCCAAGACTTGTATTCATGAATGTTATGCATAAAATCATCCGGGTCTTCGGATTAATGGATTGTGGTAAGATGGATGTTAAGAGTCGATAACAATTTTGAGATTGATGTTTGGATTACTTTTGGACTTGAGTGATATTTAATGATTCTATGTACTGTATGTTATGTGCAATTTCTGAGACAAAAATGTGAATTGATCCTTGTTTAACACTAGCATTGCCTTACCTTGTTTTGATTCCTACCATAGAATTCATCTCTTGTTTTCGCTTGAATTGCTAGGGACTAGCAATAGGCTAGTTGGGGATTGTGATGAGAGCCATAAAATGCATCTCAACAGTGCTTAATTGTTGGCATTTTAAGGTTGATCTCGGTCTTAATTGCACTTTTATATGTTAATAACTCTAAAGTGATATTCTTGAATCATTGACTTAATTCGGTCCATTTTCAGGTATCTTGAGTCCAAAAGAGATGGAAAAGATATCATCGTTTAAAGCATGAAGCTTCGATACATATCGGAGTGGAAGAGTGGTTACGAAGAGACAAAATGATGAAAAACATTCAAAAGCCAAAAGCCAATGCATGCAAAGAGCAAAAGGAGTTGTTTCAGCATTTGAAGATGCTGGAGCAACAGTGTGCACCACGACGTGGCAAGAGAAGCACCAAACCCTTCAGCACCACACTACCTTGCACCCTCCTAGCACCGTGGCGTGACTAGGGCAGCGCCACACCCTCCAGCAAAGCACACTCTCAGACCAAAGGTGAGCGCCGAGGCGCCCAGAAGGGAGAGGTGCAGCGTGTACGCGGTCTCTTAACCTAATTAGGATCTCTAAGTGACAATTTTGAGCCCACAAATACCCTTTAACCCTTATACTATAAATAGGTCACTTAGGGTTAAAGAAAGGACGGCAATCAAGGTCTGGAAAACTCAAAGAAGCAGCCTCATTCTCCTCCATCAAAGTGTTCAGCCATGAGTTCCATGGCGAACTAATCTCTAAGCAAGGCGAAGGGATGAATCCCTAGGTGTAGTTGTTTTTTAAATCCTTTATTAGTTCAGTTGTAATTGGGATTTATTGTCAAACAATGTTATGACTTATTGTTAATCTAATTAGAAGATTTCATTTCAATCCAGTGATTATATCTTTCTCCTTGATATAAGTTTAGTCATGCTTTTCTCATGTCAAGTCTGTTTGGATGTGATTGAGTCTGGTAGACTTATTCTTTAGGGTTGTCCATTACTGCAATATTTTCATTAAAGATATATTATCGTTTCTTGATAACTCTATAGTATAGGCCATGTGTGTTTAACCAATAAAGAAGAGTAGGTCATATCAATTACATTAGGGTTGGTATATGAGCTTTAATTGAATATCCACTGATTGCTTGTTTGGGATGTGAAACTTGCAATCGAGATAAAAACAACTGAATTAATATCGAAATAAGGCAATAAGCCTAGGGAGGACTCCCGGAACCTTGTTGTTACTCTATTATTAATCTCAATTTATTACATATTTTGCTCTCAATCACTTCATTATCAGAACTTCATATCTTCTTACTCGATTTTATCGTTCGTGCTTAGGTTTACATCTTCTCTTGTAGTTAACTTGTTTTTCTGTGGAATCGACACCCCAAAGCTGTACTACTACTACTGTGTTACTCTTTGGGCGTAATCACTCCCCCTTTTTGATGATGACAAAACAAATTAGAGAAAACAGTTTTTAGAAACTAAGTGTTGGATTTTTTTTTAAAATCGGGCAGAGTTTCCTCTGTTTTTTGAATAAAACGAATCTGTAAAAAATATCAGAAACAGTTTATATGCCACCTAACCGATCAACTCAACATGTATAATCATATACAAAGGTCTTTGGTGCAATACTCCCCCTAAATCTATGCATTAGTTTGAGTTTACAGTTATTTTTTTTCATTTCCTCATTTTTCTCCCCCGTTTTGACAATAGTGGAAAAGGGGGTAGTAAACCCAAAACATAAGCTATCTAGATACCATAGACACAAAGAGCATGTATAAAAAAACTTGTATTCAAAAATTTGGCATCATTTGGAGTTTAGAAGCCTTCCCGAAAAGAACTGGAAGTTTCCATACATGCAGAAGCAGTTTAAAGCATTTATCCGAATATAAAGAGATATAAAGCATGTAACCATATTACACAAATGTAAAACAAGTATATAAATTAAGTTTAAGCATAAACCATCATCATATACATCACCAATTTATACAATATAGGCTTCGGAGAGCCGAAACAGAAGTACAAAATGCAGTAAAAGATGAAATTATGTCTGTGCTAAGAACAAGGAAAAACTACCTCAATATGTACATCAAAGGGAAGATAGAAAAATGACTCAAGGAGCGGGAGAGTCAGAGCCGCCATGAGTAAGATCCAGAAGCTCAGTCAAAGAGCCCTCAGTATACTCATGGTGCAACTCGAAGTCATCCCGGAGAGAGCGGAGGTCATGATGTATGGCATCGACTGTAGAGCTCAAACTCTAGAAGCCGGACTGCATGGTCAGCTGGAGGCTAGTGATAGCCTGAAAGAGATCACCATATCCAGTTTGACTAGCACTCAAGTCATCTATAGAAGGTTCTCGATCATCCATATCCATAATAGTAGCAGCATCTAGACCCTCGTCCTCATCATCATTACTCTCGTCCTCTCCTATCCGAATATGCTTCCCAACCTTGGAGTAGATGAAGCTGTCTCGGACTGTGCATCCCATCTTCTTAAGTGAGAAAATGTTGACGATGTCCTTGAGGCCGATATTCTAAGCCTTAGAGGCGGGGAGAGGCACCCGAAAGTGCTAGAGAATGAGTGTGATGAGCGTCCCGCAGGGAAGGCATCTAGAGTCGTTCACTTCGCCATTTATCATGTTAGTGAGCAGCAAGGGTAGATATTGAAGTGGTGCCTAGTTTTAAGGTACCTAATCAATACGATATCTATTTTAGATAGATAACCCCGACTCTAGAGTCTCTAGTGGATAGTCCAACTCATAATGAGGTTGAACAATTTCGAGTCAAGGGGCATGTCACTACATGTGTGAAATATAGTGGGTCAAAACACACAGTTAGGTCACCCTTAACTATTTGACGTGCCTCCTCAAAATCGAAATTTTTTTGCCATCTGTCCAGACTCCATTGGATCCCTCCCATAGGAATCCTCAGGATACTCATCAAGATGTCAGTGTTAACCTCAAACTCCACACCCATAACACTGGTTCTGAACCTCAGAGCCAGTAGACTGGGTTTCACCAAGTTCGCATAGAACTGGTGAATCAGTCTCAGGTAAAATTTTTCATGTATCTTAACCAGTGGGGTCAAGTTAATGGCATTAAAGGAAGGTTATATATCAAAATTACCATGACGAATAGATTCAAAGTTGACGAATCTACCCGTTATGATCTTCTTATGGCGGATAATGGATGTATACCTGTCTTTTGTTGCCGGGTTGGAGAACAGAGAGTCGTCAAGCTCTGTTCTGGGCTTCTTGCTTGATGAGCCCACCACGCCCTTCCCTCGGGAATCAGAAGCCATGTATTTGGTGGACCTTGGCCTAGTAGGCACATGTGGTCCGCCAACGGTGGTTTTTATGCGGATTCGGTCGGACATTTTTGAAAAATGACTTTTTGGGTTAAAAAGGGTTTTTGGTAAGAAAATGGGATTTCAATTGTAGAAAGTTGAAATGGATGTTTTGGATGAGTAGATCGAAGTGTTTAGGAAGTGTTTTGAAGGTTTTTTTTTTTTTTATCAAAATGACGATATTTTGTAGAGAGAGAAAGCTTAGGGTTCTAAAATGGCGTAAAAATATGGAAAAAATGAAGAGTCTATATATAGAATCGCGATACCAATCGACTGGGGTTAAGGTACCAGTCGACTGGGTTCTTTGTAGAATTGAAAAGTTTCGCATACCAGCCGAATGGATAGGGATACCAGTCGACTGGGTAAACTGGCAGAAGGATACCAGTCGACTGAGTAGTTAACAGATTTTCAAAAAATGGCTCCAGACAAGGTTTTTGATTACTAGAAGACTGGTATAGCCTTACCAATCGACTAGAAGATTAGGCAAAGACTTACTAGTCGACTGGGATAGATTTACCAGTTGACTGAACCCTTAAGAAAATTTTCAATCTTAAGTCTTAGCACGAAATTTGTTTATCTATGTCATCTTTAGTGAGGGAGTAATTAAATAAGGTTTAATACTCTTTCACTAGATGTCAAATATGCAAAATGATGAATGATAAAGCAAATAGACATACAGTTTATCATAATCTAACAATCCCATTGATAGTCTTATTTTGAAAAAACTTGCTTCACTTAGAGGTTTTGTAAGAATGTCAGCTACTTGATCTTTTGAAGGTATGAATTCTAGTTTTATATCACCTTTTTGAGTATGGTCTCTTGGTTAGATTGATAGTGATGAGTCTTAAATATTGCATATTTAAGCCCTTTAATTTATATTTGGTAGGTTCTTAATTTGTATTATTTCACTTTATTTTATGTGTTTTATGTGTTTTTTGTATTTTTTTAGGTTTGTGGAGAAAATGAAGCATTTCGGGAAATGTCAAGCTTCAAGAGCATTAGCGATCGATCGCACCGTGCTGCGATCGAGCGCATGGTCAATATCCCACATCGAAATCTTTGCAGTGTAGTGTTCTTACGATCGATCGCACCTGACTCACGATCGAGGGCACATGCGATCGTGCGCACAAGACCTACGATCGAGCGCACATGCGATCGATCGTAACAATCTGCGATCGAGCGCACTCGGGGCAGTATCCCACATAGATTCTGAAACCTATAGTGCTTCGAGACTCCCCCTATATAAAAACCATCTGACTTCATCATTCGGTGTGCAATTCCTGGAGCCATTTGGTGTAATCCGGTGAACGTCTGCTAGCATTCTGGTGGATCCCGAAGGCTTTCCTACCACAAGGGGAAGCGCCGCCCAACAACGAGTGAAATTTCTCCCTTGTATAGTAAATATTTCTTTTCATTTTGTTTTGTTTAGTTTAAATATTTAGCACTTTTATTATGAACTATAGTTTCATAACTATAAGTGGCTAGAATCTTCAACTAAGGTTGAAGATGAAGCCTGAACGTTGTTTGGCATAATAGTTTCAGATTTGTTTATTCAATTCTGATGTTTTTTTAGTATAAATGTTCTGTCAATTATTTGAGTAAAATCTTATGATTGATTGCGTTTAAATTGTTCTGTTAGATATTCCTTGTGTTTCATCTGATGGATACATTAAATTGTTTTTGATTAAATTGGATTTCCTTTGTGATTTGTTAAAAGCGGATACATTGGATGCTTTTGGTTTAATTGGGATATTTGTTGTTTTTTGTTTTAAGTTGGATTCATGGAATGTTTTGATAGGCTATTTTTACATGAAGATATATGCTTAGCTTTGGTGGGGTGGATTCAAATACCTTAGTGTTTTTATCATTAGTTTTTAAATCTATTTAATTTAAGTTTATATTTCTTTTGCAAAAATACAACTCAAAATTCGGAACTAGGTTAAGATAAGGTTAGTTTAGATAAAATTATATTTTCACAACGCAATTCCCTATGGATTCGACCTCGCACTTGCACACACTATATTGCAAACGATTCATGCGCTTGCGAGTAATTTAAAACTCACAACAAGTTTTTGGCGCCGTTGCCGGGGAGTTGTTTGGTTTGTGAAATTTTTATCTGAATTAATTTTATTTTTCTACTAGTTAGTTGGCATTGTTTGTTTGATTTTTCTTTTTGGAAATTTTATTTTATTTTATTTGTTTCTATTTGCATTGTTAAATTAAAAAAAATATATTTTTGCAAATTTCTGCTGGTTAGGTGATTTTAGTGCTTTCTGTGCAGTATATGCTTGGTCGGAGATCCTTGAATTTAGATTTGATACATTTAGATCCCGACTTAGAAAGAACTCTTAGGAGACAAAAAAGAGCACTAGTTGAAAGAGAGACAGTTGAAATGGGAGAAAATTTTAGGAATGCAAATCATCCTGAACATGCAGAGCAACCTACAGCTTGGAACGTGGACTCCATTACATCCCTTAGGGATTTGTTCGCACCCGTTGCGACCAATGCATCTTCTTGCATAGTGTTGCCACCTACCAATGCCACTCATTTTGATTTAAAGCCACATGTCATCCAACTCCTACCCTCATTTCATGGCTTAGATCTTGAGAACCCTTATAGTCATGTAAAAAAGTTCAAAGATATTTGTGCTACATTCAAATTCCAGAACTTCTCTGAGGAATGATTTTTAATTTTATCATAAGTTTTTCCCAATGTCTAGAGTGAATGAGTGCCGAAAGAAGATTAGTTCTTTCACTCAGGACGAGGATGAAAAGTTCTCTGAGAGTTGGGAGCGCTTCAAAGAGTTACTGATTAGATGCCCTCCACATGGATATGAAAAGTGGAGACTCGTTCAATTCTTCTACCAAGAGTTGACTCAACCCAACCGTAGCATGATCGAGTCTATGAATGGGGGGCCATTCTTGAGTCTAATGGGGGAGGAAGCATACAAGGCGTTGGACAAGTTGTCCGATAACTCGCAACAGTGGGATTTTTCAAGTTGTCGAGATAAATCCACTTGTGCTCCCAAGAGAGGAGGCATCTATGAGGTAAAGGAGGACATTAACCTTAGGATGAAGTTAGATGCTCTCACTAAGAGGATTGACGTTCTCATTATGGGCCAGTCCATCAATGCTGCCAACACATTCAATGTTGATAGCTATTCCATTTGTGCTAGTCCCATGCATCTAGCACAGAATTGTCCATCAATGCCAGCTTTTGCCGAGTATCCTATGGAACAAGTAAATGCTTTCAATGACTATCGGAGGCAGTCGAATGGATCGTACTCCGAGACGTACAATCCAGGGTGGCAGAACCACCCAAATTTTTCATGAAAGCAGAACCAACCAATGAATCAGGGAGGAGCCCCTCATCATGCTCACAATCAGTATCCTCCCGGATTTTCCCCACAAATTCCTAGTCATGGTCGTTCTACCCATGCAGCACCATCACCTGCTTACCAAGCACCCACTCAAACACCAGCGCCAGTTTCACAGTCGCTAGAGGACACCCTTAAGGAGCTCATGAAGACGACTAGCCAAAATATGAGTGATGTGAGGATTGCAACAGTGGTAAACACCCAAGCAATTGCCAAGTTGGAGAGTCAAATAGGGCAAATTGCAAGTCACTTGGGTGAGAGAGAGAAAGGAAAGTTCCCCAGTCAACCCGTGCCCAACCCGAAGAGACAATTTATGGTTGGAAATTCTTCACATCTTACGCATGGGGAGGAACAAGTGCAATCGATTGTTACACTAAGGTCTAGGAGACAAGTGGACAATCGAGTAGAAGAGACCCCTGTTGTGCAGCAAGGGGAAGAAGGTGGAAATAAGGAGAAGAGAGACGCTGAGCCATCTATAGCCACACCTACTGTGAAGGACCCTCCTAGGTCATTTATACCTAAAGCGCCCTACCCCGAGAGATTACAGGCACCTAAGAAAGGGGGGAAGTATGAGGAAATTTTGGAGGTATTCAAGCAAGTCCAACTCAATATCCCATTTTTGGATGTCATCCATCAAGTACCGTCATATGCCAAGTTTTTAAAGGACTTGGTCACTATCAAGAGGAGGACGAATGTCCCAAAAAAGGCATTTTTGACCGAGCAGGTTAGTTCAATCCTTCAGTGCAAGCTACCCATCAAGTATAAGGACCCGGGAAGTCCTACCATCTCTTGCAAGATAGGAGTCAGCCAGATCGAGAGGGCTCTATTGGATCTAGGAGCAAGTGTGAATCTTCTACCTTACTCAATCTATCTACAGTTAGGGTTAGGAGAATTGAAACCCACAAACACAACGCTTCAATTGGCTGACAGGTCAGTAAAAATACCACGGGGAATAGTTGAGGACGTTTTGATAAAAGTAGATAAGTTCTATTTCCCCGTGGATTTTATTGTGCTTGACACTGAGTCGGTTCAGAATGTAGGGATTCAGATACCGGTTATTCTAGGGCGACCATTCTCAGCTACGGCTAACGCCCTGATCAATTGTAGGACAGGGGTGATGAAGATTTCCTTCGAAAATGTGACAGTGGAGTTAAACATCTTTGATATCACTAGGCAACCACTGGAGTATGATGAAGTGAGAAATGTATGCTTGATAGAGGAGATTCTTGAGGAGGCTGTGAACGAATCAAGCATTGAGGATCCCCTGGAGGCATGCTTTTGCTCACTTTAGAGAGGACTTGGGCTTAGATAAGTTACTCGAGCAAGTGAATGCCATTTTGGAGTCTGATCCTCAAGAAAGCAATGAGACGGAGGAGACGATAGCACCTGAACCCCACAAGAAGGAACTTAAGCCTTTACCGAATAATCTTAAGTATAAGTTCCTAGGTCCAGCAGATTGTTTGCCTGTGATTATAGCTTCAAATTTGAGTGAGGTTCAAGAGGAGAAATTATTAGATGTTTTAAGATAGCACAAGGAAGCTATCGGCTGGACTATAGAGGATGTTAAGGGAATCAGCCCCTCGGTAGTAATGCACAAGATACATTTTGAGGAGAATGCCAAGCCATCGAGGGAGCCACAAAGAAGGCTCAACCCAGCTATGTAAGAGGTTGTGAGGGCAGAAGTAATTAAGCTGTTAGATGCAGGGGTCATTTATCCCATCTCTGATAGCAAGTGGGTGAGCCCAATTCATGTCGTGCCCAAGCAAGCAGCATTGACGGTAGTAAAGAATAAGGACGACGAGTTGGTGCCAACTCGTGTTCAGTCAGGGTGGAGAGTGTGTATAGACTACCATAAGCTGAACGTTGCCACAAGAAATGATCACTTTCCACTTCCATTTATTGATCAGATGGTGGAGTGTTTGGCTGGGCACGAGTATTATTGCTTTTTGGATGGTTATTCTGGATATAACCAGGTCCCCGTGGACCCTGAAGATCAGGAGAATATGACGTTTACATGTTCTTTTGGGACATTCGCCTACAGTCGCATGCCTTTTGGGTTATGCAATGCACCCACTACTTTTCAACAGTGCATGGTCAGCATATTCTCTGACATGGTAGAGCAGATCTTAGAAATTTTCATGAATGACTTCTCTGTCTTTGGTTCATCATTTGAGGAGTGCCTGCACCATCTCACTTTGGTTTTAGTACAGTGCAAGGAGAAGAACCTGGTGCTTAATTGGGAGAAGTGCCATTTTATGGTCAAGCAAGGTATTGTACTGGGATATGTCATATCCCATCAGGGGTTTGAGGTCGACAAAGTGAAGGTGGACCTGATTTCTAACCTTCCACCCCCACGTACAGCGAAGGAGGTTCGTTCTTTTATGGGCCATGCAGGTTTCTACAGGTGATTTATCCAGAATTTCAGCAAAATCACCAGGCCCTTGTGCAAGTTATTGTTGAAGGATGCCCCATTTATATTTGATGAGGACTGTAAGAAAGCATTTGGGGATCTGAAGAAGATTCTGACGTCCACACCCATTATTCAGCCACCCAACTGGGGTGTACCTTTTGAGATTATGTGTGACACATCAAACTATGCTGTTGGAGTTGTTTTGGAGCAGTGTGTTGATAAACTTCCCCATGTTATCTATTATGTAAATCGAACTCTAAACGACGCATAACTTAATTACTCTACCACTGAGAATGAGTTGTTAGCAGTCATTTTTGCATTAGACAAGTTCAGATCCTACTTGTTAGGATCTAAGGTCATTATCTACTCGGATCATGCAGCCTTGAAGTATCTTTTCTCTAAAAAAGATGCTAAATCTCGTCTTATCCGATAGATCTTGCTACTTCAAGAGTTCGACATTGAGATTCGGGATAAGAAAGGTTCTGAAAATGTGGTGGCGGACCATTGATCTAGATTGATTGTGGATTTCACTGAGGCTACCATTCCCATTTCTGAGACCTTTCCTGATTAGTAGTTGATGCTCATTACTCAAAATCCCACTCCATGGTTTGCTGATATAGTGAACTATCTTGTCACCGGACACATGCCTTTGCATTGGGGGCAGCAAGATAAATCAAAGTTTTTGGCCATGGTAAAACACTTTTTTTGGGATGATCCTTACCTATTCAAGTATTGTCCCGATTAGATCATCAGAAGGTGTATTCCTGAGCATGACCAATCTAATGTCATCGCTTTTTGTCATGATCATGCTTGTGGAGGCCATTTCAGTGCTAAAAAGACCGCTGTAAAGATTTTGCAGTGTGGATTTTATTGGCCTACGCTGTTCCGAGACTCTCACACCTACTGTATATTTTGTGAGTGTTGCCAAAAGCTAGGGATTCTTTCTAGGAGGAATATGATGCCCCTTAACCCTATTCTGATTGTTGAGATTTTTGATGTGTAGGCCATTGATTTTATGGGACCGTTCCCAAACTCCTTTGGCTACTTGTACATTCTAGTTGTTGTGGACTATCTGTCTAAGTGGGTGGAGGCCGTTGCGTGCAAGACCAATGACCACAGAGTTGTGGTCTAGTTTTTGAATGACACTATTTTTGCTCGATTTGGTACGCCTCGAGCAATCATAAATGATGGAAGTAAGCATTTTTGCAACCGGATTTTTGAGCAGTTGATGAAGAAGTATTTCATCACACACAAGGTTGCCACCCTATATCACCCGCAGACGAGTGGACAAGTGGAAATTTCTAATCAAGAGATCAAACACATTTTAGAGAAAACTATGAACCCTAGTAGAAAGGATTGGTCTCTGCGATTGACTGATGCACTGTGGGCATATCGGACAGCCTTCAAGACACCAATTGGCATGTCTCCCTATCGTATTGTGTACGAAAAGGTATGTCACCTTTCGGTTGAATTAGAGCATAAAGCCTATTGGGCTATCAAGCAGTTGAACTTCAATCTTTCGAAGGCTGGCACACAAAGGAAGCTCCAACTCAATGAATTAGAGGAGCTACGGAATGATGCATACGATTGTGCATGGTCCTACAAGGCACAAATGAAGAAGACTCATGATCAACACATTTTGAGACGAGCTTTTGAGCCGGGTCAAAAAGTTCTTCTTTACAATTCAAGCTTGCATCTTTTTCCAGGCAAGCTCAAATCTCATTAGACAGGCCCATTTATTATTCGGTCGGTTTTTCCTCATGGGGCCATCAAGATTGAGGATCCAAAGAATGGTAACACTTTCAAGGTAAATGGACAGAGGCTAAAATCATTCTTGGAGTTAAAGAGTCCGGACATAGAGATGATATTATTGGAGGATCCTAGTTACTCAGATTGAGTGTCGTCTACTAGAGGGAGTCTGGCTGAAGACTTTAAACTTAGCACTCGTGGGAGGCACCCCACAGCTTATCCTTTATGTTTATTTATTATTTTACATATTTATGATTAATTTTTGTTTCCAGTATTTTTTGTTTTCCAGTCTTTATTTTTCAGGGACAACGCGTACTTCAGTTCAAGTTTGGGGGTATACTAAGAGTCATACCAGTCCAGATAGTTCTCCATATCCCAGGTGAGCTCTTTCCATATTATTCACACATTGGGGTCAATGTGTAATTTAAGTTTGGGGGTATGGGAGACATATTTCACACACTTTGTCCTAATTTATTGTTGTTTTTTTCTTCGTGAAGATAAATGCATGTTCATGTTCGTCTGAAAATTTTGGTTGATCTGAAAAATTGTGATGTGATTTCATTGGTGAGTTTAAAACTTTGAACACATGATCTGATGATAGAGTTTAAACTTTAGTTACTTACTTTAGGCATTGGAGAATTCACATGTTTGAGCCAATCTAACACGTGCACATTAGCACATATTTGTGTGAGGTATGACATGTGATGTTAATGTGTATGTTTCTTATCTTAACTGAAATGGGATGACTTGTGGGATTAACATTTGGGCATAGAAAAGCAAAAAAAAAAAAATTATGATCATCATCAATAAACTTTCCACTGAGTAACTGGACCTCTTGCCTCAGTAAGCAGTGAGTGTTCACATCAAAAGGTGGGAATTTTATTCATAATGATCACTGCGAAATTTTCCGCTGAGTAACTGGAACTCTTGCCTCAGTAAACAGTGAGTGTCCACGTCAAAAGGTGAAAATTTTGTAGCATTAAGGACAGTTTAGTTTCGTAGCCTTTTTGACTCGAGTTAGTAAGTCCTTAGGGGTGTCTTTACACCTAATGCCCTAAAACCATCTGGTTTGGGAGTCATTGACTCAACACTCGTTACATGGGTCAATTAGAAAGCTTAAGGGAACTAAATATAGCAGAGCTTTATAAAAAAAAGAGAAAAATAAAATAAAACTATGCCATCGTTGTTCATTCTGATGAGAAATTCTGTGAATCTTGAGATGTGGAAACATTGTACATTTAACTTATTTGGAAACCTCATCAGTATATGCTACTTCACTTTACATTGATTCAAGCTTGTGATGTCTTAGCATGCCTCTTGTAAGTAATTAGGTTTTAAATTCTTATTCATTGTGAAAATAGGTTAGATTTTTTAAGCTTGCTCATGAACGAATTTCATGATTTTGAGTGCTCCTTAAATTTTTGGATAACATGAGTGATGAACTTATCTTTATGTTCTTTGTTTTTCATTTAGTTTTTTATTTTGTTTTGCTAAGGGACTAGCAAAATATAAGTTTGTGGGTATTTGATGAGTCTTCAATATTGCATATTTAAGCCCTTTAATTTATATTTGTTAGGTTCTTAATTTGTATTATTTCGCTTTATTTTATGTGTTTTCTGTATTTTTTTTAGATTTGTGGAGAAAATGAAGCATTTCGGGAAATGTCAAGCTTCAAGAGCATTAGCGATCGATCGCACCGTGCTGCGATCGAGTGCATGGTCAATATCCCACATTGAAATCTTTGTAGTGCAGTGTTCTTACGATCGATCGCACCTGACTCACGATCGAGCCCACAGACGATCGTGCGCACAAGACCTGCGATCGAGCGCACATGCGATCGAGCGCACATGCGATCGATCGCAACAATCTGCGATCGAGCGCACTCATAGCAGTATCCCACATCGATTCTGAAACCTATAGTGCTTCTAGACTCCCCCTATATAAACACCATCTGACTTTATCATTCGGTGTGCAATTCCTGGAGCCATTTGGTGTAATCCGGTGGATGTCTGCTAGCATTCTGGTGGATCCCAAAGGCTTTCCTACCACGAGGGGAAGCGCCGCCCAACAACGAGTGGAATTTCTCCCTTGTATAGTGAATATTTCATTTCATTTTGTTTTGTTTAGTTTAAATATTTAGCACTTTTATTATGAACTGTAGTTTCATAACTATGAGTGACTAGAATCTTCAACTAAGGTTGAAGATGAAGCCTGGCCTTTGTTTGGCATAATAGTTTCAGATTTGTTTATTCAATTCTGATGTTTTTTTAGTATAAATGTTCTGTCAATTATTTGAGTAAAATCTTATGATTGATTGTGTTTAAATTGTTCTGTTGGATATTCCTTGTGTTTCATCTGATGGATTCATCAAATTGTTTTTGATTAAATTGGATTTCCTTTGTGATTTGTTAAAAGCGGATACATTGGATGCTTTTGGTTTAATTGGGATATTTGTTGTTTTTTGTTTTAAGTTGGATTCATGGAATATTTTGATAGGCTATTTTTACATGAAGATATATGCTTAGCTTTGGTGGGGTGGATTCAGATACCTTAGTGTTTTTATCATTAGTTTTTAAATCCATTTAATTTAAGTTTATATTTCTTTTGCAAAAATACAACTCAAAATTCGGAACTAGGTTAAGATAAGGTTAGTTTAGATAAAATTATATTTTCATAACGCAATTCCCTGTGGATTCGACCTCGCACTTGCATACACTATATTGTAAACGATTCATGCACTTGCGAGTAATTTAAAACTCACAACAGATAGCACTAGTATTATCACAATGTATTGGGATACTTTTAAAGTTTATGCCATAGTCTTCTAGTTATTGTTTCATCCATAACACTTTGGCACAACAACTTCCAGCTGCTACATATTCCGCCTCGGCGGTTGATAGTGCAACGGAGTTTTGTTTCTTGGAAAACCAAAAGGTTAACATTGCATATAAGAATTGGCATGTTCCACTTATGCCTTTTCTATCTAACCTACATCTAGTAAAATCAGCATCTGAATATCCTACAAGCTCAAAAGATGAATCTCTTGAGTACCATAATCCTAGGGTTTGAGTTCCTTGTAGATATCTAAGGATCCTTTTTTACTGCAACTACATGTGATTCCTTAGGATTAGCCTGAAATCTAGCATATATGCATACACTGAACATTATATCAGGCCTACTTGCAGTCAAATAAAGTAATGCACCTATCATGCTTCTATAATATTTAGTATCTACACACTTACCTCCTTCATCAAGATCAAGTTTTGCAGATGTGCTCATAGGTGTACAAAGTGGCTTTTAGCTTTCCATCCCGAACCTTTTTAGTAGGTCTTTGGTGTATTTTGATTGATTAATGAAGCTGCCTCATTTCAATTGTTTGATTTGAAGTCCAAGGAAGTAGGTAAGCTTTCCCATCATGCTCATTTCAAATTCACCTTGCTTGCACTTGGCAAACTCTTAACATATAGATTCATTAATAGCACCAAATATAATATCATTAACATATATTTGGACTAGTAGAGTGTCATTTATGTGAGTTTTTATGAAGAGGGTTGTGTCTACTTTACCTCTTATAAAATTATTGTCAATCAAAAATTTACTTAGTCTTTCATACCATGCTCTTAGAGCTTGCTTCAACCCATATAGAGCCTTAGAGAGCTTGTAGACATGATTTGGAAGACTAGGATTCTCAAATCCAAGAGGTTGCTCAACATAAACCTCTTCTTCTATAAAGCCATTTAAAAATGCACTTTTTACATCCATTTGAAATAACTTAAACTTATTAAAGCATGCAAAGGCTAATAACATTCGAATAGCTTCTAATCTAGCTACGGGAGCATAGGTCTAATCAAAGTCTATTCCTTCTTCTTGATTATATCTCTTAGCAACTAGTCTAGCCTTGTTCCTAGTTACTATTCTATTTTCATCCATCTTATTTCTAAATACCAATTAAATTCCAATTATTGTATGATTCTTAGGTCTAGGAACTAGATTCCAAACATTGTTTCTTTCAAATTAATTTATTTCTTCTTGTATGGCAATTACCAATCATTATTCTTTTCGGCTTCGATAAATGTCTTAGGTTCTATTTGAGACAAATAAACTGCATAATTGCAAATATTTCTAATAAAGGAACGAGTTTTTACCCCTTGTGAAGGATCAAAAATCACTTGATCAATCGGGTGATAATTTACATACCTCCAATCTTTGGAAAGACTATCCTCTTGTCGGCTTGTAGATGGTTGATCTAATTTTAGAGTTTCAATCTCTTCATTTATTTAAGGTCCTTTGGGTCAACAATGGGAGTAGGTGTTTCCGTTCTTGGAATAAAATCTGCATCATCATTGAAAGAAACTTCTCTACTACTAATTGGGTTAGACTCATCAAGAGTTACATGTACGGATTCTTCTGCCACTAGAGTTCTCTTGTTGAAGACTCTATAAGCCTTACTAGAGGTTGAATATCCTAAAAATATCTCTTCATCAGTCTTAGAGTCAAATTTACCCAAATTAGTTTTATTGTTATTTAGGATGAAGCATTTACAACCAAATGTACGAAAAAAGGAGATATTAGGCTTTCTACCTTTCCATAATTCATATGGAGTTTTATTAAGCATAGGCCTAATTAAAATTCTATTCAAGATATAGCAAGAAGTGTTTACTGCTTTAGCCTAAAAGTATTTTAGTAAACTATTTTCACAAAGCATTGTTCTTACAAATTCTTCTAAAGCTCTATTTTTCCTCTCAACAGCTCTATTTTGTTAAGGAGTTCTAGGAGCTGAAAAAGTTTTGAAAAACTTTGGTTTTCAATTTCCATGATCACTTCTAATGCTTGAAATACAAATTTCTTTTTCATTTTGAACCTTTTTGTAAAAGTTTTCAAATCCTTTGAAAGCTTCGTCCTTATAAGCAATAAAGATAACAAAGGTATATCTTGATTAGTCATCAACAATAACAAGAGTGTATTGATGGCCACCTAGACTAATGGTACTTATTGGACCAAATAAGTCCATATGCAAAAGTTCCAATGGTCTAGTAGTTGAGACTACATTCTTTGATTTAAAAGAAATCCTAGTTTGTTTTCCCATTTGACAAGCATCACATACTTTATATTTTTCAAAATTGATTTTGGGAAGTCTAATGACTAAATCTTTTCTAGAAATGATTTTAAGCAAATTCATGTTCCCATGACCAAGCCTCTATGTCATAGCCATGGTTTTCACTAAATGCGGGAAAACATTTTTCATTTTCGGAATGCAATGATTTTAAATCAACTATATAGATATTTTCATGTTTATAGCCAACAAACTTGATCTTGTTACTCTTGATGTCTATAACTAGACAATGAGAGGTTTCAAATATGACTTTGTTGCCTTTGTCACAAAGTTGACTAATACTTAGTAAATTTGGCTTAAGGCCTTGTACTAGCAATACATTATCTATGGTTGAGAAATCATTACCAACTTTTCCATGCTCGATGATCTTTATTTTTGTGTTGTCTCTAATGGTGACATGTCCGCCATCTACTAGAGTTAGCTCTTTGAATACACTTTTATCACCGGTCATGTGCTTTGAGCATCCACTATCAAGGTACTAATAGTTACCTTTTTCTTTGGTATGGAGACATATCTACATTACACAAGGATACACAATTGCATTTTTAGGTACCCAAAATTTCTTGGGTCATTTGGGGTTAGTCCTTGAAAATATGATTCCTTTTGGGATCCATACTTTCTTAACAACATATGGTGTTCTATAGACATGTTAATGATTCACAATCCTAGGATGATAGTTACTGAAAATTTTTAAGATGATTTAGTTGTGCATATCTATAATGCTTAGGATATGAGTTCCTGGGATACATGTTTCTATTATGAGGAATATGAATATGCATGTTATTTCCAAAAAATGTATGATGATGATTTCTAGGAAACATACTTGCATTATTATGAATATGCATATTATTTCTAGGATAACCATGATGATAATTCCCAGGATATGCATGTGCAGTGCAAGTCTTGAGTATACATATTATTTCTAAGATGCATATGATGGTTATTCCTAGGATCTGTATAAGCATTTCTTGAATGAGCATACATATAAACATGAGTATTTCTAGGATGTTTCATTCTTGTATATGCATTAGAATTAGCATTTCTAAACTTGCTAACATTCATTGAGGGTATGTTTTTGTCCTTGCTAGTGATCTTTGAAGTAGAGGCTTTATTCACACATGATGCTTTCATAAATAAGATCTCTTTTGATTTTTGCTTTCCTAACGGAGAATATCCTAACCCAGATTTTCCTCCACTTAATCTTTAGCAAGATAGCACTTCATTAAGCTTTTCTTTTCCAAGCATGAGTCTAGATATTGTACCATTCAATTCTAATATCTTCTTTTTTAAGTCTTCATTTTCATCTTTGAGGAAATCTTGAGAAGAATCATAAAGTAATGAAGATAGTTTATCTTTTCTTCTCTTAGACTTATCATTTCTTTAGAAAGAGATGACGCCTCTTTCTTAAGAGTAGAGTTCCTAGAATCGAATTTCTTCAATTCTTCATGCATTTCATTTATGACTTCTATCAAGTCTTCACTACTACTAACAAAGTTATTTTTTGAAGAAGGGAAAGATAATACCTCATTTTCATCATCGATTTCCATAAGACATAGGTTGGCAATTTCCTTATATCCGATTTCTTTATCCAAAGAGTCTTTTTCTTCGTCATCACTCCAAATGGTTGCTATCATAGCTTTCTCTTGAAGCTTCTGTATGGTTTGCTTGTAACCATACAATCGGCCTTGATGTGACCAGGCTTCTTGCATCCATAACACACAAGTGCTTCCCTTTTTGAAGTGGGATCCTTTGTGTAAGGTTTTTTGCTTTTCTTCAAGAATCTCTAAAACCGTTTGGTGATCAAAGCCATCTCACCATCTTCATCGCTGCTCTCCACTTCTTCTTCCATTTCCTCTTCTCTATTGCATGTAGAGGCTTTGAAAACAATCATTTTTTTTCTTCTTCTCAATATCATTGACAATCAGATTCTTTTCTTCCATCTAATATGTCAATAATGATCCTAGAAGTGTCTCAATATCAAGTTTGTTGAGATCTTTGGCCTCTGTGATGGCTGTCTTCTTTGCTTTCCAAGTGGGTGGCAAAGATCTTAAGATTTTTCTTGTTAGTTCAAACTCCTCAATGTTCCTACCAAGAAGCTTCAAACCATTAACAATAGTTTGTGAAACGTGAGTGCATTTGAGAAATTGTTTCGTTAGGAGACATTCTAAAAAAAGATTCATATTTAGATACTAGAATATAGATTTTTGATTTTTTTTAAGCTCACTAGTTCCTTCATATGTAACTTGCAATTTATCCCATATCTCCTTAATCGAAATATATGCAGAGATTTTATTGTATTTAGATATATCTAAAGCATAATGTAAAATACTTGTGGTTCTATTATTGAGAGACATCATTCTACAATCCTCATCATTGTACTCAGTTTTGAGTTTAGGCATTGTATGATTGATTTCTCCAACAATTATTTCCTTTGATGGAATTCTAGGTCCATCTTCAATGACTCTCCATAGATTATAATCTTGTCCTTCAACAAAGATTTTCATTCTATTTTTCTAATAGTTATAGTTGGAGCCATTGAACAAAGGAGACCTAGTATAGAAGTGTCCCTCAGAATAGCTATTTGCTGCCATCGGATCAACTCAAGGATATTAAGCCTAAAATTGAGAACCTAGCTCTGATACCAATTGTAGACTGAGGTTTCAACCCAAGGGGGGTGAATTGGGTTTTTAAAACCTTTTACTAATTAATCACAAGTTTGTAAAAAACAGATAAACCAACAAGCATGTAAACAAGTAATGTGCTGTAAACAAAAGAGTTTAAGGAATAGAAGATGCAAACTCAGTTTATAGTGGTTCGGCAATATCAGATTCGTTCCGACCCTACATCCACTTTCTTCAAGGAACCTCTTTGAAGCAATCCACTAAAAACCTTTAGTCGTGCAACTTCACTGGTGTTGCATAAACCTTACAATCAATCCCTTCCTCTCGGAAGCAAATCCCTTCCTCTCGGAAGCTAATCTCTTCCTTTCGGAAGCTAATCGCTTTACAATAAATACTATAAAGTAAATGGTAGAGAGACAGCAATGAAAGCTTATACAACTGAATAATATCTCTCTTTCAAGGTAAAGCTTAAAGAATGGCTCAACAATAAATATTTCAAAGCTTTTGTGTATCAATGAGTAAAAACTTGATTGAATGTGTAATCTCTCTATTTGAAATGCTCAATAGAGTGGGTTTATATAGCCTTGTATTGATATGGCCATTTTGTACTGATTCGAAATGTTTTGGTGCATTTTGTACCGAATTCTCGCATCTCAACGGTCATATTTTTTTAATTACCAGTCGATTGGATCTTAGCACCAGTCGACTGGGTCAGGTGAAAAGTCTCACCTTTAAGACTATGATTGGTACCAGTCGATTGGGTAGTTCTTACCAGTCGACTGGGGACAGTCTGTCCAATATATCAATTGACTGGTATGAAGCACCCAGTCGACTGGGGACACACTGTGCCATATACCAGTCTTCTGGTATAAGTACCCAGTCTTGAAATGTTTTTAACTTAAAAATGTTTGATTGAAAAGTTCTGTTAAAATTCTTTTTCAAAAGGAGCCATAAGACAAGCTTTTTACCTTAACAAGTGAGATTTACAACTTGTTTCATTACCTTAAACCTATACTAGATATTCTATCTTGACTTGGAGTTTGATTCAAGTTGAGTTCTTGCACCTTGATTTCTGGCTGTATGCTTTTATCGCTTAATACGCTTAGATAGCACTGTTAGTATAATAAGAGTTGTGTTTTGTCATCATTAAAATATAGGTGAAGGTCAACAGATGCACCAGTTGATAATTAAGTTCACCATCTTAGATTATTAGGGCATATCGAGATAGGTATTATAAGTTTATATCCCATAAACATAATTTTGATTAGCCTTCATAATCCTATAAGCACCATGGTAATCAAAATTTTCAAGCTAACCATATGCCGTCCACCTCAAACCACCATCATGTAATTTTAACATAGTATGTAAAACATAAAGAGTAATGGTAATCTCCTTTCCGATTACCATGGTTTTCAAGAAAGGGTCAGAGGATGAAGGATATTTGAGATTAGCATAAAATTGGTGTATTAACCTAAGGTAATACTTCTCATGGATTGTGACTAGGGGTGTCCATCTTAAGGCATCAAACATAGGTTTTACATTGAAATTACCAAATCTAATTGAAGTAAAATCTATATAACGATCAGAAAGGATATTATTATGCCTGATGATAGTATCATACTTATCTTTTACATCAGTGTTCCTGAAGCTTGATGCATCAAGGTTATTATGAGCCTTCTTGCTTAAATCTCCTTCCTTTTGTTTCCCTTTGTCTTGCTGAGAAGTCTTCCTTCTTTGTGTTATGGGATTGTCTTCCCTGGCATAAGGCTTTTTCAGGCATCTTTGAGACATCATGAAGAGTAAAATTCGCAAAAATGAGAGGATTTGTGGAGTGTGTAAGGGAAAAAGTGAAAGATATTGAGCTTGAATGGAGTTTAAATGGAGGTTTTTGGCCGGTTTTGGCAAGAAACTGAAAAGTTTATAGAGAAAGAAGTGGTAATAGCTAAAGTTATTTTCAAACATGGGTGAAAATGATGTTTTAACTGAAAAGACATATTTATAATATCACAAGTTCAGTTGACTGGGTCCTTCTTCAATCGACTGAAGCGGTTACAGAAATGAACATATTTAAAAAAAACACAAGCTTTTAGTCGATTGGATCCTTCTTCAGTCGATTGAGTCAGTTTTAAAACTAAATTTAGTATGAGGTATGGGAGTTCAGTTGATTGGATGGATGAATCAGTCTACTTAATGAGAGGCAGAAAGTCAGGATTAATTTTTGCGAAGCGTTCAGTCTACTTAATGAGATTATTCGGTCGACTATATGAATGACAACTTTTATTCAGTCAACTTAATGCTCCATTCAGTTGACTAGATCAAAATTTTAAAGAAAAAATTTGAACTCCATGTTGAAAAATTGCAAGCTTAAGTTTCTTTAAACCATTTTTTAGTAAGGGAAACATTAAATTAGAGTCGATGTTCATTCATTCAATGGCATTTATGCAAGTGATGAATGTAAATACAATCAAATATCAAGTCATACAGAAAATTTAATGCCCATTAACATTTTAATCATACAAAACCTATCTTCCTTCAAAGGTTTAGTAAGGATATCAGCAATTTGATCTTCTGTAAGAATAAATTCAAGTTTGATATCTTCTTTTTTAGCGTGATCTCTTATAAAGTGATGTCTAATCTCAATGTGTTTAGTTCTTGAATATTGAATGGGGTTCTTAATTAGATTCCTAGCACTAGTGTTATCACATAAAATTTGAATATTTTCAAAATGCAAGCCAAAATCTTCTAGCTACTGCTTTATCCATAAAACTTGTGCACAACAACTACTGGCGGCTACATATTCCACTTTGGCGATTGATAGTGCAATTGAATTTTGTTTCTTTAAAAATTAGAAAGTTAATATAGTACCTAAAAATTGACACATACCACTAGTATTTTTTCTATTTAATCTACAACCAGCAAAATCAACATCCAAGTACACAACTAAATAAAAATGAAATTTTCTTGAATATCATAATCCTAGATTTTGAGTATTATTCAAATACCTCAAAATTCTTTTAACATCAACAATATGAGATTCTTTAGGATTAGCTTGAAATCTAGCACACATGCATACACTAAATATAATATCAGGTCTACTAGCAGTTAAATGAAGTAAATACCATATTATGCTTCTATACTTATTAATATCAATAGTTTTATCTCCTTCATCCAAATCAAGCTTTGTTGAGGTGCTCTTGGGAGTCCCAGTTGACTTTAAATTCTCCATCCTAAATCTCTTTGTTTAATTTGAAGACCAAGGAAGTAGTTAAGCTCTACCATCATACTCATCTCAAACTCACATTGCACACTCTAGGCAAAGTCTTGACACATTGATTCATTAGAGGCACCAAATGTGATATCATCAACATATATTTGAACTAAAAGAGTGTAATGCTAACGAGTTTTTGTAAAAAGAGTAGTGTCTATTTTTCCTCTTGAAAAATCGTTATCAAGTAAAAAATTTCTTAACCTTTCATACCATGCTCTTGGAGCTTGCTTCAACCTATAAAGAGCTTTAGAAAGCTTATAGACATGGTTTGGAAGGTTAGAATCTTTAAAACTAAGAGGTTGTTCAACATAGACCTCTTCTTCAATAAAAGCATTTAAAAAGGCACTTTTCACATCCATTTGAAGTAATTTGAAAATTTTAAAGCATGTAAATGAAAGCAACATATGAATAGCTTTTAATCTAGCTACAAGAGCATAGGTTTAATCAAAATCAATTCATTCTTCTTGATTATAACCTTTAGCTACAAGTCTTGGTTTGTTTCTAGTTACAATACCATTTTCATCCATTTTATTTCTAAAAACCCATTTAGTTCCAATTACTGAATGATCATTTGATCTAGGAACTAAAGTCCAGACTTTGTTTCTCTCAAACTAATTTAGTTCTTCTTGCATAGAAAAAATTCAGATTTCATCATTTTCAGCTTCATCAAAAGTCTTAGGTTCTATTTGAGATTAAAAAAAATTGCATACATTTCTCATAGAGGATCGAGTTCTTATCCCTTGTGAAGGATCACCAATGACTTGATCGATTGGGTGATAATTCACATACCTCCAATCTTTCGGATGACCGTCTACTTATTGACTTGTTGAAGGTTGATCAAGTCTAGGTTCATTTTCCCTTTGAGATAATTATGGTTGATTCTTCTTGGGGTCAACGATGGGAGTGGTGGTATCCATTATTGGCATAAAACCTATATTATCATCAAGAGAAGCTCTTTTACTACAAAGAGGGTTAATCTCATCAAATGCAACATGAATTGATCCTTCAACCACTAGAGTTTTTGTGTTAAAGACTCTATAAGCTTTACTAGAGGTTGAATAACCCAAGAAAATTCATTCATTAATCTTAAAATCAAATTTACCTAAGTTAAATTTATTGCAATTTAAGATAAAGCATTTGTAACCAAAAGCACAAAAATAAAAGATATTAGGCTTTCTACCTTTCCATAGTTCATATAGAGTTTTGTTAAGCATAGACCTAATTAAAAATCAATTTAAAATACATCAAGAAGTGTTTACAACTTCTGCTAAAAGTATTTTGGCAAACTATTTTCACAAAGCATAGTTCTTCCAAATTCCTCTAGAACTCTATTTTTCCTTTCAACAACACCATTTTGTTGAGAAGTATTAGGAGCTGAAAAGTTATGATCAATTCCATTTTCATCAAAATATTTTGAAAAACTTTGGTTTTCAAATTCTTTTCCATGATCACATCTTATACTTGAAAAAGTAATACCTTTTTTCATTTTGAACCTTTTTTGCAAAAGTTTATAAAACCTTTATAAGCTTTATTCTTATAAGCAATAAAAGTAACAAAGGTATATCTATAATAGTCATCTACAATAACAAGAGCATATTGATGGCCACCTAGACTAATAATGCTAATTGGACCAAATAAGTCCATATGCAAAAGCTCTAAAGGTCTAGCAGTTGAAACTACATTTTTTGATTTAAAAGAAACTCATGTTGTTTTACCATTTGACAAGCATTATATACTTTGTCTTTTTTAAATTTGATTTTGGGAAGGCCAACAACTAAATCTTTTCTAGAAAGAATTTTGATCAAATCTGTATTCACATAGCCGAGCCTTCTATGCAATAACCATGAGTTTTCACTAAAAGCTTAAAAACATTTTTCATTTTTCGAAGGAAAAGTTTTTAGGTCAACTAAATAGACAATTTAATGTATTTGGCCAACAAACTTGATCTTGTTATTTTTTATGTCTATTATAAGACAATGAGATGATTCAAAAATGACTTTATTGCCTTTATCACATAATTGACTAATACTTAGCAAATTAAGCTTAAGGCCTTACAAAAGTAAAACATGATCAATATTTGAAGAATTTTTACCCACTTTATCATATCCAATGATCTTTATCTTGGTGTCATCTCCAATGGTTACGTGTCTGCCATATCTTAGAGTCAACTCTTTAAAGACGCTTTAAGCACTGGTCATGTGCTTTGAGCATCTGTTATCAAGGTACCAATGGTCACCTTTGTGTGGAGACATACCTACATCACATAAGGATATACGATGGAGCTTTTAGGTACCCAAAATATCTTGGGTCCTTTTAGGTTAGTCCTTGAAAATACGGCTTCTTTAGGGGCCCATACTTTCTTAATCTTATAAGATGCTCCATAATCATAAACACATGGATGATGCATGATTCTAGGTTGATAATCATGGAAGTTTCTATGATGTCTAGAATATGCAAATCTATCATTCCTTGGATGAGAATATCTAGTATTCCTATAATACATGTTTCTAGCATAGGAGTTATGAGCATACATATTGTTTCTAGGATAAGAGTGATAGTTATTTCTAGGATATGCATTCCTTACATGTGCATTTCTTGAATGAGAATACCTAGTATTTGCATTTCTAGGATGAGCATAGGTATTTCTTGGATTTCTATTCCTAGCATTGGCATTTGCATTTCTACAATAAGAATTGACATTTGAATTCTTAAGATTTCTAACACTTTTCAAAAGAACACTAATAGCATTACTATAAGCCTTAGAAGTGGAGGATTCATCTACATATGTTACTTTTATAAAGATAGTTTCATTTGTTATTTCCTTGCCTAATGGAGAATAACTCAAACTAGATTTTTCTTCACTCATTCTTTGGCAAGCTAACACTTCATCTAGCTTTTTATTTGTATTTACAAGCTTAGATATAGTGTTATTTAACTCCATCACCTTCATTTTCATTTTCATTTTTCAAAGAATCTTGTGATGAGTTATTAATCTCTAAAGAAAGTTTTTCTTTTTCTTTTTTTTAGAGTTTCTATCTCTTTAGAGAGAGATGAAACTTCCTTTTTAGAGCAACATTTCTAGAATCAAATTTCTTTAATTCCCCATACAATTCATTTATTGACTCCATCAATTTTTCATTACTATTATCATTATCAATATCATTAGTAGGGAAAGAATTAGTACCTCACTTTCATCATCAATTGTCTTCAAGCAAAGGTTAGCAATCTCTTCATAATTAATCTCACTATCCGAAATGTCCTCATCATCATCATCACTCTGAATAGTTGCAACCATGGCTTTCTTCTTGAAGTTTTTGTACAGTTTCTTTGTCGTAACACAATCTGCCTTGATGTGCATGGGTTTCTTCTAACCAAAGCACACAATAAGTTCCATTTTGGTTGCGTTGTCCTTTGTGTAAGGCTTCTTGCTCTCTTTCAAGAATCTTTGAAACCTCTTAGTGATGAGAGTCATTTCTCCATCTTCTTCACTACTATCATTTACTTCTAGTTCTTCTTTCTTGCTCTGGTAGCATTGAAGGCTATTACCTTCTTCTTCTTTAACTCATCATCAACCACAACTTAACTTATCTCCTCCATCTCATAAGTCAATAGTGAGCCAAGAAGCATTTCGATATCAACCTTGTCGAGGTCTTTAACTTCCACAATGGTTGTCTTCTTTGCTTTCTAAGTTGGTGGCAAAGATCTAAGAATCTTCTTATTATCAAAAAGATTTAAACTATTAATAATACTAGTGAAACGAGAGTATATTTCAGAAATGGTTTTGGTAGGGGACATTTTAATAGATTTATATTTGGACACTAGTATATAGATTTTTGATTTCTTAACTTCACTAGTGCCTTCATATGTAACTTGAAGTTTGTCCCATATTTCTTTTGCCGAAACACTTTTTAAAATTTTGTTGTATTCATTAACGTCTAAAGAAAAATGTAGAATACTACTAGCTCTAATATTTAAAGACATCATCCTTATTAAATTTAGTTTTGAGCTTAGACATAATAGCTTCTACTTCACTGATAGTTATACTTTTTGTCGGAATCCTAGGTCCTTCTTCAATGATTCTCCACAATTAAAATCTTGGCCTTCTACAAAGATTTTGATTCTATTATTCCAATAATTATAATTTGTGCCATTGAACAAAGGAGGCCTAGTATATGAGTGTCCTTTAGTATAGCTATTAGTGGCCATAGGATCTACTCAAGGATATTAAGCCTAATAAATGAGAACAAAGCTCTGATAACAATTTTAAACCCAAGTGCAACCCAAGAGGGGAGTGAATTGGGTTTTAAAACTTTTTGTAATCAATAAACAAGTTTAAACACTAACAAAAAAAAGCAAGCACAGCAAGTTATAAAGCCGGAATTTAAAGAAGGAAGAGAAAATGCAAACTCCATTTATATTGGTTCGACAATAGTGGAATCTCTCCGACCCTACGTCCATTCTCTTCAAGGAATCTCCTTGAAGTAATCCACTAAAATAAGTCAAGAAACTTCAAGGGTGTTGCCCAAACCTTACAAGGTTCTCTTCACTATAAAAATTACAAGAAAGTGCTTGACACTTAAATACCTCTAAGAGTTACACAAACTCTTTCTCTTACAATGATTGGAATTTAAATTTGTAGAAGTATAGGAGAGATAGCGATTGAAGCATTTGCAAGATGAAGATTATCTCTCTTTTCAGAACAAAGCTTTAAAGATGGCTCAATAAGAATTTTGAAAGCTTGTGTTAGCAATAAATGAGATCAAGAATGAATTGAATGTTTTTGAATAGTTAGGTTTGCTCATTTATAATGGATTTATATAGTCTTAAACCCATATGGTCGTTACTCACAAAGTATAGCCCTTTTTGGAATAGTTAAGAGCATTAAATGCTCTGAACGACATTCTTAAATTCAAATTATAGCCTTTATTATCGAGCATCAATCAACTATATCATTATTCAGTTGGCTAAGTGAAGTGAATATGTTTCAGGTATTTTCATTCAGTCAACTGAACAGACCGTATAGTCAACTAAACTAGAGGGATGGAATTATTTTTCCCTCATTCAGTCGGTTGGTTGATCCATACAGTCGATTGAGTCATAGGCTAGAAACTTTGACTTTAATTCAGTCAATTGAATCATTCATTCAGTCGACTAAATCAAAGGGTAAGACTTCCGGTCCTTCATTCAGTTGACTGAACTATTCATTCAGTTGACTGAATCCATTGAAACAATCTTTTTTCTTATTTAAACAAAACTTATAAAATTAAGATAAAGTTTAAAAGATTTTATTAAAAACATTTTGTAAACTTTTGAGCCATAAGTAAAGCGTAAAGCTATATACTTGAGAGAGAAATTTATAATAGAATTACTACCTATAAGCTTCTAATCTTGTTCTTCATATTCTTTTCTTGAGGTGTGTGCGTCTTTGTATAAAAGCCTTAAACATTTTAAACACTTAGAAATTTTGGTTAGATAAACTCAAATTAGTTTTGTTATCATTAAAATCAAGTTAGGGGCCAACAGGTTTAACTTTTTTAAGACAATCTCTCTCTTTGTGCATAAAAAACTTCACCATTTCCCTCCTCTTATGACCGACTATTTAGTGCAACAATGAGGAAGTTTTCTTCCTCTCTTTTGCCTTATTCCTTACAAATTTCACCTTTTGGTTTCCACTCTTTCCTATGTGTCAAAGTCACTTTTTTAACACAAAAAAATGCATCTTTTCCCTCCTCTTGTGACCGACCATTTAGTGCAAAAATGAGGAAGTTTTCTTCCTCTCTTTTGCCTTGTTCTTTGCACATTTCTTCTTTTAGTCTTCACCATTTTCTATGTGTCAGAACCACCCTTTACCACTTCAAAAATAGCACTCTTTCCTCTTTTCCATTTTATTTTATGACAAGATACTACCATTTAAAGACATAACTTGTCCAGCTCAAAGCTTGTTCTATATCGTTTGCATGTGACAACCAAAAGAGGAAGTATTCTTCCTATCTTTTTTGCTTTGTTATAACCACCATAGCATTTTAATCTTCCACTTTTTCATTCAAAAATTTCTCCACTCAAATAGGAAAGTCTTCCTCTTCTTTTTAGCCTTCTCAAACATACTTCACCATATTAAGCTTTCATGTCAAAAATCACATTTCCTCCCCCCACCCTAATAACCGACCATCTAGAGAAGAATGTCTATCTTTTTTTTCATTTTTACCTTAACTCTTTAAGCCTTCACCTTTTTACCTCCACACAAAGAGGAAAGTTTTTCTTTTCCTATTGTGCTTTGTTTTTCCCACCTTTCCATTTTTAGCTTCATTTTGTCAAGCCTAAAAAATCCCCCACTCTTTTTCTCATAGCTGGCCATAAGGAGAGATTTTTCTCCATATTTTTGTGCTTTATTAAACCCAATTTCCTTTCCTAGCTTTTACTTTGTCAAACCTCAAAATTTTCTCTTTGTTTTTTTCCATGACCACCCACCAAAGAAGGATTTCTTCCTCCTCATTTCTTGCTTTGTTTACCACCCACACCACTTCTAGTTTTAACCTTTTAAACCTAAACTTGCACCTATCTCCCCTCCCTCTTAAGAGGTCTGTCACACCTTGTTCTCCCATTTATGTTTAATTTTTTTTTATTGACTTAAGCTCTCATCCTCTCACCATAAATACCTCCCTCCCATTTCAACACAAAAGATAACAAGAAGATGAGACTTTGTGAGGACAATTTCATAAGAAAAGAAAGGGGAGTGATTAGAAGAATAGAGAGAGAAAAGAGTAAGAATAAAGAAAAAAAGGAGAGAAGTATAACAAAAGAGAGAAGAGCATACAAAAAAGAGAGAAAAGAGTAAAGAGTAAAACAGAAACAAAAAAAAAGAGTAAAAAGAGAAACAAAAAATGAAGAACAAGAGAGAACCTATCATCAATTTAGCTATACTCTTGTATTGGTCTTCTAATCCAAAATTAAACCAATCTTTCTAATTCATCATGACGACAAGAGTGCACAAAATCTCCAAGGATTATCCCTGCACGTGGAAAATTTCTTAAGCTAAAGAGGCTAGTTAAATTTCTTTTGGTTGTAAAACAAATTGTTAACATGATTTTTGTGTATAAACCACCTTGAAAATATATTAGATAAGCTAACTTACTTTTTATTTGATAAACTCCATTGTAATTTTCATGTTCATTTCTTTATCCTAGTACTTTTATAATGTTCATTTCATTTCTTTTAAGTTACGTGCCTTCTTCTAATTTGCTACAAATCACATGATCTTTTATTTTAAAAATTGTTAGGACCCTTTTTGGTCCATTTAATTTCAAAACCACATTCTCATTAGAACCCCCTTTGGTCCCTTTCACTTCAAATCCACACACACTTGGCACGCATCTGTAAGCACTCACACATGCTTGGCATACATCCGCACACATCCGCGCACGCTTAGTACTAATTCGCACACATATGCACTCACACTTAGTACTAACCCACATGCACGTGCACACATGTTCACATGCACACTCATACACACCTGCACATGCTTGGTACACATGTGCACACACCTACACAAACTCACACACACATTAACACACCCACATACATGTGCACACATTCACGCACACTCGCACACACATGCACGCACATTCGAACACATTCGCACATGCTAGGTTTAATCCATTTGTTTAAAGTAGTTTTGGCTCATGCATTAAATTCTCACATGTCTAGTTTAATTATTTAAATTTGCTTTCTTTTTTTTATCTGGACAATATAATTGATTTTGATCATTTCTTTGTTTTATTGTTAAAGTACCTTTTTTATGTATTTACTTTTACCACACCACTTTAAACGCAATATTTGGTGTCATCTTGTTTGATTATAAATTGTGAATGTGTGCTTACTTTTTCTTTATTAATGTATGGTAATAATACTTACATTAAAGTTTGGAATAATTTTTCTTGAAATACAAAGGGCTAGACTTCGGTCTAGACTAGAGAGAAAGCTTTAATTCTTCACTCTCTTATACCCAAATCTCTTGAGCCTTAGAATCTCTCATGGGGATCAATAAAAAGGATTTGAACACTGCAAGGTTAAATGGTGACTCCTTACCTGTCATACTTGTTTTATGCTTGGATAACAACAATCGCTTATCTAATACTTTAAAAACATGCCCATTATGGGAGCCTCCTTACTATTTACAAAGGGTTTGTATTAGACTTGGTAGGTTTCACTCGTTTCCATATGCCTACTCATCGTAATCTGCACCCTCACTATATCCTTCCTTCTTTAAGGGGAATGGCCTTGGGTAATGAGTCGAATGCATAGGTAGCGGGCGAAAAGGAAAATAGTAGTACTTATAGTTGGCAACTCCGCTAGGGAGAAATAACCTTAAATTGTTTCTTTAACAATTTTGAAACCTTAATTTTATGTTATTATTACACACTTCACTTTGCACACTAGCATTCATCTTTTGCTCTCGATGAAGTAAATTGGGGGCCCATTTTCTCATGGTTTCTAGTGTGATCTTTATTTGTTTATCGCTAGCCCTTGGTGTGAGACAAGTTCCTCTTGGTTCTTACCTTTGTAACAAAGGTTTGCCACCGTATTTGTACTCTTTTGGTCCATTTATTAAGCCACTAGAGAAGCATAATGGCATCATTCTAGTAATGGGGTACCCGAGCCCACTGGAGTTATATGGCAAGCATACCTTTTTTAATCAAATCTTAGAATTTTCCCATCTAGGACAATGACCCTTTTCTATCTCTTTGCTTGCTTGCATGTGTTTGTTCTCACCTCACTTGTTAAAATAAGATAAAATTAATTTTTTTTGATAACATGTTTTATGGTCTTTTTTTCCTCTTAATTAAATTACAATCAGACAAATTGAACCCCATGTTAGGCCTAGTTTGGCCCAAAATAGAAGGCTTTCTCTTAAGTTAAGTTTTGTTAACTTGACATCATTAAGGAGCCGATCCGAAGAAATTAATGTTGATTAGGCCTTAACCCAAGGAATCTAAGTGAATAAATGCCCAATGATCAAGTGGAATGATCCATGTGGAGGGTAATTTTCATCATTCATTTGGGTTTTTTGGGTTTGGACCAAATCATTATTAGGTTCTGAATCTCATGGGAGACTTATTAATTTCAAATTCACAACACTTACCTATGGAAACCTTCTCATGGTTGGCCTGGACCTATGATAAGCCTAGTCTGGCCCATAATAGGAAGACCTTCTCTTAGTTAAATCTTGTTAGTTTGACCTTATTAACGAGCCCACAAAGGAAACTATTGATGATTAGATGCTAACCCAAGAAATATGAGAGAGTGGAGGCCCAAGGATTAAGTGGAATAATCCATGTGAAAGGGGAAATTTTCACCATTCATTTGGGGCTTCTTAGGTTTGGTATAAATTACCATTGGGTTTTGAATCCTTTAGGAGACTTATTGATTTCAATTTCACAACACTTAACTTTGAGAAAGCTCAAGTCCAAACCAAGGAAGTTTGATTGGAGTTTAATCAAAGGAGATTTTCCTTTACGTTCTTTGTTTCCACCATTTGGGCTAATTTAGAACTTATCTGCTAGTGGACTTTAATTCATTCAGTGGGACTTTGGATGCAAAACCGAAACCGATTGATAAATTTAAAGTAATACTATAGATAAGTGAGCATGGAAAAAGAATTCACAACATAAAGAACTCAAAAAGTTTTTTTTTTTTTTTTTTGTAAAAAAAAGTCATAGGTCCGGGATAAGAGACAATCCTTTCCTTATTTTGGTACAGATTGTCTAACAGAAGGCTAATGAAAAATCTTTCTACAAGTCCCATCTCACCCACAGTGGAAGAACATACTGACAAATTAGGTCTCATATCTAATTACCTAATACAGCCACACCAAATTTCCTTAGCATGATCAAAGAATCATGTATTACCTTTGACCCTTCCTCCCTAATCATCTTAGTAACTAAACACAACCCTAAACACAGCCCCAAACACAACCTTAAGCACAAACCCATTCTCACTATAGAGTTCCCATGGAATTTCATGTATAACATTCCTTGTAGCAAAAGGCTTATCAAGCATTCTTTTCCTTTACTTCTTGTTGTGTCAAGAATGAGTAGGGGAAGGTTGTCTCTACCACCCATCCGAATGCATTTCCCATCTAAGTGAAATGGTGTCTGATTTTGGATGTGCTACATCTTCAATAAATGGTAAGATATCCCTTTCAATGAAAATGATTTTGAAAATCAAAAACTGAAACAAATTAGCTCTGATTGTTAATATAGGTATTGCATGTCTTCCATTTTAGTAAAATGAAAAAATTCCATGGTATACCTAAACATTTGAGAAAAATATGACCTCAACCTAAGAAAAAAACCTTTGGAAGGTCACTTATAATCTTGAACCTATAAAATCTTTAGTTTGGAAAGACTAAGCAGTTGGATTTGAGATAACGAAAGGCCATCATTCTATTTTTCCCATTCATCAATATTTTCCTTTGTTAAGATTTCTTTCTAAACAACTCTCGCCTAAGATTAATTTTCACATCATCCAATCAAGGCCTGACACATGGCATCCTCTAGGGACCCCAATGAATTTAGTCCCAAGTGGATTTAACCTGAACAATTTCCCCCATTGAGGATTTTGACTCATGTAGATTCGACTCAAGCAGATTTCGCTACTTAGTATACCCGAACAGATTCCACTTCTTTTCATCCTTAACACATTTGAAGATGAATTTTTTTAAAAGAACAAGCTATAATAAGGGGACAAATTAACCGAAAAAATAAAGAAAATGGCCGATGAAAGAGATGAAAGTCAAAAAAATAAAAAGGCAATCATTGGCTTATTGGAACCCTGAAACACCTTTTAAGCCATTTGATTATCCTTTCTTTAATTAGCCTTAGAAACCATTGGCCATGTTATAAGCCTTTGAGAAAGTCATCTCAGATCGATGAAGGCTGCTTAGCCTCACAAATTATTTTTGGGTGACAATAGAACTTATATTTTCCAAGCAAACATATCTTGCCTTAAAACCACTCGCGAAAGATTATCCTTACAAAATAACTTCTCCAAACCAACACTCACTCTTGCACCGCTTGTAATAGATTTCCACCAAATCGCACCTTACACCACTTGCAAGGAACATATCCAGGCTGATCGATTTTGTTTGCCAAACACATGAGATGAAATCCTCTGAACTGCATATGAATTTATCTCTCTTTGGGTATGTAGGCAACCACTTTGTTGCAACCATGATCTTGCAGAGGAACCTTAGTTTCCCTTCCGTCCTCATCAGAACCGTGCAAATACATAATTAAGACCCGATTAAATGAACAAAACAAAATAGAACTATTTTAGTATCCAAATTAATGGAAATATTTTTTCTATTTTGAAAATGGCTCATTCCTGTCGGTTATTTTTTAGTGGATTTCATAACACACATATTAGACGAAAAACATGAAGTATCATTGCATCATTAAGTTTTTTTTACTCAGTCCCAAGCTTAATAGTGGGGGAAAATTTTGAGTGAGAATGGTGTGGGGCAAATTGAAACAAACACCTATGTGTCAGGATACCACTTTGCCACTACAAACCTTAAGAAATTCCAATCGATCCTAACGCTTCTTTAGTGAGAAGATCACATTGATGCCATACCGAGAGAAATTATGAAGCTCGATACCTTTCACGTTGTCAGTTTAACGTATCAATAAAGCTGAGATAGCTTCCATAGCCATTCTTTTGAACAACTAAAGAAAAAAGATTATGGACAAGTTGTGAACCTTTGTTCTTAGATCTACTAGAGGATGTGTACCAAATGAGAGGAAATGTGGGTTTAAATATAAGTTTTGAGTCAAATAAAATAAGTAGTCAAAGAATAGGTCACTAAGTGCATTGTTTTTCAAAATTCATCTCTTGTATGCATCATTTTTTTTTTAAATTTATAATCAAATAAGAAAAGATCCTAAATGTCTTAGCTCAACTCAAACCCAATTTATTTTTTTTTTTTAGTTTAACATTTGAAAATGAGAAGACTCTACATTGATAAGTGCTTAAATAGTCATATTTAAGCCCCTTAATTTATACTTGTTAGGCTCTTTATTTATCTGTTTCTATGGATTCTACTTCATTTTCGTGTTTTATGTATTTTTCACAGGACTTGGACAAAAAGATGATAATTTGGAGCTTTTAGAAGCAAAAGTCAAGATCTGCCATCCAGCAAGGTGCGCTCAAGCGCACCCCATTGAGATCGAGTATATAAGAGCACGAGCGCACAGTTGCGCTCGAGTGCATCCCGCATACGCTCAAGCGCAATCACTTCAGAGGCGGCAGAGCCAGATATGGAAAGAAGTCTTCCGACTCCAAAAAAGAATTAGGGTTTCGAGACACCAAGAGGACCCTATAAATAGCCCTGTAAAACACATAAACGATACCTTTTGTTCAAGACTTGAAGTAGCAAGCTTAGGAGAGGAATTGACGACTCGTCTCCCGAGTCTTCTTCGGTTTTAGTTTTATGTTTTTATTTCATTATGTTTAGAATGTTTAGTTTACTTAGTATGTGTAACTAAACTCCTATAGGGCTCGATTAAAGCCCTAGTTATGCTTTTCCACATGTTAATTCATTGATTATCTTTGCTATAGCCTTGTTAGAATATTTAACTTGATTAATACCTGTTTGTATTTATATTCTTATATGTATGTGTCTGATCAACATATGCATGTGGTATGGATAAGTTAGTCGAATCAATTTGGATGACCGAGTCTTGGGTTTGACATTAGTAACAAGGGATATCCACACCGGATTCCCAGGTTAATCAACATCGAAAACCAGGAGTGGACCAATCCCTAGGTCCTGTGTGGTTGCCGATATCCATAGCCCTCATGCTCTCTTAAGGAACAACTCAGTATACACCTATGTTGAATCCTTTAAGAGAGAAAAAAGTTAGAGTATACACCATGCCTAACTCGTTGCATAGGGAGATCAATAGCCTAAGGTGTGGACCAAGCCCTTAGGTTGGCAACCATTAGATATTCATGATAAGGCTAGAGTATTGAAGCTTTACTTAGTGGGAAAGTATAATTAGGGTGGATATCGTAGTCTTATGTTCTCATTATTGTTATTTACTCACAATCAAATTTGCTATTTCTCTTTTTAAACTTGAAGAAACTAATTCTAAAACAAAATTCACCAATCCCTATGGAAATGATCTCGCACTTGCACACTATGCTACCACAGACCTTGTGCACTTGCAAGTAAAACTCGGGCGGTTAATTGCATATTTATTTACGTAGATAATCGCTCCAACAAGTTTTTGGCGCCGTTGCCTGGGATTGCACTAAAATTTCTTTTAGAATTAATTTCTCATTTAATTTAATTATTGTTATTTCTTTTTTATTCGATTCTTAATTATTGTGCTTATATTATTTTTCGCTTCATTAAAAACTCTAATCAATTTCCTTTTTCTCTATTTCAAGTACTCTAGGAGAGCTTTCTATGCCACTTGCGATCGAGCGCACCCTCTGTGCAATCGAGCGCAATTGAGGCAGAGAGTAATCCGAGCAGCAGTGTTTGACTGCTACACTCAAGTAACTACCACCGATTCATGCACAGACGATGATCCAAGCATCCAGCATTCATTCCCCTTGATCCCGAGCTAGAGAGAACTATCCGACAAAGATTTAGAGACAACTCGAAAGAGGACGAAGGAGGAATTAAGGAAGACACACCAATGGCTGAATAGATAGCCGAACAGCAACCACCTGAGCGGAGGCCGATGAAGCAATCCTTCATCCCGCAAAACCTCGACCAACCTTCGTGCATTGCGTATCAACCTGAGGCAGAAGGGAACTACTATATATCTCCATAGATACTCAGTGCACTGACTCACTTTAGGGGTACACCTAGTGAGGATCCAAATTTGCACCTTCGAGAGTTCTTCGACCTTTGCAAATTCCAGCACATCCGAGGCTTAGACCAAGAAGGAATAAGGTTAATTCTTTGCCTGCAGTTTCCATTCACACTTGGGAGGAGTTGGCTAGCAAATTCCTAAGGAAGTTCTTCCCAGCCCAAAAGATGAGGCAAATGAGAAAAGAAATTCAATCCTTCCAACAAAAGGATGGTGATCTATTCTTCGAAGCCTGGGGACACTTCAATGAGCTACTACTCAAGTGCCCACACCACAACCTACCCCAAGACGAACTGGTACAAGCTTTCTATGAAGGTTTGAGTGATTCTAACTAAAATATTGTTGATTCAGGTTGTGGAAGAGTGCTGATGGAAAAGAGCAGTGAAGAGACTATAGAACTCTTCGAAACCCTAAGTGAACACACATAGCAGTTTTCCTCTCGAGTTAGACATATAACCAAAAGTAGGGGTATGTATGAGGTAAGCTTAAACGGAGGATCATCTCCTCAAATAGCTATTGTGGAGAGGAAACTTGACTTATTAGTGAAAGCTATGGCTGCTCAGAACACCTCAACGAACCCACCAGCTACACCACTCCAGGTATGTGCTATTTGCTCACAATTCGATCATAATGGTGATACATATCCCTTGTATTCATCTGTAGATCATGAGCAAGCCAACTTTGTGAGACCAAATAATTATCCGCAGAAGAACAACCCCTATGCCAACATGTACAACCTTGGATGGTAGAATCATCCGAATTTCTCATGGAGCAACAACCAAAACAGTCAAGAGCAGCAAAAAAACTTCCAACCAGCAGCCCAATCTACTCCTGAACCAAAGAAGAATGACCTCGACAGTCTTGTGAGGCAACTAGCGACTCAGCAACAACAAATCCTGAATAAACATTAACAATTCATGGAAGAGTCAAGGAAATTTCGGACTGAAATGAGGCAAATCACTGCAAAACACGATCAAGCCATTCAAGGACTAGAGGTACAAATAGGACAGATGGCCAAAAAATTGAGTAGCAGAAAGCAAGGAGAGCTCCTAGCCCAGCCACTGCCTAATCCAAGAGGACATCGGCAACTGAATGTTGTAACTACCTTAAGAAGTGGTAAGATCATCGGCACCAATGAGCCCACACAAGCATCTCCAGACCAAACCTCCACATCTAAGGTAAGATAGATGGAAAAGGTAAATACACCTCCACCCTTCCTTCAAAGGTTAGTGAAGCCTAAAAAGGAAACCAAAATGATTGACATTTTTGAAACCTTGAAAAAGGTGGAAATAAATATTCCTTTATTAGATGCAATAAGACAACTACCTGCTTATGCTAAGTTTTTAAAAGATTGTTGCACTAACAAGAGAAAATTTTAGGAGCATGAGACAGTAGCCTTGACCGAAGAGTTGAGTGCTGTATTATTGAGAAAATTACCGCCTAAACTAAAAGATCCAGGTAGTTTTACTATTCCTTGCAGGCTAGGTGACCAGCTTTTCGAGCATGCATTATTGGACCTAGGAGCGAGTATCAATTTGCTATCTTATAGTGTATATAAAACACTAGGTTTGGGGGAACTCCAACCAACCTCCATTACGTTACAATTGACTGACAGAAGCATCAAACGACCAAGAGGTATCCTCGATGATGTTTTGGTAAGAGTAGGTAAATTTATTTTACCTGCCGATTTTATTGTATTAGACATGGAGGAATGTCATATGCCTGTACCACTCCCTATCATTTTAGGGAGACCATTTGTGATTCCTGCTGACACAAACATTAATGTGAAAAGAGGCATAGTCACTATGAGAGTAAATGATGAAGAGGTAGAATTTAAAATATTTAATACACTAGACTCCACTAAAACTAAAAATGAGTGTTATAGTGTGAGCTTCATGCAAGGTATCGGTGAAAAAGTGTCTAAAGTCCATTGAACTATTCCATTGGAGACCATCCACAACCATGCTGACATGAGATTGGACATAAGACCAGAGGATGATAATGTGATTAAGGATATTAATGGAGCTGTGCACACCATCAAGAAAACACCCGAGTTTTCAAGTAAGTGTAATCCTCAATTTAAAAATCTTGCACTTACTAATATGACTTTTCCTTATTTTATTGACCAACCACCTAAATTGGAGACAAAGCAGCTGTCAACGGCACTGGAACCACCTGATAGGGGCCCTAAATGCCTTCTTCAAAAAACGTAGCCTTGAAGCTACCATAGAGAGCACTTGAGCAAATTCCACGTGCATAACATATAACTCTAGTGTCTCTATCAAGGTTAGTGGTACTGAATGCCATTAAAATACAGTATGACTGTATCATTCTAATTTAGTTTTGGTAAGTCTTAAATATGCTTTACATACTGCATTACACTCGAGCGCACCATTCATTACGCTCGAGCGCACATCCCCTACACCCCAGTATGCACGAGCACAGTACCCTACACACTTGTGCATTATACGATCAAGCACACTTCACAAATGCGCTCAAGTGCACTCGGGGCAGAGAGGACACGTGCATATTATAAACAGTTTCCCTTTTTCCCTCATTTACGCTCTAGCGCAACTTTCACTCCCACTATCGCACTTAGCCTCCTCTTGCCCTAATCTTGCACGGTAACTGCCTCCAAACAACCGGCCGTCCGTCACAATCACCATCTACCACCATACATCACCCTTCCATAAGCACAACCACCCTCCCTTGAATTTCTCTTAATCCTCCATGGTATGCAAACCGATTTTGTTCTATTTTACTTGCACACCAGCACACATGGGTTTTTCATTTATATTTTTCTCCTATTATCCATTTATCTCGTGTAATTAGCTGTTCTATTTCATGCTTGCAGGAGGATAGGATCGAGCTCATAGGTTTTTCCATAGCTTTGAGTGTTTGTTGCGCGCCAACTATTCGACCTATTGCCTGACCAAGTGCGATCGAGCGCTTGGTATTAGCGATCGAGCGCACTACCTCTCGTGCGATCGAGCGCACAATATATGTGATCGAGCACAATTTTGACAGTAACACAGTTTCAGATCTCAGAACATGGCTTCCATATCCCGAGCTTCTAGCAACCGCCACCAAGCATCCCGGCCCAGTTTTGAACAGCGTGAAATACTGTTTGAAACCACATTCAGTGTAGAAGCGGACTTCAAGAGTTTGGACATCACAAGATGGGCAGTCCAAGAGTTCAAGAACTGGGGTCTCAAGTGGCTATTCAAGCCAGTCTGCTCGACAACATACACTTGATTCGTGGTCAGTTTCTATGAGAACCTGACCTACGACTGCACCAAGCCAGAGATTTTATCTTCCTTAGTCTAGGGCAGATTCATAGAGCTGACCACGCCACATAGCCAGCTCTTTACACTGTTGTGATGAGTCCCCACCGGAGGATAACCACATGGAGAAGCTGCCTGATCCGTTCCCTCTATCACACATCATAGAGGATATGTGTGCGGGATAGTACACAGACCACCACAACAATGCGAGGAGCCTGTCGAGGTTGCCTTCTCGTTTATGGTTCGTTGACTCAGTCCTACAGCGGAACGTGTGTCCTTTGGGGCATGATACACAGAGGCGGGATCAGTTCTTACAAGCTCTCTACGCCTTTCACCGGAGTCACTGGTACTCCATCCCAGCGGTCATATGGAGTCAGATACACAAGTTCTGGGATGGGGTGCATAACCGGCAGACGACCACAGCTAATGCGTGGGGCTTTCTTTTCCCCTTCTTGCTCAGTCACATCTTCAAGAAGAAAGGGATTAGAGGCTCTTCTATTGATGGCCCGGTTAGTGACCATTCTTTCTTTAGGAGAGCCCAGTGGAGCCTCAACCAGTCTCACATGCACCGAGGACCCCAAGCACAGATTCCAGCTGCCGAGCCTATAGTAGATGATCCGATGGAGGCCGAGCATTCACCAGTGAGCCCTTCATGGGAGGAGGATCAGACAGACATGGGATCCATAGAGTATCATCACCTTTTAGAGAGCTATCCTCCTTCCACTGTGAGCTATCCGACATCTATCGGGAGGATCGTGAGGTAGCCCATTTGATCCATCAGCGGATCAATGGGTTAGAGGCACAGTTTACATGACAAGAGGCGATGCTACAGGCCATCTTTGACCGCCTACGTCCTGCACCCGGTACCTCCTCAATTGCACCCATAGATGATCAGTAGTGAGAGGATACCCAGTCTGGCTGAAGATATAAAACTTAGCGCTCATGGGAGGCACCCCAGACACATCCTTTTTTTTCATTTTAAGTACTTTTCATTAGTTTATAGTATATTTACATGTCTATTATTTATATTTTGTTTTCCGGAACAATGTTTATTTTTCAGGTACTTAGTGCGTGCATCCAGTTCAAGTTTGGGGGCGTGTACAAGCAAGCAACCTAGTTCTTTATCTCCCAGGTCAGATCTTTCCATGCCACACACACATTAGAGACAATGTGTATTTTAAGTTTGGGGGTAGTGGGAGATACTGGATACTATTACACACACACTAAGTCCCCAGTTTTTTTTTTAGAAAAGATAAATGCATGTTCATTTGGTAACAAAAATTTTGGTTGATTTAAAAATTTGATAACACTTCATTAGTAAGCTTAAAAACTAGAACACATAATCTTGTATTAAGACTTTTACAAAGTTAGTTACCTATCTCAAGGCACCAAAGAATTCACAAGTTTGATCCAAATTTGCACAAGCACATTTAGCACGCATTTGTGTAGTGCATGACACGTAATTCTTTTATATATGTTTCCATAACCTAACTGTAATCGGAGGACTTGTTAAAAAGAACACTTTGGCATAAGAAAAATAAATAAAAATGTTCATCATGCAAAAAGTGATTAAAAAGCTTCTAATGATCATTAAAAACTTTCCACTGAGTAACTGGGCCTCTTGCCTCAGTAAGCATTGAGTGTTCACGTCAAAAGGTGGGAAGTAAGCTTTTAATGATCATAATAAAAAATTTCCACTGAATAACTGGGCCTCTTGCCTCAGTAAGCATTGAGTGTTCACATCAAAAGGTGGGAATTTCATTTAGAAGCATTAAAACTTGTTAGTTCCGCAGCCTTTTTTATTCGAGTTAGTAAGTCCTTAGGGGTGTCTTTACACCTAATGCCCTAAAACCATCTGGTTTGGGAGTCATTGGCTACACACTCGTTACAATGGTTATATAGAAAGCTCGATGGAACTCAACATGGCAAAGATTGCATGATAAAAAGAAAAAGAAAAAGAAGCAAGTATCATGCCATTTTTTTTCTCGTTGATAAGGAATTCGATAAAGGTTTGGGCATCGAAACCCTATACACTAGAATTATGTGGAAGCCCCATCTTATATGTGCTAATTCATCACACACGAATCAAACTTGCGATGCCTTAGGCTAGTCTTAGGTAAGTAACACGAGCTTTTGAAAATCCTTTTTCAATACAAAAATGTGTTTTTATTTTAAGCTTACTCATGAACGGTTATCATAGTTTTATGCACAACCCAAATTTTTGAATATCATGGAAATGAATTTATCTTTAAATTTTGTTCTAACATAGTCTTTAGTTTTGTATTGCTAAGGGACTAGCAATATATAAGTTTGGGGGTGTGAGAAGTGCTTAAATAGTCATATTTAAGCCCCTTAATTTACACTTGTTAGGCTCTTTATTTATCGTGTTTTATGTGTTTTTCACAGGATTTGGACAAAAAGATGATAATTTGGAGCTTTTAGAAGCAAAAGTCAAGATCTACCATCCAGCAAGGTGCGCTCGAGCGCACCCCATTGAGATCTAGTGCACAAGAGCACGAGCGCACTTGAAGAAGGCTGGAGTGCACACTTGCGCTCGAGCACATCCCGTATATGCTCAAGCGCAATCACTCCAGAGGCGGCAGAGCAAGATATGGAAAGAAGTCTTCCGACTCCAAAAAGGAATTAGGGTTTTGGGACACCAAGAGGACCCTATAAATAGCCCTATAAAACACATAAACAATACCTTTTGTTCAAGACTTGAAGTAGCAAGCTTAGGAGAGGAATTGACAACTCGTCTCTCGAGTCTTCTTCGGTTTTAGTTTTTTGTTTTTATTTCATTATGTTTAGAATGTTTAGTTTACTTAGCATGTGTAACTAAACTCCTATAGGGCTCGATTGAAGCCCTAGTTATGCTTTTCCCCATGTTCATTCATTGATTATCTTTGCTATAGCCTTGTTAGAATATTTAACTTGATAATACCTGTTTGTATTTACATTCCTCATATATATATGCCTAATCAACGTATGCATGTGGTATGGATAAGTTAGTCAAATCAATTTGAATGACCGAGTCCTGGGTTCGACATTAGTAACAAGGGATATCCACACCGGATTCCCGGGTTAATCAACATGGGAAACTGGGAGCGGACCAAGCCCTAGTTCCCGTGTGGTTGCCGATCTCCATAGCCCTCATGCTCTCTTAAGGAACAACTCAGTATATACCCATGTTGAATCCCTTAAGAGAGAAAAGAGTTAGAGTATACACCATACCTAACCCGTTGCATAGGGAGATCAATTGCCTAAGGTTTGGACCAAGCCCTTAGGTTGGCAACCATTAGATATTCATGATAAGGCTAGAGCATTGAAGCTTTACTTAATGGGAAAGTATAATTAGGGTGGATATCGTAGTCCTATGTTCTCATTATTGTTATTTACTCACAATCAAATTTGCTATTTCTCTTTTTAAACTTGAAGAAACTAATTCTAAAACAAAATTCACCAATCCCTGTGGAAATTATCTCGCACTTGTACACTATACTACCACAGACCTTGTGCACTTGCAAGTAAAACTCGGACGGTTATTTGCATATTTATTTAGGCAGATAATTGCTCCAACATGCATGATCAACTAAAAAATACCAAAAGACCTCCTAGCAGAAAAACTAAAAGCCCTTACAATAGACAAATCACCAAAAGTTCTCTTAGTTTGAAAATCACCAAACGTCCTCCCAGAAAGCAAACCAAAAGCCATCCCAATAGGCAAAATCACAAAACAAAGTCATCGTCAGCATTCAAACCAAAATCCTCATTAGCAGGCAAACCAAAGTCCTCATTAGCAGGCAAAATCACAAACCAAAGTCCTCATCAGTAAACAAGCCAAAGAAATCATTAGCATGCAAAATCACAAACCAAATTCCTTGTCAGCAGGCAAACCAAAGTCTTCATCAGCAGGTGAACCAAAGTATTCATCAGTAGGCAAAATCACAAATCAAAGTCCTCATCTGTAAGCAAACCAAAGTCCTCACAATAGGCAAATCCAACCAAAGTCCTCACAGTAGGTAGAAGTTAATCTAAAAGTCTCACATAAATGAATGGATGCCTGCACTGTCACTTTAGGTACGTATCATTCTCATGAGTGTTCTCATGACACCAACTTTGCCCAACATCATGTTTACTTTTATGTTCGCATAATACATTTGTCATTCAAAAATTTTGAAACGAAACAACAGTCATTCACAGCCTTGATTGAAACTCTTGAAAGAGCTTCAATCAAAGGGGGCAAACTGTAGACACCCAATTTCATTTCAAAAGTTTGAACGGGCCTTGTGCGAGTTCTTATGATGAATCTTTGATCTTATTGTGCTTGGACTTAGTAAATTTGGAGGTTTGAATTTAATTACGGATTAGAGCCAATTCCAAACCATGTTTTTTTCAATCCATTAAATCCACCTTGAGCTTAAGGCAATTGGGCCTTTTTTTATTCTATTAATTTCAAGTCCAGAGTCTTCAATTAAATTTTAGCCCAATCTAAAACCCACTAAAGCCCAAACAATTTTGGCATGAATTCCAAGTCTAAGAAGACTTCCGATTTTAATGGATAAGATGAATTTCTAATTTCACCCTCTACTTGGCACATTTTGATTAGTTTCACATTTTCAAAAAATTTCTCTCTTTGTGTACAAAAAAAATAGCGTTTTTCCCTCCTCTTATGATCGACCATTTAGTGCCAAAATAAGGAAGTGTTCTTCCTCTCTTTTGTCTTGTTCCTTGCACATTTTTTGTCTTAGTTTTAACTTTTTTCCTTTGTATCAAAGTCACTTTTTAACGCAAAAAACTACACCTTTTCCCTTCTCTTGTGACTGATCATTTAGTGCAAAAATGAGGAAGTTTTCTTCCTCTCTTTTGCTTTGTTCTTGGTACGTTTCCTTTTTTAGTCTTCACCATTTCCTATGTCATCATTTTACCACTTCAAAAATAGTCATCATTCTCTCTCTATGGTTGGCCATGCGAGGAAGAATTTCTTCCTTTTTTCCATTTTATTTTATGATAAGATACTGTCATTTCAAGACCTCACTTGTCAACCTCAAAATTTGTTCCATATCTCTTGCATTTGACCACCAAAAGAGGAAGTATTCTTCCTCTCTTTTTATGCTTTGTTAAAATAATCATAACATTTTTAAGCTTCCACTTTTTCACCTCAAAACTTAGTCCACTCAAAGAGGAAAGTCTTCCTCTCCCTTTTAGCCTTGTTAAACACACTCCACCATATCAAACTTTCACCTCAAAAATCACATTTCCTCCACCCATGGTTAGCCATCTAGAAAGGAAAGTTTTTTCTTTTTTTTCATTTTTACCAAACTTTTTAAGCCTTCACCTTTTTACCTCCACAAAAAAAGGAAAGTCTTCATCTTACTTTTGTGCTTTGTTTTTCTCACATTTCCGTTTTTAGTTTCATTTTGTCAAGCCTCAAAAATTGCCCTCTCTTTTTCCCATGGCTAGCCATAAGGAGAGGTCTTTCTCCCTCCTTTTATGCTTTGTTAAACCCAAATTCCTAGCCTAGCTTTCACTTTCTCAAACCTCAAAATTTGCACTTTGTTTTTTCCCATGATCACCCACCAAAGGAGGAAGTCTTCCTCCTCCTTTATTGCTTTGTTTACCATCCACACGACTTCTATCTTTCACCTTTTCAACCTCAAAACTTGTATCTATCTCCCTTCCTCCTAAGTGGTCGGCCACACCTTATTCTCCCATTTATGTTTGTTTTCTTTTATTCATTTAAGCTTTCAACTCCCACTATATATACCCCCCCCCCCCCATTTCAACACAAAAGATAACAAGAAGAGAAAAGACTTTGTGAGGACAATTTCATTATAAAAAAAAAGATATGGGAATGAATAGAAGAATAGAGAGCCAAGAGAAAGAAAAAAAGATAGAATAGAGAGAGAAAAAAGATAGAAGTATAACAAAAGAGAGAAGAGCATACAAAAAAGAGATTAAGACAAAAATGAGAGCAAAGAGAGAAAAAAAAAAAAAAGAACAAAAGAGAAAGCTTATCATCAATTCGGCTATATTCTTGTATTGGTATTCTAATCCACAATTAAACCAATCTTTCTAAATCATCAAGTCTAGAAGACCACACGGAATTTTCGAGGATTATCCCCGCACGTGAAAATTTTCCTTGGCTAAAAGTTTAGTTAAATTTCTTTTGGTTGTAAAATAAATTGTTAACATGTTTTATATGTATAAATCACCTTGAAAATAGATTTAATAATTTAACTTACTTTTTATTTGATGAACTCCATTGTAGTTTCCATGTTTATTTCTTTATCTTTGTTCCTTTTAATGTTCATTTCATTTCTTTTAAGTTAGGTGTTTTCTTCCAATTTGCTACAAATCACAAGCTATTTTATTTTAAAAATCGCTTGGGCCCTTTTGGTCCATTTTATTTCAAAACCACATGCTCACTAGGAACCCCTTTGGTCACTTTCACTTCAAATCCACACACACTCGCACACACTTAGAACTAATCCACACACACCTGCACACGCCTAGTACTAACCTGCACATACGTACACACACTTGCACACACCTACACATACTTGCACGTACCCGCACACGCTTGGCACATACCCGCATATACGTGCTCATACTCACACATACTCGCACATACATGCACACAAAACTAAACACACCCATACATGTATGCACATACGTGCACACATCTGCACACACTTAGTACTAATTCTCACACACTCGTACACACGTGTGCATACATCCACAAACATCTGCACGCATGGTGCACATGCTAGGTTTGATCCAATTTTTAAAGTAGTTTTGGCTCATGCATTAAATTCTCACATGTTTAGTTTACTTATTTAAATTTGCATGCTTTAATTTGCTTTCTTTTTTTATCCGCACATTACAATTGATTTTGATCATTTCTTTGTTTCATGGTTAAAGTACCTTTCTTTTATGTATTTGCTTTTGCTACACCACTTTAAATGCAATATTTGGTGTCATCTTGTTTGATTATAAATTGTGAATGTGTACTTACTTTTGCTTTTTTAGTGTATGGCAATTATACTTTAATTAAAGTTTTGAATAATTCTTCTTGAAACATAAAGGGCTAGACTTTAGTCTAAGCAAAGGAGAAAGCTGTAATTCCTTACTCTCTTGTACTCAAATCCCTCGAGCCTCAAAATCTCTCACACAGACCAATGATAAGGGATTAACCCCATTCAAGGTCAAATGGCGACTCTTTACCCGTCATCATTGCTTTGTGCTCGGATGACAATAATCACTTATCTAATACATTAAAAGCACACCCATCATGTGAGCCTCCTTACTATTTACAAAGGTTTTTTATTAGACTTGGTTGGTTTCACTCGTTTTTATATGCCTATTCATCGTAATCAATACCCTCACTATATCATTCATTCTTCAAGGGGAGCGATCTTGGTTAATTAGTCGAACGCATGGGTAACGAGAAAATAGTGGTACCTACACATATGTATCTCGATCTCAAGTCCAAAACATAAATGGTGAAATTAGAAACTTTTTCTAATTTTCACCCCAACTTGGCTGAAGAATTTCCAAGCAATGACTTAATTAGATCACATAGGACATTACTTCTCTTTTACTAAAAGTGATGGATCCCTTATTGTACACTCACATACCTCCATACATAAGTGGTCATACTCAATTACTATCCACTTTTGACCCATGATTAATATCATATTTATGTAGCATCAAAGCATAATGACCTATACATAAGACATCCATAGTGTCTTAAGTCTGAGGATCACTTATACAACTACAATGTAAGAATTCCTATTGATAACCAATAAAATTTCTATTAGGAATTTCTTAGTTGAGTTAGTTTAGTGTTCCTATTCTCTAACAAGCACCTACCTAACTTGTCCTAGTGTCTCATACACTAGTGATCGTGAGATCCGTCACCCTCAACTCCTTCAGAAAACATAGTATGTACTAATCTATCCATTTCACTAATGTCTATCTTATTGATCCTGCGGAACATTTAAGAATACAGGTTAAGTAAATAGATCTCACTAGCATGATCTCATCATGGTGTTTATTTCCATTACTTTTATCCTATGAGTTTTATCATGTAATGCACATGTAGTGATTTGTACTGAACATGATAAATATGATAAATGTCATTAATTAATATTTATTGTAATAAATAAATAAAATTAATTACACGTAATATGTCCATAGTATCAAATATTATTGGCTTATATGGCATACTACTATCACAGGATTCAATTCTTGAAATGACTCAACCTTCTCTTAGGATTCGATACTTGAAACAAAACTGAAAATCTTCTTATCCATGCTCCACTCATAATTTGCTACTTGAATCAATACTGAAAATCTACTTATCAAAAGTTCACATAAGATTAGATACTTTGACTGATTTGGGTTCAAACTTCGCTCGGGATTCGATACTTGAACTAATACTGAAATTCTTCTTATCCAAACTCCACTCGGGATTTGATACTTGGACCAAAGTTAACGTTATTTCTATTAAACCTCCATTCGAGATTTGATGCTTGAACTAATTTAACCTCCACTCAAGATTCGATTCTTAAATCAATACTGAAATTCAAATTATCCAAACTCCACTAAGGATTCGATACTTGGACTGATTCAATATCCACTTAAGATTTGATCATTGAATCAATACTAAAATTATACTTGTCCAAACTCCATTCAAGATTCAATACTTGGATTTATTCAAGTTTAACCTCCACTAGGGATTTGATACTTCAACCAAAACTGAAATTCTTCCTTATCCAAACTCCACTCGAGATTCAATACTTGGAACTTATTAGGGTTCACTCAAGATTCAATACTTGTACCAACACTAAAATTGTGTGCAAAATTCACTCGAGATTCGATACTTGGATTGATTAGGATTCAACCTCCACTTGGGATTTAATACTTTAACCAACATTGAAATTCTTCCTTGTCCAAACTCCACTCAGGATTTAATACTAGGACTGATTAGGGTTCAACCTCCACTCGAGATTTAATATTTGAACCAACACTAACCTTAGTGGCATTCAGACTGCATTTGAGAGACTAGATATGCATGTCATTTAAAAAAATGACAATAAGACTTGCATCCATGTAGTATAGATCTTTTACTTTGTTCATTCTTTGCTATGTTTTGTGTGCGCTATTTCCTCATGATTTCATTATTTTATTTGTGTGCTTAGAAACATGAATAAGATTCTATATTTTCAATTTAAAACATATTCTAAACAATAGAACTAGGCCTATGCTTAGGAAATATGATGCGTTTTAATTACCTCTCATCTTATATTCTGATTATAAACCTCATCTCTAAAAAGTGGACCAAATGGAGTTAAAAAGATAGTTCCTCGACTTTCCTTTAAATTTTAAGTGGTGAATCTCCTTCCTAAGAGTCATTTGCTTAGGCCAAAAAATATTTTTGTGGGGCTCTAAGAAAAGATAAAGATAAACGAACACTGACACAAATGGTGTTAAGCCCTCTTATGTTTTTATACGAGCCTTTATTTTCAAGAAAAGAAAGGACCCTATAGCTGGTGTTATAGGTTTTCTCTTTAGTTCAATTGTTAATAGTTGAAAAGAAAAATGCCATATTCTCTTTAGTTATTGTTAACCATGTGTCATTTATCCCACATATTTTGATGATAACAAAACATTTACCTAAGTGCCCAAATCAGCCTACCAAAAGTGACAGATGGAGTTTAATTCGTGAATTTGGTGAACTCGGAGCGAATTTATGGGTAATTCGCGGATTTCTTGACACTAATTCACGAATCCATGTAGAAAATCCGTTTAGCTCTATAAATATCGTATATTTCACGAAAAAAAAGAGAAAAATTGCAGTTAGAAACTGCTCGAAACTCACACTACGAACTTGGAAAGCAACACCTCCACTATTACGCCATCATCGTTTTATCTGTTAGATGGGGACAACTAAAGTATTATTAATGTAACATGTACTTAATAATGTCCAACTTATTTTAACAAAATGAAACATAGCTTTTTAAAATAGTATTATTTTGAAAAAATCTTTACCAAGAAAAAAATTAAAAATTATATTTTATATTATATAAATGCTACTCTATGATACTATAATATATATATATATATATATATATATATATATATATATATATATTGAGAATTCAATCAAGAAACACACATGAGAATAAGAAAATAGATATCAAAAATATTCTTTGAATTGATCACTTTATATGTTTTAGAATATATTAAGCATAGCATTTTATTTTGTTAAAAATCACACTAAAAATATTATTCAAATTGGTATAACAGTAATTAGATTTATTATTTTTATATTTATTAATAATTATATTTATGTAAAATATACGTTTTTATATATTATATATAATATAATAATAATATATTATTCACGTTCTCAAGGCTTTCTCATTATATAAAATTTTGAAAAGCGACGCTTTCATGTTCTCACTCCACGAATTAGTCACTTAGGTCTCTTTTATGGTCTAATGATTTACTTAAGTGTTTTAGGTTTTTATCTAACAAACAATCATTAGGAGAACCATAGAACCAGAGAAGATTAAGTCATTCTAGCCATTCTTGATGCAAGCAAAAAGTACAATGAAATTAATTAAGCGGATGGGATTAGAAGAAAAACCTTTATCAAATTCCTCTCTGTGGAAGCAAAGCTTAAAGCAACATCTAAAGAAGCTTCACAAGAAGAAAAAGGACGAGACAGATCACTGACTATCTTTGAAGTAAGCATTGGATATTATAAGCTTTAAGAGAAGGAAAAGATGATCCACTCAAGAAAACCAACCAAAAAGAATCTAAAGATCAAAGAAAGCTTCATCAAACCTTTCAGGTATCATTTTCACTTAAGTGTCCCTTTCTCTTTTGCAAGTGTAATAAAATAAGCTTTGCAGTGGGGAGACTCATCATCCATAAGAGGCACATTGCGAGTTCGTCAACATGGCTAGAGGATTTAAAAAGCATCTGAAGAGGCTTAATGCACCAAAACATTTGATGCTTGACAAACTTGGTGGTGTTTTTACTCCCAAACCTTTATATGGCCCTTACAAATCCAATGAGTGCTTGTCATTGATCCTTATCTTAAGGAGCAAGTTGAAGTATAAACTCATATACCATGATATCATCGACACTTTGATGCAATGACATGTATCAGTTTATGGAAAGGTTAGGATCGACAAGACTTACCCTAAACGCTTCATGGATGTTGTATCAAATCCAAAAACAAATGAGAACTCCCATCTACTTTATGACACAAAGGTTCAATTTCGTCTTCACTCAATTAGGGATGATGAAGCAAAGTTCAACCTCTACAAGGTTCGGTTAGTGTAGTTTGGGCAAAAAGGATTTAGATACCAACAAGATCATTGATTTCATAAAGTTTGATGTTGGAAATGTTATCATGGTGACGATGGACGGAATATGGGACTTGTTGAAATTATTAAGAACATAGAGAAGTATAAAGTGATCTTTGAAGCCATCCACATATAGGATTCCCTTGGTCATAAGTTTGCAACCGGTTTTTGTAATGTTTTCACCATTAGAAAGGGTTGAAGCCATAGGTTTCTCTACCCAAGGGTAAAGTTATCAAGTTGTTCATCATTGAAGAGGCAAGAAAGAGACTTCCAGCCCAAGCCACTTAATCTGCTTAATGTTTATGAATATAATTTTTAGTTTCCTACTAGGTATAGGTTTAAAAAAACTTACTAGATTGAAATTCATTTGCAACTCGGTCTTTTTGTAAGCTTATGTTGAAGGATTAACACTTTGGTTTCTTGTTGTGGATTTGTTTTATGGTGAATTATGTCAGTTGTTGTAACACCCGTATTTGTAAAGTAAAGGTAAAAAATTAATTTAATAAATATGACATGGAGTTAAAATTATATATATGTGTGTGTGTGTGAAAGAACTTATTTTTTTATATAAAACAATTCTTTTGAAAAAAAAAATCGTGGACAGCATGTAAGAAAAGAAAAAGAAAAAGAAAATTCGTGGACAACATGTAAAAAAAGAAAAGAAAAGAAAAATTTTATGGACAGCATGTAAGAAAAGAAAAAGAAAAAGGCGTGCAACACCTGGACTTCCAGGTGTTGCCTCAAAACTTTTAAACTGCTACATGTTAAGCAGCACAAAAAGTGAAACAGTGGGGGCGGTAAATTTGCTTATATATATACTTTGTTCTTAATTTTAATTATACCTACCAAATCTTGATTGGTTTTCTTCCTTCTACAATTCAAACTACTCTATTTCTCTAAACACTTAGGGACCAAAAGAAAGGTTGAAAGAGTAAAATTTTGAAGGGGTTTATGGAAAAATTTTATAGAGAGTCACGAGAAGCTCGAAGAAAAATAGAAGGTAATAATAATGTGAAGTTTATTTTTGAAATTTAGCTTACATTAAATTTACCAGAATTCAAAGTGAGAATTTTCAAAGAGTGTGAATTATGGAAGAATTGAAGAAAAAATCAGAAATTTTAATATAAATATTATGTTAAGTGTTGACGATCAGCAGCCGGGAGAAATTACTGAAAGGAGCAGGAAATGTAAGAAGGTGATCCACGAGTAGCTCTAAGTGCTACGTGGTGAGTTAGATTTATTTTAAGTAATCAAGATAAATATGAAATATATAGAGATAGTATTTGAATAAATCATTAACTTAAGATTTGGTGATAGATGAAAGTTGGTTGATAGGTATGTTTGGAATAATGGATGTTTAGAAAATTATTTTATGAGAAATAATATTATTGGAATAATGAGTCGATTTAATAATAAAGGTGATAAGTGAAATTCTTGATGAGCTATGGTTGATGATTTGATATGATTTATGAGGAGAGGAATTTAGTGAAAATTTTCAAATAATAATTTGAGAATAATTAGGATAACTAATTTGAATGTTTGAAGACATGCTTGTTTCTATATTATTGTTTATATGCATATTTCATACCATTATTCATATGCATATACAAGAAATAAAAGAACAAGGAAGGTAGCTGGTCTAAATGAAAATAAAAGAACCGGGAAGACAGCTGGTCTAAATGAAAATAAAATAACCGGGAGGGCAACCAGTCTAAATGAGAATAAAATAACTGGGAAGGTAGTCGGTCTAAATGAGAATGAAATAACTGGGAAGGCTGTCGGTCTAAGATCAAAATATGTCGATATGTGGGAAGACATTTCCAATAATAATAACATTTAAATTCATGCATTGCATTTGCTTAAATATTGATTGTTATTACTTGAGATGCTAAAGTGCTATTCATTATTGTAAATTTATTGATAGATGAATGAGTCACACAGAGAGACAATTATACTGAGAAGAAATATAGAAATACGAAATGATGAGAATTATCTGGGTGACTGATTATATCCTGTGAATCTCATAATGAGGTAATTATGAGATAAAATTGATAATCTCAAGATGATGATTACCTATATGAAAAGAAAAAATTTATAAAGCATGGGGATTGGATATGAGTAATGATAATAGAATGTTATTATCAAAATATATAAGATTTAGAAGAATGAATATTGGAAGACTATTTATACAAATTGAACACTTCTAGTATGTTTAATTCACTGAGCTTGTGAAGCTCACCCCTCATTGTACAATGATTTCAAGTAGCAGGCATGACAGATAGTTTGGTGAGTTGAGATTCAGATGAAGTCATTATCCGTAGGCCACGTGGTTCACATCCTCAAACTAATGGAAAACAAAAATAAAAATTTATTTGTAAATATTCATGCATATTACGTTGTATATAATGTTTAACTCAATATCTGAATGATGTATCTCCCTTGTTGAGGGTTGAGGATTGATTTAAAAATTTCACTTGGTATTATTTTTTTTATTGTTGCATATATGTGTCATGTTTGGATTTTCAAAATGTGACAACACTGTCTCGAGGGTGGCCAACCCAAGATGGGTCGTTACAATTTTAGTATCAGATCATTAGGTTTTATGATTCTGTAGACTATATAAAAAGTAAGAGAGTGAAAGATTAAAACAAATTATATTCTAATGAATAGTTTGAGGATGACATGTGGATGTGCTAGAGCAGGAGTTAGAGTTGTTGATTTGAGAAGGCGTAGTAGGCCCCTAATAGTTTGACAAGTCGAGGTTGAGTCTGAATCTGTGGTTCTTAGAAGGGAACCTATTGATAGTATAATTAATATTAGTAGAGGTGTGAGAGAATCTGAAGTTGAAAAAGATAAGCTAAGATAAGCTCTTACCAGTGACTGGTAGGCAGAGGGTCACCTTTGCTTCATTTGAGTTATAAGGAGAAGCTTTAGAATGATAAGAGGATACTCTTCCCAGGGTAAGTGCATATATTGATAGACTCTTTAACCTGGAATATGTTTAAAGTGGTTTTTCTTCATAAATACTTTTCTTATACTTTTAGAGCCCAACAAGAAAGATATTTTATTTATTTGAGATAAAATTTGTTAACTGTGGCTTAGTATGATAGCAGATTTGTAGCCTTATCAAGGTTCATATCGAAAATGATAGACATAAAGGAGAAAAAGTGTAAGAGGTCCATAGATGAACTATATTTTAAGATTTGAGCAAAATTATCTTACATAAGGCATATAAATTATGTTAGGTTGGTGGATATAGCACTTCAGATTGGAAAATATGTGATGGCGTTTAAGAGAAAGAGAAAGAGTGGTTAAAGAGGCTTAGATATGAAGGTTCTAGATGTGGTGGTAATATGAGTGTATAGGGTGAGAGACCACCCCAGATAGGGCATTTCTTGTTACAAGAAACTATAGTACAGAGTCAGAGACAAGCAGGATCTGTTGCTACTGTAGCCCAGAGTAATATTGGTGGGACCCTTAGATTTGGGAGACAGGTTATGGGAACTAGGAGTCATGGTAGAAGAAGTAAGTATGCCACCAAAGGGAAGTGGTAATATGATGTATGATTGAGAGATAGAAGTTTGTTATAGATATAATCATATAAGATATTTATCCCAAAATTGTTCTAATTTAAGTGTTTTGTATCTAAAAAAGGTGAACATATCAATGTTTGTTGATCCCGGTGCAACCCATTCTTTTACATCCAATGTATTTTTGAAGTTTATTGATGCATGTATTAGTCCTTTGATGCATAATAGTTTTGCTGAAATTCTCACTAGAGATAAAGTAATAATCACAAATGTTTACAAGGGTTGTGTGATTCGTATCAGTGATAGAGAATTTGAAGTTGATTTATTATCTTTGAATATGGTTGATTGTTTTGGAAAGAATGTAGTGTTAAAGATATGGACACGAGGAGATTAACTTTTAGAGATAACATACAATACTCTCGAATTATCTTATTTTGCTCTAACTACTAGTAGATGATTGAAGAAAGGGTTGTGATGAGTATTTGGCCTACATAATGAATTCTAAAATGGAAAATAGGAAGTTGGAATAAAACTTAGTGGTGAAAGATTATTCTAATGTATTTCTTGATGAGTTGTCTAATTTACCTCATAGTAAAGAGATTACTTTTTTTACGGATCTGATTCTGGTTTCTGAACCTATTTCAATAGCACTCTACAAAATAAGACATGTTGAATTGAGAGAACTGAAGGTTTAACTTTAGGAATTGTTAGACAAATAATTTTTTCGACCAAGTGTGTCACCATGGGGAGCCTCTCTATTGTTTGTGAAGTAGAAAGATAGAACGATAAGGTTGTGTATAGATTTCAGACAGCTGAGTAAAACAATCATTAAGAAAAATTATCTTTTTCCAATGATAGATGATTTGTTTGAACTGTTACAAGGAGTGAGAGTGTTTTCTAAGATAAAACTGAGACCAGGTTATCACCAGTTAAGGATAAAAGAGGGAGATGTGCCTAAGATTGCTTTTAGGACACGTTATGGTCATATGTTTCTTGTGATGCCATTTGGGTTGACTAATTCTCCGACAACATTCATAAACTTGATGAATAAAATGTTTAAACTATTTCTTGATAGTTTTATGGTTATGTTCAGTGATGACATATTGGTGTATTCTAAGACTAAGGAAGAACATGAAAAATATTTAGAAATTGTGTTGGAGATTTTGAGGAAAGAGAGATTGCATGCTATAATTTTCCAAATGTGAATTTTGGCTAGATGAAATTTCTTGGGGCATGTAATATCTAAATATGGCATAACAGATGATCCATAAAAGGTAGAGGCAATGTTAAGTTGGGAGAGACCAACTAATGTGATTGATATTAGAATCTTCTTGAGGCTAACTGGTTATTATAGAAGATTCTTTCAGGATTTTTTCTATTACTATAGTATTGTTGACTAGACTGACCAGGAAAGATGTGAGATTTGTATGGTGTGGGGAGTGCGAGAAAAGTTTCAATTACTAAAGAAGAAATTGACTACAGCTCCAGTATGGGTGCTTCCTTCTAGTGATGAAGGATTTATAGTATATAGTGATGCATCCCATCAAGAGTTGGGATGTGTGTTGATGCAACATGAGAAGGTAAAGGTATGTGCTTATAGGAAATTGAGGAATCATGAGAGAAATTACCCTACCCATGACTTAGAGTTGGCTGCCATAGTGTTTATTTTAAATATTGGAGACATCATTTGATGGAACCACTTGTGAGATATTCATTAATCATAAGAGTTTGACATTCTTACCTACCCAGAGAGTTAAATTTGAGGTAAAGATGGTGGATGGAGTTTATTAATGACTATGATCAATTCATTATCATTTAGAAAAGACGAAGGTGGTAACTGATGCAATGAGTAGAAAATCTATAAGAAGATTGACTACTATTGAAAGTCATGGTGTGTAATTCATTATAGATTAATAAAGATATGAATAAAGTTGAATATCAGTGATAGAGGATCATTGTTAAAAAATATGGTTGTATAGTCATCCACAGTAAAATACTTGTTAGAGATGCAAGGTAGAGATGGAGAGATAGAAAAGATTAAGCATTGTGTGCTTACTAGAAAGTAATTTGAGTTCAAAATTTGAAATGAGGGTATTTTGATATTGGAACATGGGATTTGTGTTCCCAATGATGCGGAGTTGAGAAAGAAGATATTGAGATAGGTACATGATGACGTATATTCTATGCACTCGAGTAACAATAAGATGTATAGAGGATTGAGACAGAATTGCTGGTGGTCAGGATTGATGAGGGATGTAGCTGAATATATTTCTAGATGTTTGGTTTGTCAATAAGTAAAGTTAGAGAATAAACATCCGAGAGACTTACGATAAACTCTTCCTATGCTTGAATGACCATAGAAAAATATGAGTATAGATTTTGTTTCTAGATTTTCCCATACTCAGAGAGGTCACGATACAGTGTAAGTGATAGTAGATAGACTTTTTAAGTCATTCCAATTTCTTCCAATTAAAACTAATTGGAATCCTAAAGAGTTGGCTGAACTGTATGTAGCTGAGATTGTGAGGTGGTATGGAGTACTATTGAGCATAGTGTCATTTAGAGATGCTAGATTTACACCTTGGTTTTGGAGAGGCTTTCAGAAAGCCATGTGTACACAGTAGCAGTTTATTACAACTTTTTATCCTCAAACAGTTGAACAAATAAAAAGGATTATTAAAGTGCTAAAAGATATGTTAAGGGAAAATATGATGAGTTTCTCAGTAAGTTGGGATGCTTACTTGCTCCTAATTGAATTTGTTTATAATAATCAGTATCAAACTAGTATTAGGATGGAACCATTTGAGGCTTTATAGAGTAGAAAGTGTAGAACTCTAGTATGTTAGGAAAAAGCTGGAGAGAGAAAGATATTTGGTCCGGAAATGATAAATCTAACAAATAAGATTATCAAACTGGTTAGAGAGATCCGTAAAGTAGCACAGAGTAGACCGAATAACTATGCTGATAATAGGAGAAGACCTCTCGAGTTTCAAATAAGTGGTTGGGTGTATTTAAAAGTATCTCTATGAAAAGTTGTATTGAGATTTAAACAGGAAAGAAAAGTTGAGTCCGTGGAATGTGAGACCCTATGAGGTTGTTGCGAAAGTTGGGTTAGTCGCGTATAGCCTGGAATTGCCTCCAAAGTTAAAGCAGTTACACAATGTGTTTCATGTTCCACTTTTAAGAAAGTGTTTACATGATGAATCTCATAATATTCCGAGCCAAGCTGTAGAAATTCAGGAAGGTTTGACTTTTATACAAGTACCAATGAGAAATTTAGACAGAAAAGAATAAGCCTTGTATAATAAAGTAATTTCACTAGTTCAAGTTATGTGGCGGAATAAAGATGTTGAAGAGATTACGTGAGAACGTGAAGCAACTATAAAGAAATATTATTCACTGTTGTTTCATGAATTAGGTAAGGAAATTTCGATGACGAAATTTTTATAAGATGGGTAGAATTGTAATACTCGTATTTATAAAGTAAGGGCAAAGAAGTAATTTAATAAATATGACATGAAGTTAAAATAATATATGTGTGTGTGTGTCTATATATATATATATATATATATATATATATATATATATATATATATAAGTGAACTAATTTTTTATGTAAAACAATTCTTTTGAAAAAAAAAAATTTGTGGACAGCATTTAAGAAAAGAAAAAGAAAAAAAAATAGGCATGCAACACCTTGTCTTCTAGGTGTCGTCTCAAAACTTTTAGACCGCTGCATGTTAAGCAGCACAAAAGGTGAAATAGTGGGGGTAGCAAATTTGCTTATATATATATATATATATATACTTTGTTCTTAATTCTAATTATACTTACCAAATCTTGATTGGTTTTCTTCCTTTTACAATTCAAATTACTTTATTTCTCTAAACACTTGGGGACCGAAAGAAATGTTGAAAGAATAAAATTTTGAAGGGGTTTACGGGAGAATTTTATAGAGAGTCATGGGAAGCTCTAAGAAAAACAGAAGGTAATAACATTAAGCTTATTTTTGAAATTTAGCATACATGAAATTTCTCGGAATTCGAAGTGAGAATTTTCTAAGGGTGTGAATTATGAAAGAATTGAAGAATAAATTAGGAATTTTAATATAAATATTATGTCAGGTGTTGACAATCAGCAACAAGGAGAAATTGCTTAAAGGGGCAGGAAAGGCAAAGAGGTGATCCACGAGTAGCTCTAAGTGCTACGTGGTGAGTTAGATTTACTTTAAGTAATCAAGATAAATATGAAATATATAGTGATATATTTGAATAAATCATTAACTTATGATTCGGTAATAGATGAAAGTTGGTTGATAGGTATGTTCAGAATAATGGATATGTAGAGAATTATTTTATGAGAAATAATATTATTGGAATAATGAGTCGATTTAATAATAAAAATGATAAGTGAAATTCTTGACTTACTATGGTTGATGATTTGATATGATTTATGAGGAGATGAATTTAGTGAAAATTTTCAAATAATAATTTGAGAATAATTAGGATAGCTAATTTGAATGTTTGAAGACATACTTGTTTCTATATTATTGTTAGTATGCATATTTCATATCATTATTCATATGCATATGCATGAAATAAAAGAACCAAGAAGGCAGCCAGTCTAAATGAAAATAAAATAATCAGGAAAGCAGCCAGTCTAAATAAAAATAAAAGAACCGGGAGGGCAATCGGTCTAAATGAAAACCGTGACAACCGATATATGTTGGAAATAAAAGAACCGGGAGGGCAGCTGGTCTAAATGAGAATAAAAGAGCCGGGAAGACAACTGGTCTAAATGAGAATGAAATAACCGGGAAGGCAGCCAGTCTAAGATAAAAACATGTCGACATATGGGAAGACATTCCCAATAATAATAACATTTAAATTCATACATTGCGTTTTCTTAAATATTGATTGTTATTACTTGAGATGCTAAAGTGCTTTTCATGAATGTAAATTTATTGATAGATAAATGAGTCACACAGAGAGACAATTATGCAGAAAAAAATACGAAAAATATGAAATGATGAGAATTATCTAGGTGATTGATTATATCCTGTGAACCTCATAATGAGGTAATTATGAGATAGAATTGATAATCTCAAGATGATGATTACCTATATGAAAAGAAGAGATTTATAAAGGATGGGGATTTGATATGAGTAGTGATAATAGAATGTTATTATCAAAATATATAAGATATAGATGAATGAATATTGGAAGACTTATACAAATTGAATTCTTTTCGTAAGTTTAATTCACTGAGCTTGTCAAGCTCACTCCTCATTATACAATGATTTCAGGTAGCAGGCAGGACAGATAGTTTGGCGAGTTGAGATTCAGACAAAGTCATTATCTATAAGCCACATGGTTCATATCCTCAGACTAATGGAAAACAAAAATAAAAATTTATTTGTAAATATTTATGCATATTACGTTGTACATAATGTTTAAGTCAAGATTTGAATGATGTATCTCCCCTGTTAAGGGTTGAGAATTGATGTAAAAATTGCACTTGGTATTTTTTTTTATTGTTGCATATATGTGTCGTGCTGAGATTTTCAAAATGTGACAACATCGTCTCGGGGGTGACCAACCTAGGATGGGTCGTTACAGTTGCATATTGGATTTAAGTTTATGTTTTGAGGAAATACAAACTATTTTAATAATAAAAAAGCGTCATCAAATAGTTGAGTCTAGAAGAGTCTATAAGATCTTCGATAATTGGTAAAAGAAGCTTGAACAATGTTCTTGCTCAAGTTAGGTTCATCCTTCATTAAACACTTCTCTACCAAAAAGATTAGGCAACCTGTTCTCACCACACCGACGCAATTAACCAGTTGATTTGATGTCTTAAAATCGAAACTATCTAGTCATTCAATGACAAATCTACATTAACCTTGCCTTAATCTTAAATACCCTATCGCCCAAATTGAATCAACGTCAATACTCGGGGATGTCGACGTCTAGTCTAGCAAACAATGGTTATACTTTTAAAAGCTTGACATTCATGCATGACAATGCTTAAAGTGCTATAATGGCTCTTTTTAACATCAAATGGTCTTATTCTTTGAAGGCTATAAACTCCTTTTTGGTTAAAAACACAAAGTGAGAGAGATTACAAAAATTCATATCTAACTCCTCTCCTAAAAATTCAAGCTTGAGCATCTCTTACTCATAGTCTCTCTAACCAAAGTCGAGATTCAATTGTAAAATCAATCATACAAAGAGGACATTCTAACTTGAAGAGCACTCTCACGTACATTATAATTTCAAAAGGATTTGCATATCCTACAATTGAGAGTTAAGTCTTATTTCACAAAGAAACTCTAAGGTTTTGAGTTATCCTACAAAAATTATAGAAGGTTTAAGTGTGAGCATGTGAAAACACTTTGTAAGGTTTTGAGTAAGCCCATTAAAACACCAATAAAGTTCAAACTCATCTCGTCAAAACTTCACTAAGGTTAAGAATTATCCTATTAAAACTCCTTATAAGTTTGTTGTGAGCTCGAGAAGACATTGAGTTTGTTGTTAACCATAAAACAATAAGTTAGGGGTGAATTTACAAAACTCTATATACATTGTAATAAGAGAGATTATAGTAAAACCTCCAACAATGCCTCGGGGAGAAGTGGACATGGGGTTAGTGTAATCTCAATTTTGTTGAACCACTATAAGTGACAATGTTTGATCTCTCTATCTTTAACTCTTTAATTCCTACAAGTTACTTGTTTAAATTCCACATTAATAGTTATAAGTGCTTGTAACGACCCATCCCGAGTTGGTCACCCCCAAGACGGTGTTGTCACATTTTGATAATCCCAGCACGACACATATATGCAACAATAAACAGTAATACCAACAGAAATTTTTACATCAATCCTCAACCCTCAACAGGGGAGATACATCATTCTGATCTTGACTTAAACATGTTATACAATGTAATATGCATGAATATTTACAAACAATTTTTTATTTTATTTTCTCATTAGTGTGAGGATGTGGACACACACGTGGCTTATAGATAACGACTTCGTCTGAATCTCAATTCACCAAACTATCTGTCATGCCAGCTACCTGAATCATTGTAATGAGGAGTGAGCTTCACAAGCTCAGTGAATTAAATTTCCTAAAAGTATTCAATTTTATACTTCCAGTTACATCTTATAATTCAATTACTTCTAAAAAATCTTCCGATATTCATTTATCTTTTTCCTCAAATAATTCAATAACAATATTCTGTAATCATTACTCAATTTCATAATTCCCCTATTACACAATCTCTTCTTAAGTTACTCATTAGACATATTTCCATATTTCTTCCTTAGCATATTTGTCTCCCTGTAAGACTCATTCCTCTATCAATAGATTTACAATCATAAATAGCACTTTAACATATCAAGCAATAAAAATCAATATTTAAAGCAAATGCAATGCGTGAAGTTAAATGTTAATATTATTGGGAACGTCTTCCCACATGTCGACATATTTTTATCTTAGATCGGCTGCCTTCCCAGTTTTTTCATTCTCATTTAGACCGGCTTCCTTCCCGGTACTTTTATTCTCATTTAGACCAACTAACCTCCCGGTTCTTTTATTTCTAGCATGTACCGGCTGTCACAGTTTTCATTTAGACAGGCTGCCCTCCTGGTTCTTTTATTTTCATTGAGACTGGCTACCTTCCCGGTTCTTTTATTTTCATTTATATGCATATGAATAATGATATGAAATATGCATATGAATAATAATATAGAAACAAGCATGAATTTAAACATTTAAATTAGTTAGCCTGATTATTCTCAAATTATTATTTGAAAAATTCCACTAAATTCCTCTCATCATAAATCATATCAAATCATCAACCATAACTTATCAAGAATTTCACTTATTGCCTGTATTATTAAATCGACTCATTATTCCAATAATATTATTTCTCATAAAATAATTTTCTACACATCCACTATTCCTATCATACCTATCAACCAACTTTCATCTATCACCAAATCTTAAGTTAATAATTTATTCTAATATTATCACTATATATTTCATATTTATCTTGATTACTTAAAGTAAATCTAACTCGCAACTTAGCACTTAGAGCTACCAGTGGATCATCTCCTTGCCTTTTATGCTCATTTCAACAATTTCACCAAATTGCTTATCGTCAACACCTGACATAATATTTATATTAAAATTTCTAATTTATTCTTCAATTCCTCTATAATTCATACCCTTTGAAAATTCCAACATTGAATTCCGGGAAATTTCATGTATGCTAAATTTTTAAAAAAAAACTGAGAGCTTTCGGTGACTCTCTGTAAAATTATTCTGTAAACCCCTTCAAAATTTTACTCTTTCAACTTTTCTTTCAGTCCCCAAGTGTTTAAAGAAATAGAGTAGTTTGTATTAAAAAAAGAAGAAAACCAAATAGGATTTGGTAAAATAATAAAACAAAAACAAAAACAAAAAATGGTAACTTTTCTACCAAAAGCCACCACCACTGTTATGCCTTTTTCTTTCATTTGTTGTCTCACATGCAAGCTTTGCATGTCCTGGAACCAGCACCTGGACGTCCAGGTGTTGGCCAATTTTTTTTTCCTTTTTATTCTTCCATGCTGTCCTGGACGTTATTTGTTCTTTTTCTTTGTATCCACACCATCACGCATCTATTTTTTTTTTCAAAATAATTATTTTATTCAAATAATAAACCTTTCACGTATATATTATTTTATTTTAATTCCATATCATATTTATCAAATTACTTCTTTACCCATACTTTAAGAACACGGGCATTACAGTGCTTGAGTTAATTGTTTTTGAGATTACACACTCACTTACTAGCTTATAATTAATTCATATACACTTTTGCTAATAGACTTAGTGGAGTTGCCATTAGAAGGGGTTTAGCGAGAAAGATTTGATATGTTTTTAAAACCCAATCACCCATCTTGGTTTTAACTCTTTTGCAACAGTTACTAATGATTCCAGCATAATCAAATTCGAAAAAAATTGAGACTCAAATTATGAATTAAATTGAAATTTTAGTTCTTTAATGACAATCAATTTCACCTATAAACACACAATCATACAGACAAACCAAATAATTTTTTTTATAGCTACCAAAAACATCGGTGAACAAGAAAGAAACTCTTAACAAATAATTTGAAAAATATTGATGATTTATTGTCATGATCCAATCGGATAAAATGAATCTATTTTGAATAAGAGCGAGTCTAGTACTATCATAGTTAATCATCCAATAACTCAATGGCCCACATACTGATTTGAAATTAATTTTGTTATCAGTGGGAGGGGGTTGTCATATGTTGGGTAGTTGTATGCAAAAATTCAGCAAGTAAGATCTTTGTGTGCTCTCAAAGTAAATTTGGCTCGATTAGCTCAATTTGAAGCAACATGTTAATTTTTTTCATCGGACTAAAGATTGTGATTTTGGTGGGTTCTATGAAAGTTATGAATTTTCGGGGGTGTGAGAGAGAACTGAAACATATATTTCGGTTTAAAATTTGAGAAAAATACATTGAGATCTTGAGGTTTCACGAATGTCTCAATTTATACATAAGGTTTTAATTTACATTTGTTGAATCTTCAACTCTACAAATTGTTTTAATATCTTCCTTCCAGTCAACACCGGTTAAATTCTCTTGTTAAATCACGCGTGTATAACACATATGTACCATTACAAGGGGAAAAAATTATATAGAAAAATTGGATCAGACCTAAATTTACCCGCCGTGATAGCACACGTGTTTTACATGCTTGTTTTAAATAGAGAATTTGGGCGAAATTGACCATAAGAAAGATTTTAAAACAATTTATATAGTTAAGGATTCAATAGATGCAAATTGAAACCTAAAAGGTAAATTGAACATTTCTAAAATCTCATGAGTTGCAACAAATTTTTCCCTTGAAATTTTGATTATAAGAGAATAAGGGAAGGTGTTAGAAATTTTATGACAATTAATAAAATAATTCCCATTCATTTAAGTTGCTAATTTAAGAGATGAAGGATAAATCTCAACCCGAAGTTCCAATATGTCATCCATCTAGACATCTATAGAGAGAAATTGGAAAAGAAAACCTATTGGATAAGAGCCTAACCCTAAAATAAACAAGAAATTTATTATAAAAAAAGTAAAATAAACAATATGAATTTGTGTTTCATCTGTATACTATTTTCTATTTTGAATTAAAAAATACAAAACTTAGATAAAAGTTCTTTATACGAGATTCATAAGGTGTCATTTAAAATTTTCACTTTTACAACAAATAAAATTAAGTATTATGACCATCATCTAACATGAGAGTACATTAATTAGAATTTTAAAATTTATAAAAATAAACATGTTTTGATAAATTTTAAATATTTAAAACATTTAATTTAAGCTCTAATTTTTCATACAAAATTTGATAAGTTTTAAATTGTTGATAAAATATGAATTAAATCGTACACCATAGAAATAATTTATTGTAAAATTTTGTGCTTTTAATTTATTACATTCGCTTTAATGAATAATAGAATTCGATCTTAAATTTATATTTTTAAAAATAAATACCTTACGGACCTCTCATAAATAACTTCATCTAAGTTTTACATAAAAAAAAAGTGCGAGAGAAAAGAATAAGAATAAGGTTCATTTGGTTTAATTTATGATTTTGCTATAAGGATTCAAAAGTATTTTTTTTAAAAGGATTCAAAATTGATTTTAAAACAGTTTTAGATAAAAAGGCCATAGAGTTCAAAGCTATTTGTTATTTGGTAAAAATTATGTTAAGTGCTGCAAAACTAAATAATGTGTTTGCTTGATAAATTGTAAAAATGCTTTTAAATGTTGAAATTACCAATAAAAGTATATAAGAACCATTTGATTATTTGAATGTCTTCTTTCATCAAATTGATTTTAATATTTGTATATTAAAATATTAACTTTAATCACTATAAAATATGAAGGATAGTAATAATAGTAATATAAATAATAATATTTAACATAATAATAATTAAGTTATTAGTTTTAATAATTAAATTAGTTATAATTATTATTATTATTTTAACTATATTATTATAATTAATACTATAATATTAATATTTTCAATCAATAGCACAAACAAGCGAACTAAATAATTAATATTTATATAGTAAAAGTAATATAAATACTTTTACCTTTCAATAACAATTTCGAAACGTAATTTATACCAAATCCAAAGTTACAAAACCTAATTTATGACTTTTGGGCTAAATCAACATTTTTTTTAATTGTTTTCTAACCTTTAATTTATCAAAAAAATCACTTTCCCTAAGATCCAGATCCGGATCTGGATAAGGTCCGGTACCTAGAGGGCCTTATACGATCGCGGCTCGCAAAGGCTGAGCCTTACAACCATACACAGAGTCTCCGCTGTGAACAAGTCGTTTTTCTTTTTCCTCATCATCGGAGGAGATCGCGATCCCAAGAAATTCGAATCAATGGTAAGCTTGGATCCCATGTCGTTTATTTTTTTTTTCCTTTAAATCTTTTCTTGCATTTTCTCAGCAATCAAACAGTCCATTAAAGTTTCACTCGTTTGACTCATCTCAATAGGTTGTGTTTGAATGCGGTAAATCTAATACATTTCTATTTTTCTTTATTATTTTCTGTGCTTAGTAGAAAGTATATATGATGGATTTAGGAGATTTAAGGCTTTAATTTGAAGCAATTATTACTGTTTTCATGTGGCGATAAAATTTATACTGGCCATCCATTTTTTTTTTCTCTTCTTAGTAGAGTTTAAACGAGCATGTTATGTGCATTTGGTAATATGTTGATTACATAAGCAAGTGACCAAGTGAGTTAGGGGTTTGGTAATTAGTGTTCCATTGGTTAATTGATGCTGATGCTGAAAATTTGTTGCTGATTTTTCTTTTTAAAGTGGTGATATTTGGTCTTTTGGCAGTGCATTGCAGTCCTTTGAAAGTAGTAATCAAAAAGAAAGTTGCATGTGATACTATGCTTATAGCAATGATAGGGCTGGATTTATGTGCAATGACAAGAAGGGAAGTTAACTAGTGATGGAGCTTGAACGAAAATGATTTAAGTCCATTTCTCACCACTTGATTTTCACCCCATTTAGGTAGTGTAACTTTGAAATCTCCAGGAAACTACCTCTAAGAGTTCGGTTAAATATGCTCCCCAAATTGAACAATCGATAAAAATTCCTTTGTGTGGGGATCTGCATGGAATATCATCTAGATGCAAGATATTGTAGTCCCAATATGAATTCCCCAAAATAAGTTACAGTAAAAGTTCTTTTCTTCCTGCAAGAAATGCGATAAACTTTTAGTTGAACGAATTTTCCATGATCTTGACTCTTGCTTGATTTAATCATGTGTGGTATAGATTTTTGAGGAGTTCTTCAATAGCGGTGAGCTTTTTTGTAGCTTAAATTCCTCTTCTATTGCTCTTATTCTCAAGAACAAATTCCTCTTCTATTGCTCTTATTCTCAAGAACAACGGAGCTACTTGCATAAAACGTTTTCATCCTTTAGCCTTGTGGGAGGTGTGTACAAGTTCATTTCTAAGGTGTTAATTTTTAGATTGAAAAAACTAATTGATAAAGTGGTGGGTTCACATATAAAAATGGAGCAACTTGCATCAAAGACTTTCAACCTATTAGACTTGTGGGAGGTATGTAAAATCTCATATCTAAGGTGTTAATGCTTAGATTAGAAGAAGTGATTGGGAAAGTGGTGGGTTCAAACCAAAATGCTTTCATTGAGAGAAGACAAAGCATGGATCCCGCGCTTATTGCTAATAAAGTGGTCAGTGGTGGATATTCACTTAAAAGAGGGTAAAGAAGGGGTCATATGTAAACTTGATATGGAGAAGGCTTATGATCATGTGTGTTGGGATTTTATTGTTTATTTGCTTAAAAAATTAGGGTTTGGTAACTTGTGCACTTGGACTAAAAACTGCATTTTTTTCAACTTCTTTCTCTATTTGATCAACGATTGTCCTTTTGGGTTCTTCCAAGCTACTAGAGTTCTTCGACAAGGTGATCCTTTATCTTTTTTTTTTTGTTCACCTGGTGATGGAGACATTAACAAAGACAACAAAGTTCTTCCATCAAAGAGGTCCATGCTTGTTTGATTCAAGATTTCCTAAGAATCAACTTACAAGAGTTAAACTTAATCAATTAATTTCAACAACCTATATATGAATCATTCACATATTCTCAGGAATTATATGCATTCGCGGGATTAATTTGGAAAGCCTGATCTTACTTATTTCTTCTATGTAATACTATAAGGACTCATTGGTAAGTGCTACAAGATCTCGTGCATTGGATCCCATGGTTATGGACTCGAATCTATTAGTATGGAACTTGGGTTGTTTGATCAAATAAGGAAACTCAATGGAATTCATAATTGTCTCATTGTTTTTATTTTATTTTTTACTTTTACTTTTTATTGTTATTGTTAGGAAGCAACAATTAGGATAAGCAAAAAACTTAAAGCTCCAATACATTGAAACTCATTGCCTATGGATAACGAAAAACTGTTTCAACATAAAAAAACAACAAAAACACATTACATTTTGTCCTTGTTGATTGAGAATTGTATTTGTGGCTATTATTGTCTGTCCTCTATAATTAATTCTCGCTACCTATGTCCTATAGCGATAATCAAATCAAAAGCAATAAGTCCTGTTTGAAGAGGCTCATATACAGAAGGTCTTGAAATAATACGTGGAGTGGGGGATTTAATTAACCTAGGTTCAGAAGGTGCAATCTCACCTCGACTATCAATAGGTTTAGCCAAAGCATTTCTAAGATGACCAAAATAAGCCTCACTCATGGGTATCTAAGTTGAGTAAAGCTAAATCGGTTGATGTTGACCTTTTGAGGGGTTTTCATGTTGGTAAAAGTGGGGATGAGGTTTTGGTTTCACATCTCCTCTTTGCAGATGATACTATTATTTTTTTGTGGAACGAATGTTGAGCAAATTCTCAATCTTAGATGCATTGTTATTGGCTTTGAAGCGGTTTGTGGTTTTAAGATAAATCTTCACAAGAGTGTCTTAGTTCCTATTTGTGAGAATGTGAATGGGGTTACTTGGCAAGCTTATTTGGGTGTACCATGGAAATTCTACCTCTTAGGTACTTGGGTCTCCCTTGGGGCCAATTTCAAAAGCAAAAGTATGTGGTATCCTATTACGGAAAGATTTGACAGAAAGGGGGCAGAGTGAAGAAATCTTATCTTTGTAGGGGTAGATTTACTCTTTTGAAGAGCACTTGGATAGACTTCATATCTATTATGTCTCTTTTTCTAGTTCCTTCTGGAGTGGTTAAAAGGCTTGAAAGTGTCCTAAGTAGATTCCTTTGAGGGAATAAAGGGGAGAAGTATAAGTACCACTTAGCAAGATGGGATATTGTAAAACAACCTATTGAGAGAGGCGGCTTGGGGTTCAAGTCACTTACATTGTTCAATAAAGCCTTACTAGTGAAATGATTATAGAGATTCTCTAATGAGAATGATCATCCTTAGGAGAGAGTTGTTTGGGCTAAGTAAGAGATGGATCATAATGCGTGGGCTTTTAAAGAAGCGAGGAAGGCTTATGGGGTGAGGGTTTGAAATGGATTAGGAAGTAATCGAATGACTTTGGCATGATGTGTGGTGTCAAGATACCACTTTGAAAGATCAATTTCCAATTGCTTATGCTCTGGCGAGAGAGAAAGAGGGTTTGATTTTTAATTTTGCTTCTTTGACTGATGGTGACTTGGTTGGTAACATTCCCTTTAGTCGAAATGTGCAAGATTGGGAACTTCAATACATTGAAGGCTTCTTTGAAAAGATTGACCAAGCAAAGTTTGATTTCTTAAGTGAGGACAGGTTGAAGTGGTGCCTCAAGATGAATGGAAGTTTGAAGTTAGCTTCTTTTACAAGGACTTCTTTTACAAGGACTTCTTTCCTTTGAAAAGAATGGAAGTTTGGAAGAACTGTACCCCCCCTCCCCCAAAGTGGCATTCTTTGCTTGGGAGGCTATTTGATAAAGAATTTTGACCATTGATAACCTTAATCGGTGCTACCTTCCAAGGAGGAAGCTAAATCCATATATCACATTTTACTTGGTTGTTCTTGGACTTGCCAACAATGAGAGTTGACTCTTCGGGTTTGGGCTGGCTCCATTCATGAGGAAGTTTGGACTTAGAGTGGTATTCTAGCTTCTAAAGAGAAAATGAAAGCCATTGCCTTGATTCCTCTCTCCATCATGTGGATGGCTTGGTTGGAAAGAAACAAGAGAGTTTTTGAGAATCTAGAAAGGTATAGTGCCACTGTTTAGGAGGGTCGGTTTAATCCCATTATGTTTCGGTTGGAGGGAATTTTTAATTTTTTTTTTTGTAAATAAACTTCATCTTATAGAGTTTATAGATTCACTATCTTGTAGATAGTCATTTTATAAATGGGTGGCACCCCATTGGTGCCATGTATATACATATATATACATGTCTTGCCCGCTTTGTTGTGTTGGTAAGGATATTTTGTGGGCAAGGGTTTGAGGCATGTGTGTGGGTTTTAGCAATCATATATATATATATATATATATATATATATATATATATATATAATTTCTTGTAAAAAACAAAAAAAAGGATTTGAAAGTGGGATGATGAAAAATTTGGATGGATGGAAAAGTGAGAAAACTGATGTACTTTGATGTATTGCCATTATACCAAACTACCCAATTGCAGAAAGAAATGGAAGTGTAAGAAGAAAATGATGCAGAAATAGGAAAAAATGAAGATTTATATCTTGCTTTATTTTGTGGAATTTTTTTGGTAATGAAATTTCATTATATTTTTATTATTTTAAATAGGAAATTAGTGAGTTTAGGTTCTTTCAGAAGTATTTCCTCTAATGTTAGCTTATTTTCGGTCCAACTGTGGATGGCTATTAGGTTAGATGTCATGGGGTATGTAGCACTAAGAAATAAGCCTATATAGTTGCTCAAATTAGTGCTGTACAGAGGATGGAAAATTTTGATGAATTTAATACTTCAAGTCTTTTTTTTATTATATAAATTTCACTCTTTGGATTAGTCTATTGACTAGCGAAAAGAATTATTGAAAAAGCATGCCATGGTGTGGTGGTGGTGGGGTTCTTATAGTAGTGATGATAGTGGTGTGGTTGCAGTTGCAGTGGTGGTGGTGGTGGTGAAGGGAACATGAAAATTACGACAATAAAGTGATGATGGTGACAGCAATGGTGATTACAATGATGGTGGTGATAGTAACGATTGTGATGGTAATACTGATGATAATGCTGATGATGACAAATATTACTGATACTTTGGTGTATAACAGCGGCGATAGAAATGTCACGACGGAGTTTATAAAATGACACCATTTTGAGTTTTGTTTTCTTTGAAATTCTTGAAATCTTTTCTTCTTATTTACGTAAATAAGGGACGACATTTAAAGTTTCTAAATTCAATTTTAAAGTGAAATTTTACATGATATTCCTTCATCCAAATGAGGTGTTAATTAATAAAAGAAAAGAAAAACATAATGTATTATCTTTTAACTAATTGTATATTCAATAATCCATTCTTTTGGGGTGACATTTGAGGAAAAGGATAATTGAAATTCAAAATTTTGTTGATTCGTGGGTCATAGAATCTAGATACAAATGATAAGTCTTTCCAGAAGGTACAAGCAATATGGTACCTATGGTTTTCTATTATGACCATCAGAAACTTATTTCTTTTCTTTCTAATCATTGCTAAGATCCAAACTCAGTATCTCATCCCCCAACCTAAGTATCATTGTTTCTGCCATCAACTAATGACTTGTCAATGGGGCTAATACAAAAGTGAGATGTTGAATGTAAGTCTTTGTATGCTTTGTTCTATGCAGTTAGCATGTATATTATTTACGTACTCAAATAAAGCTTCAACAAATTAAACTTATGTTCTTATAAAAAAATAAAAAAAAACAAATTAACTTATGTGATCATACATTCTTTACCAGGAAAAACAGCAAAAATAAGTTTTTTTTTTCTTTTTCTTAGATGATTCTATTAAGATTTTTAAATATTTTGACAATAGGTGTTTAAAACAATTTTTTTACATCACCCATGCATAGCATGGGGTACATGATCAGTATATTGTGTTATGGAAAACTCACTGTATTGGAACATAATTGAACTTCAAACAAAGTCCAACTAAAAGCTTCTAAGTCAGGGAAGTGCAAATGGGTCTTTTTGAGTTAAGATTAAATTGAAATTTTGAATGCATATTTTCAAATTGAAAATGTAGGGCGGGCTTTTACATAATTTTTATGAGCTTGATTAGTTGTCTTTTCCTTTTCTTAGGATCGTAATTGATAATTTTGTGAAGGCAATGATGTGAATTACCATATACTCCGTACTATATTAGATCCGTGGTTATCAAAATTATGATATGGTTTGTAGGATCAGTTGTGTCAGGATTTTACAACCAGTCCTAAGGATCCGACTGGGCTCCTTGTTGTGAGTTTTTCTTTTTCCTTGAAGCTTTTGGCTTGTTAAATGTCATTGTTTCTTAAGCCCAAATGATAATTGCATCTTCCTTTAAAGCCAAACTGTCATGTGTCATGTTAGCAATTTACGACAGCCATAAAATTAAGAAGTTGGAGCTGTTCCTCAACTCAAGCTCTGTTTTGTTTCTCCGAAATTTGAATTATAACGGAAAACCATTTACATCATAAAACATTTTCATTGTAAAATGTGATTTTCCTTATAATATTCTGGTGTTAGGAAATTATTAAGATTTTAAGAGAGAAAAATATGGAGAATTTAACCAATGAGAAGGAGAAAGAAATAAAGAAAGATGGATAGTTGTAGATAGTGGGTAGTTAAACGTGATGGTTATTTGTAAGATTCAATCCCTTGTGATGGAAAATAACTTACGTCAAAATATTTTGTATGTTGTTTTCCATTAGTTTTTCCATCATTTTTTAACATTAAACCAAACACATTGAAAATATCATTTGACATGTGTTTCATTTTCTTCTTACAATTTTACATTGAGACGAACAGAGCCTCAGTGAATGGGTGATGCTGTAAATCTATGCAAACTCCAAAGACTAAGTTCCTTTTTTTTCTCGTCCTTTCTTCTTTCTTCTTTCTTGTACCCTTATTTCTAAATATGACAGCTTGCCAAACAGCTATATTCTTTTAACACACTTCCCTATATTCTCAATTTTTTTTTTCCTTTTATCAAACTGATCTTCATTCTTCCTTCTCTCTCTATTTTTGGATATATACGAGTAAGCAGTTGCATGCATTTTTTTTGTCAGAATAGATGCCTGAATATTTGTTGTTATAAACCTTCAGTGATGAATGAGCAATTGAAATGTTAATTTATTAAAGCATCGTGTTTGACATTATGATCTTATGTGCTGCAAATTGGACTGCGGATACTGAATGAGTCATTGTTTTGGAATTCAGTGTTCATTTTTGTTCTATATTGCTAACAATAGGTTTATAATTTTGTTTGCAGCTTGCGGCTTTGTTGTTGTGATGTTTTTTTTTCCCTTTTCTTTGCTGTGTGAAATGCATGTCTTGTCAGTGTCTTTGGACAGGAGGGAGGTCAGGGGGAGGGGAGGGGAAAGGAGGGAATGGGGTATCATAAACCCGTTTTGAGAGTTTTTTTTTTCTTTGGAGAGGGAGCTGAAAGGGATTGGAGGGGATGATCCCTTCCCATCCCCTCCAAATACTATTTTCTCCTTACCCCCCAATTTGGGGTTAAGTATGGAGAAGGAGAGTGCTTTAAATATAAATATTTTGTACTTTCACTTTTGCCTTTATTTTTTTTTATGTCTATTAATAAGGGGTATACTTGTAATTTTCCATTCTTTCCCTTTAAACTTCCAACAAGGGAAGGGTAATAACCCCTCCTCTCCCCCCTTCTTGTCCCTTTAAAAATCCTTCCCTCTTTTCCCCCTCTTCCCCTTCAAACTTCAAACTCCCAAACATAGCACTAGAGATTAGTTTTGAGGATTTTACATTGTTCATTGATTTTGAAACATTATGTCACATAGGTTGGTAGGATCTTGTGATCCTCAATCTGATCCTTTACATCCCTTGAAAGATCCGAGGTGGTTTCTCAAGAGCCTTTATGAGGAAATGTGTGATAGTAGATCGAGTTTGTATGGGATTGATTTTTCTAAACTTGATGATGAGGAAGCAATTTGGCTTGAACACCCTTTTGTTGAAGATAAGATTCTTGAAGCGGTCCGGGAGTGTAATGGTGATAAAGCTCTGGGTCCCGATGGCTTTACTATGGCTTTCTTAGGTCATAATTGGGACATTGTAAAGGGCGATATCTTTAATTTTTTTTTTTTTTTTTTTTGGAATTCCATTCTTCGAGGGAGTTTGTGAGAAGCCTTAACTCTACCTTCATTGTCCTCATTCCAAAGAAGATGGGGGCGTATAATATCACAGACTTTCAACCTATTAGTTTAGTGGGGTGTATTTATAAGATCTTATCAAAGGTTCTCACTTTGAGATTAAAGAAAGTTATGCGGAAGTTGGTGAGCCCTCAACAAAATGCTTTCATTGAGGGTAGACAAATCATGGATGCTGTCTTGATTGCTAATGAAATGGTGAATGCCCATCATAATGGAGGAGGGGTGATTTGTAAGCTTAATATGGAGAACGTTTTTGACCGTGTTTGTTGGGGCTTTGTGCTCTATTTGTTGAAAAGAATGGGCTTTGGAGACAAGTGGTGTAAGCGGATATTCAAGTGCATTTCATCGGCTTCCTTCTCTATACTCATTAACGATTGTCCTTCGGGTTTCTTTAAAGCTTCGATGGGTCTTAGAAAAGGGGATCCATTGTCTCCTTTCTTGTTCACTTTGGTGATGGAGGTTTTTAGTAAAATGTTGGTAAAGGTGGTTGATGGGGGGCTCTTGAGTGATTTCAAACTGGGGAGAAATGGTGGTGGTTTGAGTGTCCCACCCGCTTTTCGTCAATGACACAATTGTTTTTTTTTTTTTTTTTTTTTTTTTTTTTTTTTGGTGGGGCGGAAGCCACTCAAATTTTGCATCTACGATGCATACTTCTTTGCTTTGAGGCGGTGTCGGAGTTTAAGGTCAATCTTAGTTAATTCCTCTTGGTGAGAATATCAGTGGTCGCTTTCTTGCAAACTTGTTGGGTTGTAATGTGGGGTCGCTTCCTATTACTTTTCTTGGTCTTCCTTTTGGGGCTAAGTTCAAAGTCAAAAGTGTTTGGAATCCTATTGTGGAAAGGTTTGAGAAGCGATTAGCCGGGTAGAAGCATCACTTTCTCTCAAAAGGGAGAAGACTTACTCTTATCAAAAGCACTATTTCTAGCCTTCCCATTTACTTTGTCTCTCTTTCTATCCCTAGCTTGGTGGCTAATCGTTTGGAGAGTATCCAAATAAGGTTCCTTTGGGGCAATGTGGGTGAGGAATTTAAATATCGCTTGGAAAGGTGGGGTGTGGTTAAGCGACCTATAGAAAAAGGGGGGCATGGTCTCTCTTTGGAAAATGGTTATGGAGATTTCTTGAAGAGAGGGATCATCTTTGGAAGAGAGTGGTGGAAGCGAAGTTTGGGATGGATGTCTAAGAAGCCTAGGAGGGCTATGGTGTGGGGGTGTGGAAATGGATTAGGTAAGGATGGGAGGATTTCCTCCCTTGTGTTTCGGTGATGGTTGGAAATGGGGGAAGAACTCAGCTTTGGCATAACACATGGTTTGGGAATACCCCTTTAAAATACCAATTTCCGGATATCTATGATATCGTGAGAGACAAAGATGCACTCATTAGTTCATGTGTATCCTTGACTAATGATGGACTTGCTTGGAATGTGCCCTTTATCGATAATATCCATGATTGAGAGGTAGAAATAGTTCAAAGTTTCTTGGAAACTTTATATAGTGCTAGGTTGGATGCGAATAGGGAGGACGTGGCTAATTGGAGGCTTAGCCCGGATAAAGGTTTTGCGGTGAAATCCTTTTATATGTTTCTTCGAGACTCCCTCGGAAGGTTCTACTAATTTTCTTTGGAAAGCCATTTGGTGCTCTTGTGCCCCAAGAAAGTAATTTTTTCTTTTTGCGTGTGAGGCCTCTTGGGAGAAAATTCTTACTATTGATAACTTACAAAAAATGGGAAGGTGATTGTTAATAGATGTTACATTTGTAAAAGTTGTGCCGAGTCGTGTTTCGTCTTTTGGTAGTGTTCATTGGCTAAAAGCTTATAGGTGATGGCATATAAGATCTTGGGTGTTTTTTGGGTGGTTGCTAGCTCCATGAAAGATGAAGTGTAGGCATGGAGTGGTTTGAGGGCTTCTAAGGAGATCAAAAAGGCCTACACGTTAATTCCACTCTCTATTTTTTGGATAGTGTGGAATGAAAGGAATCGTAGGGTTTTTGATGGCATAGAGAGGCCTATTGAAGTTATTAGAAATAGATGGTTCAACTCTCTTAATTTTTTGTTTAAAGGAAGTTTTTTTGTAAGCAATTTTGATCTCTAGATTTTGTGGATTTCTTTCCTTGTAATTAGCCTTGGCTTTGAGTTGCACCCTCTTGGTGCCTTTTAATACAATTTTACTTATAAAAAAAAGTACCTTGATTAGATTTCATTGCCATTGTTAACTAAACCAAAAGTTGACCTTCTGTTGCAACAACATTACAACAAACATATATCAAGCAAAATTTCAAAGCTAATGCATGGGTGTTAACAAAACTGGTAAGTGCTTGAAGAGGTTACCCCTGTTTACTAGGGAAGTGCTAGGATTAAATGTAGGTGTCATGGGTATTGGACACTCATGATCTTGTGTGTTTGGTGAATTGATTGTCTTTTGGTGGAGCTAGCTTCTGACCGTGGAGGTGTGGACCAAGAGGGGAGCTAGTACTGCAAGTTCTTATGACTCACAATTGTAGTTTTTTGTTTTCGAATTCCAGTGGCTTTTCCTAGTATTGCTCTCATTTTGAGATGAATAAAACCTCTTGACCATGTGAAGGATACTTTCAGCATTATTTAAGAGATCATTATGGGTAGAAGATATAATAACATGCTTAAAGTAGCAACATTTGGGTTGTTAGCAATCTAATTTCTTTTATTTCTGTTTTTCTAATGTTGTTTGTAGGAGTCATGCCCTTTAATAAAAAATATCCTCCTTTTGGATTCTGAAGGGAAACGTGTAGCTGTAAAGTATTATTCAGATGATTGGCCAACAAACAGTGCAAAGGAAGCATTTGAGAAAGCTGTATTTACTAAGACCCAAAAAACAAATGCCAGGACTGAAGGTAGGCTCTTTCCAGTTTTGTTCAAAATTTATTTAAAGATAAACTCTCTCTCTTGTGGGTGGATGTCTGCATGATTCACATTTTAGCTAACTAAAATATGCTAGTGTCTTTATCTGTTCCTTTTAGCTCTGTTACATGAACTTGGCACTTCCGGCCAAAGTTCCTGTGTCGATGCAACACACACGGGTACAGGTATGGAATACATACCAGATCCGTTGACTACAATTCGGAGACTTTGACTCAATGGCTCATTGTTTTCTTCTTGCTTTCTCCTTGTTATTGGTTGAAGGATTTTTGTAGTTGGGTGTGGTGAGTGGTGGGGTGGTGGCTGCTCTTGGAGAGACGATGGTGAATGTCATATAGTGAGAGACAGAAAATTGAGATGAAGATGAAGATGAAGAGTTGGTGAGTCAGTGGTTGACGATCGTCGGTGAGAGGGAGAGAGAGAGAATCAAAGTCTTTTTGTTTTGAATCAATTGAGAGAGTGAAATAGAGAGATGAAGAGTCAAGGAAGAAGATGGCGAATTGGCACGAGAGTGTAGAAGAAGCAGACTCTTCCTTTTTTATTTAGGTTTTTTGGGGAGTGTTAATGTGACTTGTAGTGGATTTTAGTTAGGTGACCGTCAATTCTAATTGGCTTTGATTTTTAATCTTTAACCTCTTCTTTGGTTGTCACTATGCACTTGTGTCACCCTAGGTTTATGTAGTAGGTCTGATGGAGAGATTTGAAACAGCTTGAATTCATGACCCAGGTGCATCGCTAAAATATATCCATGATCTTCACTTGGGACGCTTACTGTTCATCAAATGGTACCTCTTCTTAAGGATAAATTCTTATGAGTTTAATTAACTTAAATTTATTTTATTAACAGAATGAAATATTAAAGGACTGTGTAAAAGAACAATTTAATAAGTTTATTAAAACTATATTTGGTAATTGTTCATAATAATAGTTACTACCAAAATAAGTTAATTATTTTCTGTTGATATATGTTTTGCACTTTTGCTCGTAAATAAAACTTCTAACTTGAAAAATATAAAGATGTGCAGTAACTATAAACACATAAACATATGTGCATATCTCTCTATATTATGTTCTCTATAAATACCACTGCTAAGTACCAACCTTACGGTTAGTATGCTTATGTTTTCTTAGCCACTCTCTCTCTACGCTTTGTCTCTCTTCTCCCTCTCTTCCCTCACTATACAAACCCTAATCCAAACTACATCATGGTATCATAGCCTATGGTTTGGGACCCAGGTGTTCTTGAATAAACCTCTCTAAAAGAAAACATATATATATATATATATATATATATATATAGTTGGGTTTAAATTTTTTTTAATGTTTGGTCTTTTTTTTACGGATCTGGTTCTTCTCCGACACAACGTTACCAGGATTGCTCAACCCTTACGAACTACGTTTCGAGTCACATGACCCAGATCACGGTGCGTTCGCGATCCGGATCGTGAGAAGCAACGATCCCATTTCACAACCATTAACCATAATACAGTCCCACTTGCCGGAAAAGGAAGGGGAAATCAAAGGTCGCGTTGAAATAGACGAGTTTCTAGACGTTGCCGGAGAAGATGACAAGAGGGACGCTTGGGATTTATGCTTGACGGAGGAGACACTCGCGGCAGGAGTGCTGACAGCAGATGGCGTCGAAAATCGCTCTAAATATGGAGTGGAGCTTGCGACTTGCCGTAGAAGACGACATGAGATGATGATCAGCAGCTCTGGGTCACGCCAACTTTGGGTCTGTTTTTTACATGTCAAAAGTTATAGTAACCTAGACATACCAAAGGATAAAATTAATGTAGTGTTAACTAATAACAACAACAACACATGGAAATCATTTGTGGTTGCAGTTTTTGAAAGTTGGCAACAACTATTCTTAGTTGTGTACTTTTGTTCATTTGACCAAATAAAATAAAAAGAAATTAACGATTTTTATTTAAAAACAAGAAATTAACAATAGTTGGGCCAATAACTAAAAAGTGAGATGGGTCCCAAGGGCGTAACAAACCTGATCCAAATATTTTTACTTAAGGACCTCCATGACAAAGTTAAAAAGAGGTCCATGAGACTGCCCGTTAGCCAATACAAAGTATATGGACTATTCAATATATCATGATCATGATTATAATTGTGATTGATGTTATTATTGTTGTTGTTGTTTTCTAGTGGTCTGTCTTCTTTTCGAACAGATTGTTTCTATCTTTCTGGCGAGGTACCATCGGATTTCGACATCGGCTCGGTGATCAGAGACCACCATGAGGTTCGCGTTGCATCGGCAACCAAAACCTCTATGTCGGCAACCCAATTCGACATTGGTACGACGTTTGATTCAAGCTGACCTGGTTTGCGACCTGATCGGGTCTGTTTTCTCCATCGCCACTGGTTCCTAGCGACCCCACGACAATCTAAGGCCAGATTTTGACTCGTCATCCTCCGGTGACCACAACCCTGCCTCCTGCTCTAAGATCTGCGGGCGACCCATTTTTCATGTGTCTCAGCTCGGTTCAAGTCTGTTTGAATATTTTGGTTTCTGAGTATTTGTTGAAGAGGAAAAGGAGGAGGAGGAGAAGAGTTCGAACCCTAAACCCAATACTCGGATTCGTTAACCCAATCCATATCCAAGTTAGATTTTCCTTGTTTTGATGAAGACGACCTGATCTGACCCGTTCCGTTTGGTGGATCCAACCCATTAATCACAACCCAGTCTAAATTCTTGTCTCAGTCAAGACGAAAAGTTCAATTCTTGCTAATCTGGTGTCTCCAAATCTTGTCTTTGGATCATGTTGTCTTTAGGTGGAGCGAACGTGATGACCTAACTGTTTGTCATGGTTGTGAAGCCCCGACCTGTTTGTTATGGGTTATTGTAATTTTTGGGTTTGGTTTTATTTGTAACAAATTGGATGGGTCTTATTTGTAACAAGTTGGAGAATGCTCCAACTTGAGGGGCATTGTTAGAGACAGTGTAAGGGTATCACTCTATATTATATTGTCTATAAATACTACTACTAACCATATGGTTAGTATGCTTTTATGTTCTTAGCCATTCTCTCTCTTTACACTCTGTCTCTCTTCTCTATAGTTATCATAATCTTACGATTCGATTCAATTCAGGACCTAAACGATTCGAATTGGTATGTCGAATCTAAGTTAATCCTGATTCAGTGTCGAATTTACGATTCATTTCGTTTCGCTTCAATTCTTACGATTCGTTTCGCTTTGCTTCAATTCTTACGATTCGCCCGATTCAATAAAACTTACATTTTTTATAAAAAGTTTTAAGACAAGATGTTTAGAGCTAAAATAAACATAGTTCATTAGTTTTTCTCTTTCATAAGTTAATCTAGAAATTTATGATTCTAAGACTTTTTGTGATGAAACAAATAAGCTCATATAGCATTCATATCTATGATTTCAATCCATAATAGTATTAAGTATAGTAATACTATTATTTTATTTTATTACTTTATTACATTATTTATTTTTATTAAATATTTATTACATTATTTATTAATTTATTATATTGTGCTATATTAGTCGTTAGTTGTTAGCAAATTACTATTATGTTACTATAATATGTTAATTAAAATAGGTCATGGTAGACAAGTGTTTTTCCAATTGGTCACATGATCATTAAATATATGTTAAAATCTTTCACTTTTAATGTATATTGTTTATTTTACATGTATACATGTCAATTTAAATTGATTTTAAGAATTAATATTGAATCTTACAATTCGATTCTCGATTCACAAAATCAAGATTTCGATTTTCGATTTCGATTCACGATTCGATTCTTGATTTGGCAACTATGCTCTTCTCCCGCTTTTCATGGTATAAACTCTAAACCCAAACTACAACAAACCCTTTTTAACCAAGTCTCCGAGTTAAGTGTTTTAAGCATGTAGTGACTCAGACACCTAGACCGACACCCATACCCAAGTAACTGTAACATTGCCGTTTGGGACTTTCTGTAAGTCCAACTTAAAGCAAAAATTGGTTCCATGTTAAGACAATTTTTTTGCTTTAAGTTGGACTTAAAGCAAGTTCCAAACAACGCCTTGCCTTTTAGCATACATATGCAGCCTTAATTTCTTTGGCCTGTACATAAATGCAACAGAAATGTCAGGAGTGATACACAGGTTTATTGCTGCTGTGGTGTCTATTGTAGGCATCCATGGGACACTATTAAGGTTGGCCATTGGACAGTGCTAAAACCGATCATCTTAGTTTGATTCTAAGTGAGAATTTAGAAAAGTTGTCTGCACATTATTGAATTTGTTTGTAAAGGACATCTTTTTGTTTACAAATTTATAATTAGATATGATTTTTGTTCTTTTTTTTGTCTTGACAAGTTTTTATTTGATTATTGCTTTGCTTTTGGTCTTGCTACAACTATACTAACATGTTTCTAATTCTTCATTTACAGCAGAGATAGCAATGTTTGAGAACAACATTATCATTTACAAGTTTGTTCAAGATCTTCACTTTTTTGTTACTGGGGGTGAAGATGAAAACGAGCTTATCTTAGCCACGGTTCTTCAGGGATTCTTTGATGCAGTGGGCCTTCTCCTCAGGTCTGTCCAATAACAACCATCACTATTTACTCTCTCTTTGTACTGATGCAGGTGTTTACTTACAGATTAACTAACGTTTTGGTGACTTCTTAATTCTGTTGTTCCAGAGGTAATGCGGACAAGAGAGAAGCACTGGAGAACCTAGATCTCATTTTGTTATGCCTTGATGAAATCGTTGACGGCTGGTATGCAATATGCTTCTTGTTATTCATGTATACTTTTATAGTTACCTATTAAACAACCACTTGCCCTACAAAAATAAAATATAATCTACTTATTGCTCTAATCAATCTAGTATGTTTCGGTTTTATACTTGAAATTGATGTTTAAATTAATGGTAAGATCATAACAGTCAACATATGAGGGCCCTTGGAGTTTATCTTATAAGGGGAGCATTAGTTACCACCTGTTGAAATGTTGATCACTGGCTTGAGCAGGGCTTGCTAGTTAATATTTTTCTGGGTATGAGTTGTACTCTGGCAAATGCTTGCTATATGAGTGGTTAAATGTATTATATAGCTATGATACAGTTTGAATTGATGCTAGGGACATTTAGGGTTTGTAAATGAACAATGAAATCCGAGTAAACAGAACTTAATCTGGGAATTTGAGTAACTGTTGTGGTTGTATCTCATCTTCCGAAATGTTATTTTCAAGGTAATATACAAGTTTAGGTGTGAAATAAGTCTCTTAACTTATGGCTGTCTGAACTTGAGTAGATTTGTCATTTTGACAACTGAGAACTTCGTAGAAATTTCACAAACTGGTGTGATTGTATCTCATCTTCCGACTATGTACAAAAGACTAATTCTGAACAGAATGGTTGTTGACACTTGAGACTGAGGATTAGCACTCTTTTTGAACCTGGAGATAGAACCCTGGGCAAAAAATAAAATAAAATAAAAATAAAAGAAGTCAACAACCCTTCGTTCCTGTATACTTCTCTAGTTACCAGTACAACAATCCCTTGCCCTACAAAAATAAAATACTATCTCTCTAGTCCTCTGATAAAACTAGTATGTCTCAGTTTTATACATGGAATTGATGTATAAATTAATGGTATGAAGTCATAACAGGTCCTGCCCACTTTGGAGCGTTGGTCAGACACTTTCCTGCCGACCAAGTGGACGGGGGTTCGGGGCATGTGTGGGGGTTTTAACAATAAAAAAAAGATATCATTACAGTCAAGACATGAGGGTCCTTGATGGAATTTATCTTAAAAGGGGAACAATAATCACCAATTCTTGGAATGTTGATCACCTGCTTGAGTGGTTTAATGTATTATACAGCTATGATACACTTTGAATTGATGCAAAGGGCATGTAAGGTTTGTACATCTATAATTAAATCGAGTAAACTTATTTAATCCGGAATATTAACAAACTAGTATGGTCATATCTCATCTTCTGAAATGTTATGCCCCATTTGGAATTGCTAAAGTTCAATAGCTTTCTCTTAAATTATAAGCAGGTTCTTATAATTGATGCCACTTTATGGATGTCTTTGGTAAAAGAGGGTCGAAATTCTCTTCAAGCTGTCAAGATGATCACTTATCAAAAGAAAAAGCTGTCAAAATGATCAAAAGCGGCATGAAGGATCTGATAAGTTGTTCCCTCTTTGGTAGATTGATTTTTCATTCAAATTTTGCATAATTTTTTTAAAACTTAATAAATTAAAAATTAACTTATATATATTGGTAATTTGACAAATTTTTAATAAATTTTAAAATATTAACATCAAATAAATTAGTAAACGTTTAATGTTAATATTTTTTAAATTTTTAAGTAGATTATTTTTTAATGCGTAAAATACTAAATCAACCATTTTTTAATTTATAAATAAATTATTATTTGACTTTTGTGTCAACGCTATAGTAATGTAATATAAATATACAAGTATTACATTATATATCATTAATTTGACAAATCCATTCATACATTTATTTTAATTCTATTTTCATAATCAAAACAAAATAAATAAATAAAAAACCATATTCAAATCAAAGTAAAAGTTGAAAATTCATAACAAAAAAAAATCTTAAAAATTAGAAAAAAAATTCATCATTTGTTTGTAATAGTAATAATTATTTGAATTTAATTTAAATTTAAAATAATCATTTAGCTATCAAAAATATCGAATTTGATAAAAAAAATCCTTCTATCTTCACCAGTTTCAAATAAAAATAAAAATAAAAACACTGTAATAAAATGAAAAGAAATATAAAGAAACTTAATAAAACATAATAAACAAAAAATTATAGATCTTTAGATCTATGAAACGGCCAGTGTGGCCGCTGATGCAGCGTCCTGCATGGGCCAGGCTGCTGCTGCCGCTTCAGCGGCGTGCATTGCCTCTGTAAATGACTTTCATAAATCTGAAGATTATGAAACGGCCAGCATGGCCGCTGATGCAGCGTCATGCGCGGGCCAGGCTGCTGCTGCTGCAGCAGCGGCGTGCTTTGCCGCTATATATGACTTTTTTTATAGAGTGAGGATAGAGAAGAGAGAGAGAGCTGGTAGAGTTGTAATTCTCTCAAAACATGAGGGCATTTGAGTCTTTTATTTGGTCAATCCTGCGTATTTGGAAAGTAAGAGGTGGACTGGTTTTCATTTAATCAGCTTATTATTGAATGAGAAACAGAACTTATTTCATTTAAGCTAAAAGAAAACATTTATTAACTGTTTGGCTGTCAAACCAGCTTAAAAGCTCTTTTGTCACCCAGACTACATGTTCGGTTCTGCTTATGAGTGTTAAATTGAGCAACTTTAATCCACTAAAATTGATGTTTCTAAAAGCTGGGGAAGTTCAGCATAAATTTTTTTGCTTCTTTAAGCTGAACCCTCCCGTTAACCAACAAAATGTCTATTTTTTCCTTTCCCTTTCCCTTTTCATTTATCCCATCTGATAATAATCTCTCTGTCTCCTGTGTTCTTATCTTCTATCCCCATCTTTCTCTGTGCAAACTTCCATTCTAATCTTCTTTGTGAAATTTCTTGCTCGCGAAGATACGATCTCCCACCTCTCGTTTCTAACAATGGCTGAATTGCTCTCTTGGGTATACAACAACAGCTTTGCCCTCTTGATTGAGGCCCACGATCGTGTGCACCACGCCGCCCATCACCACTATAGCCATAAGATTGTGGTAGAGGTTTCAAGTTGGTCAACCATTTGTGCGACCTGATGGATTTGCTTGCCTTGAGGATGGTTTTGATGCAAACCCATTTTTCTCTCCTGGGTCATCAGCATCTCTGCTAATTTCTCCTCATCATCGCTCTTTAAAACTCCCTCATTGTTTGTTATAAAAAGATTTGGGGTTTGGGTCAGATTGATGATTACCGATTAATGGGATCATGATGCATAAGTGGCTTGGCAGATCTGTGGTAGTTCTTGGCAGTGGGTGATTATGTTTTGTTGTGGGTTCTCTGGTGCGTTTTGAAGATGATGATGGCATATTTGAGTAATATTCCTTTTAGTTGGTCTAATGAAGGGGTCTCTTGGGTTGTGTCATTTATCCGTAATGTTCATGACTGGGAAGTAAGAGAGATAGCAAGGTTTTTGCAAACCTTATATGATTCTAAGATAGAGGTGGCCAGAGAGGATGCGATGAGGTGGGGGCTTGCCTAGAAAAAGGATTTAAGATGAAAGATTTTTATAAGATTTTTTTTGATAGAGCCCCTTCGAATGGTCATACCAATTTCCCTTGGAAAGCAATTTGCTGCTCCCATGTTCCCAAGAAAGTAAGTTTTTTTGTGTGGGAGAAAATACTTACTCTTGACAATTTACAAAGTAAGAGGAAAGCGATTGTTAATTGGTGCTATATTTGTAAGGAGTATGCTGAGTTTTCATCTTTTGGCGGAGTGGAGGGGGGAAAGTGATTGTTAATTGGTGTTATATTTGTAAGGAGTGTGCTAAGTCGGTGTATCATCTTTTGGTGGAGTGCTTTTTAGGTAGAAGTTTGTGGTAGATGACTTGTAGAATTTTGGGTGTTTCTTGGGTGATTACGGGATCTGTTAAAGATAAAATTTGGGGTTGGAGTGGTTTGAGGGCATCCAAGGAGGTTAAGAAGGCTTATTTGTCGATTCTGCACTTTATTTTTCTGGCTACTATGGAGAGAAATGAACCAGAGGGCTTTTGATGGAGCAGAAAGACCTATTGGAGCTATTAGAGATAGTCGGTTCAATACCCTCAAATTTTGGTTTAGAGAAAATTTATTTGTAAATAATGATAATCTACTAGATTTTGTAGATTTCCTTAATTATAATTAGCGAGTGGCTCTGAGCTGCACCCTCTTTATGATTTATTAATATTTATTTTTACTTATAAAATAAAATATCCCTTTCAGTTGGAATTTTATTTGATGATTTTGATACTAGCTATTCGATTGATTGAGAGGTACTGTGGGTGGTTGAATTTGGGTGTTGAAGATTTGGTGGTAAATTTGTGTAATATTAGTGATTGTTTTTTTTTAATTGATTAGAATATTCAGTGTTTACTGATTACTAAAAATAAAAATGATAAGTGTTATTTGGAACAAAAATATGGGTTTGTGGGTTAATTGCTAAGATGAGCAGTGGCTCTGAGCTGCACCCTCTATGTTGAGTTTTTAGGTAAATTGAGAATTTGAGGTTGAGAATTTTAGTTGTGAATTATGTTCTTTTCCAATATATTTTATTTTGAAAAATAAAATAAAATTTCTTTCTTTGTATTTTTCTTTTTCAAATTATTCAACATAAAATTTCAGCATTTATAATCAATTTTTAATTTGTAATTTAATTATTATTTATGAAGTCTCATTTTAGTAAGTCAGAATCCTTAAATTATATTGCACCAATTGTTAACTTTGAATTCAAAGGTAAGGTGGTTGCAATTCTGAGCCAAATAATAAATATAAAAACGAATGAATAAATAATAATGTGCCCAGACACTATTAGATTCCTCAACTCTCTCTCTCTCTTTCTCTTAATTTTAATTTTAATGTTTTTAATTAATTCTTTCTGGGAGGAGGGGATGTTCATGTTTCAGCACCCTTGTTAACTCATTTCGGTCCTGTGCAGGATTATTCTTGAAACAGATGCAAATGTTATTGCCGGGAAGGTTGCTAGCCATAGCATGGATGCTGGGGCTCCTCTGTCTGAGCAGGTATTATAACTCTAACAATGAATGAAACACGTCACTCCCACATTTTTATCTTCCAGTATTTACCACCGAAAAGAAAATCAATTAAAATATGAAATTAGGTGCCATCATTTTTTATGTGTTTTGTATTTTTGCAGACAATAAGTCAAGCATTGGCCACTGCACGGGAACATATAACAAGATCCCTCCTCAAATGATTCTTGCACCTAATGGAGAAGTGCTGAGAGATCTTACTTCTGTACCTCAGTTTTATACTTGAAATACCGGTCGATAGGGCATCAATTTTTCCTTTCCTGAAGCTTGCTTTGTTTTTTAGTAGATGATGCTGCTATTTGAGCTGTCAAAAGCTCTACTTCCTATGCGAAGTTTGGTGGCTCTTGCTTCATTTGCTTGCTTCTGTTTGTAAACTTGGTTGATTTGAAAGTGAAATTTTAGAGGACATGGTAAGAAGTGAATGGATTTAAAAATATCATCAGATATTGGGGCTTAAACATGCTTTTATTCTGCCAAATTTTGGGTCCATAGAAACAATTTTTGGTTTTTGAAACGGTTTATGATATGATCTTCTGCAATCATCCACTCTTTCCTCCTTTGCCACCTTCCGCATCTCTTCTCATTACTCAATCCTCCATCAATCTTCGTTAAATTCTTGTTTAATCTCAGCCTTAATGTCATCATTTGCCTCACTTCAAAATTAAATTCACCAGCTTCCTCCCTTTCTCTCCCCTTTTACCACTACTTGATCTTATATTCCATTTTATCTTTTCCTCTCTTAATTAAACCTTTCATTCCCATGACTTTCTCTTAGTCAACTATCATTGCCCTTATCTCCATTGTGGAGTACTGAGATTAAAACAGACCCTAAAAACTCAGCGCCATACAACCTAAACGAAGTGAGAAAATTAAAAGAAAAGGATTGTTATAATAGCCTATGGTGTGTGTATATATATATATCCACAACTAAAAGTACATGTAGACTTGTACCTTAGCCTTTAGAACGATGGAAGCCGACATTATCAGCGTTTAAAAACAACTTGGTAAAACTCACGAACATAGGATCCAGATTTAAAGTAGGGTGGCAATGGGCCAGCACGATCATATAAGGTGGTTTGTCGTGCTGTGTCGGTCTATGGATTTCATAGATATATATTAATTTTTTATTATTAAAAATAATAAAAAAATTATAAATATTAAATTGAATGCTTATAATTATATAAAAAAATAATATTTTTATTGATAAAGTTAAGTATTACAAATAACTTATAAATAAAACAAAAACAACAAAAACAAATAACTTAAAATTACGAGTTTTAAAAATCCTTCAAATAAATAACTTACAAAAACAATATATAAAATAAAAAAAGAAAATGAAATGATTTATCAATGAAAAAAATCTAATAAAAAAAACTTAAAAATTTTAAAAATTAAAAGACAAAATATTATTATTATTTTTTAACCTTTTACCGTTTATACTCTTGTGGGCAAAAAATTACAAGGCAATAGACGCTAATCGTTGGGGTCTTAGAAATGATGAGTGAGTTGGCTTTGGGAGTGTGGGAGTAGTTACTAACCGTTGTGAGTAGTATTAGGCAGGAAAAAAAATTATATATTATGACCGTGTCGAGCTATGCCTCGTGTCGTGTTGTGGGTCTCAAAAGCTAAACCAAACACTCTATCCACTTTGACCGTGTCAGGCACGCTACAACATATGGCAATGTCGATTGTGCAGCAAGACCCAACTTGTTTCGGACCATGCTAGCCCTTGAGCTAGACCTATTGCCACCACTAATTCAAAGCCATAACTCATGGGCCTTAAGGATGTTTATTAATTGAAGATACTGCCAGAGAAATACGTAACTTTTTAAAAAAATCATAAAATTTACATTCATCAATTTTAGCCTTACTTGAAAATTTGTTATAAATTTTTTAATTACAATTATTTAAGTTGCATTTAAACTACCTTCAATATCAAACATTGTCTTTTAAGTAGAATTGGCATCCCTAAAGGCTATAATATTTTCCACCGCTTACCAAAAAACAGAAACTATATTTTCACCTAACGTTACCATAATAATTTTCAAGAAGCTCATAACTTTACAGGAAACATAAACACATTAAACTTGGAGCATTTTTATAAGTGTTTTGGGTAAATTGAAGGGGAGAGAAATTCAACCTGAGTTTTTCGTATGAAAGATTCGAAAATAACCGTGGACAGAAAGACTACATGAATTCAGAAGGCGAATTAACATCAGGCTTGCCGTTATCACCAATTCCTCGAGAGTTCTGCAAAACTTGGGGAGGCAAAACACTCAACCCATCATTGGCTGACCCAAAAAACTGAGAAACCAACCTACCCATCACCCCGAGAATCTGCATTTGGTTCTGAAATGCATCTGCTTGCATTTGCATCATTGCCTTGTCATGCTCAATCTGCAACCCCGACATCCTCTCCCTCCACTCCATCTCCTCTTCCTCCCTCTTCTCTTCCATCCTCCTCCTCCTTTTCCTCTCCTCATCCAATTCCCTCTCCAACCGCACTCTCCTCTCAAACTTTCTCTTTGCCCACGTCCCCTCCCTGTCGTCCAACTCCAAAATTTCCGGCCTACTCTCAGTTCGACGTCTAAATTCCGATTCCCTCCTCTTTTCCTCCCTCTCAATCTCACTCTTGTTTCTTGTAAACTCTCTTTCCCTCCTCTTCTCTTCCCTCCTCACCACCACATCTCTCAACTCCATCACCTGCGCCCCAAGCAACCCTCCAAAACTCCTGTTCAATTTCCGTGCCCGAATAAAACCCATCTCTCCAACTTCCCTCTCCCCCAGAAATTCACCCTCGCTCCCCAATTTCTCTTCACAATCATCGCCATTCTCCGCATCTTCATCCTCTTCCTCCTCCAAATCCTCGCAATCAATCCCAAACCCCAAATCACAGCAATCCTCAAACAAATCACCACACTCGCCACTTGCTTTCTTTCCTTTCACTTCAAGCTCCACGTCTCCAAACACTTCCCTGTACTTCAGGAAATTCTCCCAGTGATTCTCACCATCTTTCCAATTGAATTCATCGTTGGAAATCCTGATCTTCTGCTTCACGCCCAGGTACTGGTGCCTCATGTTCTGGACCTTGATGGACACGTCGCGCCATGACCACTTGAAGGGAAAGCTGATTGGGTCATCCAGATGGTGCACCGTGTTAACGTGGTCCGCTATGGGCCGGAACTTCTTCTCTCTTGTCTTGAGCTTAGCAAGAGCGCCGGAGTTTAGCAGATCCGAGTACTTGCTGAGGAGGGTTTGCTCTTCTAGCTCTGACCATTTCTTGCGCTTCATTTTAATGGAGATTTCTTCTGTGTTTTAGTTTTTTTTTTTTTTTTTTTTTTTTTAAATAGGGATATTGGGTTTTTCAAAGAGGCGTTTGCTGCAGAGTCGAGTGAGAGAGAAATTGGGAACGGGGGTTGTCTGAAAAGGGCAAATGGAGATATACTTGTGGATGGAAAGGTCTGTTGTGTTAACAAATCAGTGATTGCCACGTCATCAGAAGAAGAAACATAAGTTTATTTTTAAAATTTATTAAAAATTTAGTTAAATTAAATTAAATTTATTAAATTTCAATATAAAACAATTAAAATATCAATTAATAATTATTAGAATAAAATTAATTCTTTTGTTGTGGCTATAAAGATTTGATCATGAATACAAATTCAAAAATCTAAAAGTTAGATCGTAGGTTATGAAACCTTAAGTCAAAAGAATTCAAGGAAGAATTCTTGGATTGTTTATTGTTATATAATAATAATAATAATAATAAAGAAATTATTGATTGTTTTTCAACAAATTAAATCAATAGATATTGATTATAAATAATTTGATTGATCAAAATATGATTTTGGATAAAAAAAATAATTGTTTTAGAAAGAAAATTTGTGTAAAAAACGTGAAAAAAAAAACTATCAAAGGTAGAGTGGACTACCTTGAAGAAACAGTCGGCTATAACCTCATAACTTGATGAAAAATATGTTAGAAACTAGTCACAGTCAATTGCCCCCCTTCCGATATGATAAAAAAACTCGAGCAAATCTTTTTGGTCCAACTTTAAACGGCCATAATTTACTCGTTTTAAATTGGATTTTGGTGTTTTTGAAAATATTTGAAAGATATGGAAGTTTTGTTTTATATTACACCAACCATGCTTTAAAATTCCAAGAACTTTTTATGCTATGATTAAAAAACTGGACAGATTCAAATAAGTAAAAACAGCTTTTCTAAAATTCATTTTTTTTACTCGTTTTTTATATTTCACATTTGTTTTGACCTGAAATTTGAAATCTAAATTTTATTTAATTAAATAAAAGTTTTTTCAATTGTCAAAAACTATATTTTTATTAATTAAGAATTGTTCTGAATTTTGAAATGATGTTCAAGGATTTAGAGTTTGATTGGGAATCAAAGCTCTAAAATTTTTATCACATTGGGATTAAAAATTCTAATGAACAAAGAATCTTAGTCTTATTTAAAATAGGACTAGTGGTGGAACCTCACATTGTGTGGGCTCTGCCTGATTTTTCTTTGATTTCTTAAAATGTTTTTTTTATAAATTGAAATGTTGGAATGTCGCGTGGCATTTTAGGGACCGATTCACCCCATATAGGGTTTATCTTAATATTAAGAAAATTAATTTTTTTGGGAACCTAATAAGATTAGGATTGCAATCTAATAAGAAATAGAATAAAATTGTTATTATTTATTTATGCATTTTGATTGTATAAGTGGATAACTATTGAACCTAGACCTTAGCAATTGGTTAAATTCATTGTATTATTTTTGGTTAATTAAATTTAAATTGCGTTTGCATACCTCACCTTCTTTCATTTCTCTCAATACAAATTTTTTTCTCACTCCAATGTAATTCTCTTTAACTTCTCATCGAGGTTTCTTATATATTTGATGCATGTAAAGTTACTTAGAGTCAAATAAAATATTATTGAGGCAAATTAAGGAGTGCACAAGGAAGCCTGGTGGATCATTTGAAGATTGAAGACCTATGAATGTATAAGATATATTCAAATAATAATTGCTTAGGATTTGACCAAGTGATGTACTTTATTAGCTCAAGTAAATCATGCTTAAAAAGTCCATAGTCATCCACTTAGGTTAAAATATATATGAATGCGACATGTATATATATATATATATATATATATATATATATATATATATATATATATATATGTTAAGCATGTAATTAGATTACGTGCTTGTTATATGTTTTTTATGCTTGTTTAAATGATGAGATCTAAATGTAAATACGCAAATCCCTCACACGCAAAAGTTTAATAATAAGTTGTAAACTGAAATAATCAGGAATGAGTGTTCGTAACCTTCCACAATTATAGTCAATATGTGTAGTTTCTTATTTGTGTAAATTTGCTGCTCTACTATAAGGTTTACACCTGTAGGAAAATTATATTGACTATTGAAACAAATGATAAACATGAACTTCCCCTCGTTAAAATCTTGAACGCCCTCGTGCAAGCGTACCTTCGGCAACGTCTCATCCAAAAACCCACACATCCAACTCCGAAAAAACTCCCTGCCTGCTTGTTCTCCGCACAAGTGCTTGGCGAGCGCGCGTATACCCTGCCTACTTGGGCATGGTAAAGTGCTTGGTGAATGCGCGCACATAGTTGAAGATATGAAACCTGGCTCTGATACCATTTGTCATAGGGTCATTTATCAGCATGACACCCAACCTGTGCGGTGCCCCACCCCTGCGGGGCCAACCTTCACCGAAATGGTACTATGTAACCAAATGATATAACTTTGTTAAAGGGTTATATCACTAATTTATACTTCTGAGGAATGGGGGGTTTGACTTAACTATAATGCATACTGATGAAGGGGAAAATTCCTCGTCTAATGACGTAACAACACATGGCACCCTTCAAGGGTAAAAGAGTAATTTCACAAGAAAGATAAGAGACTAATCAGGCAAGGACACGTGGCAAAGGGCATAACGGTACTTCCATACCATGACCCTAATCTTACAACGACACTCCAGCCCAAGGATAAGCTCAGTCTTATCTCCGAACAAGTCTTAGGTCTATCATGACTCTTAAATTTAAAGAAATTATATCTCATCAACAGATATGATCTCATCAGGATTCTACCTCCCACGCTATATAAGGGGTCTCTCACCATAATAAGGTACACATAGAAAAACACTATTTCTACTCTCACAAAGCTTTTTTCTTTTAAGCCTTATTTTAACTAAGGCATCGGAGAATCCCCCCAGAGGTACAACCTCTCTGGTCTTCCGGCAACTCCTTACGATTTTCTGTATGTTCCATTCCTCGACCGTTCGTAGTTCTAGGCAGATTTTCGGCATCAACAGATTGGTGCCATTTGTAGGAAATTCTTCTTATAATCCCAGAAGAATAAGAACTTATCTATTGTGATGCCGTCCAATAACACTGCTAAAAACACCACTATAACCGCCACTTGCAGCGAGTAAGCTGACTTTAGTCTCCCTACCATTCAGGAACATACTGCCACTGGCCAGAACCCCAATAATTTGTCCAACAGATAGTCTCAACGGGATCAACATTTCCAATCCAACCAGTCTCCAGCGAACCTAGATATTCGGGTCCCATTAGGTCATGCCTTTTCAGCTGTAAGCTTACCAGGCACTATCAAAACAATTTGTAGAGGACCAACGATAGGAGGACACCCATCTCAAGCTGAAAAAACTTACCTCTAGTCAATAGCATCTGTGAGCAGGACACACAAAAGGGTCAAAACTGAACAAGCAATTTTTTCATGGAAAATGACCTGGAAATAGTGCAAACACTATATAATGATGTAGTGGTTATAACCCTACTCATTGCAAACTACAATGTGGAGTGGATTTTGGTTGATAATGGGAGTTCAATAGACATTTTGTATTACAATGCCTTAAAAAATATGAAGCTGAGAGATGATCAGCTTGAGCCCGTGACTTCTCTACTTTACAGTTTCTCAAGGAGGCCCATATTTGCTGAAGGCAGCATAGTTTTAATTGTAACAGTAGGGCTAACACGTCGACAAACCACTATGATGTCAACATTCTTAGTCATCAAACATCCATCTTCCTATAATGTTCTGCTAGGAAGGCTAACACTCAACAAAATAATAGTCTTAGTTTCGATCTATCATTTAAAAATGACATTCTCCACGGAGAATGAGATTGGAAAAGTCCAAGGAAATCAGCAGGCATCTCGATCGTGCTACCTCAACTCAATCAGAGGCCATTAGAAAACTGAGGTCTTAACCATGGAGGTCAAAGATCTCCGGGATAAATTCAAGACTCAGTGAGGCCAACCTGTAGAGGATTTAGTAACCATTCCACTGAACAGGGCGTAAGACAATAAAACTATCCAGATCAGGTCAAGTCTACCCAAAGAACTTAGAGACTCGCTAGTTTCATTCCTTAGAAGAAATCAAGATGTGTTTGCCTAGTTCACATCAGGCATGCCAAGTATGGAACCACATTTCATTGTCCACAAACTGAATATGGACCTAGATCATAAGCTTGTAATCCAGAATAAGAGATCATTTGCACCAGAATGACAGAAGGCAATAAAAGATGAAGTAGACAAGCTCCTTGCTGTAGACTTCATTCAAGAGGCCTATTATCTTTAGTGGATCTCTAATATCATCATGGTCAAGAAAGTAAATGAAAAGTGGAGAACCTGCATAGACTTCACTAACCTCAACAAAGCCTGTCCAAAGGATAACTTTCCTTTACTGCGGATAAACCAGTTAGTCGATGCTACCTCTGGGTATGAGCTGTTAAGCTTCGTGGATGCATATTCAGGCTACAATCAGATTCTTGTGCACCCACCAGACCGGTCAAAAATTGCCTTCGTCATTTACAAAGGCCTTTATTGTTACAAGGTCATGCCTTTTGGGCTGAAGAACACAGGTGCGACTTATTAATGGTTGGTCAATAAGCTCTTCAAAAAACAGATTAGAAGAAATATGGAGGTTTATATGAACGATATGTTGGTCAAAAGCATCAAGGCAATGGTGCTTGAGGCTGATCTTGAGGAAGTCTTCCAGATACTCCAACGCTATCAAATGAAGTTGAACCTTGAAAAGTGCGCCTTCGAAGTCACCTTAGGGAAATTCCACGGTTTTATGGTTACTCAGTGAGGAATGGAAGCCAATCTAAAAAAATTATAGTAATTTTAGATATGTTACCTTCTCGGAATGTTAGAGAAGTCCAACGACTGACCGAGTGCATTGCCATTCTCAGTCGTTTTATGTCCAAATCCGCTAAAAAGTGCATGCCTTTCTTTAAAGCATTGAGGAAGGCCAAAAACTTCATATAAAATGATGAATGCCAGGAAGCCTTTGAAGAATTGAAGGACTAATTGAGTTCACTTCTCCACCTAACCAAGCCTATCGACGAAGAAGAACTCTTCCTTTACATCATCGTGGGACAAGATGTGGTGGCATCAATTCTAATCCGAGAGGAAGTAGGAATGCAAAGACCAATCTATTATGTCAGTAAAATCTTGTATGACGTAGAGACTAGGTATTATCCCATTGAAAAGATGGCGTATACACTCCTGATTACAACACAAAAGCTGAGGTTGTGCTTCCAGTCTCTTACTGTCAGTGTGTTGATTGATCAGCCGCTAAAGCGGATACTTTACAAACCTGACATCTTTGGAAGGCTAGTAAAATGGTCTATTGGGTTAGGAGAGTTTAACATCTACCATAAACACAGACGGCTATTAAAGCACAAGCACTAGCTGCTTTCATAGTGGAAATTACGCTCCCTGAAAAGCCCTCCGAAGGGTAAGACCTTGAAGGTGGTGATAATGGGCAGACTTGGACACTTTTTGTCGCGAATCTTCTAATAGCACTGGTGCCGAAGTCGGGCTTATCATCACCAGTCCTGAAGGATTCTTGATCAAATATTCTTTTCGATTTGAATTCAAAACCTCAAATAACAAGACCAAGTATGATGCAGTGCTAGCCGGGATGAAGCTAGCGAAAACATTAGCTGTTTAAGCTTTAGAAGTTTTCAGTGACTTTTAACTTGTTATCAATCGGATGACTAACGAGTATGAAGCAAGAAGGGAAAAAATCATTCAATACATAGAAAAACGCGAGAACTCATAGCCACTTTCAAAAAATTCAAAATATTTCAGATACCTCGAGTGTAGAATTCTTAAGCAAACGCATTAGCTCAGCTTGCTTCTTCTAGAAAGTTGGATTTTACCCAGGCAGTCTACTTAGAACCCTAGCTTCACCAAGTATCGATGAAACCTTTGTTATACCAATAATAAAAAAGCAAACTTGGATGGACCCAATCCTCCCAATACTTGCGAGATAAAAGACTCCCGTACTAGAAGAATGAGGCAAAAAATGTCCAATCTTATGCCTCACGATTCACCTTCATCAAGGGTCAGTTGTACAAAAGAGGCCTTACTACTTATTTGAAGTGCCTTAGACCCATCGAAGCTAATTATGCTATCCGAGAGGTCCACAAAAGAATATGCGAGAATCGTCTTGAGGGAAAGGGCTTTAGCATTCAAGAATATTTGGTATGGGTATTATTGGCTGAAAATGATACAAGAAGCCCTGGATATGTTTAAGAGGTGTAAGACATGTCAAAAATATGCTCTAGTGCCTCACCGACTAACCAACCCATTAACACCTATTAGTTGTCCTCTTCCTTTCGCCATATGGGGGATGGACATTCTCTGCCCCTTTCCTAAGGAACCATGACAGAGGAAACACCTAATAGTCACCATCAACTACTTCACCAAATGGGTCGAAGCTAATTACTTCGCTAAAATCACCGATTACCAAACCTGAGAGTTTGTGTGGCAATCCATAGTATGCCAATTCGGGATACTAAGGATCTTTGTCACCGATAATGGAAAGCAATTCAATAGCTCTCGATTCAAGTCCTTCTATGAAGACCTTAAAATTGAGCACCGATTTTCCTCAGTAGGCTATCCTCAAGTCAATGGAAAAACCAAAGTGACGAACAAAACTCTCTTATAGGGCCTCAAGAAAAGACTCGAATACATTGATGAACAGTTGGTCAAACACTTACCAAATGCCCTGTGGGCTTACCAGACGACTACAAGAACTCCAACAAGGGAAACCCCATTCTTTCTCACTTATGGATCTGAAGCAGTAATTCCCCTAGAGATTGAAAAACCTTCCCTCTAAGTCCAATGCTTTGAGGTAAACAACAATGAAGAAGCCCTAAGGATGAATGATGACTTGATTGACGAAGAAAAAAATAGGGCACAAATTAAACTCGTAACTTACCAACAAAGACTATCATGATACTATAACTCCCGAGTCAAAAGGAGAATGTTTTGACTTCACAATCTGCTACTCAAAAGGAAAGAGGTGTCTCACCTGCGAGAAACCAAGAAACTTCTCTCGAACTGGTAAGGACCTTATCATATCAAGAGGGTATGTCAGGTTGGAACCTTCGAACTGGAAGACCTCAATGGTAACTTAATTCCACAGATGTGGAATGCCGAGAACCTTTGAAAATTTTATCTGTAAGAATTTACCATTTTTTCTATTGGTTATGTAACTTCAGTTGGTTGTCAATAAAAACATTACTTCGGCTAGTTATCAATAAAATCATCATTTTACTCAAAACCACGTCGCCAAAGATCTCCCTCTTCTCAAAATCTCTTTTCGATCAAAACCGAGAAGAGAGCTCCAAATTCCCTCCGTCTTTGGAGGCATCCCACATCCAGAATCGAGAATAAAATCTCTAAAAGAGAGAAAAATATTGCAAAAACATTAGAGAAAAGTAAGCAACGAAAGTAGAAGGGACGGACACCTACTTATCCTCCACTACATCAACTTATTCACCATCAACACTACTAGGGTTCTTAGCTTCCTCTATGTCTATAATAGCTTTGGTTCCAACTTCTCTGCAATCCTCAACATATCCACCCCCATCAATAACAATAGTGGCACCATTTACAACAATCTCAACAAGTCCAAGTCAGGGTAAATCTTTGACGTCGTGGCCTTAGCACATTCAAAGCCAACAAGGTGACATCCTCCCGCTTCCTTAGAAGTTATTTTGAAATCCTTAAAACTTTTGGAAACCTCCGCAGCTCCCTACCCAACAACTCAATAGCCACAGTTTCCAATCACGAGTATTCCTTCAAAATCTTCTTCAGATCAGATACCCAACATCATTGTTGACCCGTATTTGATTTTAATAATAACAAAACACCACTCAAATTACACTAACAGTTTAATCTAAGTGTTTAAACGGTAAAAGCATTCAGTACAAAAACAAGACGTAAGAACACAACACGTTCAAACACCAAAGGAAAACAGAAGATCTAGAATCGACACTAAGGTAATTGAATCTCATTGTAAATCTCTATAATTTAATTACTTAGCTTGATCTATGGCTCAATTTTTTTAAAAAAAAAGTTTTGACAAAACTAGAATACAAAAATATTTCTAAGTTAAAAACTGCTTTGGAACAAAAAAAAAGAGGGTTTAAGGACAACCCAGTCGACTGGGTCTCTATACCAGTCGATTGAGAAAAGGGATAATAAGTTCCCAATTGACTGGTAATAGGACCCAATCAACTGGTAACTTAACCAAATCGATTGGTACTTTCCCTAAAAATTGAATATTTTTCACTTGACCCAGTCGACTGATATAAGGACCCAGTCGACTGGTATAAGGACCCAGTCGATTAGTAATTCGAAAATAGACCATTTAAGATGCAGGACTTGAGTATTTAATGCCCCAAACCTACCAAGTCAGTATCAAACGGCCATATAAGTTCAAGGATATAAAACCTCACTTCAATGAGCATTTTTTTTATAAAAAAAAGATAAAACATTCAATTCATCAATATAGCTCATTAATTATCAAAAGCTTTGAAAAATTCATTGTGAGTCATTCTTCAAGCTTGTTCTTGAAAGAGAGATATTTTTCATTTGTAAAAGGATTCATTGCTATCTCTTAACTATTTACTTTACAGTTAATACCATTTCTTGTAAAGAGAAAGAGTTGGTGTAATTCTGAGAGTGTTTATGATTAAACACTTCGTTTGTAACTTCTGTGAAGAAGAGATTGTCTGTAAGGTTTATGCAACACCCATGAAGTTGCTTGATTAATGTTTAGTGGATTACTTTAAGGAAGTTCCTTAAAGAGAGTGGATTTAGGGTCGGAGAGATTCCGATATTGCTGAACCACTATAAACAGAGTTTGCATATTCTCTTCCTTAACTCTTTTATTTTCAAGCATTTTATTTGATTGTGTGCTTTGTGTATTAAACTGTTAAAAAATCTTCAAGTTAATCAGCAAAAAATTTTTAAAACCAATTCACCTCCCTCTTAGATTTGAACCTCGGTTTATAATTGGTATCAGAGCTTCATACTCAATTTTAGACTTAAATTCCTGAGTGAATCCGATGGCATCTAATAGCTATACTGAAGGACATTCCTATACTAGACCTCCTTTGTTTAATGGCCCTAACTATAGCTACTGGAAAAATAGAATGAAAATCTTTGTCGAAAGACAAGATTAAAATCTATGGAGAGTAATTGAAAAAGGACCTAGAATTCCTACAAAGGAAATAACAATTGGAGAGATCAATTATATAATGCTTAAACTCAAAACAGAGTTTAATGAAGAGGATTGTAGAATGATGTCTCTGAATAGTAGAGTAACTAGCATGTTATACTACGCTCTAGATATCACTGAATATAATAAAATTTTTGCATTTCTTTCAGCTAAAGAAATTTGGGATAAATTACAAGTTACATATGAAGGCACTAGCGAAGTGAAAAAATAAAAAATTTATATGCTAGTGTCTGAGTATAAATCTTTCAAAATGTATCCCAGTGAAACTATTTTTTAAAAGCACTCACATTTTACTACTATTGTTAACGGTTTAAAGCTTCTTGTTAGGAACATTGAGGAATTTGAACTAACGAGGAAGATCCACTTGGAAAGCAAAGAAAACGGCCATAACGGAGGCCAAAGATCTCGACAAACTTGATGTCGAAACACTCCTCAGATCACTATTGACATATGAGATAGAATAAATGAATCTCATTGTCAATGATGATGAGAAGAAGAAAAAGCTAATTGCTCTCAAGGCCTCTACAAGCAACAAAGAGGAAGAAAAGGAAGAAGAGAATGAGAGCAGTAAAGAAGATGGTGAGATGGCATTAATCACCAAAAGGTTTCCCAAGTTCTTGAAAAAGATCAAGAAACCTTACACAAAAGATTCCACTCTAAAAAGGGAACCCTTTGTGTGTTTCGGTTACAAGAAACTTGGTCACATCAAGACCAATTGTCCAACAATGAGCAAACCAAATAAGAGCTTCAAAAAGAAAGCTATGATTACAACCACACAGAGTGATGACAAAGAAGAAGAATCTTCGGACAATGATGTCAGATATGAGGAGATTTCCAACCTATGCTTAATGGCAATTGACGATGAAATGAGATATGTCTCCACACCAAAGAAAAAAGGTAACTATTGGTACCTTGATAGTGGATGCTCAAAGCACATGATCAGTGATCAAAGCATGTTCAAAGAGCTAACTCTAAGGGATGGCAAAAACGTCACCATTGGAGACAACACCGAGATAAAGATCATTGGGCATGGTAAAGTTGGTAATGATTTCTCAACCATTGACCATGTTTTATATGTCCAAGGCCTTAAGCCAAATTTACTTAGAATTAATCAACTATGTGACAAAGGCAACAAAGTCATATTTGAAGCCTCTCATTGTCTAGTTATAGACATCAAAAGTAACAAGATCAAGTTTGTTGGCCATAGACACAAAAATGTCTATATAGTTGATTTAAAATCTTTACATTCGGAAAATGAAAAATGTTTTCCCGCTTTTAGTGAAAACCCATGACTATGGCATAGAAGACTTGGTCATGTGAACATGAATTTGTTTAAAATTATCTCAAGGAAGGATTTAGTTGTTGGACTTCCAAAAATCAAATTTGAAAAAGACAAGGTTTGTGATGCTTGCTAAATGGGAAAACAAACTAGAATTTCTTTTAAATCAAAAAATATATTCTCAACCTCTAGAGCATTGAAACTTTTGCATATGGATTTGTTTGGTCTAATAAGTACCATTAGTCTAGGTGGCCATCAATATTCTCTTGTTATTGTTTATGATTATTTAAGATATACCTTTGTTATTTTTATTTCTTACAAGGATGAAGCATATAAAGGATTTGTGAACTTTTGCAAGAACGTTCAAAATGAAAAAGGTATTTCTATTTAAAGTATTAAATGTGATCATAGAAAATAATTTGAAAACCAAAGCTTTTCAAAATTTTGTGATGAAAATAGAATTGATCACAATTTTTTAGCACCTAAAACTTCTCAACAAAATGGAGTTGTTGAGAGGAAAAATAGAATTCTAGAAGAATTTGCTAGAACAATGCTTTGTGAAAATAGTTTGCCAAAATATTTTTGGGCGGAAGCCATAAACACGTCTTGCTATGTTTAAATAGATTATTAATTAGGCCTATGCTTAATAAAACTCCATATGAACTATGGAAGGGTAGAAAGCCTAATATCTCTTATTTTCGTGCTTTTGGTTGCAAGTGCTTCATCCTAAATAACAATAAAACTAATTTAGGTAAATTTGACTCAAAGACCGATGAAGGGATATTCTTAGGATATTCAACCTCTAGTAAAGCTTATAGAGTCTTTAACAAAAGAAGTCTAGTGGTGAAGAATCTGTACATGTTTCCTTTGATAAGTTTAACCCAATTAGTAGTAGAGTAGTATCTTTTAATGATAATGCAGATTTTATTCCAAGAATGGAAACACCTACTCCCATTATTGACCCGAAAGAGAGCCAACCTGAAACAAGTCAAGAGGTAGATGCTCTCAATCTTGATCAACCATCTACAAGTCAACAAGAGGATGGTCTTCCCAAAGATTGGAGGTATATGAATTATCATTCAATCAATCAAGTGATTGGTGATCATTCACAAAGGGCAAGAACTCGATCCTCTATAAGAAATATTTGCAATTGTGTAGTTTATATATCTCAAGTAGGACCTAAGACTTTTGTAGAAGCTGAAAAAGATGTTGATTGGATAAATGCTATACAAGAAGAATTAAATCAATTTGAAAGGAATAAAGTATGAAATCTAGTTCCTAGACCAAAGAATCACACAATTATAGGAACTAATTGGGTATATAGAAATAAAATGGATGCAAATAGAATAGTAACTAGGAACAATGCTTGACTAGTTGCTAAGGGTTATAATCAAGAAGAAGGAATAGACTTTGATAAGATTTTTGCTCCCGTGGCTAGATTAAAAGCCTTTCGTATGTTATTGGCCTTTGCATGCTTTAATAAGTTTAAGCTATTTCAAATGGATGTAAAACGTTCCTTTTTAAATGGTTTTATAGAAGAAGAGGTGTATGTTGAGCAACCTCTTGGATTTGAAAATCCTAGTCTTCCAAACAATGTTCATAAGCTTTCTAAAGCTCTCTATGGGTTGAAGCAAGCTCCCAGAGCATGGTATGAAAGACTAAGTAAATTTTTACTAGAAAATGGTTTTACAAGAGGAAAAATAGACACAACCCTCTTCATAAAAACTCACAAAAATACACACCACTAGTCCAAATATATGTTGATGATATTATATTTGGTGCTTCTAATGAATCTATGTGTCAAGAGTTTGCTAAATGTATGCAAGGTGAATTTGAAATGAGCATGATCGGAGAGCTTACCTACTTTCTTGAACTTCAAATCAAACAATTGAAAGAAGGCATCTTCATCAATCAATCAAAATACACCAAGGACCTATTAAAGAGGTTTGGGATGGAAAGCTCAAAGTCAATTGGCACTCCTATGGGCACCTCTAAAAAACTTAGCCTAGATGAGGAAGGTAAGTGTGTAGATATTAAAACTTATAGAAGCATGATAAGAGCTTTACTTTATCTAACTGCAAGTAGACCTGATATAATGTTCAGTGTATGAATGTGTGCTAGATTTCAAGCTAATCCTAAGGAATCACATGTAATTGTTGTAAAAAGAATCCTAAGATATTTATAAGGCACTCAAAACCTAGGGTTATAGTATTATAGAAAATCAACTTTTGAGCTTGTTGGATACTCGGATGCTGATTTTGCGGGTTGTAGGCTAGATAGAAAAAGCACTAGTAGAACATACCAATTTTTATGTGCAATGTTAACCTCTTGGTTTTCTAAGAAACAAAATTTGGTTGCGCTATCAACCACCGAAGCGAAATATGTAGCAGCCAAAAGTTGTTGTGCACAAGTTTTGTAGATGAAACAACAATTATAAGACTATGGCATGAATTATCACTAGTGTTATCAACTTGACTAAAGATGCTATTCAACATTCGAGGACCAAATACATAGAAATAATACATCACTTCATAAGAGACCATGCTCAAAAGGGTGATACTATATTAGAATTCATCCCTTTAGATGACCAAAATATTGACATTCTTACTAAGCCTTTGAAAGAAGATAGCTTTAGTAAGATTAGACTATTAATGGGCTTAACAAATTATAAAAATATGTGTGCTTGATTGCATCTACATTTCATAATATACATATTTGACATTTAGTGAATGAGTATTAACTCATATTTAATATCTCTCTCACTCAAGATGGCATAGATAAATCATTTCTTGCAAAATTCCAAATTAGAGCTCAAAATTTTATGTTATATAAAAGACCCAGTCGATTGGTATCTCTTTGTCTAGTTACCCATTCGACTGGTAACTCACTACCCATTTTACCAGTCGACTAGTACAAGGACCCAGTCGACTGGTATCACATGAGAAACATAGAGCCAAAAATTTGAAATTTTCTCTAATGAACCCAATCAACTAGTAGGGTCAATACAGTCGAGTGGTGCCTCACTGCCTAATTTCCCTATCAACTGGTACCCTGACCTAGTCGACTGGTACCACAAGACAATATTTGAAGCCAAAAATTTGAAATTTTTCAAGACAACCCAATCGACTGGTGTCTTATTGCTAGTTTACCCAATCGACTAGATGTCAAAAAATCCCCAAATTATGAAGGAACCAGTTGACTGGTATCGCGATTCTATATATAGTCACTTCTATTTTTCTCAGTTTTTACGCCATTTTTGCAAAACCTTAGCTTTCTCTCTCTAAAAAATCCTTGATTTCAGACTGAAATCTCTTGAAACAACTCTATAGAACCTTTAATACTCCCTTAAATCACATTTTTTCAACTTTTCACGGTTGAAACTTCATTTATTTCCCAAAAACCTCTCTCCAAACAAACTTTTCCAAAATGTCTGAGAGAATATGTGTTAAAAAAATCGTTGTCGAACCTCACGTACCCACGAGGCCGAGATCACACAAGTCCACAACACCGAAATCTAGGGGGAAGAGGATAGTTGGTTCCTCAAGCAAGCAGGCGAGGATTGAGCTCGATGATTCACTTTTTTGGAACCCCACCGTCAAAAGCAGGTATACCACTATCATTAAACACAAGAAAGTCATGACGGGTAGATTCATAGATTTCGATTCTATTCGTCATGCTAATTTTGACTTTTTTCTTGCTTTTGAGGCGATAAACTTAACCCCTCTTGTGAAAATCCACCAAAAATACTGCCCCCGCCTCATTAATCAATTCTATGCCAACCTAGTCAAACCCAATCCCCTAACTCTTAGATTTAAGACTAGTGTTGTGGGCGTAGAATTCCAGACAATTTTGACTATGAGGAGGCATGTCAGATAGTTAGGGGCGACCCTAACTATGCATTTCGACCCACTACATTTCACCTGTGTAGTGACATACCACTCGACTCAAAATTGTTCAACCTCATAGTGAGTTGGACCATCCACCCTAGACTTGGGAGTCGGGGCTATATGTGTAAGATAGACATAGTATTGATTTGGTGTCTCAAAACTAGACACCATTTCAATATTTACCCACTCTTGCTCGCCAATATGATCAATGGCGAAGCACGTGAATTTGGGTGCCTCCCATACAGGATGTTCATCACCTTAATCCTCCAACACTTTAAAGTCCCTCTACTTGCCTCTGAAGCTCAAGATATTGGTTCCAAAGACATTATCAATGTCTCTTCACTTAAAAATATGGGATGCACGATCCGGGATGGCATAGTCCATTCCAAGGCTGGGAAGAACATACAGATCGATGATGATGATGACAGCGAGGAGGACGACGAGATACCTGATGATGCAGCTTCTCTCACTGCCATGGATACTGATGAGCATGCATCTATTCCACAACATGTAATACCCGTATTCGTAAAGAAAGGGTAAAGAAGTAATTTAATAAATATGACATGAAGTTAAAATTATATATATATATATATATATATATATATATATATATATATGAGCGAAAGATAAAACAATTCTAAAAAAAGACGTGTGGTTGTGTAAAGAAAAAGAAAACAAAAATAAAAATGAAAAAATAATCGTCCAGATAAAGGAAAAGGAAAAAGAAAAAGAAAAAGAAAAATTTTTTTTCTAAAAAAACAAATGGAATGGCAACACTTGGCTCCAGGTGTTGCCAAGGGAAATGCAATTCTCTTGCATGTTGCATAGCAAGAGAATTGCAAAGTGATGAATGGTGCCGCTTAAACAATTTTTATTACATATATTAAATTTGTTTTATTAATTTTACCAAATCCTGTTTAGTTTCTTCAATCTCAAATCTAAATTACTTTATTTCTTTAAACACTTGGGGAACGAAACAAAAGTTGAAAGTGCAAAATTTTGAAGGGGTTTACGGGAGAATTTTATTGAGAGTCACGGGAAGCGCTAAGAAAAATAGAAGGTAATAACGTGAAGTTTACTTTTGAAATTTAGCATAAATTAAATTCTCGGAATTCAAAGTTGGAATTTTCAAATGGTGTGAATTATGAAAGAACTGAAGAATAAATTAGAATTTAACATGAATATTATGTCAGGTGTTAACGATCAGTAACCGGGGTAAATTGCTAAGAGGAGCAGGAAGGACAAGGAGGTGATCCACTGGTGGCTTTAAGTGATATGTGGTGAGTTAGATTTACTTTAAGTAATCTAGATAAATATGAAATATATAGTGATAATATTAGAATAAATTATTAACTTATTCTTTTGTGGTGGATGAAAGTTGTATGATAGGTATGATAGATATAATTGATATGTAGAAAGTTATTACATGAGAAGTAATATTATTGGAATAGTGAGTCGATTTAATAATGAAGGTGATAAATGAAATTTTTGATGAGGTATGGTTGATGATTGATCTATGATGAAAGGAATTTAGTGGAAATATTTTTTAATAATAATTTGAGAATAATCAAGATAGCTAATTTACATATTTGAATTTGTGTTTGTTTTTATATATTGGTTCATATGCATATTTCATATCATTATTAATATGCATATGCATGAAATAAAAGAACCAGGAGGGGGTCGGTCTAAATGAAATAAAAGATTCGGGAAGGGGCCGGTCTAAATGAAAAACCGTGACAGTTGGTATATGTTGGAAATAAATAAAAAAACATGACAGCCGGTATATCCTTGAAATAAAAGAACCGGGAGGGGGCCGATCTAAATAAAATAAAAGAACTGGGAAGGCAGCAGGTCTAAGATAAAAACATGTCGACATGTGGGAAGATGTTCCCTAATAAAAATTAGTGCATTGCATCTGTTTTAGATATTGATTTCATTACTGAAATGTTGAAGTGTTGATTTTTATTGTAAATTTATTTACGGATGAATGAGTCTCACAGAAAAGCAGATATGGTGAGAAAGAAATATGGAAGTATGATATGATAAAACTATCTAAATGGTAGACTACATGCTTTAAACCTCATAACAAGGTAAATATAAGATATAATGGAGCGTCTTAAGATGAATATATATATAAGAAGAAGAAGAAGAGATTGATAGAGAATGGGGCTTATGATGTATGCAGTGATAGTAGAATGTTATTATCAAATTTTATGAAATACAAATTATTGAATGCTTTTAGCAAGTTTAATTCACTGAGCTTGTAAAGCTCATCCCCTTGTTGTACAATGATTTCAGGTAATGGACAGGACAGATAGAGATGTTAATGAAGATTTAGACTAAATCATTTTCTGTAAGCCACGTGGTCCATATCCTCAGACACACTTAAAGAAAAAAAAATTGTAAATATTCATGCATAATATGTTGTATATACTATTAAATTGAGATCTGAATGATGTATCTCCCCTATTAAGGGTTAAGGATTTGATGTAAATAATTGCAATTGGTAAATTTTTACTATTTCATATATATGTCATATTGGGATTCTCAAAATGTGCCACACTGTCTCGAGGGTGGCAAACCCGGGATGGGTTGTTACACAACATACTAGACATGGTGGCTCTAGCACTGATCAGGGTGGACATGATGATGTATTACAGGCTATAGTAAGCCTCCAATTATCCATGTAGTCGAAATTCCAGAGCTTGAGCTCTTTTATTGACCAGAGCTTCCAGATGGTGTGGACTGATATCGATCACATGGGTCACAACATCAGCACTTTTCAAGATAATTTTGAGTTACTCCGAGAGCACTCGAAAGGCTCCTTAGCTGAGATCCATAATCTTTTCTGAGACAGCTCTGACTCCCCAGCTCACTGAGTCATTCATCTTTGTCATTTAGTTATTATATATAGCTCCATGGATGTTTTAGCACGAACATTTCTTTTCTTTGTATACATTCATATGCTTGGGTTGTACTAGATTTTTCAGACAGCTTACTTAAGCTTGTGGTATAGGGATATTTGTATTTACTTACTTACTTTTTACTTATATTGCTTATGGATCATATATATGTTTTAACTATTAGCTATATGGTTGCCTAGTTTGAGCTTCTAAAGCTCATCCTTATACGTTAGTGTTTCAATCTTCTATGCAAAATTCTGATTCATCTCGGGAAGTCTTCCCAACTTTAGTTAATATTTAATCCACAAGTTTGTTTATGCCTTATCTTCTTGTCTATGGTGATTAAATTGCTTATTTTTCATATTTACACCCCATTTTCTGCCGTTGTCAAAATGGGAGAGAAAAAGAGAAAAATCTGTGTAAACTAAGGTAGAGCATAAATTTAGGGGGAGTATTACTTCGAATATGTTAACAAGTGTAAAATAGTCTTGTATTGCTTGGTTGGAATTGATATTATTGTATTGGAATTGCTTGTAGGTTGGTTTTTATCAGAAAAATAGAAGAAACTCTGTCCAAATTTTTCAAAAAACCAACACTTGGTTTTTAAAACAATTTTTTCTCTCCTTAGTTTTGTCATCCTCAAAAAGGGGGAGATTGTTGACACGTATTTAATTTTAATAATGATAAAACACTACTCAAATTACACTAACAGTTTCATCTAAGTGTTTAAGTGATAAAAGCTATAAAAACAAGACGCAACAACACAACACGTTCAGACACTAAAGGAAGACAGAAGATTTAGAATAGACACAACACGTTCACTGAAGAAGATAGGATGCACGATCCGGGATGGCATAGTCCATTCCGAGGCTGGGAAGAACATACAGATCGATGATGATGATGACAGCGAAGAGGATGACAAGATACCTGATTATGCAGCTTCTCTCACTGCCATGGACACTAATGAACAAGCATCTATTCCACAGCATGTAATACCCGTATTCGTAAAGAAAGGGTAAAAAAGTAATTTAATAAATATGGCATGAAGTTAAAATTATATATATATATATATATATGCACGAAAGATTTAATTTTTATAAAACAATTCTAAAAAAAGACGCGTGGTTGTGTAAAGAAAAAGAAAAAGAAAAAGAAAATAAAAATGAAAAAATAATCGTCCAGATAAAGGAAAAGAAAAAAGAAAAAAAAATTTCTAAAAAAAATGAAGTGCCAACACTTGGCTCCAGATGTTGCCAAGGGAAATGCAATTCTCTTGCATGGTGCGTAGCAAAAGAATTGCAAAGCGGTGAACGATGCTGCTTAAACAATTTTTATTATATATATATATATATATATATTAAATTTGTTTTATTAGTTTTACCAAATCCTGTTTAGTTTTCTTCAATCTCAAATCTAAATTACTTTATTTCTTTAAACACTTGAGGAACGAAAGAAAAGTTGAAAGAGCAAAATTTTGAAGGGGTTTACGAGAGAATTTTATTGAGAGTCACAAGAAGCGCTAAGAAAAATAGAAGGTAATAACGTGAAGTTTATTTTTGAAATTTAGCATAAATGAAATTCCCGGAATTTAAAATGAGAATTTTCAAAGGGTGTGAATTATGAAAGAACTGAAGAATAAATTATAATTTAACATGAATATTATATCAGGTGTTGACGATCAGCAACCGGGGTAAATTGCTGAAAGGAGCAGGAAAAACAATGAGGTGATCCACAGGTAGCTTTAAGTGATATGTGGTGAGTTAGATTTACTTTAAGTAATCTAGATAAATATGAAATATATAGTGATAATATTAGAATAAATTATTAACTTATGCTTTTGTGGTGGATGAAAGTTGTATGATGGGTATAATAGATATAATTGATATGTAGAAAGTTATTACATGAGAAGTAATATTATTGGAATAGTGAGTCGATTTAATAATGAAGGTGATAAATGAAATTTTTTATGAGGTATAGTTGATGATTGATATGATCTATGATGAGAGGAATTTAGTGAAAATGTTTTTTAATAATAATTTGAGAATAATCAGGATAGTTAATTTACATATTTGAATTTGTGTTTGTTTTATATATTGGTTCATATGCATATTTTATATCATTATTCATATGCATGAAATAAAAGAACCACGAGGGGGTCAGTCTAAATGAAATAAAAGATCCGAGAAGGGGTCGGTCTAAATGAAAAATCGTGACAGTCAGTATATGCTGAAAATAAATAAAAAACGTGACAGCCAGTATATCCTTGAAATAAAAGAACCGGGAGGGGGTCGGTCTAAATAAAATAAAAGAACCGGGAAGGCAGTCGGTCTAAGATAAAAACATGTCGACATGTGGGAAGATATTCCCTAATAAAAATTAGTACATTGCATCTATTTTAAATGTTGATTTCATTACTGAAATGCTGAAGTGTTGATTTTTATTGTAAATTTATTTACGGATGAATGAGTTTTACAGAGAGGCAGTTATGGTGAGAAAGAAATATGGAAGTATGATATGATAAAACTATCTAAATGGTAGACTATATGCTTTGAACCTCATAACGAGGTAAATATGAGATATAATGGAGGGTTTTAAGATGAATATATATATATGTATATATATTTATTTATATATATAAGAAGAAGAAGAAGAGATTGATAGAGAATGGGGCTTATGATGTATGCAGTGATAGTAGAATGTTATTATCAAATTTTATGAAATACAAATTATTGAATACTTTTAGTAAGTTTAATCCCTCGTTGTACAATGATTTCAGGTAGTGGACAGGACAGATAGAGTTGATAATGAAGATTCAGACTAGATCATTTTCTGTAAGCCACGTGGTCCATATCCTCATACACACTTGAAGAAAAAAAAAATTGTAAATATTCATGCATAATATGTTGTATATACTATTCAATTGAGATATGAATGATGTATCTCCCATATTAAGGGTTAAGGATTTGATGTAAATAATTGCAATTGGTAAATTTTTACTTTTTCATATATGTGTCATGCTGGGATTCTCAAAATGTGCCACACCGTCTCGAGGGTGGCAAACCAGGGATGGGTTGTTACACAACATGCTAGACATGGTGGTTCTAGTGCTGATCAGGGTGGATATGATGACGTATTACAGGCCATAGCAAGCCTCCAATTGTCCATGTAGTCGAAATTCCAGAGCTTGAGCTCTTTTATTGACCAGAGCTTCCAGATGGTGTGGACTGATATCGATCACATGGGTCCCAACATCAGCACTTTTCGAGATAATTTTGAGTTACTCCGAGAGCACTCGAAAGGCTCCTTGGCTGAGATCCATAATCTTTTCTAAGACATCTCTGACTCTATAGCTCACTGAGTCATTCGTCTTTGTCATTTAGTTAATATATATAGCTCAATGGATGTTTTAGCACGAACATTTCTTTTCTTTGTATGCATTCATATGCTTGGGTTGTACTAGATTTTTCAGACAGCTTACTTAAGCTTGTGGTATAGGGATATTTGTATTTACTTACTTACTTTTTACTTATATTGCTTATGGATCATATATATGTTTTAACTATTAGCTATATGGTTGCCTAGTTTGAGCTTCTAAAGCTCATCCTTATACGTTAGTGTTTCAATCTTCTATGCAAACTTCTGATTCATCTCGGGAAGTCTTCCCAACTTTAGTTAATATTTAGTCCACAAGTTTGTTTATGCCTTATCTTCTTGTCTATGGTGATTAAATTGCTTATTTTTAATATTTACACCCCATTTTCTGCCGTTGTCAAAATGGGAGAGAAAAAGAGAAAAATCTGTGTAAACTAAGGTAGAGCATAAATTTAGGGGGAGTATTGCTTTGAATATGTTAGCAAGTGTAAAATAGTCTTGCATTGCTTGGTTGGGATTGATATTATTGTATTTGAATTGCTTGTAGGTTGGTTTTTATCAGAAAAATAGAGGAAACACTGTCCAAATTTTTCAAAAAACCAACACTTCGTTTTTAAAACTATTTTTTCTCTCCTTAGTTTTGTCATCATCAAAAAGGGGGTGATTATTGACCCGTATTTAATTTTAATAATGACAAAACACCACTTAAATTACATTAACAATTTTATGTAAGTGTTTAAGCGATAAAAGCTATAAAAACAAGATGCAAGAACACAACACGTTTAGACACCAAAGGAAGACAGAAGATCTAGAATAGACACTAAGGTAATTGAATCTCATTGTAAATCTCTATACTTCAATTACTTAGCTTAATCTATGGCTCAATTTTAAAAAGGTTTTGACAAAACTAGAATAAAAAAATATTTCTAAGTTAAAAACTAATTTGAAACAAAAAAAAAAAAAAAACTGGGTTTAAGGCCAACCCAATCGGCTAAGTCTCTATACCAGTCAACTAGAAAAAGGGACAGTAAGTTCCCAGTTAACTGGTAATAGAACCCAGTTGACTGGTAACTTAACCCAATCGATTAGTCCTATGACCTAGTCGATTGGTACTTTCCCTAAGCTTAAAAGTGAACATTTTTCACTTGACCTAGTCGACTGGTACAAGGACCCAATTGATTGGTACAAGGACCCAATCGACTAATAATTCAAAAATATGACCGTTTGAGAAGCAGGAATTGAGCATTTAATGCCCTAAACCTACCAGGTCAGTATCAAACGACCATATAAGTTCAAGGCTATAAAAAACTACTTCAATGAGCATTTAAAAAAGAGAAAGATAAAACATTCAATTCATCAATATAGGTCATTAATTCTTAAAAGCTTTGAAAATTTTATTGTGAGCCATTCTTCAAGCATGTTCTTGAAATAGAGATATTCTTCATTTGTAAAAGCATTAATTGCTATCTCTCTACCATTTACTTTACAGTTAATACCATTTATTGTAAAGAGAAAGAGTTTGTGTAACTTTTAGAGTGTTTAGGATTAAACACTTGTTTGTAACTTCTGTGAGGAAGAGATTATTTGTAAGGTTTGTGCAACACCCGTGAAGTTGCTTGACTAACGTTTAGTGGATTACTTCAAGGAGGTTCCTTGAAGAGAGTCACTTTATCTCCCAAATGACCGAGTCCAAGGAGTAGAGACAATCCTAGTCTCGACCACTTTTAGTTTTATCCTCGTCACCTTATCTCCCAAGTGACCGAGACCAAGGGGTAGAGACAATCCTAGTCTTGGTCACTCTTGGTCTCATCCTCGTTACCTTATCTCCAAAGGGACTAAGACCAAGAGGTAGAGACAATCCTAGTCTCGGTCACTCTTGGTCTCATCCTCATCACCTCATCTCACCTTACAAAGAATTGAGGCTAAGGGGTAGAGAAATCTATTGTATCGACTGCACCTTATCCCGGCCACCTTGGCATGACTGCACATAGCTGAGACTTGAAGCATCTATACCTCTTGGTCTAATCCTCCGACCAAAACCAAAGGATATAGACAATCCTGGTCTCGACCAACCATTGTCTCATTCTGGATATGTCACCATCACTCTTCGAAACTGAGACCAATGGATCGAGACATAACTGGTCTCGACCACTACTTGCACACACTGCTTGACGTGCATGCACCTCTAGCTATATCCATACATCACTCTTGGTGCACACACTATCTTGTATTGACTACTATGTCAAGACTCCTTGCATGCATAACATCTATCTTACCTCATTCACTAAGTGCCAAGCACACGAAAAATACTCAGATGCGAACGTATCAAGTCAAGGCATGCGTAGGGCCGAGACCATCAACGGTTGAGACCAGCCGACTAGGATCAGTGTTGATCGAAATCAGCATCGTCCGAGACTAGTCGGTCGAGACCAAGCCTGATAAAGATCAAGTCTGATCAAGACTAATCGACTGAGACCACGCCCGACGGAGACCAGCTAGCTGAGACAAGCAATAATAGATACCAGCAACGGTCGAGACCAACTGACCGAGACTGAGCTTATTTAAGACCAAGCCTGACCGAGACTAGCTAGATGAGACAAGCACTGATAGATACCAGCAACAGTCGAGACTAACTGGCCTAGACTGAGCTTATTTAAGATAAAGCCCTAGTGAGACCAACACCAACCGAGACCAATCGATCGAGATCAACCAATTAAGACTAAGCCTGGCAGAGACGAGCACCAATCGAGAAAATTCGATCGAGACCAAGCTTGGCTAAGACCAATCGATAGAGACTGAGCTTGGCAGAGATTGACCCCGACCGAAACCTGCCTACCCCGATCGAGACCTACCTGTTGAGACTAAGCCCGACCAAAACTAGTGCGCACATTGACTGGACTAGTACGCATACAAACCTTTGAGACCAATATGCACACCCCTTGCGCTCATTGCAGACTGCACACTACTTGCACTCACTACGCACTCTAGTTACACTCACTGTGCATACTACTTGTGTCAACACGTGTATTACTACTTTCATCCACTATGCACACAAATTGAATTCACTGCATACTACCTGTGCTTGCTGTGCACTACTTGTGCTTGCATCACACACTATTTATGCTCGATGCACACACTACTTATGCTCACCGTGCATACTACTTGCACTCAACACGCACACTACTACTTGCATCCACTATGCTCACAGATGTACAAATTTTAATGCTCGCAAGTGAACGTATCACAAATAGTATTGTGATGAGTTTACTCTCGAGGTCGATCTCTCAAGGAATTGCAGTGGTTTAAATCCTAAATTTCTTTCTTAAAATTACTAAAACAAACTCTGAAATTAAATCTTAAACACTCTAATTAAAAGATTGGTAAAGAGAAAATTGAAATAAAAACAATTAAGTAAATTAAAAAAATGAATTATGAAGAGATGAGTATAATCAATGAGAACAATTGGGAGTTTAGCTTGCTATCCAATCATGAATTGGAACATTTGGTGAATATAAAGAATTAATCAACATCCAAGATTATTGTATTTTCGCTAAAACTAGAGAATGCCATTGCTCGTGTTTATTCTCAATTTATAACTAATTAATTAAATCCCATGGATCGTGTTCATCAATTAATTAGTTAAGTTAAGTATAAGGAAAACACAACCACCTAAATCAAAATTTGATTTGAATCCTAATTTAAATTCCTATTCAAGAAAGCTTAATTAGGTCTAGATGATTTGTCCTCAACCTAATATCGAATATTAGCCTTAACTATCAATAATAGATGGCCAATCCAAAAACATTAATCAAAGGTATGAAGGATATTGAATAAGAAATAATCTGGAAATTTTCTTAAAACTAAATCCACCAAAATATCCAAAACAATCAAGGCTGCTAAGCAAACGCCCAACAATGCGTTCAGTCGCTCATGTTTAAATCCCAATCACGTAATTCAAATACTAGGGTTACAAGCATATTGAAGGATAAAAGGTGTAAAGATAGAATTTCTTCCCGAATTACAAGATAAATCCTCAAAGTCTTGAAGCGATTGATCGTCGTCTTCAGTCTCTTGATAAGCCATCTTGATGAAAGAAACCGTCTCGTCCTTCAATCTCCCAAAACTCCTTTTGATAATATCTCTCCAAGAACTGCTGTCATCCCCCCCCCCCTCTCTCTAAGTCTAAAAAAATTCTGATATATAGCTGTATGGAGACGGCTTTGTAGATAGAAAAGTCACCCTAGGGTTTTTGTTCAGGCTGTGTGCTTTTGCTGCTGTCCAGGCCCGGTTCTGCTGCTGTCCAGGCTATATGTTTGCTGCTGTCTAGGTCAGGTTTCTGCTGTCCAGAATTGGTCCAGTTATGCTGCTATCCGGCCCATGCAAATCCAAAAAAAAATCAGAATTTAATAGCTCCTTCACTCTTGCCACGCTTAAATCACGCACAGCCTTACCTTTGTCTACTAAAATTGCCATAACTTTCTCTAGAAAAATCATATGAGCCATAAAATTCTCCAGAAAATAGACATCCAGATCTTTCCAAGCATATATGGCTCATCTCCTGATTCTTCCTGAATCAATACAGTTTAATCAACAAAAATCACTTCTACCACGCTGAAATCACGCACAGTCTGACCTTTGTCTACTAAAATTGCCATAACTTTCTCTAGAAAAATCATATTTATGAGCCGTAAAATTTTCTAGAAAATAAACATCCGGATATTTCCAAGTATATATAGCTCATCTCTTGGTTCTTCCTGAATCAATATAGTTTAATCTGCAAAAATGTGTACGGGCAATTTAGTGAAACTACTTTCTAAGTGCTTGTGAACATGTAAAACAACGAAAAACAACTCAAAGTAACAAATTCCTAAGCTAAACATATAAATAAATACTTGAAAAACATACAAAATACTAGGACAAATATTCATTCATCAAATATCCCCAAACCTAGATTTTGCTAGTCCTCAAGCAAAACTAAAAGAAAATATAAACAAAACAAATCTAAAAACTTAAATCAACAAAACCCTCATGCCTTAATTCTTATTATGACTCATATCTAGATATCTTATGCACAATTATGTTCACAGTCTCAACACTTCACAATTCATTGCTCAAATCAAGTACACATCGCACATCCATATTCCAATGCTCAAAACACCTCACGTCAATTATCTCCAAACCTAATGTCAAGAATCCGAATTCGCTTTGATTCTAGGCCTCACATGATTCACTCGTTAAGCACACTGAACCTAGGTTTCAAACACTCATCAAGCATATACGAATAGAAGTTATGTAAACAAGAAATTTCAAATATAAATTCGCATATGAATATAGATATCATCAAAGAACGCTCATATGTTCGCAAAATAGATCTCCTGAAAGGAATCAAATGTTAGGATTGCAAAGCTATCATTTCCTAGTCAAACACCTCAAGCAAAACGTATTGAGTATGAACCTATGCATAGATGGGCGTGGTTGACCGAACCTGATTTACACCAAAGCTCTTTCTTTTCAACTCTTTACAAGAGCGACTTCAATACCCTTAAAGTATCTCAGGTCCTCTTTCTTATCTAACCAAATCCCCTTTTGACATGATATATATATATATATATATATATATATATATATATATATATATATTATTTTTTAATTTTTTTAATAGGAATTTGGATCTTTCTCCAGAGACAGTGGCAACTAGGGTGTACAACGATAGACACATACTCAAACTTCTTACTCAAGTTATTCAACTAAAACAATGAGAATACACAACATGATACTTCAAATGAGTTATATAATCCTATCATTCAGTGCAAAACCTATAGAGATCATCTAACAATTAAGGTCATAACGAAAAGCGTTTAGGAGTAGCAAGAAACTAACTCTCAGAATAAAACGCTTGTGGCTCAAATAACTCACTAGGTAGTCTCCACTATTTTATTCTCAATCATTAGATCTAGGTTCCTCTCAGTATCAACATCAAGAGCACAGTCTATAGAATATGAATATGCATCAATCCTCACAACAACTTGTCAATGTTAAAGAAACTAAACTCAACGTGCATAAAAGACTTGATTACTAACCACAAAACAAATTGTAGCATGAAAATTTTGTCTCAGCAAGTTCTAATTGTACCCCCAAACCTAAACTAAACATTTTCCTCAATGTATGAAATCAAACGCACATTTAGAAAAACATTTAGAAGTGAACAATGAAAATGAAATAACAGAAAACATACTCTATCAAATGGGTGGGTTGCCTCGCACCAAGCGCTTTCTTTAACGTCTTGGCAAGACGTTGGTTGAACTTATTCAGGATCGTGCACCTAAATGCACTCAACAACCCCTTTCTCATGGAATCCTTCCAAGTAAGGCTTCACACAATGCCCGTTGACCTTGAATGTCACTTGAGTCTTCGGGTTCAGCAACTCTACCGCTCCATGAGAAAAAACGTTGACTACTGAAAAAGGTTCGCACCATCTTAACTTCAATTTTCCTATAAATAATTTGAAACGAGTGTTAAACAAAAGAGCTTTCATTCCAGGATAAAGAGACTTACGGATAAGGCCTTGGTCATTGTAACACTTAGTGCGTTCTTTGTAGATCTTTGCATTCTCATAGGCTTCATCACGAATCTCTTCTAACTCATTGAGTTATTGTAACCGCTTTTCTCCTACCATTGCCATGTCCATGTTCAACTCCTTGATTGCCCAATGCACCCAATGCTTAAGCTCAACCGGTGCATAAAAGACTTGATTATCTATCAAATGGGTGGGTTGCCTCTCACCAAGCGCTTTCTTTAACGTCTTAGCAAGACATTGGTTGAACTTGTTCAGGATCATGCATCTCAATGCACTCAACAACCTCCTTCTCATGGACTCCTGCCAAGTAAGGCTTCACACGATGCCCATTGACCTTGAATGTCACTTGAGTATTTAGGTTCAGCAAGTCTACTGCTCCATGAGAAAAAACGTTGACTACTGAAAAAGGTCCGCACCATCTTGACTTCAATTTTCCTGGAAATAATTTGAAACGAGTGTTAAACAAAAGATCTTTCATTCCAGGATAAAGAGACTTATGGATAAGGCCTTGGTCATGGTAACACTTAGTGCATTCTTTGTAGATCTTTGCATTCTCATAGGCTTTATCACGAATCTTTTCTAACTCATTGAGTTGTTGTAACCGCTTCTCTCTTGCCATTGCCATGTCCATATTCAACTCCTTGATTCCCAATATGCTCGATGCTCAATCTCAATCGGTAAGTGGCGTGCCTTTCCAAAAACCAACCGATAGGGGCTCATCCTAATGGGTGTCTTGTACGTCGTGCGGTATGCCCATAATGCATCATTAAGCTTGGTTTCCCAGTCCTTCCATGATGGTCGAATCATCTTTTCTAGAATGCCCTTGATTTGTCGATTGCTTATCCACTCGTTGCCCCAAAACAGCCCCTCAATGAATTTCTCCACCATATCTGAGAAGATTGACATCATGCATCTTTGGAATGTGGTTGGAGCATTGCATAGGCCAAACGGCATCCTCCTAAAGGCAAATGTCCCAAATGGGCAAGTGAATGTTGTCTTCTATTGATCCTCCGGCACAATCGGCACTTGATAATAACTTGAAAGACCATCAAGATAACAATAAAAATCATGCTCTGCTAGTCTTTCGAACATCAGATCAATAAAAAGATGTGGAAAATGATCATTTCTAGTAGCTGAGTTCAGTTTCCTGTAATCAATGCACATTCTCCATCCTGTAGTCATCCTAGTGGGCACTAGTTCATTCTTCTCATTTTTCACCATTGTAATTCTAGACTTCTTAGACACAACATGAGCTAGACTAACCCATCTACGATCTGAAATAGGGTAGATAACTCCTGCATCTAGGAGTTTTAAATTTTTTTTCTTCACTACCTCTTGTAGGTTAGGGTTTAGTCTCCTTTGAGCTTCTCTCACAGGTTTGGCACCATCATCTAAAATGATCTTATGCATACGTATAGCAGGACTAATACCCTTGATGTCACTTATACTCCATCCTATGGCTCTCCTAAGTCTGCTAAGCTCTTTCACAACTCTCTCCTCTTGGGTTTGGGTCAAAGTAGATGAAATAATCACAGGATATGTGTCTCCCTCTCCCAGAAATATGCACTTAAGGTGCTTAGGTAACTCTTTAAGTTCAAGCTTAGGTGGAGTAGTATCTTCCCTAGGTAGGGAACTTGGCAATTCTAAAGGTTTGCTAGACTCTTCTTAGGGTGACACTGGTATTGCATTATCTAACATCTCATGACACCCTTTAGTCTCCTCTTCTAGTGTTTCCTCTACTCTCTCAGTTGTAAGAGCAACTTCAAGCTTGTCCTCTATTTTCATCTGTAAATAAGTGTCATAAACAAGTGAGTCCACACAATCAATAAAAAAACACTCATCATTAGTAGAAATAGAAGACTGAGTGGTTAGAGAATCGAACACTTTAAATTGTACAATCTCTCCCAAGACTGTCATCGTTAACCTCCCATTATGGACATCAATAATATTCTTAGTTGTGACTATAAATGGCCTACTAAGAAGAATTATGTGCTCCTTGTCCTTAGATAGGGTTCCTTCCATCTCCAATACCACGAAATCCACAAGCACAATCACTTTGTCTACTAGTACCAATATATCCTCAACTATTCCCTTAGGATATTTAACTGACTTGTCAGCGAGTTGAAGGGACAAAGTTGTTAACTTAAGCTCCCCCAAACCTAGTTGCAAGTATATCGAATATGGCATAAGATTTATACTTGCTCCTAAGTCTATCATTGCTTTGGTGACCTTCTTGTTTCCTATTATGATGTTGATGATGAAACTTCTGGGATCTTTCAGCTTAGGTGGCAAGCTTTGTTGGAGCACCACACTAGCAACTTCTGACACCATCACATTCTCGTTCTTTTTATATTTCCTCTTTTTAGTGTTAAGTTCCTTAAAGAATTTCGCATATGATGGCACATTCTTGATAACATCCAAAAGAGGCAAATTAATATTCACTTTAGAAAGCATGTCAAAAATATCATAAAATTGCTTATCCTGTTTAATATCCTTCAGACGGCTTGGATAAGGAATAAGAGGCCTGTAAGGCTCGGTCGCCTTGTGCAGTGTCATGAAGGAAGATGGCTCCTTCTTCTTGCTCTCCTCAGATGTTTGAGAAGATTGTGAATCTTTAGCTGGATTTTCTTTAGGAGTGTCATACTCTTTTTTCTTCTCAATTGATTTTCCTGCATCATGTGGCAAGTCATAAGAAATTTTATCATCAGAATTGTTGTTAAGAATTTTACCACTTCGCAACACTGTGATAGCCTTTGCTTGCTCAAGTTGGCTAGGTAACTTCCCTTTTTGATGTACTTACAATTGTTTTGCAAGTTGCCCAACTTGTACTTCCACTGTTTTCATTGATGCCTCTAAGGATTCCAACCTTTGGCTATGTCTCTCATGGTTCTCTTTGCTAACTTGAATAAAAGCACTCAAGTTCTCCTCCAAAGTTAGATTTCTAGGCTGATTGGGTGGTGCAACTTGGTTTTGATATTGAACCAGTCTTGAACTTTGAGCATATCCTGGAGTGTTGTTAGTCTTCTAGGAGAAATTGGGATGATTTCTCCACCCAGGGTTGTAGGTGTTAGAATAGGGATCATTCATCGGCCTAGGTTGGTAAGACTCCATTATATTAACTTGTCCTTGTTCATTTCCTGCATAAGATTCATATAACAAAGAACAAGTGTTAGCACTATGACCAAAAACCCCCCACAAACTCCACATAGCTCATTGGTGGGCATTTTTGTGGTAATGAGAAGTTTGAGTTATTTGGTTAACTTTGCAAGTTGCATTACCATATTGTTGTTGGAGCTCAATTCATTAACCCCAACTCTCCTTCCTCTTGCACTCTTTTGTTGGGAATTAGCACCCAACATCTCATATAGCTCGCATGTCTCCTCAATAATCTTTTCTCCTATGGCTCCACTGGCAGCATTATCAACTGTATATTGACATTGTTGTGTCAATCCATCATAGAAGAATTGATTTTGTAGCTGCAATGGGTAATATTGGTGGGGATACTGGATTAAAAGCATCTTGAACCTGTCCCATTATTCATGGAAGGGTTCTCCCTCCATTTGTGAGAACATGGCAATCTTAATTCTCAACTCAGTGGTCTTCTAATGGGAGTAGAATTTGTTTATGAAACGATTGTAGATTGTTTCCCATGTATTCAAAGAACCGAGTGGAAGAGTCATCAACCATGCTTTTGCTCTATCTTTTAATGTGTAGGGGGAGCATCTCATCCTGAGTTGATCCTTATTTAGCCCCTGTAGAGGAAAAGTCTGCACTGTTGCATAGAAATCCCTTATGAAGGTTAATGGGTCTTCATTTGGAATTCTATAGAATGAAGGGAGCATACTAAAGTGGATATTTTTTATCTCATAATTTTGTGTGGCTTCCCCCAATTGGATGCAAGATGTGGAAGTGTCGATGATCGGCCTTGCATACTCCTTCATCATAATTTGTCTTTCAGCTCCTTCCGTTCTTTCAGGCTCCTCTTTTTCTATTCCTGCAACCTTTTCTTCTTTTTCCGTAGGTTGTAACATCTCCCTTAGCCTATGGATGTTGTATATTGTTGGCACCAGATTTCTCCCTTGGGATCTTCTACCGTGCATGTATAATGCCAATTTAAATCAAGAAAATCAAGAAGCAAATAAAGAAAATTTGACGAAATAAAAGAAATAAAAATTACGCCTAAAAGAAAGAAAAGAAAAAAAATATAAAAAAAAAGAAAATAACTAAAGAATTAAACACCAAGTCCCCTGCAACAACGCCAAAAATTTGATTTGCAAATTTTAAATGCTCGCAAGTGCACGAATCACAAATAGTATTGCGATAAGTTTACTCTTGAGGTTGATCTCTCAAGGAATTGCAATGGTTTAAATCCTAAATTACTTTATTAAAATTACTAAAACAAACTCTGAAATTAAATCCTAAACACTCTAATTAAACGATTGGTGAAGAGAAAATTGAAATAAAAATAATTAAGTAAATTAAACAAAACGAATTATTAAGAGATGAGTATAATCAATGAGAACAATTAGGAGTTTAGCTTGCTATCCAATCATGAATTGGAACATTTGGTGAATATAAAGAATTAATCAACATCCAAGATTATTAGTATTTCCACTATGACTAGAGAATGCCATTGATCAAGTTTATTCTCAATTTATAACTAATTAATTAAATCCCATGGATCATGTTCATCAATTAATTAGTTAAGTTAAGTATCAGGAAAACGCAACCACCTAAATCACAATTTGATTTGAATCCTGATTTAAATTCCTATTCAAGAAATCTTAATTAGGTCTAGATGATTTCTTGTCAACCTAATCTCGAATATTAACATTGACTATCAATAATAGATGGCTAATCTACAAGCAATAATCAAAGGTATGAAGGATATTGAATAAGAAATAATCTGGAAAATTTCATAAAACTAAATCCACCAAAATATCCAAAACAATCAAGGCAGCTAAGCCAAACGCCCAACAATGCGTTCAGCCGCTCTTGTTTAAATCCAATCACAGAATTCAAATACTAGGGTTACAAGCATATTGAAGGACAGAAGGAGCAAAGATAAAATTTCTTCCCAAATTACAAGATGAATCCTCAAAGTCTTGAAGCGATTGATCATCGTCTTCAATCTCTTGATAAGCCGTCTTAATGAAAGAAACCGTCTCCTCCTTCAATCTGCCAAAACTCCTATTGATAATATATCTCTAAGAACTACCATCATCCCCCCCTCTCTCCGAGTCTAAAAAAATTCCTATATATAACTGTATGGAGATTGCTTTTTAGACAGAAAAGTCGCTCTAGGGTTTTTGTTCAGGCAATGTGCTTCTGCTGCTGTCCAGACTATATGTTTGCTGCTGTCCAAGCCACGTTTTTGCTGTCAAGAACTGGTCTAGTTGTGCTGCTCTTCAGACCATGCAAATCGCAAAAAAAAAAAAAAAATCAGATTTAAATAGCTCATTCACTTCTGCGACGCTGAAATCATGCATAGCCTGACCTTTGTCTGCTAAAACTGGCATAACTTTCTCTAGAAAAATCATATATGAGCCATAAAATTCTCCAAAAAATAAACATTTGAATATTTTCAAGCCTATATGGCTCATCTCCTGGTTCTTCCTGAATCAATACAGTTTAATCCGTAAAAATCACTTCTGCCAAGCTAAAATCACGCACAGCCTGACCTTTATCTACTAAAACTGCCATAACTTTCTCTAAAAAAATCATATTTATGAGCTGTGAAATTCTCCAAAAAAATAGACATCCGGATCTTTCCAAGCATATATGGCTCATCTCCTGGTTCTTCTTGAATCAATATAGTTTAATCTGCAAAAGTGACTAATCTGTACGGGTAATTCTGGCAATTTAGTGAAACTCCTTTCCAAGTGCTTGTGAACCTGTAAAACAATGAAAAACAACTCAAAGTAACAAATTCCTAAGCTAAATATATAAATAAATACTTGAAAAACATACAAAATACTAGGACAAATATTCGTTCATCACACACAACTTGAGCTTACTGCGTACTACCTATGCTCGCTGCGTACTACTTACACTCGCATCACACACTATTTATGCTCGATGCACACATCACTTGTGCTCTTAGCACACACTACTTACACTCTGTGTGCACAATACTTGCGCTTGCTGCGTGTCACGGTATGCACCATTGGGCATGGTTGCTACCCATGAGCTGGCTTTTAAGTGGGGTGTATAGTGATCTATATGAGTTTTGTGCAGCAAGTGTGGCCTGGTTGTGGGGAAGTTGTGCAACAAATGTGTGTCAACGGTGTGCTAGAGTGCCATAGTCATTTTCCTAAATATGTGATTTATGCCCCAAAAATTAATGGGAATTTTAGGGGAGTATCTTGAAGATGCACACAGTGTTATAGTATATTTGGATTTGGTAGATTGCGTAAATTCTATTTATTAAAAATTTTGATGGTTCAAGTAGGAGGTATGTTTCCTACTGGTAATGTTCAAAATGACTTAAGACTCTTTAGGGGGATATGGTGTCGGGCTCTCCACCACCCCTGGTGTGCGCACATAGGCTATAGTTGGGCTATGCTTTGAGACATATATGGGAACTAAGTGAGCCTTCTAAGATTGGCGTGTGGGTTTGGGGCCACCAAAGGGTGACTTGATCCTCTATAAAGCTGAAAGCTTCATGGACAATACAGGTGGCTTGTATGCACTATATTGGGCTCTTTTCCCTTACTTGAGGCTTTACCCTACATTTACAATCGCATAGGCTATTAGATATAATCTTGGCATTGTGTGCACAAGTAATGTGCAGTTCTTGTGTGGCTATGAGGCCCTTGTGGGTACATCTTTCATTAGGTTGTAGGTTAAGTTCGTGCAGCCATATCTACGTGCATGCAGATTCTCGTTTATGTTGTGGACTCTCATCAGTGGGTTCAAAAAAATAATGAGAGGCAATGTGCATCAGTGGGTAAGTTGTTCATCGACAATTTTGGTTTGGCTTGTAGGCAATGTACGTGCAATCAAGCTTGAGAGCTGAACATGTGCAGTTGAATTTATGGGTGGTTAGCTCTCAATTAAGATGGTGGAATGTCATCCATGTGTCTAACATAAGGAAAGAGGGATTGTGCTTCAGTGTGTAAGTAATAGATCAGTGACCAACACAATGAGGGGTGACATTGTGCGTCTTTAGTGGGCAAAAAGGTAAGAGGGATTGTAGGTGAGTGAGCTAGGAATTGACATAGATGACAACTCTATGGCATTTCTAGAATGTCTTAGGGTTCTAATAGGACTTTTTTCATCTGCTCTTAATCGGGTAAATGTTCCTCATTGGGGTCTAAAGGTATGAGGGCTGATGAGGACCATTAGAACTCATATGTGGCTATTCGGGTTAGTGAGATTGTGCAACTGGTTTGAGACTTATGTGCTAAACTTTAGGAAAAGGTCAAGCATTTCCTGGGTCCTGGCTTCAGGTATGTTGGGTCTTGAGGACTTTCGTATTAGTGGAGCATCGGAGACACGGTAAGATGGTTATTTGGAAAAAGGGTCAAACTTTAAGCGAAGACTTGCTTATATGCAAGCTCAATGAGGGCTCCTTGGTATCATTGGTTGAGTTTTAGATGAAGTTTGTTGAGTATTGTGGCTTCAAAAAGGTTATCTTGTGAGTTCTTGAGGCAAAAAACTAAAGGTGAAGAAAGGCTAGTTAGAACTTGGAGAAGTTTTAGCACCGCATGATTCTTTGTATTTAGGGAAAATTTGGTAGACTGTGATAGTTGGTTTCAGAGAAAAATTACTATCCATTTTAGTGGCTTAGTTGTGAGTAAAGACTTCATTGAATGAGTTATTTGTGATTTTGGGAGCATCTCGATCTTCTTGAGCAAGATAGAGGTATCGATTATCGACTTTGCGGTGTGCATGAGTCGGTAGGATTTGGCATCTCCACACATGAAATGAGGCAAGTTGTGGCCTTGTCATGAGGTAAGGTGATTACACCCAAAGTATAACGCGGTAATTGTAGTACAGCTTTGGGGTGTCGATTCCACAGGGAAACAAACTAATTACAAAAGAATGTGTAAACCTCAACACAAACGATAAAAGTTAAAGTGACAAAATCTGAATTGTTGATTGTTTGAAGATTGTGTAAATAATTGATGGATATAAATAAGAAGCAAGAAGGTTCCGAAAATCCTCCCTAGGTTCGTTGCTCTAATCCTAACTTGATTTAGTTATTTTTATCTCGATTGCAAGTTTCACATCCCAAACAAGTAATCGGCAAATATTCAATTAAAGCGCATGTATAAACCCTAATGTAATTGATATGAATTATTCTTTACTTTCAAGCACACATGACCTAAGTTATAAATTATCAAAAGACGACAATATATCTAAATGACAATACCGCAGCAATGGACAAATCTATAAAAGAGATCTACCGGACTCAATCACACCCAAACAAATACACATAAGAAGAGCATGACTAGACTTATATGGAAAGAAGCATGCAATCACGGGACTAATAAAAATCTACTAATTAAATTAAAGAATAATACATAACAATATTTAATGAAAATAATACCAAACTATAACTGAATCAAATAAACTAAAACAAGAAAAACTATACCTAGGGATTCATCCATTCGCCTTGCTTGGAGACTAGCCGGCCATGGAGCTCATGCTTCCTTGAGTTGCCTCCGGCCTCTCAACGATCACCTCCTCCTTAGTCGCGAAAGCTTCAGCGATTCCTCAGCTTTCCATCCAAATTTATACTTTCGGATTCCTCCTAAAGACCCTCTGGATTGCTCCTAAAGGCCCTCTGGAGTCACTCTCTGATGATTTCAGATGAGCTCTGATTGATCCTCAAAGCTGAAGTGGAGTAGGCCTTTTATAGGGAAATACCATGAGTGCAATGTATTTCCAATCTGATGTGGGATGTCGGATATAGAAATGTGTTTTCCAATCGATGTGGGATGTGGGATTTAAGCCCAAAATCACGCTGAAATCCCGCACAGCCCGCACAGCCCGCACAGCCTAACCTTTGTCTACTAAAACTGCCATAACTTTCTCTAGAAAAATCATTTTTACAAGCCGTAAAATTCTCCAGAAAATAGACTTTTGGATGTTTCTAAGAATATATGGCTCATCTCCTGGTTCTTCTTGCATCAATACAGTTTAATTTTCAAAGATGATTGATCTGTACGGGAAATTCTGGCAATTTAGTAAATCTCCTTTCTTGGTTTCTCTTCATCTTGGCTCTTTCGCGACCATTATCTCACTCGAGTATTCATCGAAACTTCATGTTTAAAATGATGATAGCTATTCTATCTCTTTTTTTTAAGCTCAAAGTACCTGAAAATGCATTGAAATAAGTCAACAATTCAAGAATAACACTTTAGAGTTATTAAGGTATAAAAGTGTAATTCCAACCTCAATCAACCCTAAAATGCTAACAATTAAGTATTGTTTAGATGCATTTTATGACTCTCATCACAACCCCCAACTAGCTTATTACTAGTCCCTAGCAACTAAAGCGAAAATAAGAGATGAATTCTATGGTAGGAGTTAAAAACAAAGTAAAGCAATGCTAGCGTTGAACCAAGAGTAAGTCACTTTTTTTTTTTGGCACATAACCATTCACCATGTTTTTCATTTTTTTTTCTTTTCCACAACCCTCAACTTATCTCCTTTAATGTACTCGGGTTGTGGTAGTGATATTTTTTCATATTTCCACCCTTACTCCTTTTAAGTGCTTTTCACAACATGTGTATAACTAAGTTCTTTTAAAAGAGAGGTAAGGATAAAATATTTTTAGGCTCATAAAGGTAAGTAAACGGTTTATCGAAAGAAACAAGGCTCAATTTTTATTTTCAAGAAAAAGGCTCAAATAGGTGACTAGTGATAAATATAGCAATGGTAGGTTTGAAAGGCTCAAACGGTTCAAAAATGGCCTATATCATATCCTAAGTAGTGTGCATTCTAAGAATTCGCCTCAAGTGATTATCAAGTAAGTTCTAGAGCTTGTCAAGACTGCAAAAGTATTCATAAAACAATCACACATAAAATTTCTCTAGATGTTATGGACTAATCATACAATCTTACCACAAACTAGAGTCTCAAACCAAATGAAGATTGATATTTAAATTAATTTCAAACTGAAACAAAATTTAACTCCTTCTAAATGCTATCTGTTATCTCAATTAAGTTTATATCATTGACATGTGAATTAACTCCAAGGTAACCACAAAGCATGCTTAAAACAAAAAGAAAGGGAAAATGACACCAAACAGTTTAATGGAAAAAGAAAAATGTATGGAAATAAAGAAAATGGAAACAAAGAGATGCGTTTCCTCCACCCCCAACTTAAAAATTGCATTGTCCTCAATGTAAAAGCAAAAATTAAGGAAACTCCATTTTTAACCAAAGGTGCGTGGAGCTGAAAATTGTGCACAACTAATTGAACTGATGCGCATGTTTGTCCCTGAAAAAAGAAATACAAAAGTAAAACTGGAAAACAGCAAAATAATAATAATAAACAAGAAAAAGAAATATGAAAAATAGTAAAAGTAAAAGGATATGTGGTGGGTTGCCTCCCATGAGCGCTAAGTTTTACGTCTTCAGCCAGACACTTTTATTCCCTCCTCGAAAAACATGAGTTGGATGCACCAGGCACTGCTTTGCTACAAAATTTTGTGCTTGTATGCTTTGGCACTGGCAAGGAATACTTAAATTCCACCACATGTGGCTCAAGTGTTTTTGGTGATACCCATTTACTATCAGTAATAGAGTATTTGATTCCCACATCCATATGACTTATCTCAAGTAACTTCTCAAAGCATGGTTGGCAAGATGTCTTAATAAATTCATGTGGCTTATCAAAAACATCAACAACATTAACGGTATGGGGATAATTTGAAGAATCTTTGAACTCAAGATTATTAGGAATGAATTCTGAAGAGTTAGAATTATCTTTGATGCACTCATCCTCTTCATGTGGTTGCCATGGGACTCGAAAAACATTTACCTTTGGAGTCCTATTTCCAAATGATAACGTCATTAGGCTATTCCTATAATTAATGAGGGCATTGGCAGTGGCAAGGAATGGTCTTCCAAGTATCAAAGGAATTTTGGACTCCGTGTTTATAGTAGAAACAGTATCTAAAACCAAAAAATCAACAGGATAGTAGAAATTATCAATTTGCAACAAAACATTTTCTACAATACCTTTTGGTTTTCTTACCGATCTATCCGCTAATTGAAGCACCACGAAGGTTGGTTTGATCTCACCTAGACCGAGCTGCAAGTACATGGAATATGGCATGAGGTTCACACTAGCACCCAAATCTAGCAATGCTTGGCCATAAGGTTTATTTCCAATTTGGCAAGCCACTGTTGGACAGCCCGGATCTTTATATTTAGGCGGTGTCTTGCTGTTAATTATAGCACTTGCTTGCTTCTTTAAGAGTGTCATCTTCTTCATATTGTGCTTTCTCTTGAGTGTGTATAGATCCTTGATGACATTAGCATAGTTGGGAATCTGTTTTATGACATGAAGAAGAGGAAGATTAATTTTAACATGCTGAAGTTGTTCAAGAATCTCACCTTTTAATGTTGTATTTATCTCCTTAGGTTTAAGGAGTGCTTAAGGGAAAGGCACTGGTGGGCGATAAACATCACGGGCCTCTTGTTCTTTGGGGGCTTTATCCTTGTTGCTTAAGGTACTAGGAATCAAGTGTGATGGTAGAGTGGGACCATCAATTGTCTTACCGCTGCGAGTAATTATGGCATTAGTCTCTCTAGTGTTTTGATTTTCAGGATTGGAGGTTTGTACCATATGTTGTCCCCTTGGATTAGGTTGTGGTTGTGAAGGAAATGGACCTTGTTCTTGAATCATCAAGAAACTAGTCAACTTGGTGAGTTGACTCTTTATTACCTTTTGTTCCTCTTTGATCGTTTGTTGTTCCTCTAACAACCGTTGATTTATTTTTCCTTGATCTTCCACACTCTTGGCATGTACTTGCATAAATGACTTAAACATATCATCCAAAGGTAAAGATTGTCGAGGTGCATTAAATGAGATTGTTTCCAGTTGCCATTGGGTACTAGAGTGGGCATGAGGTTGCATATCGGATTTCCAACTGAAATTAGGGTGATTCTTCCAACCGGGATTGTAGGTGTTAAAGTAGGGTGAGTATGGTTTCCCAAAGGGTATACCTACAACATTACACTCTTCCTTCATCTCAAAATAAACTGGATAATCCTTAGGTAAATGATCTACCCTATTACACACGAAACAAGGCTCATAGGACTCTACCCTAGCAACCGGTTTAGAGGCTCTATTATCCTTGGTTTTTAAGGCTTCAATTTCCTTAGTTAGGACCTTTAAATGGGCTTTAAGACTGTCCTCTTCCTTAATTTGGTAAATCCCAGCGGGTTGATTTCTCCTAGTGCCTTCCATGGCATTTGGTTCAGTCCAAGTGTGGGCTTTTTCTGATAGGTCATCTAGGAAATCTATGGCTTGGTAGGGATCTTTTTAAAGAAAATTCCCATTGCACATCATTTCTATGAACTGCCTTTCCCTACTTAGGAGTCCATCATAGAAATAGCTAACTATCCACCAACTCTCATACCCATGGTGTGGACAAGAATTCAAAAGGTCCTTAAAACATTCCCAAACTTGATATAAGGTTTCACTCTCCTTTTGTGAAAAGTGTGAGATTTGTCTCTTGAGGTTGTTGGTCTTATGGGTTGGGAAGTGTATTTGGAAGAAAATTCGGGTCGTCTTATCCCAACTACCTATGGACCTAGGCTTTAACGAGTACAGCCAAGCCTTGGCTTTTTCTTTAAGTGAAAAAGGGAAAAACGAAGTTTGACGGTGTCTATCATATCAGCCCTACTGTGAAAAACAGCTACTACTTCCTCAAATTCCCTAATATGGGTATAGGGGCTTTCATTCTCAAACCCATGGAACGATGGTAGCAATTGGATCATGCCCAGCTTAAAATCAGGTTGTTGAACATTAGGGGGGAACATGATACACGATGGTGTGGCTGTACGGTTAGGGTGTAAGTAATCCTTAAGTGTCCTAGGGGGTTGATCTTCATGTTCACTCATTTCTTCGGGACTAGATGGAATGTCAAATAAAAGATTTGAAAAAGAATTAAATTCTGACTCTAACACAGGCTTACAACCAAATCTACCCATAGCGTCTCAATGTCTGTGCATGTGAGGTAACAAAATAATAAAAGTAGTATAAAAAAGAAAGAATAAAATAAAATAAAAATTAATGCAGCAAGCTAAAAGAAGAAACAAAGTTACCGCCTTTACAGCTGCTGAAAAGAAAAACTATTTACAGTTTTTCTACCGTCATGTCAAAAGTTGACAATCTTCCTTGTACTTAAGTGTGTTTCCCCGGCAACGGCGCCAAAATTTTGATTACACTCAAAGTATAACGCGGTAATTGTAGTACAGCTTTGGGGTGTCGATTCCACAGGGAAACAAACTAATTACAAAAGAAGGTGTAAACCTCAACACAAACGATAAAAGTTAAAGTGACAAAATCTGAATTGTTGATTGTTTGAAGATTGTGTAAATAATTGATGGATATAAATAAGAAACAACAAGGTTCCAAAAATCCTCCCTAGGTTCGTTGCTCTAATCCTAACTTGATTCAGTTGTTTTTATCTCAATTGCAAGTTTCGCATCCCAAACAGGCAATCGGCAAATATTCAATTAAAGCACATGTATAAACCCTAATGTAATTGATATGAATTATTATTTACTTTCAAGCACACATGACCTAACTTATAAATTATCAAAAGATGACGATATATCTAAATGAGAATACCACAGCAATGGACAAATCTATAAAAGAGATCTACTGAACTCAATCACACCCAAACAAATACACATAAGAAGAGTATGACTAGACTTATATGGAAAAGAAGCATGCAATCACGGGACTAATAAAAATCTACTAATTAAATTAAAGAATAAAACATAACAATATTTAATGAAAATAATACCAAACTACAACTGAATCAAATAAAGGAAAATATGAACAACTACACCTAGGGATTCATCCCTTCGCCTTGTTTGGAGACTAGCCGGCCATAGAGCTCATGCTTCCTTGAGTTGCCTTCGGCCTCTCAATGATCACCTCCTCCTTGGTCGCGAAAGCTTCAGTGATTCCTCATCTTGCCCTCCAAATTTATACTTTCGGATTGCTCCTAAAGGCCCTCTGGATTGCTCCTAAAGGCCCTCTGGAGTCACTCTCTGATGATTTCAGATGAGCTCTGATTGATTCTCAAAGCTGAAGTGGAGTAGGCCTTTTATAGGAAAATACCACGAGTGCAATGTGTTTTCAATCCGATGTGGGATGTGGGATATAGAAATGTGTTTTCCAACCGATGTGGGATGTGGGATTTAAGCCCAAAATCACGCTGAAATCCCACACAGCCCGCACAGCCTGACCTTTGTCTACTAAAACTGCCATAAATTTCTCTAGAAAAATCATTTTTACAAGCTGTAAAATTCTCCAGAAAATAGACTTTCGGATATTTCTAAGCATATATGGCTCATCTCCTGGTTCTTCTTGCATCAATACAGTTTAATTTTCAAAGATGATTGATTAGTACGGGCAATTCTGGCAATTTAGTAAATCTCCTTTCTTGGTTTCTCTTCATCTTGACTCTTCCGCAACTATTATCTCACTCGAGTATTCATTGAAACTTCGTGTTTAAAATGATGATAGCTTTTCTATCTCTTTTTTTTAAGCTCAAAGTACCTGAAAATGCATTGAAATAAGTCAACGATTCAAGAATAACACTTTAGAGTTATTAAGGTATAAAAGTGTAATTCCAACCTCAATCAACCCTAAAATGCTAACAATTAAGTATTGTTTAGATGCATTTTATGACTCTCATCATAAGGTATGTGTTTTGTTACTAGCTTATGAGAGCACAACCCTATGGAATATACATGGGTGTGTTTCATGTGGGCACTTTTGAGTGTGTGCTTGTGTGTTTGTCAAAGAAGGTGGATTTGCATGTTAAGCTTGGAATGCATGTGATTACTAGCTTGGGATAACATAACCTTATGGTATATGTGTAGGCGTGTTTCATGAGGGAGCTTCTGAGCTTGGGCTAGTGTATTTGTCCAATAGGGTGGACTTACAATTGAGCCCTAGTTAGTGAGCATTTTGGTTGTGTGTTTGCATGGGTATCACAAGGTTTGGTACTTGATTCGATTGAAATTGTAGTTGGCATATGGTTCAGTGTCAGGCTTTGAAGACTTTGGCCAAGGGTGTTGGTTTGGTTATTTTGGTTTTGGGCTAAAGTAGTGCTTTATGAGGCATCGAAGGCCCAGGATCAATTGCAGTATTGAGGCTTGTAGATTGGTGGTTTCCTTATAAGGAGAAAGGTTGCCATTAAGTGAGCAAGTGGGAGGAACCTATAGTGTCAAGGAATGACACCTTTGGATTCGAGTTTTGTGTGAGGGCCCTTTGAAGGGAAGGGATCCCTTTAGCCTAGTGGTATAGGCCTTAAGTTTAGTGTTTGAGTGGGGGAGTGCCCCTCAAACTTGAGCATGGTTCTCGAGAGAGTAATCTAGGGAGTCAAAGCATCTTGAGTTCTAGAGTTTCGAGGCATCTTGAGTTTGTTAAGATAAGAGTGGGGGTGCCATTAGTGGGCGGTTTGCTTATAAGCCACACCTAGAGGGGTGCACACTTACTTGCATCTTTGTGTTACCTATGGGTAGATGCATGTGTAGTAGAGTTTGAGTTCTGGAGTTGCTTCATTCTAAACCTTGAGTGGCAGGTTCATCGAGTAGTTGGATTTTGCTAATGGCTCAATAGAGCCCGAGTCGGGGTAAGCTCTATGGCTGAAGCCTGATAACTTGTCTTTGTGAGTACACGCATAAGACACCTCAAGTTACAGAAAGAGGGATCATGAGTTTGGTGGCCATGAAGGCCTCACCTGGAGGGGGCGTACCCAAGAGAAGTGGTGCTACAAGAGTGTGGTTAGCATAAGTGCCCGACTCATAGGATCTAACCAAAGGGATAAGAGTGTTGAAGGGCATGGCATTTCACTTGAGGAAATTTAAAGGTTACCTTGTGGTGTGGCGAAGAAAGTTGCACACCTTGTTGAGATTTGAGTTTTAGTTTGAGGTATGATGTAGTGTCATCATTGGTTAATAAGTGTAGTGTTTTAGTTGGGTTGTGTGAAGTTGGATGTGGAGCTTTCAGTTGAGCTTGGGTGCTCCTGAGGACAATGAGCGGATTCGAACCTGAGTGAGGCGGAAGCAAAGTGTGAGTGTGCATCTTCAATAAAGTTCATAGAGATGGATTGGTGACTCTTGATATCTTAGATTAGCACATGTGGTGCTCTATAAATCATAGGAAGATGTTATAAAGCTTTCTATGGAAGCTTACCTCTAGTTTTTATGTTGTGTGTCGATGAAGACATCGACAGAATGAAGTGGGCGATAATGTCACGGTATGCACCACTGGGCATGGTTGCTATCCGTGAGTTGGTCTTTGAGTGGACTATATGGTGATCTATGTGAGTTATGTGCAACAAATATGGCCTGGTTATGGGGCAGTTGCGTGTCAAATGTGTGTCAACAGTGTGTTAAAGTGGCACAGTGGTATTTTTATAAATATATGATATATTCTCCAAAAAATAATGGGAATTTTTGGGGTGTATCTTAAAGATGTGCACAGTGTTATGCTATGTTTGGATTTGGCAGATTGCATAAATTCTATTTATTACAGGATTATGATGGCTCAAGCATGAGGTATGTTGCTTAGCGGTAGTGCTCAAAATGACTTAAGACTCTTTAGGGAGGACATAGTGTCAGGCTCTCCACCACCCCCGATGTGCACATATAGGTGATAGTTGGGCTATGGTTGGAGACATGTGTAGGCACTATATGAGCCTCTCAAAGAAACTTGGGGTGCGGGTTTGGGGCCACTAGAGGGTGACTCGAGCCTTAATGAAGCTGAGAGCTTCATAGATACTATAGGTGGCTCGTATGCACTATATTGCACTCTTCTTCCATGCTTGAGGCTTTACCCTATGTTCACTATTGTGTGGGCCATCGGATATCATCTTGGCACTGTGTGCAAAAGTAGTGTGCAGTTCTCGTGTAGCTATAAGGCACCCATGGGTACATCTTCTGTTAAGTTGTGGGCTAAGTGCATGCAACCATATTTACGTGCATGCAGACTCTTAGTTATGCTATGGACTATCATCAGCGGGTTCAGCACAATGATGGGAGGAAATGTTCATTAGTAGGCGAGTTATTCATCGGCTATCTTCAGTTAGGCTTGCAGGTAGTGTGCGTGCAGTCATGCATGAGAGTGGAGTGTGTGCGGTCAGATTTGTGGGCAGTTGGCTCTTGGTTAGGATGGTGGAATTTCATCCATATATCTAGCATAAGGAAATAAGGATTAGCCTTCAGTGTGCAAGTAGTGGATCAATGACCTGCACAATAAGTGGAAACATTGTACGTCTTCAATGGGCAAACAGGTAAGAGGGATTGCAGGTGAGTGAGCTAGGAATTGACATAGATGACAACTTTAGACTTTTCTTATGTTCTTTTAATTGGATAAATGTTCTTAATTGGGGTCTAAAGGTATGAGGGTTGATGAGGACCATTAGCACTCGTATGTGGCTATTCGGGTTAATGAGATTGTGCAACTGGTTCGAGATTGGTGTGCTAACCTCTGGGACAAGGTCAAGCATCTTGTGGGTCTTGGATTTAGGTATGTTGGGTCTCGAAGACTTTCGTATCAGTGGAGCATCGGAGGCACGGTAAGATGGTTGCTTAGAAGAGGGCCAAGCTTTAAGTAAAGTCTTTAGTGCTTGTGTGCATGCTCAAAGGGGGCTCCTTGGTATCATGGGTTGAGTTTGAGAGAAAGTTTTTTGAGTCTTGGGGCTTCAAAAAGGTTGTCTTGTGAGTTCATGAGACAAAAAGCTAAAGGTGAAGAAAGACTGGCTAGGACTTGGAGAAGTTTTAGTGTCAGGCTATCCTCTGGATTTAGGGCAAATATGACAGACCATGACACTACGCATTACTTGCGCTCACTGCATAAACTACTTGCACTTGCCATGCATATTACTTGAACTCACTTCGCACTACCTGCACTCACTACGCACTACTTGCACTCCCCGTGCACACTACATGCACTCATCGTACATACTACCTGCGCTTGCTACACACTACTTGCTCTCGCTTTGCACATTACTTACGCTCACCCTGCATACTACTTGGCTCGCTACGCAAACTACTTATGCTCACTGTGCACTACTTGCACTCACTGCACATGCTACTTGCGCTCGCTACGCACCCTACTTGTGCTTACTATGCACACTACTTGTGCTCACTGCGCACACTACTTGCACTTGCTACGCACACTGCTTGCCACACATATACTACCAAAGCGTGTTAAGCTTTAGCCACCGTTCACCGAGCATGAAGAATCAAGCCTTAGCCAATTTATGTTAAGCACAAAACTATTAAGCCTCGGCCATCATGCATTGAGCACGAAGCAAAGCCTTGGCTATATCACAGAAAGCACAGCAAACCCTTGGCTACATCATGGAAAGCACAACAAAGCATTGGCTACATCACGCCAAGCACAGCGAGGCGTTGGCTACATCATGCCAAGCACAATAAAGCCTTAGCTACTTCACGTTAAGCACAACAAAGCCTTAACTACACCACGCCAAGCACAACATGCCATGCTCACACATTAAATAGGACACGCCAAGCCTTGGCCAACACATGCTGAGAATAACATACCAAGCCTTGGTCACCTCATACTAAGCACGCATCCCACAAACTACTTCCTTAACTGTATAATCACACTCAAGGAAATGGGGGCATCTGATGAAGGGGAAATTCCTCGTCCAATGAAGCAACAACTCAAGGAACCTTTCAAGGGTAAAAGGGTAATTTCACAAAAAAATGACTATTCAAGCAAGGATGTGTGGCAAAGGGCATAATGGTACTTCTACACCAGGGCCCTAATCTTACGACCATACTCCAGTCCAAGGATAAGCTTAGTCTTATCTCCGAATAAGTCCTAAGTCTATCAGGACTCTCAAATTTAAAGAAATTTTATCTTATCAGTAGTTATGATCTCATCGGGATTCTACCTCCTATGCTATATAAGAGGGCTCTCACCATCATAAGTTACACATAAAAAAACACTATCTCTACTCTCATAAATTTTTCTTCTTTCGAGCCCTATTCTAACTTAGGCATCGGAGAGTCCCCTTGGAGGTACAACCTCTCCGGTCCTCCGGCAACTCCTTAGGGTTTTCTTTGGTCATTGTGTGCTTAGGTTCTGCACCCCGACCATTCGTAGTTCCAAATAGATTTTTGACATTAACACATACAATTTGTTGCGCTACCGTAAGGTTGTATGCCTTTAAGATGCTAAATAAAGATGGGAAATTGCATGAGATGCAATTAATAAAATTTATCTACCTATAAAGGACATTGTGGTTTGTTAAGCTACCATAAGGCTATAATGTGCAAGTGATAGGATCCCAATACCCACTAAGACACCTTCCAAATGGGATTCTCTACTTTCCACACTAAAGGTTGTAGGAATAAAAAAGAATAATGGAAGGTACCATTTAGATTAAAGACCAAAACGTTATGGTATTTAATAATATGAATAAACGCTAATTTCATCTGTTGTTTCATCATATATCACAATGATTAAACCCACTATCATGCATACTTGATGCAAACAGACTATCTGGTCCAATCTCCTAAAATGGATAAGGAATTTGAGAACCATTCTCAATTCTAAGAAAATAATGCTTAGTTTCTTGATAAGTCGCTTCCAGCAACTGTTGCTGAAAATGTTATGGATGAAGAGGTCACTACATAAACGAAGTGACAAAAGGATGACCTATGGTCTAGGCGATACATACTAACCTCTATGTCCAATGAGTTTTAGAAGCAATATGACAAGATGGAAATTGCTTATGAAATATTGCTTCATCTACAAGATTTGAATGCTGAACATAACCTCTTTAGGGTGAGGATGCTCGAAGGATCATTAGTCCATGAGCATGGATTAAAGATGATAAACTACATCGAGCGATCGTTTTAGTATAGATGCAGAGTTAAGTAGTAACTAAATTCTTCAATCTCTTCAAAGCTCATTATCCAAGTATATTATGAACTACAATATGAACAAGTTTGAGGCTATGCTTATGGAACTTGTTATATGTTGAAGACTGTAGAAGCTACAATTAAGAAAGGTTGAGATACCTATTATGCTTATAAATGGAGCTTCTTGCTCTAAAAGAAAGTCTTGAATAAGAAACCATTAAAAGCAAAGGGTGATCAATAAGTCTATTTCGGAAAAAGCCAAAAAGGATAAGGGATAATGCTCTCGTTGTGGCAATGATGGGCACTTGAAGATAAACTGCAAGGATCTCCTTGCAAGACAAGCCTTCAGAAAGAAAGTCTCAATTGTTCTTCATTGAAATTAAATTATTAGTTAATAATGTTTCTACTTGGGTATTAGATACCGAGCATGGTTTTTGCATTTGCAATACGTTGCAAGCTCTGAGAAAAAGTAAGAATCTAAGTAAAGAGAATTCAACCTTCACCTTAGAAATGGAGTAAGCGTTGCTACATTAGTAGTAAGCACTTATTTCTAGGTTTTACCATCTAGAAGTAGATAGTAAAATGTTTCATATTAAACAACAAAGGAAAGAAGATAATGATCTAAATCATTCCTATATGTAGCACTGAAAACTAGGTCATATCAATAAGGATAGTGCAAACAAGTTGGTGAACGATGGATTCTTGGATCTATCGAATTGTGAATCTTATCCAACTCATGAAGCTTGTCTCATGGGAAATATGACTAGATCTCCATTTAGTGGACATGGATAAAGAGCCACATATGTATTAGGGTTAATACACACTAATGTGTATGGGCCCGTAATAGGTAATGCTAGAGGAGGTTACTCCCATTTCATTACCTTTACCGATGATCACTCAAGTTATGGGTATGTGTACTTAGTGAAGTACAAATTTGAATCATTTTAAGAGTTTAAAGAATTCATAAGAGAAGTTGAAAAGAAAACCGTGAAAGGTATTAAAGCTCTTTGATCTAATTGGAGAGGTAAATACTTGTTTAATGATTTTCTCGATTATCTCAAAGAGAATAAGATAGGATTATTCCACCTATGTAAAGAAGTTACATATAGACAATTTGGGAACTAGATCTAATAAATGTAGGTTGTGGGATATCTTAAAAAAAGTTTATGATATTATTTTTATCATCCTCACTAACAAAAGATGTTTATTTCCAAGCATGCTACTATTTTAGAAAAAAAAAATTACACTAGAAGGGAAAAGTGGGAGGAAGATATATCTTGATGAAATGTCATAAGAACCATAGTCTAATACTGTTCAAATTGAGGAACTTGAGCCAATAGATCTTCCTAATGCACAACTAGTTCGTAGATTTAATAGAATACCCAAAGCTATAGAGAGATATGGATTTATCATAAATGGTGACCAAGAGATACACTTTATAAATGATAAAGAACCTGCTAACTACGAAGAAGCAATGTTAGACATCGATTCAAAGAAGCGGCTTAAAGCCATGAATTCCGAAAAGGATTTAATGTATGCCAACAAAGTATGGACTTTGTTCGATGCAACTGAAAGTATAGTACCTATAGGTTACAAATGGGTCATTAAGAGAAATATTAGAGTAAATGGAAAGGTAGATACCAATAAGGAAAGGCTTATAATGAAAGGTTTCAAGCAAAGTCAAGGAATTAACTTTGACGAAACCTTCTCTCTAGTGGACATGCTTAAATCCATCAGGATTTTACTTACAAGAGTTACATACCATAACTATGAGATATGTCAGATGGATGTAAAGACTACATTCTTCAATGGAAACATAGAGGAGGATGTGTACATGACACAACCTGAGGGTTTTACATATAGTGGTAATGACCCCAAGGTGTGCAAGCTCCAAAAAATCCGTTATGGATTAAAGCAAGCTTTTAGAAGTTAGAACATATGTTTTGATAAGACAATCAAATTGTTTGATTTTATCAAAAACAAATATGAACCATGTATGTATAAGAACATTAGTGGGAATGCCACCATATTCTTAGTAATTTACATAAAAGATATGCTACTCATTGGGAATGATATAGGTATGTTACAATCAGTCAAGATTTGGCTGTCAAGAACTTCTCCATTAAGGATTTGGCTGAAGCACCCTATAATTTAGGGAACAAGATCTATAGAGATAAATCTGAAAGGATGATAAGCCTATCTAAATCCGCATACATAGACAATGCTAAAAGGGTTTAGCATGAAAATTTTCAAGATGGATCATGGAATTACTCTCTTAAAAGACATGTCCCGAAAAACACCTAAGAAGAGAAAACACATGAGTAGATTGGATCTATCATGTACTCCCTGTTATGTACAAGACCTAATGTTGAGTATGTTCTAAGTGTTACGAGCAAATATCAGTCCAATCCAGATGAAGGTCACTAGATAGCTGTGAAGAGTGTTCTTAAGGTCTTAAGAAGAACAAAAGATTTGTTCCTTGTAAGTGGAGAAGAAGATTTGAAACTTAAAGCCTTCCTGGGCTCTAGTTTCAATCTGAAAAACATAACTGTAATCAAAATATAGGTAAATGTTCATCTTAAATGGTGGATGTTCTAGGTAAGCAACCAATATGGATTCAACCATAGAGGTCGAATATGTTATTGTATCTAAGGCTGCAAGAGAAGCTGTTTGGATAAAGAAGTTAATCACTAAGCTTGGTATGGTTTCTGACATTGTAAGATCAATATCATGATACTGTGACAATAATGGCGCTGCTGCGCAAACAATTCTTATAAGATCTCATCAGAAATCCAAACAATTCTTATAACAACTCCATTTTATTAGAGGAATCATTGGAACAAGCAATATAGAGATGAAATATTTTTATCAACAAATAATATTGTGGATCTAATAACTAAAGCAATGGGTATGAGATACTTGTGCTATTAGCTTTAGTGCAAGTTGTAGATTGATAGTAGTGTGCCCAACAAGCCAATAATATTTGATGTTATGGGCATGTTACTTGTAAATTAATCTTATTCATTTATTGACAATAAATATAAATGAATAGAATCTATCTTATTTATCATGTTCATTACAAATCACTGCATGTCCATTACATAATAAAGCCCATAGAATAAGAGCAATGAAAATAAGCACCATGACGAGATCATGCTAATGAGATGTATTTCTTTAAGATTTATTATTAATTGTTTCTAATCATAGGATCACTAAGAAGGGCATTAGTAAATCTGGATAGATTAGTACATATTGTGTTTCCTTAAGGAGTTTAGGGTGATTGATCTCATGGTCACTAGTATATAAGACATTAAAACAAGTTATATAAGTGCTTGTTAGAGAATAGGTACACCGAACTGACTTGACTAAAAAATTCCTAATGGATATTTTACTGGTTGTCAATAAGTGTTCTTTAATTGTAGTTGTACAAGTGATCCTTGGACTTGAGGCACCATGGATGCCTTATGTATAGGTCATCATGTTTTGGTTTTACCTAAATGTGATTCTAATCATGGGTCACAAAAAGGTAGTAATTGGGTATGACCACTTATGCATGGAGGTATGTGAGTATACAATATAGGACCCATCACTCCTAGTAAAAGAGAGAGAATATCATATGTGATCAGATTAAGTCATAGCTTAGAAATTCCTTGGCCAATGTGGGCTGGAAATTGGAAAGAAATTTCTAATTTCACCATTTAAGTTGTGGACTTGAGATTGAGATACATACGATTGAATAATAAAGGCATGACGGTAGATCCATGCCTTAGGTTTAATCAGGGAGATTGCATGATGGAATGATTGAATTGTAGAGTAAATATCAACAGAAAGGTTCACATTAATTCATTGTCTGAGTAACCATGACACCCTACTAGGTGTCAATCATGACTTGTAGAAACCCTTAAGAATTAATTAATTCATTCTTATTTAAAGGAAGAATTAAAAGAATTTTTAATTCGAATTAAAATTAAAAATAATTTTAATTAATTGAAAAGGATCCAATTGTTTCATAATTATTACGACCTACTGCTAGCGCAATATTGAACCTAAGGGGTTATACATAATTGGGTAATTGCAATAATAAGGAAAACTAATGGGCTAATAGAGAGAATTCGAGGAATCAATTAATTCACGAGTTTAATTGTAGTTATAGAAATCCTGGAACTTTTAGGAGTAAAGGTTCTATTTGATAGAAACCCTAACACAATTGTTGAGAGACTAAAATAAGATTTTAGACTAATTTTCTCTCTCTCTAAAGATAAAATATTCAGAGCTAACACTTAGAGAATTTTTGGCCAACCCTAGTCTTCCTATTCGCATAGTGTTTGACATCCCAAAGAAGGAGATCTGTGTTCTTGGTTTCTCGTATGAATAAACTTAGAGGTCAGACGTTTGAACGACTCGTGAACTCTACATTGAATTTTCAATCGGAAACTTCGTAAAGGTATAATTCTCCAACCTTGTTTAGAGATGGATTATCATTCTAATGGATTCATAGAGAAATTCATGGGATTAAGTTATTGGTATAGAAAATTTTTAAAATTCGGTTGTGTTTCTATACTGATAGACTTACACATTAGCCCAATTTTTTTTTTTTTTTACAATCATAATCTCTAACATAGCTGGGCAGTTATAGTTAAAGTTTATTTGTGAAATTTCTTGAGCCATCTCAAATTGTCTAGTGAGGTATGGGTAACCATAGAATAATTAGAGGTTAAATCTAGGCAAGATGACAACCCTACTTTGCAAACCTTCATTGATAGCAAATTTGATGTCCCACTAGAGGCAGGTCCATTGAATCTACTCCGAGCGCAACCATGATAACCAAACAGCCTAAGTTTTCTTCTATATCAGTGTTTGAGGGAGATCTATACCCATAATTCAATATTTAAGTGGTGTGTAAGCTAGTGACATTGGTGGTTGAACCAATTTGAGGCACTCGTATAACCATATTTTGAGTAATATAGGGCTTCCATTAAAAAGAGAAGTTTACTTCTTGGTCATTGCATCGACCCAATGAAGAATTTCACCAACTTTTATTTTAGTAACATGTACAACCTCTACATCACTAGAGTCTATGGAAGTAGCCTTTGGTGTAGTGGTAGCCTCAATGTCATCAAACTCTACGACAGAAGAGTTCACAGTGTTAGTAGTATACCCTAAAAGACAATGACATTTGATGTCTAAGGATATTATTTCTAAAACAATCTTATTCAAATTGTTATCATAATTAATAGCAAATTTATTTATCATGAATATTTATATAATTATATGGTCATGATTAAGTCCATATAGTGAAAGCAATGGAGATAGGATTATAATGAGATCATAATTTTGAGACCTAGTCTTCTCGAAGGATTTTCTCTTAAACGTTATTGGTCATAGGATACTAATTGGATGTTAGTAAACCGGATAAACTAGTGCATACCATGTTTGCTTAATTGGGAGGGTGACTGATCTCAATGTCACCTGTGTAATAGTCACTAAAATAAGATGTGGATGCTCATTGGAGAATGAATTCACTAAACATGATTCGAATTAAGAACACCTAATAGAGTTTTACTTGTACGTCAGTAGGTAGTTCTTATGTTATAGTTGTGCATATGATCCTTAGATATGAGGAACCATGGTTATCTCGAATGTGACTTATTATACTTTGATGCTATTTGATATCGTTCTATTCATTGATCATTAATTGGTAGTAATTTGGTATAATGGGTTTCATATGGAGGTATATGAGTGTGTAATAAGGGATCTATCATTCCTAAGTAAAAGGAAAAAATATTCTATGTTATCTATTAAGATATAATTCAAGAAGTTCTTTGGCCAAGGTAAGGTGAGAATTAGAAAGTAGTTTCTAATTTCACCATTAGAATTATATTCTTGAGATCTTGATACATAAAATTAATGCTAAAGGGTTTGATAGTAATTTTATACTCTGATTATCTTAATCGGGACATTGTATGATGGAATGATTGAATTGCATAGTAACTGATAATAGAAAGATTCAAGGTTTCATAACCAAATTCACATTATCTGGGTAGTCATGAAATGTTGCTAAGTGTCACTCATGATTGTAGAATCCTTGAGAATTAATTCAATGGACAGTTAATTTATTCTTTCAAAAAGGAAAATTAAAAGGAGTTTTGATTCAAAATAAATTAAAAGGAGTTAGAAGGAATTCTAACTAATTGTAAAGGGTTTTGATGATAGTCATAAAATACATCTAAACAATACTTAATTGTTAGCACTTTAGGGTTGATCGAGGTTGGAATTATACTTTTATACCTTAATAACTCTAAAGTGTTATTCTTGAATCGTTGACTTATTTCAGTGCATTTTCAGGTACTTTGAGCTTAAAAAAGAGATAGAAAAACTATCATCATTTTAAACACGAAGCTTCAATGAATACTCGAGTGAGATAATGGTCGCAGAAGAGCCAAGATGAACAGAAACCAAGAAAGGAGTTTCACTAAATTGCCATAATTGCCCGTACAGATCAATCATCTTTGAAAATTAATCTGTATTGATACAAGAAGAACCAGGAGATGAACCATATATGCTTAGAAAGATCCGGAAGTCTATTTTCTAGAGAATTTTACGGCTCATAAAAATGATTTTTCTAGAGAAAGTTATGGCAGTTTTAGTAGACAAAGGTCAGGCTGTGCGGGATTTCAGCGTGAGCAGAAGTTTTTGGGCTTAAATCCCACATCCCACATTGGTTGGAAAACACATTTCTATATCCCACATCCCACATCGGATTGGAAACACATTGCACTCATGGTATTTCCCTATAAAAGGCGTACTCTACTTCAGCTTTGAGGCAATCAATCGAAGCTCATCTGAAATCATCAGAGAGTGAATCCAGAGGGCCCTTAGGAGGAATCCGAAGTACTTTTGGAGGGCAAGCTGAGGAATCACCGAAGATTTCGCTACCAAGGGGGAGATGATTATTTAGAGGCCAGAGGCAACTCGAGGACGCATGAGCCCCATGGTCGGCTAGTCTCCAAGCAAGGCGAAGGGATAAATCCCTAGGTGTAGTTGCTCTTATTTTCCTTTATTTGATTCAGCTGTAGTTTGGTATTATTTTCATTAAACGTTGTTATGTTTTATTCTTTAATTTAATTAGTAGATTTCTTATTAGTCCGGTGATTACATGCTTCTTTTCCATATAAGTCTAGTCATGCTCTTCTTATGTGTATTTGTTTGGGTGTGATTGAGTCTGGTAGATCTATTTTATAGATTTATCCATTGCTGTGGTATTGTCATTTAGATATATCGTTGTCTTTTGATAATTTATAAGTTAGGTCAGGTGTGCTTGAAAGTAAAGAATAATTCATATCAATTACATTAGGGTTTATACATGTGCTTTAATTGAATATTTGCCGATTGCCTGTTTGGGATGTGAAACTTGCAATCGAGATAAAAACAACTGAATCAAGTTAGGATTAGGGCAACGAACCTAGGGAGGATTTCTGGAACCTTGTTGTTTCTTTATTATACTATCCATCAATTATTTACACAATTTCCATACAATCAACAAATCAGATTTTGTCACTTTAACTTTTATCGTTTGTGTTGAGATTTATACCTTCTTTTGTAATTAACTTGTTTCCCTGTGGAATCGACACCCCACAACTACCACGTTATGTTTTGGACGTAATCAAATTTTAGCATCGTTGCCGGGGAAACGTGCTTAAGTACAAAGAAGATTGTCAACTTTTGACATGACGGTAGAAGAGTTGTAAATAGTTTTTCTTTTCAACAGCTTTAAAGGCGGTAACTTCGTTCCTTCTTTTAGCTTGATGCACTAATTTTTATTTTATTTGATTCTTTCTTTTTTATAGTATTTTTATTATTTTGTTACCCTACATGCACAGACATAGAGACGCTGTGGGTAGATTTGGTTGTAGGCCTGTGTTAGAGTCAGAATTTAATTCTTTTTCAAATCCTTTATTTGACAATCCATCTAGTCCTGAAGAAATGAGTGAACACGAAGATCAACCCCCTAGGACACTTAAGGATTACTTGCACCCTAACCGTATGGCCACACCATCGTGTATCATGTTCCCCCCTAATATTCAACAACCTGATTTTAAGTCGGGCATGATCCAATTGCTACCAAATTTCCATGGGTTTGAGAATAAAAACCCCTATATCCATATTAGGGAATTTGAGGAAGTAATAGTTGTTTTTCACAGTAGGGCTAATATGATAGACACCGTCAAACTTCGGTTTTTCCTTTTTTCACTTAAAAAAAAAAAGCTAAGGCTTGGTTGTACTCATTAAAGCCTAGGTCCATAGGTAGTTGGGATGAGATGACCCGAATTTTCTTCCAAAAACACTTCCCAACCTATAAGACCAACAACCTCAAGAGACAAATCTCAAACTTTGCACAAAATGAGAGTGAAACCTTATATCAAGTTTGGAAACGTTTCAAGGACCTTTTGAATTCTTGTCCACACCATGCATATGAGAGTTGACAAGTAGTTAGCTATTTCTATGATGGACTCCTAAGTAGGGAAAGGCAGTTCATAGAAATGATGTGCAATGGGAATTTTCTTCAAAAAGATCCCGACCAAGCCATAGATTTCCTAGATGACCTATCAGAAAAAGCCCACACTTGAACTGAGCCAAATGCCATGGAAGGCACTAAGAGAAATTAACCCGCTGGGATTTACCAACTTAAGGAAGAGGACAACCTTAAAGCTCGTTTAGAGGTCCTAACTAATGAAATTGAAGCCTTAAAAACCAAGGATACTAGAACCCCTAAACCGGTTGCTAGGGTAGAGTCCTATGAGCCTTGTTTCATGTGTAATGGGGTAGATCATTTACCTAAGGATTGTCCAGTTTATTTTGAGATGAAGGATAAGTGTAACACTATAGGTATACCCTTTGGGAAACCACACTCACCCTACTCTAACACCTAAAATCCCGGTTGGAGGAATCACCCTAATTTCAGTTGGAAATTCGACATACCCCCGCCCACTCTAGTACCCAGTGGCAACCGGAAGCAACCTCATTTAATGTACATCAACAATCTTTACCTTTGAAAGATATGTTTAAGTCATTTATGCAGGTACATGCTAAGAGTGTGGAAGATCAAGGAAAAATAAATCAACGGTTGTTAGAGGAACAACAAGCGATCAAAGAGGAACAAAAGGCAATAAAGAGTCAACTCACCAAGTTGACTAGTTTCTTGATGATTCAAGAACAAGGTTGGTTTCCTTCACAGCCACAACCTAATCCAAAGGGACAACATATGGCACAAACCTCCAATCCTGAAAATTAAAACAATAGAGAGTTTAATGCCATAATTACTCGCAACAGTAAGACAATTGATGGTCCCACTCTACCATCACACTGGATTCCTAATACTGTGAGCAACAAGGATAGAGCCCCCAAAGAACAAGAGGCCCGTGATGTTTATCGCCCACTGGTGCCTTTCCCTCAAGCACTCCTTAAAACTAAGGAGATAAATTTAGCATTAAAAGGTGAGATTCTTGAACAACTTCAGCATGTTAAAATTAATCTTCCTCTTCTTCATGCCATAAAACAGATCCCCAGCTATGCTAAAGTCATCAAGGATCTATGCACACTCAAAAGGAAGTACAATGTGAAGAAGACGACATTCTTAATGGAGCAAGCAAGTGTTGTAATTAACAGCAAGACACCGCCCAAATATAAAGATCCAGGCTGTCCAACGGTGGCTTGCCAAATTGGAAATAAACCTTGTGCCCAAGTATTGCTAGATTTGGGTGCTAGTGTGAACCTCATGCCATACTCCATGTACTTGCAACTCGGTCTCGGTGAGATCAAACTAACCTCCATGGTAATTCAATTAGCGGATAGATCGGTAAGAAAACCAAGAGGTATTATAGAAGATGTTTTGTTGCAAATTGATAATTTCTACTATCCTGTTGATTTTTTGGTTTTAGATACTGTTTCTACTATAAACACCGAGTCCAAGATTCCTTTGATACTTGGAAGACCATTCCTTGCCACCGCCAATGCCCTCATTAATTGTAGGAATGGCCTAATGACATTATCATTTGGAAATAGGACTCTAGAAGTAAATGTTTTTCGAGTCTCATGGCAACCACATGAAGAGGATGAGTACATCAAAGATAATTCTAACTCTTCGAAATTCATTCCTAATAATCTTGAGTTCAAAGTTTCTTCAAATTATCCCCATGCCGTTAATGTTGTTGATGTTTTTGATAAGCCACAGGAATTTATTAAGACATCTTGCCAACCATGCTTTGAGAAGTTGCTTGAGAGAAGTCACATGGATGCAGGAATCAAATACCCTATTGCTGATAGTAAATGGGCATCACCAAAAACACTTGAGCTACATGTGGTGGACTTTAAGTATTCCTTGCCATCGCCAAAGCATACAAGCACAAAATTTTGTAGCAAAGCAGTGGCTGGTGCATCCAACTCATGTTTTTCAAGGAGGGAATAAAAGCGTCTGGCTGAAAACATAAAACTTAGCGCTCATGGGAGGCAACCCATATCATATCCTTTTACTTTTACTGTTTTTTATATTTCTTTTTCTTGTTTATTATTATTATTTTGCTGTTTTCCAGTTTTACTTTAGTATTTATTTTTCAGGGACAAATAAACGAAGCAGTTCAAATGGTGGAGCACAATTTTCAGCTTCTATGCACCTTTGGCTACAAGGGGAGTCTCCTTTACTCTTTCTTTTACATTGAGGTCAATGCAATTTTTAAGTTGGGGGTGGAGGAAATGTATCTCTTTGTTTCCATATTCTTTATTTCCATACATTTTTTTTCTTTTTCCATTGGACTGCTTGGTGTCATTTTCCTTTTTGTTTGTTTCTAGCATGCTTTGTGTTAGCCTTAGAGTTAATTCACATATCAATGATATAAACTTAATTGAGATAGCAGATAGCATGTAGAAGAAGTTAAATCTTGCTTTGATTTGAAATTAATTTAAGCATCAATCTTCATTTGGTTAGAGACTCTAGTTTGTGGTAAGATAGTATGCTTAATCTTAAACATTTAGAAAAGTTTTATGTGTGATTATTTTGTGAATACTTTTGTGGTCTTGACAAGCTCTAGAACTTACTTGATAATCACTTGAGCTGAATTCCTAGAATGCACACTACTTAGGATATGATATAGGCCATTTTTGAACCGTTTGAGCCTTTCAAACCTACCATTGCTATATTTATCACTAGTCACCTATTTGAGCATTTTTCTTGAAAAGAAAAATTGAGCCTTGTTTCTTTCAATAAACCATTTACCGACTTTTATGAGCCTAAAAATATTTTATTCTTACCTTTCTTTTAAAAGAACTTAGTTATACACATGTTGTGAGAAGCACTTAAAAAGGAGTAAGGAGTGGAAATATGAAAAAGAAAAAATATCACTACCACAACCCAAGTACATTAAAGGAGATAAGTTGGGGGTTGTGGAAAAAAAAAGAAAAAGAAAAAAAAATAATGAAAAATAAGGTGAATGGTTATGTGCCAAAATAAATAAATAAATAAATATAAAATGAATTATGGAAAAGAAAGAATAAAGAAAGAAAAGAAAAAAATGGTGATTTGTTGAAAGAAATGCTCGAAAAATGGTTGAAAGAGTTGGGTGTTGAAGTAAGGTTATCCAGTGCTTAAAGAGTTGTGTTCAAAACTAAGAGATTAAGTTCTTCTACTTGTTGAATCCTTCCTGTTCTTTCTTAACCTTTACCTTAGCCTAACGTTACAAGCTTATTAAAGACCTTTTGATCCAATGTAGTGTGATTTTTCTAAAATAGTGGAGAGTGATTTGAAAAGTGAGCCTATGGAGCTTGTTTTTGTGATTCATGTCACGCAATTTATTATGTTTTTAGAGGCCAAGACTTGTATTCATGAATGTTATGCATAAAATCATTTGGGTGTTTGGATTAATGGTTTGTGGTAAGATGGATGTTAAGAGTCAATAACGATTTTAAGATTGATTATTGGATTACTTTTAGACTTAGGTGAAATTTAATGATTCTATGTGCCGTATGTTATGTGCAATTTTTGAGACAAAAAGTGAATTACTCTTGGTTCAACGCTAGCATTGCTTTACTTTGTTTTTAACTTCTACCATAGAATTCATCTCTTATTTTCGCTTAATTTGCTAGGGACTAGCAATAAGCTAGTTAGGGGTTGTGATGAGAGTCATAAAATGCATCTAAACAATACTTAATTGTTAGCATTTTAGGGTTGCTCGAGGTTGGAATTATACTTTTATACCTTAATAACTCTAAAGTGTTATTCTTGAATCGTTGACTTATTTCAGTGCATTTTCAAGTACTTTGAGCTTAAAAAAGAGATAGAAAAGCTATCATCATTTTAAACACGAAGCTTCAATGAATACTCAAGTTAGATAATGATCGCGGAAGAGCCAAGATGAAGAGAAACCAAGAAAGGAGTTTCACTAAATTGCCATAATTGCCCGTACAGATCAATCATCTTTGAAAATTAAACTGTATTGATGCAAGAAGAACCAGGAGATGAGCCATATATACTTAGAAAGACCCGGAAGTCTATTTTCTGGAGAATTTTACGGCTCATAAAAATGATTTTTCTAGAGAAAGTTATGGTAGTTTTAGTAGACAAAGGTCAGGCTGTGCGGGCTGTGCCGGATTTCAGCGTGAGCAGAAGTTTTTGGGCTTAAATCCCACATCCCACATCGATTGGAAAACACATTTCTATATCCCACATCAAATTGGAAACACATTGCACTCGTGGTATTTCCCTGTAAAAGGCCTACTCCACTTCAGCTTTGAGGCAATCAATCGGAGCTCATCTGAAATCATCAGAGAGTGAATCCAGAGGGCCTTTAGGAGCAATCCAGAGGGCTCTTAGGAGGAAACCGAAGTACGTTTGGAGGGCAAGTTGAGGAATCGCTGAAGCTTTTGCTACCAAGAGGGAGATGGTCGTTGAGAGGTCGGAGGCAACTCGAGGACGCATGAGCCCAATGGCCAGCTAGTCTCCAAGCAAGGTGAAGGGATGAATCCCTAGGTGTAGTTGTTCTTATTTTCCTTTATTTGATTCAGTTTCAGTTTGGTATTACTTTCATTAAACATTGTTATGTTTTATTCTTTAATTTAATTAGTAGATTTCTTATTAGTCCGGTGATTGCATGCTTCTTTTCCATATAAGTCTAGTCATGCTCTTCTTATGTGTATTTGTTTGGGTGTGATTGAGTCTGGTAGATCTCTTTTATAGATTTATCCATTGCTGCGGTATTGTCATTTAGATATATCGTCATCTTTTGATAATTTATAAATTAGATCATGTGTGCTTGAAAGTAAAGAATAATTCATATCAATTACATTAAGGTTTATACATACGCTTTAATTGAATATTTGCCGATTGCCTGTTTGGGATGTGAAACTTGCAATCGAGATAAAAATAACTGAATCAAGTTAGGATTAGGGCAACAAACCTAGGGAGAATTTCTGGAACCTTGTTGTTTCTTTATTATACTATCCATCAATTATTTACACAATTTCCATACAATCAACAAATCAGATTTTGTTACTTTAACTTTTATCGTTTGTGTTGAGATTTATACCTTCTTTTGTAATTAACTTCTTTCCCTGTGAAATCGACACCCCAAAACTGTACTACAACTACCGCGTTATGTTTTGGGCGTAATCAGGTTTCAATTTCAATTACATAAAAGTTATGGTCTACAACTAGATTATTTTGAACCTAAATGGTCACACATAAAAGGGGCAATGTGTAATTAAGAAATAACTGTAAGAATCATCTGAAGATGGTTCAAAAGGACTCGACCTCAAGAAAAATCATGTAGAGAATGTGGATTTATCGAAGCAACCTCCTCAGTGTGTCCCTAGGTCAGACTCATGTGCTAAAGTAAATCAGCCTGTGAAGAAATTTGGAAACAAAAAAGGAATAAGAAGAAGGAGATTGAAGAACATTTTTTATCCAATGTACAACTATTAATTGATGATATTGGTGTAGGGAACAATTCCATTGAAAGCCCAACTGAATTTGTTTCTACTCGGTTGCCATTAAAATTATTTTCTTCTCTGTTGCATGTCATTGCATTGCTTTCGGATGCTTTGGTGATTAATACCTATGTAACTAGGGAAAATGTGCATTAGTCAGATATATCATTAACAGACATTAATGCAACTCAGACAAATGGGGTAACATAATTATTTTTTCTGATTCAATTAACCTTGTCTAAAATATGCCCCTAACTGTTACATGAACATTCTTACTTAAAAAGATTTATTGATGATTGTTTCAAAAATATTCGCAAACCAAAAACAACACTTCTACACTGCCTTTCCCTTTCTTTAATTGATTTGACGATATCAATAGGGAGGAAACATATGCTTATTTATTGAATTTGAGGAATTATGCATTTGCTTGTCATCAATCTATAAGACAAAAATAACCAATGGATAAACAAGCTTCAAAAGAGTCACGAGGTCTTCATATAAAAACCCATTATTCCCTTGCCAATAAATCTCAATGATTAATAGCTTATTTGGAATATAAGAGATTTTGGGGGTTTAGCTAAACTATCGATGTTACAACAATTGATAAAAACTGTTAGGGTTTCTTTTGTTTTATCTTGGAGCCAAAGAACAATGGTAATGAACTTTGCAAAGTGGCTAGAAATATCAAATTCCTTTTTTTTTTTTTTTTACATTTTAACCCAAGGAACTCTCACATTTGGTTACTTTAGAAAAAACAACATTGATATCTTTCTTTTCAATTGTTGTGAGCAGACTATTTTTGTAAGAGAGAGTTTCTTGATTCCAATGCTTTTTATATGATCTATTTTGTTTATGTGAAGTGAACAAATGTTGATCGAAGGCTTCTATGGCAGTCCTTGCTCAGTTTTTCTTCTTCATGGTCTCTACCTTTGTTTGTGATAGGAGATATCAATGTAGTCACCTGTAGTAGGGAAAAAATCGGTGGAGGGCTTCTTGATCAGGGAGCAACGACATAATTTAATGACTTTATCAAGTAGGAAGCATTACTTGATCTAGGGTTTGAGTGTAGTACTTTCACTTGGAGTAATGAGCATAAAGGTGGGGCTCATATTTGGCAGAGGTTAGATAGAGTTTTGATTAACAGTACTTTCCTTTCTAAATTCCATGCTCTTTCTATTCGAAATTTAGTAAGAATGTTCTTGGATCATTGTCCTCTCTTAATTACTCTTGTTTCTTCTCATAATAAGCAATCTTACTTTAGGTTTGTGAAAATGTGGTTATCTCATCAGGATTTTATGAGTTTTTTGGAGTCTATTTGGCAGGTAGTTGTACTGAGTCTTCTTCTAGTTATACTTCATTCGAGATTGAAAAGGATTCATCAGGCTCTCAGATGATGGAACTAGGATGTTTTTGGCGATGTTAATAAACAAATATCAATGAAGAATGATGATATAATTCAGCTTGAAACCAGTCTTGGTACTCAGTGGTGCCAAGTAATCAAGTTACTGCAACTAAGCTTGATCTTGCTACTCTAATGACACTACAAGAAAAATTGGCTCGTGAAATTTCAAGAATTAGATGGTCGGAAGAAAGGGACAACAATACTGTCTTTTTTTATTCATCCATCAAGGAAATATCCTTTTAAGGCAAAGTTAAAACTTCAAATGGATGATGGTTCCTTATGTGGGGATTAAAATGTTACTGGGTAGGCGGTTGAAGAGTTCTATACCAGTTTATTTTCATCATCTCCTCGTGTCAGGGAGTCTCACATTCTTGATTGTTTTCCATTTATTGTTCCATTCCAGATGATAATGAAGTGAAGGTTGCGATTTGGGGGGTTGATCTTGATAGTTCTCCAAGAACTGATGGCTTTATTGGACATTTCTTCCTGGCTTGATGATTGATTACACAAAAATAGGTGGTTACTGCATTTCAATATTTTTTTAAGGGTGGTCATCTTCCTCGTTTTTATACCCCACCTTTGATGGTGCTTATTCCAAAAATTGCAAAACCATAGTCATTCTCAAATATTCAGCCAATAAGTTTGTGTTGTTTTCTATACAAAATTGTTCCCAAAATCTTTACAAACAGTTTGGTATCACTACCCCATTCTTTTATTATTCAGGAAGTCAAGCTTTGTTTCGGGTAGACTTATACATGAAAATGTTGCATTTGAGCATGAATTAGTTCATGATCTAAATAAGAATGTTCATGGGGAAATATTGTTTTTAAAATGGATATGTTTAAAGCCTATGATTGCATGGATTGGGGTTTTATCTTAGTCGTCTTGCATAGGTTTGGCTTTTCAGAGTTGTGGTGTGACTTAATCTTTCGGTGCATATCCAATTGTTGGTATTCCATCTCCATAAATCAATCTGCTCATGGTTTTTTAAATCCACAATAAGCTTGAGGTAGGGTGATCCTCTTTCCCTAAGCCTTTTCATTGTGGCTCAAGTAGATTTTAATCGAGCTTTAAAACTATTGGTGGTGAAGAGCAAAATTAGAAGATATATTGTGTCGAGAAGTGGCAACCCTATTGACCATCTCTTTTTTTGCGGATGACATGCTTATTTTCATTTATGGGAGTAAGTCATCGATTACAAATTTGATCAAGTTGTTTCAAACAAAACCTTTTTTGACACATCAATTAAATGTACTATCCATAAATAAAAATTTAATTAGAAATTGGTCAGGATTCGTTCATCAATAACCTCAATTTATTTACTTCTTTTCAATGGGTGATAGTAGGCATCATTGAATCGCTTGTAGTAAAGTTTGTAATCCTTTGGATGAAGGAGGCTTGGGAATTTGTCCTTTACAAGAAATAATGCTCTCATGTTGTGCCAAGCTAGCTTGGAATTTTACTGATGGAAAGTCTCGTTGACCAATTTTCATTAGGCTAAAATATGGTTCCTCGATGCATGTTGTCAATCATGGTCTCCCTGTGGCTCACTTGCATTACTGTAAGGCATGTTACCCTCACATTCAGTTTCTTTTAGATCACACTAAATGGATTGTTGGCAATGGCTCCATTGATGTTTGGGGCACTAAGTGGGTTAATCCTCAAAATCCTATTCTTCCTCATATCATGATCAAAGAAACAGTCAATGGCAATAGCTTCATGCATGAAACCTTGGAATCTTATTACTCCCTATATGAAGCTTAGTTTCATTGTATAGTCTTTGATGATATCAAAGAAGATCAATTGGTTTGGCTGCTTTCTTATGGATGGATTTTTTTTCAACAAAAGAGTATTGGAAGGCCATATAAGATATGAAGGAAAAGCTTTTTTAGCATCCTATTTATGGCATCGAAATATACCATTAAAGATATGGGGGTTTATGTGGAAACTCAATCATAATACACTTCCTGTTGATAGTATTATTACTTGCATTAACATCTCAATAGCTTCTCATTCTAACTACTGTAAAGAACCTCAAACTAAGACCTTATCCCACCTATTCTTATATGGAGACATGGCTAAGACTTGTTGGAGATTTCTCGGTGATAGATTACAGGTTCCTGTAACTTTTAACTTAAGCTCCTTGGCTTTACAGTGGTTGTCTTCCTCTCTAAGTACATAAATGGGATTTCTTTAAACCATAATTTTCTCTTGTATTTCTTGGGAATTTTGGTGAGAATATAATCAAACTTTCTATGATGCGACAACCGCGGAGCCTTTAAAAATAATTCATCAGGTAAGTACTTGGAGTCGAGACCTCCTGTTTTCTTTTCAGCCTTCATCTTCGCTTGTATTTCAAGAAAATGTGGTGTTGTAGACCCTTCATCTCCCTATCAGGTATGTATCTGATTGGGTTGGGCAATGGTGTTTATAAGATACTTCTTGTGCTGGTTGAAACTTAGCACAGATGGTTTGGCTCGAAACGACCTAGGTAGTGGAAGAGGGGTGGACAATTACCAAATGGTGAACTGATCTTGGCCTTTTCCTCCTTTTATATGGCTAGTAAGAATATGGACACTGAATGCAATGCTTTATGGGAAAGTTTGCATATATGTCTAGAGAAAGGAATTCATTTTTCTGAGGTTGAGTGTGACTCCTAAACTTTGATTAATGCTGTCGTGAAGAAAAGAAATTATTCTTGGAGCTGTACATACAAGATCCGCGAGATTCAGAAATACTTATTGCCTTCTCTACATATTCGTCATATGTTTCTCGAAAAAAAAACATGGTAAATAGTTTAGCTACTTGGACTTATGACCATCGAGCCAAGAAGGTTATTGATGATTTCTCTCATCTTCCCTCCATTGTGTGTAAAAAAATTTGAACGATTTTGATGGCTACTACTACTATCACTCATGTGGTGCTTCCAACTAATTCTTTATTTATAAAGTCTCAATTATTGATGTAAGTTGATATGGCTATTTTTCTTTATTTGTATACTTTCTAGCTATCTCTTGCAACCAATATATTTATGGTTATTTTTTTTGTACATGGTCTCGGTTCAGGTTGTGCCTTATACTTTCATTTGTGAAGTAAAGGTTCTATGTTCCCTCTGTTTTTTTTTATATTTCTCACTTTTTTATTATTTAATAAATCTAATAGGGATCCATCAAACCTCTATCCACCTCAAGGACACTTTACTGAAAAAATCTGATATTGTTTCTTTCAATTAATCCATTCGCAACATGTGAAGAGATCTAATCACAAAAGGTTAGTAATCCATCTTTAGCAACTTAATTTTTGCATCAAGCATGACAATAGATTATTTTAGGCCTCCATAGATTTATTAATATGCTTGCTTGTAATTTTATGTCTTTGTTTGCATCTTCGTATGTCATATAGCAACACATTCTAGTTTTTGCACCTTATATATAACCAATTAAATCTGCATGTCATATAAAAATAATATTTAAAGGTTATTGAATATTTACACATCATAAAGATTATGATTTTGCATAATTTTTCATCATTTAAATTGCATTCGAAATTGATCAAAAATAGACTTTTTGTAAGAAAATGAAAAAAAAAAGTGTCATCAAAGGAGCCGATCGGTACCTCACTAGGGTCGACTGGCCATGAGGAGTGTGGCTTCAAGTTTTGTTTGGACCCGAACTTGTTGAGATTTTTTAGTTTCACAAATTTCTACTTCTATTTTAAGTTATTTACACTTTTGATTTTCTGGACTAATGTGTTTTCTTTGTGGTGAGATTAATTTTATATGTTCGTATTTTAATTGTGCTTTAAATTATTTTCATGCATAATTATTATCTCTTGTTGATTGATATAATTGTTGAGTGCAAAATTATTTGATATAAACTGCAAATCGAGATTGTGTGCATGATTAATGTATAGTACAAGTAGTCAAAATGAATTGTTAAGTATTTTCTCAAGAACACGAAGGTTAGGTTTCGACATAGAAGAAATGAGAACTTTTAATTCCTTATTATCTTGTACCTCAATCTCTTTCCCCGAATTTCTTGTAGACTAACAATAAGGGATTTTCGTCCCTTTAAGATCAAATGGCGACTTCAATTTACTCATTATCTTTGCTTTGTACTTAAATGACATATCCCTCAGAAAATGTCCATCAGCAAGGCTTAACGCCCTATAATAGTGAAGAACCTTCTCGCTATTCATAAAAGGTTGTGTTAGACCTAGTAGGCTCTAATTCTTCAATATGTCAATCCACTTCAATCTGCACCCTTACTTATTCATCCTTCTTTGAAAGGATATTTTCTTCCTTTCTTCGTTATGTACAACCTTTTATGTACATAATATCTTATGTACATGAAGATATTTTCTTCATCTAAGTTGAGTGCAGAGAAGTCTTTCGAATTTCTATAATTGGTAAGAGTAGTTTGTTTTATTCATTTTCTCAAGTTCTAATTCCATCATATTCATTCTTCTTTTCTACCAAAAAGATAAGGGAAATTGTTCTTCTCATGTTGACATGATTCACCACTTGAGTCGATATCTTTAAATAATAGCTTTCTGGTCATTTCATGACAAACATACGTCGACCTTGCCTTTATCTAAAATAGGCAGTAACCCAATTTGAGTCAACATGATCACTCGAGGACGTCGATGTCTAGCATCCAATGGTTATTTTTTTAAAAGACATTCATAGGTCAAAAGACCAAAAGTGCCACAACAGCTATTTCTAACATCAAACGATCTTATTTCTCAAGGACTATATATATATATATATATATATATATATATATCCTTTGGTTGGAATCAAAACTAAGAAGAATAATTATACAAACACTTTTAATTAAGAAGATCTTCTTCTTAGAGATAAACTTGAGCTCTCCTATATTCAAACTCTATCTAACCCAAAGTTAGAGCTTACAGCTATAAATATGAGATTCTGAGAGGATACTTTCTAACTTATGTTTTTCTTTCATTGAAAAAAGGATTATTGTATCCTGCATCTGAGAGAAAGAGTTTTTTTCTTAAAGAAACTCAAAATTTTAAGTGTTAGCTTGCAAAACACTATAAAGGCTGTGAATGGCTATTTGTTTTAAAAGCCTGACATTCATAGGCAAAAAGACCAAAAGTGCCACACCAGCTATTTCTAACATCAAACTGTCTTATTTCTCAAGGACTATATATAAATCCTTTGGTTGGCATAGAAACTAAGAAGAATCATTATAAAAACACTTTCAATTAAGAAGATCTTCTTCTTAGAGATAAACTTGAGTTATCCCATATTCAAACTCTTTCTAACCAAAAGTTAGAGCTTACGGCTATAAATTTGACCTTTTGAGAGGACACTTTCTAGCTTGTGATTTTCTTTCATTTCAAAAAGGATTATTATATCCTACATTTGAGAGAAATATTTTTCTTCTTAAAGAAACTCCAGAGTATAAATGTTAGCTTGCAAAACACTATAAAAGTTGTGAGTGATCATGTAAATATTTATTGTGAGGTTTTAAGTTAGTCTGTGAAAATCAATAATGTTTAGGAGTCAACCCGCAAAACTCCCTATAAGTTTATTATTAGTTCGATAAAACATTGAATTCATTGCTAGCATGTTAAAACAACAAGTTTTAGGTGAACTTGCAAAATACTTTTGTACTATGTAATCGGAGAGATTACAGTGGAACCTCCAAAGTTGAATTAGGAAGAAGTCAACTAAATTCTATCAGTTTTCAACTAAATTCATGTTAACCCTATATAAAAGTACAAATGTGTTGCAAAACATTAGTTGACAAAAAACATTGATATAATAAGTATGCTATGTTAAGCATTTTTTTTTCTTTTTCCATCAAAATAAGATTTTCTACATAAGAAAGTTAAAATAATGCATTACTACACTATATAAACAAGCTTTCCACCTATAATAATTTATCTATAATTAAATCTGTGATATTACACTTTTTTCCATGATATAATTAGGTTTTATTTTATTCTATTTAAGCAAGTCATTTATGGAAAAAAAAAACATTTACTCTACATAAACAAGTTTTTCGGTAAAAATTTTATTACTATGTAAATAAACCCATTAAAGTGAAAAAATTAATGAATATTAAATTAAATTTGATCTATTTTAATATTTAACTTAGTTTTAATTGCATTAAATAAATTTATTAATGCATTGCATTTTAATATTTCCATAACATAAATTGTTAAAGTCCATATAAAACTTACCTTTTATGAAAATCCCTTCTTTTACTCTTTTTTTTTATTTTTATAAATTTACCTCAAGGCATTGGCTCTCCAAATTATGAAAATTCTTTTTTGTACCTGGTGTAACACGTCATGTTTGCACTAGGTGAAAACTTTTATGGTAATTTTAGGGAGCTTCACAAGTAACATTCGTATAAACCCAAAATAAAAATCATGGCGTTACCAGTGAAGCTCTAAAAAATTATCAGTGAAATTTTCACTCAGTGCAAACATAACATGTCACACCGAGTTTAGGAAAGAATTCCTCTGAAGTTACTCTTCTTCACCCCATCGTTTACAACTTGAGTCTTATAATAATGTTGCTTATGTTTTTTATGGTCATTGTTAACTAGAAGAGGGTTTTTGGTCATGGATTGGGTTTTTATATACAAGAGACTACTTTCTTGGTGTAAGCAAAATATTTAGAAAATATATTGCAAAAAATAAAATTTACCTCTTGGAAGGGGGCTGTGATTTCCTCCAAGATTCTTATGTATTTCACATGCTTAGTGTTCTCTAAAATTTACCAATAACTCGTGGAAATCTCGACTACTAAGGAGGAGATTAAATTCCATAGTGCAAATTTCTTACCCAAGTTATTCGGCGGTACCATAGAGAGAGGTAAAGGTTCATTTTTAAGCTAGATGTAGCTCTACCTTGGCAGAATGGGTAGTTTATCTCTACCATCCCCATTCTTTTTTTAGAACCATGTTTTTAAGTCTTATGAGGACTCTTAAGCTCTATCTCCATCTGCATTCAAAGGGCAGTTGAGATAGAGTTTGTTTTCTCCTCTAAGACCTTCACACTTATCGATTTGTAGAAATGGATCATGGCAACCAATGGATGACCAATTTAGGACCCATTGGGTTGTCCAAAATTTTCAGCATCTCCCACTCATATATAGTGGATATGATTATCACATACATCTCTCTAGTGAACCAATTGCTAACTCAGGTGGTTTACCTACACTACAGAAGAACATCCCTAGGAAAAAAAAATAAATGATAAGGTGAAGAATTATGCCATAGACCCATTTAATCTCATTTGGTTAAACATCTCTAATCTCTCACAAATAGTTATGTTTAATTAGTCATTAGTAACATAATAACGATTGTTTTGCAATTTAATAAAAGCGATACAACATGTCTGACAATGAGAATATTACTTCAATGTGTTATCAAAATGGTCTTTCCTTTTCCTTCATGTTATTTAGTTTTTATTTGGTTGCTTTTTCAATTTTATCCCTTTAGATCGAATTTATCATTGCAAAAAATAAATTTTACCTCTTGGAAGAAGGCTATAATTTCGTCTATGATTCTTGAGTCCTTCATGTGCTTAGTATTCTCCAGAATTTACCAATAACTCATTGCAATCTTGACCACCCGAGAAGAGATTAAATTTCACAGTGCAAATGTCCTACCCGAGTTCTTCAATGGTACTTCTGAAAGAGAGAGGCAATGGTTCCTTCTTGAGCTAGTTGTAATTCTGCCTTGGCAAAAAGGAAGAGTGAATGGAGAGTTTTTCCATTTGATATACTTGTGTTGGTGTAGTTTAACTCTACCATTCCCATTCTTTTTATAGAAACACCTCTTTAAGTCCTATTAGGAGTCTTAAGCTCTATCTACATCTGCATTCAAAGTATAGATGAGATAGTGTTTGTTTTCTCTTCCAAGACCTTCACACTTATTGTTTTGTAGAACCGAGTCATACCCACCAATGGCCGACTCATTTAGGACTTGTTGGGTTGTCCAAAAATGCCAACACTTGGGTAGTGAGTCAGATCAGTACCTTATGATTGCCTTTGCTTTGCATACTTAACTTGTTTTCTTACACAGATTAGTCTTGGCAAATATGTGTTACTTCATAACTTTTATATCCATTAGCGAAGAGTTGCTGTTAGAAAAGATATCATGTTGTTGCTTTTAGCCATTATTTATGTTGGTTCAAGGCTATGGGTGGCAATTCGGGTTGACGAGTCGTGTTTATGTCGTGTCGAAGTTGGGTATAACACTAAATACGTCAACACGAACACGACATGATTATTAATTGTGTCAAGAAAGCCCAACACTAACACGACTTATTTATTAAATGGGTAACACGACATGACACACTTAACCCGTTTAATAAACGAGTCGTGTTAGACCCGACACGATAACACGACACCATTAATTTGTCAAACACAACTAATGTGTTAGACATGACAACCTGACACGATTAACTAGACACGACATGTTATTACATAAGCAAATATAAACTATATTACATAACCATCCATCTAATCATTTATAATCTAAATTCCAACATATTCATGATCCAAATAAATTAATAACATAAACATTATCTTATCAACTATAATCCATATTAGGAGGAGTGTTTTATGTTTGTGATGTTATGAAAATAGAAATTACGGTTATTTTCATATATATATACACACATACACTAAGAATTTTTTTAATGTAATAGACAAATTTTTTAAATGGTCATAAACAGGTTATGGGTCATAATCGTGTCAACACGATCCATCAGATCTATGAATTTAATCGTGTCATAATCGTGTTATTTCGGGTTGGCGGGTCAACTCACGACACAATACTATTTTTGCGTGTCATAATCGTGTCAACACGATTACAATATGAACCCGATTATACTCAACACTAACACGCTTTATTTTGTGTCATATCTTGTCGAGTTCATGTGTCGTGTCCAAAATTGTCCCATTTATTCAAGGTTAGGGCACTTGATAATCTCACAGAGACTACTCAATTAGTTCTCTGGGTACTCGACTATAAATGCCACTAGCAGTGAATCTCATATTTAGTTAATTAGTCATTGTTTTATATACTAGTTTATTTCAGCTATCTTGTCTATTTGTACTAGTAATTTGTTTTTATTAGTTGTTTCTAACTTTTGTATGCTACTGATATATTTTTTTTCCTTTAATGATCAATATATATTTTGAGGGGTCTATGGTGTCATTGTTTTTTGTACCATTTGATATTAATTTTGGATATCATTCGACAATAATTTAGTATAATGGTATCATTTGACAATAATTTAGTAAAATAATACCATTTTGATAAAATATATCAATTGACAGTAATTGAGATACCATTTAACAATAATTGAAGTACTATTTGACAGTAATTTGACACCGCCACTTAATGTAAAGGCACCATAATTGCTTCCATATTTTGATGCATTACAAAAAAAAAAAAAAAAAAATAACAGGAGAGAAAAATTCATCAATAAATGAAAAGAAGAGATTTTCATAAAAAATAAACTATTTATTGGATTCAATATTAAGATAACTTTGTCAATTTAAAAAATTTGTTTTGATTTAAGCAATTTATGTTATGGTAATATTATCACTCTAAATTAATTAGTTATACTAATAAGACGAAAACCTAGAGAATAGGTAAGATGAAAACCTAGAGAATAGGCAATTGTAATAGGAAGATGCTGGGGTTTATGCGGGTTATAAGATTTGTGTATTTTTTTTTTGAAACGATATTATATACAAGTAGTATAATAATTGATTTGATTACAATTTAAGTGCGTATTATCTTATTATCCATATAAAAATCCACAATACTACAACAATCCATCTAAAACGAAAGAAATAACCGATATATAAATCGGACAAATTACTCATACAATTTGATACCCAAAACTAATATTTTATAGTTTCAAAACCTCAACTTTATCCATTAGACCATCACCTCATTTGTAAGATTTGTATATGTTTTATGTGCGGAGTTGGTTGTTTTCTTCTTTGTAATTTATGCTCTCTCATATTATTAATCCCAAATATAATAATCATCCACAACTTGCACTCTATTGTTACACTTTACGTGTAATTAACCACTAGAAACAAAATCTAACAATTTTGATTCATTTCTTAACCTAAAGAGGGATCAAAAGAGTAAAAATATAAAAATTTGGGGAAAACCTCAATTTCATTAATTATATAATACGATTAGGACAATACCATTTACTTGACTCATTAAACAAAAATCATAAATTTATATCTTATTAATTTATGAAAAGAAAATAGTAATAGTAATATTAATATAAAAAAGGTCAATAAATACTTTAAAGAACTAAGATCAACTTCATAGTTGAAAATGACCTTATAATCATTTCAAATGTGAGTGTCAACTAACTTAATTAATAGAATATCTTGTTATTACATAAGAGATCATAAATCAAATCACTCTCACATTAAAGAGTAAAAAAATGAAATGTGAGAGATGTCCACCTCTCTTCATGTAGCTTAATTTTTTTTAAAGTATGTTTTACCATTTTTTTATTTTTTTTTATTTTCACTACCCAAAATGGAGGAATCACACTTGTCTAAAGCATTGGTTAGACTGTAAAGACAAAGATACTTTCATTAACTAAAAAAAAAGTCAATAAATACCTGAAAGTTAAACTCATTAAATAGAGAAAAAAAAAATAAATTTAATATTTGTTAATAATGTTGTCACCTTTTCATTTCTAGCTCTTAGTTTTCCCCAGAAAAACCCATTTATAATACTAATAAGTAGTATATTAATAGCTTAGTTATGACAACGTTTAATATCTTTTTAAAGCTGGATTTAAGTTAATCTTTGTAACTTAAATCCAAGCTAATTTATGTGAAGAATTTGGTAGTGTATTTTTAAAACTTAATTTAATCCAATAGATTAAAGTCAACTTTAATACCAGATCATTAGTCGCCTATATCTATTCTATATCTAAAAGTGTGAATGCAATATAAACCATTTTTTTTATAAAATTATTCTTCAATAGAAAAAAAGAAAAGAAAATTAGAATAAGAATAATTAATCATAAAATTTAAATTTAAATATTATTTTTTTTATAAAAGTAATTTTTATACAAATATAATGATTGATTTGATCGCAATATAAACTTACAATGCTATCACAAAATTTATACAAAAAAACCTATAATATTATCACAATCTATTTAAATTGAGAAAAATAATCAATATAATTTAAACAAATAATCTATACACTATAGAGTTGAATATGAAGTGGTCTCAACTATCAAGATCTCAACATTAATAATTTTAACAGTGATCAATGCAAAATATTTTTTTTTGACAGAATTGACAAAGTATTTTTATATTTATTTTTCTTATAACATATAAAAAGTTAATAAAATAATTAATTTTTGTTTATTTGCAACGCCGTACAACGTAATAAAAGGGAAAAGAATAATGAGGCATGGACTGTATATGGGTCTTTTTTAAGGGGTGAAACTGTGAAATAGCGAAAAAGCTTCAAAACAGAAACAAAAAGATGTGTTTTTACTTTTTAGTATTCAACCCAGCCTTCATTCAACCCCAGGCTCCAACAAGAAGAGAGAGAAAGTAGCGTGAGGTCTTTGAAGAAAGAAACCCTAAGAGAGACAAAGTGTTGCATTGGATTTGGTATCCATTTCGCATTGCATTTCGAGATCTCAATTCTTCAATTTCCAAAGGTAAGCTTTTCCTTTTTTTGAGCTTAAAAAACATGTTGGTTTTGCTTCGAAAACGAATCTGTTTCTGTTTGCACTTTAGTTTTTTTAGATTAATTGATACATTGCCTCACTTTTTTCACCAAATCATCTAATCTTGATTTTCGGGATTTTTTTCTCTGTTTCATGAGCTATGTCTGTTTATATCCGTACACTCTGTGTTCAATTCTCTGTTTGTTTGCTGAGGAAATGCGGGGAAGGAAAAGAAATAAAATTTTCAGTCCGAGTATTTTAATTATTTCTTACTTGAAATGAAAAAATCCCTGTCAACTGACGCTAGTTTCCCCTTTTAATCTAATTTGTAGGTGGTGATTTCATTTTCATGTGATTCATTAAGCATATGACGCACAATTTAATGTTAAGGTGGTAGATACACGCGTTAGCTTAAGAGTTTTTTTTTTTTTTAATTTCTTCCTTTCGTGTTCAACTGAAGCAAAAGAAGGAATAAAAAAGCCTTACCGTAGAGACTGCTAATTTTACTAACAAAAGGGCAAAGTTCCTTTCAGGACGAACTAGTGTACGATAAAGAACATTGCAAAGACTAGGCTTGATCTGTGTTTTGATTAATAATGTGTGAAGTGACTGTATTGGGTGAGTATATTATACAACATGGTTATGAGACATGTGACAAGATGACTGGTCAGAATTTTATACGAGAAGAGGGTTTTAGGGAGGTGTTTTTGATCTTGAGGAAGTTCTTTAGAGTCTGGTCCCTCTTGTGCTTAGTTATTTCAAAATGAGTGGTGTATCATTTACAAGCTATGTTCTGTAGTGTTATTCTTTCTCTGTGGTAGAAACATAAAATAAGTGAAAATTTGTGTAATGATTCAACCTTTTTTTGGTGCCATAAGATTGTGATTGTTTGGACTTTATGGTGTTGTAGTTATGTTAGGAACAATTTCTCTTATGCATGATTTACTAGTTTGTTCTTTTTCCTGTTTTCATGAGTACTGGTTGTTATGAGTTGATTTCGTTCTTTGGACGAATGCCATATTCGTTGCACTTTTTGTTGACATAGAAGTCAAGTTATGGGTAGAGTACACATGTAAATTGGTACTTGCTATTTATGTATTTATGTATTTATGGTTGCATTTATATTTAATTGCGTTTAATAGTTATTGGTGTATATTGTTCTCACATTTTGCCTTGGATATCTTATATATCTTGGATACCAGAGGGTTTTGTTTATAAAGCAAAGGGATATTCTTGGCAACTATTTCTGTTTAGGATATCCATGCTTGTTTATGTTTTTTTTAGTCAACTGAATATCGAGGTCTAAATGAGATAGATATAGTAGATCTTGTCGACCATCTCTCACTTAAATAGTTTTATACATGGGTTGCACCCCCTTGGTGCTCTTTTCTTTTAATACACTTTTTACTTATAAAAAAAAAGAACTTGATATTGAGGTCTTTCTTATTTATTTTCTTAGATCTTCACTTGCTTAACATTTATTGTTATGCATGATACCACATATTGAGTTGTTATAGTTTTCGTTTTGAATGGATGTTATTATTTATATATTGCTTTGATAGAACTTAGAAGAAGAGGTACCTGCAATTGTTGCTTTAGGACTCTTGTTTTCCTCTCTTCTTATATTTTCTTTGGCTTTTAAATGGCCACCTTTCTACTATATTTTTGTCAGGGACTGGTTGTGATTTGGCTATGGCAAATTCCAAGGGGTCAGCAAACATCAGAAATTTGATGTACTCTGGGAAGCATGCTTTACTTCCTCCTAAAAGTCCATTTCCTAGTGCTTCCCCATCATATACTGATTATGTTGCCAGCAGTATAATTGGACCAAAGGCTGTTCAGAAGCCAAGGGAGGGAAACACACACCACCAACGTACTTCTTCTGAGAGCATTCTAATAGAAGAGCAACCTTCTTGGCTCGATGATCTTCTTAATGAGCCAGAGACACCTGTACGCAAAGGAGGGCATCGGCGTTCATCGAGTGATTCCTTTGCATACATAGATGTTGCTCATGCTTCTAACATAGATTTTGCAACTCAGGATCAGTACAAGTTTAAAAGTATGGTTTCTGTGACTTCACGGGGATCTCAAGAGTTTGATTATCACAAAGATGCTCGTCACACCTCTTTCTACCCTGAAGCAAACTTGGTAAAGCAGAAGAACAGTCCATGGGAATCATCGTTAAATGCTGGAGCTCATTCCAGTGGCCTTCCTTCTGCCAGGGAGAACATAGCTATCCAGTGTTCAGGTTCATCATGTGTGTCACAAGAAGTAGAGGGGCTTTCAGTTACGGCAAGTGAAAAGCAGGATCCAGTTGAATCTGGTTCTCATGATCCAACAAAGGCATCTTCTGAGAAAAAGGATAGTTCTCATGCTAAGCCTTCTGCTTCTGAGACTGATACAAAGCGTGCCAAACAGTATGTAGTCTGTTCTATTTCTTTTGCTGCTGTGTTTTTCTTTTGCTTCAACATACTGACAGTATTAAGCCAGATATTATACTATCGTCAATATTTTGTTTCAGGGTAATAATTTTTCGATGTTCAATCAATAGTCTTAGTTGGTTATAATTAGAATTATTTACTGTTTGTTGCATATTATATGGAACAATCAAATCATGTTGTTTATTGTGAATCAAAGGTGTGAATAGTATGTGGCTTATTGAAATATTTGCAGTCTTTTATTATGTGTTCTTCAAATTACGGCCGGAATATACAGGTGTCCCCTTTTTTCTTTTCCTTTGCCATTAGCCTTTCTTTTTGGGTACTTGTTTTTGACATGATTGTTGGCCCTAGTGCGAAGCAAATGTCATGACTCACAAATTCATGGGGAAAAGAACAAATTAAAAGAGGAATGTCTTGTTCTCTCTAAAGCATTGGGAAAGGCCATTTCTCTGCTCAGTGCTCACTTTGCGGTCAGGGGTTTGAGGTATGTATGTGTTTTAACAAAAAATTAAACGAAAAAGAGAAAGAAAGGGATTGCTGGTCCAGTTCAATGATTTGAGGGCTCTTAGATGAGAGTTAAACTGATTTCTTGCTTATGTTGTTCCCTGAAATATATAGGCTTTATCATGTAAATAAATATCAAAAAGTTTTAATCAAATGCTGCTGATGCAGATTGTTAATTTACTGTTTATCACATCGGACCTTTTATAATAATGATGAATTGATGATTTGAAGTGGGGGTTTTGGTCTTCTCCAATTTTGATGGACATGTGTGTGTATATATATATATATATATATATATATATATACATACATATATACAAACACATGTATGCATGACACACTTAAGAAAGGACAACTAAAAACTGTTAATTATTTTTAAGTGTAATACTCTTCTTATGTGTCATCTTAGATAGGAAGTTTATTTTGGCCATTCAACAGGTATATTATTCTTCTTCATTGTTTTGTGGCAGAAACATTCAGTTATCAAGAGAATATATATATATATATACACACACACACACACACACACACACACACACACACACACACACACACACACACATATATAAATATATACATACACATGTATGCATGACATTCTTAAGAAAGGACAGCTAAAAACTGTTGCTTATTTTTAAGTGTAATACTCGTCTTCTTATGTGTCATCTTAGATAGGAAGTTTATTTTGGCCATTCAATAGGTATATTATTCTTCTTCATTGGTTTGTGGCAGAAACATTCAGTTGTCAAGAGAATCAAGGATGATATTGAGTAATGAAGCAGAAAAAAGGATCAATCTGATATGTAGTCAGTGATGCAGATTTTACCTTTTATGACCCTAGGAATAAATGTTATACCTCTTCATAGTACCTTCATTTAGCGCTACTAGCTTCTTCATCTTGTTCCCTTCATTGCTTTGAGACAGAAACATTCAGTTGTCAAGAGAATGAAGGAGAAAAAAGAGCTGATCTATTTTATTTGTTGTCAGTGATGCAGGTTTTATCTTTTACGATACTAGGAATTAATGTTATTCCTCTCCTTAAAACCTTCAATAGGGCATCTAGCTTCCTTCTCTTGTTCGCTTCTTTCTCTCTCTCTCTCTCTCTCTCTCTCTCTCTCTCTTTCATCTTCCCTTTCCTACTCCCTGGGTACTATGCAAATGGTGAGAGGGTTTAATTTGTCTTTTCTTTGAACTTGAGGTCAATGGTTTCCATCTGTGTTTGAGATACACTAAGATAAGCTTAAGTCCATTAAGAGCCATGTGATGAATGTTGAAATCTATCTTATTTTCTTAGGTATTGTTCTGCATGCTATAAACAAATCTCCACTCCCCCAACGCTTGACTGAGTTGATGAATATTTTATACTAATGTATGAAAAACCAGAAGAATAAACAAGTATTAACTTTATTGTTATGTGACAGTGCAATTATCAGAGACAAAGCTGAACTGGAAGGCTTGAATATCTCCTTCTCCAGTTTAAATATAAGTTTTTCTTAGAAAGGAAAAAAATAAGGTAGAAAGAGATGAATTTGGTGAGCATTAGGACGATCCATTCACTTGTCATTGTAGGTCTATTTTAGTTTTGAGAGTAGGCTTAAATTTACTCTAAAGTGTAACCTAAATTTCCATGGCTTTCTTTCTGATTGGCAGAGGGGAATATGAGAATTTTCTTATTCCCTCTTGATGGGATGTTTATGCGGTATGTGCTTTCTTTTTATTATGTTACAAAAGTGAATATTTTTGGTGAAATATGAAAATTTCATTGTACGGGTATGGAATTTTGGGCATGATAAGTAAGGGCATGCAAATATTGCTTGTAAGTGGATATGATATGGAAAGGATACAACAATAAACTTATACTGAGTTTCATTTCTTTGATTTTTTAAAATATCAGTCAATGATCGTATTTTACATATCCATTCATCTTGGCTCCGTTTGTTTTCATGTAAAATTATAAATATTCAGTTAAATTTTCCTTGTTTGGTTGAAGTATGAAAATAAATGATGGAAAATGTAAAAAATAAATAAAGAGAGAAAATTAGTGGTGTAATATGTGAGAAATTTTTTAGGAAAATGGGAGAGTGGTTTCTTTGTTAAGCTCATCACTCAGCTGTGTAAAATCCTATTTTATATGAAATTGATTTTCATAGAATCTAAACACTATTAAAATACTATTTTACATATATTGAATTTCTTTTCTTTTTTTTTTTTCATTTTCCATTGAAACAAATGGAGCTTTTGTTTTTGTATGAAATATTGTCCGCTGTGCTAAAAAGTTTACAGATTAAGCTAGATAGATTTGCTATTTAGTTTCTTGAGCTCTTGTCCAATGAATTTTTTGCATGATTCATGGTGTTGTATGTTGTAGAGCAGATTTCTGCATGCTTCTGGGGACACATAGATACTTTTGTATTCTCTTCCTATAATTGATCACTTATTTCTATCCCCCCCAACCCCCTCCTTATTTTCTTCATAGGTTAACAGTTGTTGGAGTCATTAGAACCTTCTCCTCTTAGCTTCGGGTTTATAGAAAATGTTGCATGACATCTCTCAAGGATTTTCATTAATGAATCTTACAATAACTTTTCTCTTGCACTTTTCAATTTTCTAAATTATCACAAAATTGTGTATCTACGTCCTCTTCTTTTGTTACAATTTTCTACTTCGCAGAGCACATGCCAGTGTTTTTAATTAATTTTTTTTATGTAAGTCGTAAATTGAATTGCCAAAAGATAGGTTGCAACCATAGAACATACATGTGCCTAACTTGTATATTCAACTTTGTTAACAAACTATAGCGATATTATAAATTCATCTTGTTTTCTCAAGTTGGGATATATTAAGGTTCACATTTATACTGCTACTAGATGTTTGTTTCATTGATAGCCAATCAAATTAGTCATCAGGACATTGAGTTTTCTTCCTGTATATTTTTAGGACTTCCAGGGTAAAAATAGATTTGGTAGTTAAAGAATAGAAATGTGCAATTGCGAAGAAATTCTTGGCATAATCTGCTTTTAAAATTATATGTTTCGTAATCAAACTTAATTACTGTCTGCTGCAGGCAATTCGCTCAACGCTCACGGGTTCGTAAACTTCAATACATAGCTGAGCTGGAAAGGAATGTACAAGCTTTTCAGGCAAGGATCAGCCGAAGCTGAATTGTTGCTTACTTTTGAAATTTATTTGGACTTTAAGAGTGGAGTATATGCTTTATGGTAAAGTTATATCATTGAAATTGTATGTTTTACTCTACAGGCAGAAGGGTCTGAGGTTTCAGCTGAGCTTGAATTTCTCAACCAGCAGAATCTTATTCTGAGCATGGAGAACAAAGCCCTTAAGCAGCGTTTAGAAAGTATAGCTCAGGAGCATCTTATTAAATGCTGTAAGTTTCTGTGCCGTATGGTTAAGATGTTGATATTTTTTCTTTTTTTTATTTGCATCATCTGTTGCTTTGAAACCTAAATCTGTACTAATTACTTGGGATTGGTTCCTTCTGTGATTTGAATAGGAACATTGTCATGGTAGACCAAATTAGTTTTTCTTTTAATTCTATAATTATTAAAGTCAGTCCAAAGCAGAGAAAGAACAGTAAGTGCAATTTGTGGAACCTGAGCATACAAGAGATTGGATATGTTGATGTAATCTTGAGGATGGTTGGGCTAAAGAGAGATTGCTGTGAAAACTATGTTAAAATGAGTTGTAAGAGAGTAAACAACACATGGGAAAGCTATGTAAAGTTTCTTACCTAATTAATTTTGGCAAGGAAGAGAGGTTGTTGAGAGTTTGAGCTGAAACCTTAGTTTTCATCCTTCTTCAAACCTTCAGTAACTAAGCTGGCTAAATCTTCTAGAAGTTTACCCAATGCAATTCTGAGGTTAATTTTTTGTGGAAAATATACACTTTCAGTTTTGATTGATGATATGCTTTCTAGTGGCATGTGGTGACATCAGTGGTGGTTAAAAAGCATTATCTTCCACATGAATAAATAGCCAGCCTAGTTGGACAATCAGAGATGCTATGGTGTTAGATATCCCTTATGTTTTGATAAACTGATGAACAATTGAAGAGTGAATAGAGTAGTGATCTAGAGTTGCTTTATATGCCTGTAAAAGTGAATCTTTTTAAGGCTATGATTCTCATTTTAGTCACCATATGTTATAAGGTAGATTAAAATGTTTTCTGGTGCTTATTAGGGAAATTTTCATTTGAAAAAAAAAGGTAGGTCATGAGCGAGTCATTATGCTTATCACAAAAAAAAAAAAAAAAAGAGAGTGATTATGAGGGATGACTTGCTCAACTTCAGGTTATAAGAGAATAGATCTTCTTGTGACCATCTGTGCTACTTTGCACTGGTTTTAATATTACATTCTGGGAAAATGATATTTTTTTGTTTTCACTGAGATGTTCAGATACATTTTATGCTTATACATTGTAATGTGGAAGGTGATCTAGAAAAGATAAAAATTATGTAATGAAACTATTCAAATGTGGTGTTCAGTGGAGCAGGAAGTATTAGAGAGGGAGATTGGAAGGCTACGAGCCTTGTATCAGCAGCAACAAGGACAACCACAGCAACCATCATCAGGCCATCGTCGTGCTAAGAGCAGAGACCTTGAGTCTCAATTGGCAAACCTCTCTTTGAAACATAAGGATGCCAATTCCGGCTGTGATCCTGTGACAGGCCAACTTCGCATTTAGGTATATGATTTTAGCCAGAGCTGTTTTGTGCCACTGCATTAGCTTTGTTGGCCCTGCCACGTTGACCATTATTGTTGCTTCCCTTGTTGGGATAAAGCCAAGCTCCTCCAGTCTTGGCGCCCACTCTCTGCCCGATTTGCACATTTTGCTTGTTCATTGTTTCTTGCCCTTTTACTTTAACAAGTTAATATCTTCATGTGCACCTGGTAGTCATCGGGCAGATGACTTACCGGAGGTGGTAACTTAAGAACAGTTCCTGTATCAAGTGGTTATAATTCAAAATCCGTATGCTCAATTTTTCTTCCATTTAGAAATATCCACTTTGTGGATTCAAACCTTGTGCAAACATCTTTATGGCTGCTTGGATGTGCATTGTTTAGAATTTATTATTGTAAGAAAATGTTTCTTGTAAAATATGTCCTGAAAAGGTCATGCTTTTTTCTCTAGTTTAGTTTGGATGAGAAAATTGGTTTACTTTCAGCTACGTGTTATCATGCTTTTGCAAATAACCTCTTCCATCTGTAGGTTGCAATTTGCCAGTAATTATTAATTAAGCAAATAGTAATCTGAACTTTTCTTTTCTGTTTAAGACTTTTTCCTCCATCTATAAGACGGAGACTCAATATTTACTCTATCCCATTTCACCATTTTAACAATCAAGCTGTTTTAAGTGTTTATCACTTTTTTCATGGCATCATGGTATTTCTCTTGGAAAATGTAAGCAGTGAGATTTGTTGATACTAGTGTTATGATTGGTAGAGAGGAAAAGTAAATAAAAAGGGAGTGGAAGGATGATTTTTTTTTTTTTTGAAATGTATAAATCATTTTTTTTAAGGAGACTGAAAGATAAATAAGTTGTATTTTTTGTGCCTTTTTTTTATCGTCTCCTTTCCAATTTTTTCTATGAAATACACAATGTAAATGTCAGTACCTTATTTTTTGCTCATATTTTTCTTCTTTGTTTTCTTTCACTTTTAATTTCTTTAGCATTTTACTTTTCCCAGTCAGATCCTACTAGTCAAAGAATGGAAGCAAAGAGATGGGTGATGCCTTAGGGTTCATTTCGTAAGACTAGTGAAAACTAACTAGTGTTGGATGATTGGTTACTGATTTTTCAAATTTAGTTTGGCATTGTATTTGGTTGTTTGATAGTAAACTTACTGTTCATAAAACAAAACTGTCTGATATCATTAATTTATAATTGATAATTGATGATAAATTTTTCACAATTATGCTTTGGAAAAATTACATTTATCCACCCGTAGTATGGTATAATTTACAGATAAAGATTCGTAGTTTCAAAATATACAAATACTCTTTTGAACTAGGTTTGACTGTTAAATCTTTGTTAAGTTTTAACCCAAAAAAAAAATGAAAGTTATACTTGCCCCCATATATAATATCCATTAGCTATTACGAAGACTATTTTTTGTCATTCGCTTTCTACATCTTACGTCCTCTGTTCGCTTTCTCTCTTTATCTTTCTCAACTTAAAGTTGCAAAAGACAACTTAATGTACAAAATCCCATTTTGTATTGTTTGTTTTTTAATACAAAATTCATACGCATGGAATGATATCGAAAATGGTTGTTCAACAATGTGGTTGTGATGCTCGAACTAAAGGGTCTGTTAGACGATGGCGAGGGGATAGCGAGAACGATAGTGGTGGTTGTCTTCGGGGTTTGGAATGACGATATAGTGGTGGAGGAATTTGCAGCAACAAAGATAGTTCTAATTTGGGTTTTCTTGGGATTTGAACATAGAACATTTCTCTCCTCTTTTGTTCCTTCCATCTCTTTTTTTTTTTTTTTTTTCCGATTTTGTAAAAGAAATTGTGCCCAGATAATGAATCTCCTCCCTCTATTTCCATTCTTTCTTCAATTTAAGTAAAGGAAAGAGGAAGATGTGGGCGTCTTGGAAGCAAGAAAATAAGTGAAAAGTATTTTTTCTCCTTACTTTCTCTATCTCCCTATGTGAATCAAAATTAGCCTCTCAAAATCTGTTTGCCAATTCCTTCTTATCAGTGATGTGTGGTGTGTGCAAGCGAGGGAATTCGAGAATCTTAAGGTTGGTTCCAACTAATTTGGGTGAGAAGGAAGGGAGTCAACTTGCAAAATTTTCTTCTTTGTTGCTTATGGAGATTGGAAAGAAGAAGAGATTTTCTCTTCTTCCCAAAATGGCCAAGCCCAACTTCTTATTTAAATGAAATAAAAGTCCATCAAATTGATCCAAGCTAAAAATGTGTCCTAATATCAACTATTTCAGGGACGCAACCTTGGTTCTTTCCTAGCAATGTAAGGCCTCCCAGAGATATTTCTTGGAATGAGATCTCACAAACAAGAACTCTAATAAATTGGTCAAATCGTTATGACAGTAAATGATCTTGCTCATGACAAGTTTCTCCTCAGATCTTGAGTTGAATGGGTGAAGAATAGAAACTTGAGCTGTGAATGGGTGGAGAAAAGAAGCTTTATGGGTGAAGAATAATGGCTACATGTGGGATCAATCCAGATCAACATTTTGAAACAACCATAAAGGATTATAAAACCACTAAAGGGTATTATGGAGATATTTCCAAATAAACACTGATGTGGAGTGGTTATTGATCAAAGTTAATAGATTTGACTAACTGGGATTTAATGGTGGGGGTATCTGTATTCTTAAATCAAAATATGAATATTTCAGGGGTAGGTTAGGCCATACTAAGGGTTCGTTTAGGAGTGCTGTAGCTGTAGCTGTGTTGATACCAAAAATGTTGTGAGGGTGCTGACACCAAAAGGTCTGTGGGAAGTGCTATTGCAAAAAGTTAGAGTTATGTTTGGTATACTATCTTGTAAAAGCATTGTGGAAGTGTTGTGATCAATAGTAGTGTTTGGTAATTATAATTTTAAATGAATTGTGAAAATGTAAAATTACCAAAATAGATATGATGCAGAAAGATACATTTTTCGAGTCTTTCCAAGTCTTATAATCAAACTTCATACTATCCCACTTGTTTCTTAGTTGATTGAAATTATATTAATAACCAGTTTCCTTTGAAAATCCTTCGAAAATATCCTTCCAAGCCGTTGGAGTGAAATCATTAGTAGTACAATTTCCTAAATCTATTTATTTGATACACAAGTCACAGGGAACATATACAAGGTGTCTTGGCCATTATGTTTTTTCTACTCGATTCTGAGTGTCACAAACACCATCAGCATATTTATCTTTCCCATCTAAATAAAAAAATAAATGTAAATAAATAAAAAATCAATCCCAACCATAATACAATGAATCACTATCTTATCACTACAGTTTACACAACCCCAACAAAAAAGTCATAAGACCAAATAGATACATGAACATTTTCAATGAACTAATTCAAAGTACGTGTGAATTATATTATAATTGGCATATTGCGATATTAATATTTGTCACTGAGATAATGTTAAAATAACAGTTCCAACATTTCACCAATTTTAATGAATAATGTTAAAATAATAGTAAAAATAACAATTCTCGAGCAAAAAGATTAACTGCCATTTTAACATTATTGCAGTATTAATATTTGAAATTGGGTATTATATTATAATTCAAAGTTGTTATATAGGGAGTTAGGTGGGAATTGGTGAAATGTGATAAGGGTATTTTCGAGTTTACAGTGTAATTCATTAAAATTGAAAGAGCTACCCGGTTAAGCTGTTTTTAAAAGCTCATCTACTTTTGCTTTTCCAAAATGAGGATTTTTAGCTGCTCCTAACAGCTCTTTTGGAAAAAGCTGTTGTGACAAAATTTTACTAAACACTATTATTAAGAAAAGCTACCAAATCTATTTCCAACAGCTATTTTTCTGTGACCAAAAGTTTTACCAAACACACCCTATATGTGACTAAATTTAATTTTCCCTTATTCTTTTAAATATGATTATCATGAAATTAACAATACCATATATATATATATATATATATAAAATGGTAATATCCTTCAAATCATTGGGTGGCATAACCATACTTGCAACCCACATGACATCGACAATTTTATCCCTCTCGATGCTATGTTATTCAATTTCACAGTTGGGGGACATCATCAACATTTTCACTAAATTCTCCCATCGCTTTTGTTGTAGCCCTCTCTGGTGCAAATTCAAGGTTCAACTTTCCTAATCCTCATCTACGTTACTATGAAGCTCAATAATATTATGAACCGGGCATGTACACAATTATTATCTGTGTGCAAAAGAAAAGGAGGCATTTGCTTCAAGATAAGGAGCATCGTTTTCAACACTCCAAACACACTCTCAATGACATTCTTGAAAGAGGAATGAGAATGGTTGAAGAATTCATCCAGACTAAATTCGGGTAAGTGATACCTTGTCTCCCAGTAAGGTCTAAGAAAAACCCCTCTTAAAAGGATATCTCCATCCACCATAAAATATTTTTCTATGTTAAATTAACATGTTAGTAGCACATAATCCATAATAGTCATTATTAAAATATGATTCTATATGTGATACTTGAAGGTGACATGGGGAAGTTCAACTCAACATGTCATAGCGTGAAGGAATACTTTTGAGTCATGCACGATCCCTTTCTAATCAGTTATGATATAAGTGATGTGCATGTCAAAGTCACATGCTATGATCATGGTTTGTGCGCAAGCATTTTTTTATGCCCATAGGGGATATGCTCGACAGTATCATCCGAGGTAGAGACATGCATACCATTAATAGCCCCAACACAACCCTAGTTCGTATAAATGAAAGCATGCTTGATAATGCTCAAACTAACACGCGATTATTGTGTATAGCTAAGGTGTCGATCTCACGAGGAAAGCGAACTACAAGAGAAAGTGTAAATCTTAACACGAAACAATAAAGTTCAAATAAGAAAATCTGAGTTTTATGAATGAAATTATATAAGAGAATTGTGAAAATATGATGACGAATTTAATAAAGAAATAACAAGGTTCCAGGAATCCGTCCTAAGTTCGTTGCCTTATTCCTATCTTGACTCAAATGTTTTATCTCAATTACTAGTTTCACATCCCAACACAAGTAATTGGTAAATATTTAATCAAAGCACATAAATACCCTAATGTAATTGCCATAAATTACTCTTTAATTCCAATTCAAACCCACAAGATCTATCTTATAAATTATCAAGAAGCGACAATATATTTCAATAATAAGACTGCAGTAATGGACAAACCTATAAGATAGATCTACCGAAATCAATTGCATCTAACAACTTTGACATAACAAAAGCTTGACTAGACTTATATGGAGAAGAAGAATGCAATCACTGGATTAAGAAAATCTAAGAGAAGAAGAACATAAATTGCAGCTATCACATGAATTCAAATCATTCTTATTTAATCAAAGAGTAAATTATAAACAATGTTTAACAATCAATCCATGCAACTGAATATCAAAGATAGAAATAAGAACAACTACACCTAGAAACTCATCCTTTCGCCTTACTTGGAGTTTAGTTGGACATGGAGTTCATCCTTGATCACCTTGAGGAAGAAGAAGATGGAAGCTCTCTCCAAAAACTCTCCTCCCCCTTATTCTCTGAGTCTAAATTCCTATATATATCTGTATGGAGATGGCTTTGTAGACAGAAAAGTCACCCTAGGGTTTCTGTTCAGGCCGTGTGTTTCTACTGTTGTCCAGTCCCTGTTTTACATGACATTTGTCTACTAAAACTGGCATAACTTTTTCTAGAAAAATCATATTTACAAGCTGTAAAATTCTTCAGAAAATATACATCCGGATATTTCCAAGCATATATGGCTCATCTCCTAGTTCTTCCTGAATCAATACAGTTTAATCCGCAAAAATGACTGATCTGTCACGCTGAAATTACGCACAACATGACCTTTGTATACTAAAACTGCCATAACTTTCTCTAAAAAAATCATATTTATGAGCCGTAAAATTCTCCAGAAAATAGACATCCGAATCTTTCTAAGCATATATGACTCATCTCCTGGTTCTTCCCGAATCAATACAGTTTAATCCGCAAAAGTGACTGATCTGTATGGGCAATTCTGAAAATTTAGTGAAACTCCTTAATACTTGTGAACATGCATAGAATCTTCGTGCTTTGATCAATGTTAGCTTTTCCATCTCTTTTCAACCCAAAATACCTGAAAATGCATCGAAATAAATCAATATACTAAGAATGACACTTAAGAATTATTAAGGCATAAATGTGTAATCTAACCCTAAATCAACCCTAAATGCTAACAAATAAACACTATTAAGATGCATTTTCTGACTCTCATCATAACCCCCAACTAGCTTATTGCTAGTCCTTATCAATTCAAGCAAAAGAAAAAATGAAATGAATTCTATACTAGAAGTAAAAACAAAACCTAAAATCTCAAAAACAAAACAAAGCAATGTTAGCGTTAATCCAAGAGTAATTCAACTTTTTGTCTCAAAAATTGTACATAATACACAACATATAGAATCATTAAATACCACCCAAGTCCAAAAATAATCCAAACATCAACCTTGTATTCGTTATCGACTCTTAAACATTCATCTTACCACAAACCATTAATCCAAACACCTAGATGATTTTATACACCACATTCATGAATACAGGTCTTGGCCTCTAAAAACATATTAAATTGCATGACATCAATCACAAATCAAGCTCCATAGGCTCACTTTTCAAATCATTCTCCACTAATGTAGAAAAATCACACTACATCGGATCACTAGGTCTTTAATAGGCTTGTAACGTTAGGCTTAGGTAAAGGTCAAGAAAGAACGGGAAGGATTAAACAAGTAAAAGAACTCAGTCTCTTAATTTTAAACACAACCTTTCTAACCACTAAATAACCTTACTTCAACACCCAACTCATTCAACCATTTTTCGAGCATTTCTCTCAATAATTCAACACTTTTTTTTTCTTCTTTCTTTGTCATAATTCACTTCTTTTTTTTTTTTATAGCACATAATTTCTCTCCTTTTTTTTATTCTTCTTTTCTAGCACATAACAATTCACCTCCGTTTTCATTCTGTACTCTTTTCCACAATCCCCAACCTATCTCCTTTAATGTACTTGGGTTATGGTAGTAATATTTTTTCATATTTCCACCCTTGCTCCTCTTAAGTGATTCTCAACAAATGTGTATAAACTAAGTTCTCTTAAAAGAAAGGTAAGGATAAAATATTTTTAGGCTCATAAAGGTAAGTAAATAGGCTATCGAAAGAAACAAGGCTAATATTTTTTTATAAAAAAGGCTCAAACAGGTAACTAGCGATAAATATAACAAAGATAAGCTTGAAAGGCTCAAACGGTCCAAAGATGGCCTACATCATATCCTAAGTAGTGTGCATTCTAGGATTTCGCCTCAAGTGATTATCAACTAAGTTCTAGAGCTTGTCGAGACTGCAAAAGTATTCACAAAACATTTGCACATAAAACTTCTCTAAATGTTTTAGACTAATCATGCAATCTTACCGCAAACCAGAGTCTTAAACTAAATGAGGATCGACACTTAAAATTATTCTCAAACCGAAGCAAGATTTAACTTTTTCTAAAAGCTATATACTATCTCAATTATAATCATATCATTGGCATGTAAATTAACTCCAAAACTAACAAAAAACATACTACAAACAAACAAAACTAAATCTAATTTTTTTTTAGAATTTTTAAAATTTTCAAATATTTTTTTTTCTAACAATTTATCCTAATAAACGAATTAAAACGAAAAAGAGAAAGTGACACCAAACAATTCAGTGGTATGAAATAGGAAATGTGTTCCTTCCCCCAACCTAAGACTTGCATTGTCCCCAATGTGAAAGAAAAAAGTCGAGAGAAAGAAAGAAAAAAAGTAAAGAAAACTAAATAAATAAATAAAAATGAAAAATGAAGTATGAAAAATAAAGATAACGAAAAAGAGTACGACATAAAAAATAATATAGTCATCCGAAAATAAAATAAAAAACAAAAACTCAACAAAATTAAAACTAATATACAATGGAACGAAAGTACCTGATTAAGAAGGATAAACCAGGGACACCAAAGAGATCTTTTCGGGCCTATCTTCAGCACGTTCATGTTCCAAGTAGAGCTTCAATCTTTGGCCATTAACTCGAAATGCACGATCGTCAGAGGGATCTTCAACTTCTACCACTCCATTTGGAAAAACACTCTTCACAACATAAGGTCCCTTCCATCGTGATCACAATTTTCCCGGATGGAAGTGTAACAGAGAATCATAAAGAAAAACTCGATTACCTTGTTCAAAATTTTTTCGGAGTATTTTCTGATCATCTACCGCTTTCATTCTTGACTTTAAGTCCTTAGCATTATCATATGCATCATTCCTCAACTCTGCAAGTTCACAAAGTTGCATTTTCCTCTCCTCATCGGACATCTTCAAGTCATAATTAAAATTTCGAATAGCCCAATATGCTCTATGCTCACGTTCTACTAATAAGTGGCATGCTTTGCTGAATACCAACCGATAAGGAGATGCTCCAAGAACCGTCTTGTATGCTGTCTAGTATGCCCAAAGTGCACCCGATAAGTGCAAAGACCAATCTTTTCGATTTGGATTTACCATTTTTTCAAGTATTCGCTTAATCTACCTATTAGCTAGTTCTGCTTGGCCATTGGCTTGTGGATGGTAAGCTGTAGAAACCTTATGGGTGACTCTATACCTGCGCATCAAAGCCTCCAAAGAACGGTTACAGAAATGTGACCCTTGATCACTAATTATAACACGTGGAGTACCGTACCTAGATAAAATATGATCTTTAAGAAATTTGACAACTTTATTATCATTAGTGCAGCAAGGTGTAGCTTCAACCCATTTAGAAACATAATCAACGTAAAACAAAATGTAATGATATCCAAAAGAAGGTGGAAATGGTCGCATAAAATCGATTCCCCAACAATCAAAGATTTCCACCACTAAGATCGGGTTGAGAGGCATCACATGACGGCAGGACAATGAACCTAGCTTTTGACATCTTTCACATGAACGACAAAACTCATTAGTATCTTTGAATAAAGTAGGCCAATAAAAACCACATTGTAAAATTTTTGCGGTTGTCTTTTTAAAAGAAAAATGACCACTACAAGTATAGGTATGACAAAAAGTTAACACATTATAAATTTCCATATCCGGAATGCATCTTCTTATTATTTGATCGGGGCAATATTTAAAAAATAAGGATCATTCCAATAAAAATTCTTTACCTCAGCCAAAAGTTTACGCTTATCTTGTGCACTCCATGTAGATGGAACTTGGCGGGAAACCAAATAATTTGCAATGTCGGCATACCATGGTGTGTGACAAAGGACAACAAATAAATTCTCATCTGGAAAGGCTTCGCGAATGGGCAAAATGTCAGTATCATTCTTAAATTCCAAATAAGATAGATGGTCTGCCACAACATTTTCCACCCCCTTCCTGTCTTTGATGGTCAATTCAAATTCCTGCAAACGCAAACTCCAACATATCAAACGGGCCTTAGCATCCATTTCTGAGAAAAGAAATTTAAGGTCGGAGTGATCCGTGAATATAGTGATAGGTGAACCAATTAAATAAGAGCGAAATTAATCTAATTCAAATGCTATGGCTAGTAATTCTCTCTCGATTGTGGTGTACATCATTTGAGAATGATTCAAGGTTCTACTAGCATAATAAACAACAAAGGGTTTCTCTCCCTTCTTTGTTCTAAAACAGTCCCTAAAGCATAGTCACTAGCATCACACATAATCTCAAAAGGCAAGGTAAAATTGTGTGATTGGAAATTAGGGGAGGTTGTAACCTTAGAGACAAGTGTCCTAAAGGCTTTCTCACATTCGGGGCTCCAATTAAACTCGGTATCCTTCAACAAAAGGTTACATAATGGTCTAGAGATAGTACTAAAATTTTGAATAAACCTTTTATAAAACCTGGCATGCCCTAGAAAAGACCTAACATCTTTACTATTCTTAGGAGTGGGTAGTTTGGAGATTAATTCAATTTTCAATTTATCCATTTCTATCCCCTTTTCGGACACTATATGGCCCAAAACTATTCCGAAAGACACTATAAAATGGCACTTCTCCCGATTAAGCACAAGCTTGTTCTCTTCACACCTACACAAAATATTTTTTAAGTTAGATAAACATGAATCAAAAGAAGTTTCAAACACAGTTAAATCATCCATAAACGCTTCCATACATTTTTCAACCATGTCACTAAAAATGCTCATCACGCATCTTTGAAAAGTAGCTGGTGCATTACAAACCAAAAGGGCATTCTATGAAAAGAAAAGTACCAAAAGAACAAGTAAAGGTGGTATTCTCTTGATCCTCTTAGGCAATTTCTATTTGGTAGTATCCTGAATACCCATCTAAAAAGCAATAGATGGGATGACCAACCACACGTTCTAGGATTTGATCTATGAATGGAAGGGGAAAATGGTCTTTCCGAGTAGCCGAATTAAGTTTCCTATAATCAATACACATACGCCACCCGGTCACTACCTTAGTTGGTACTAACACACCCTCTTCATTTTCTACCTCGGTCACCTCGGCTTTCTTAGGAACTACTTGAGTTGGACTAATTCACTTACTATCGGATATTGGATATATAATTCCAGCATCTAATAGCTTTAATACTTCTTTCTTAACTACCTCTTTCATAGTTGGATTTAGCCTTCTTTGTGGGTCTCTACGAGGGTTAGCTCATTCTTCTCGATAAATCCTATGGGAACAAATTAAAGGGCTAATACATTTTATGTCGGCTATAGTCCAACCTAGTGCAAATTTATGTTTTCTTAACAAACTCAACAATTTATCACATTGCACATCACTAAGTTCAGAAGAAATAATAACCGGAAAGGTATCACTTGGGCCTAAGAAGGCATGTTTGAGCCTTTTAGGCAGCGAAGCTAAATTAAGCGTTGGTGTCTCCTCAGAAGATGGTTTGGGTGCCTCCCTCTCTTTAGGCAACTCCTCAAAGCATGGTTGCCATTATTTCTTAGTAAATCCCTGCGATTTATCAAAAATGTCAACGACATGGGGATAAATTGAAGAATCATCAAAATCAAAATTATTAAGAAGGAATTCCAAAGAATTAGAATTATCTTTAATGTACTCATCTTCCAAAATAAGCTTATCGATCATGTAAGTGTAGAAACACTCATCCTCTTCATGTGGCTACCTTGAGACTCGAAAAAAATTCACCTCTAGAGTCATATTTCCAAATGATAATGTCATTAGACCATTCCTATAATTAATGAAGGCATTGGCAGTGGCAAGGAATGGTCTTCCAAGTATGATAATAGAATTTGTCAATTTGCACTAAAACATCTTCCACAATACCTCTTGGTTTTCTTACCAATCGATTCGCCAGTTGAATTACCATGGAAGTCGGTTTGATCTCACCTAGACCGAGTTGCAAGTAAATGGAGTAGGGCATGAGATTCACACTAGCCCCCAAATCTAGCAATACTTGGCCACAATCTTTGTTTCCAATTTGATAAGCCACCGTAGGACAACTCGGATCTTTATACTTGGGTAGTGTATTGTTATCAATTACCGCACTTGCTTGCTCTGTTAAGAATCCTGTCTTCATCACATTGTGCCTCCTCTTGAGTGTGCATAGATCCTTAATGACTTTAGCATTGTTGGAAACCTATTTTATGACATGAAGAAAATGAAGTTTAATTTTAACTTGCTTAAATTGTTCAAGAATCTCACCTTTTAATGCCGAATTTCTCTCCTTAGGTTTAAGGAGTGCTTGAGGGAAAGGCACCGGTATTGAATCACTATGGGTATCTTGATCCTTGGGAACTCATCCTTATTACTCATGGTGTTAGGAATCAAGTTTGATGGTAGAGTGGGTCCATCAATTTCCTTACTGCTGCGAGTAATCATGGTATTAACCTCTTTAACATTTTGATTGTTGGGATTGGAGGTTTGTGCCATATGTTGTCCCCTTGGATTAGGTTGTGGCTATGAAGGAAAATGACTTTGTGCTTGAACTGTCAATAAATTAGTCAACTTGGTGAGTTGACTCTTTATCACCTTTTGTTCTTCTTTCACACTCCGGGCATGTACCTGCATAAATAACTTAAAAGCATATTCCAAAGGTAAAGATTATTGTGGTGTATTAGATGAAGTTGCTTCTGGTCTCCATTAGGTAGAAGGTTGTGTATCGGATCTCCAACTAAAATTAGGGTGATTCTTCCAACCGGGATTGAAGGTGTTAGAGTAGGGTGAGTATGTTTTCCTAAAGGGTATACCTAAATCATTACACTCTTTCTTCATCTCAAAATAGGTTGGACAATCCCTGGGTACATGATCTACCCCAATACACATAAAACAAGGTTCGTGGGACTCTACTCTAGCAACCGGTTTGGGGGCTCTAGCATCATTGGTTTTTAAAACCTCAATTTCCTTAGTTAGGACCTCTAAACGGGCTTTAAAGCTAACCTCTTCCTTAAGCTGATAAATTTCTGTGGTTTGGTTTCTCTTATTACTTTTTATGGCATTGGGTCCCGTCCAAGTGTGAGCTTTTTCTGATAAGTCATCTAGAAAATCTATGGCTTCGTCGGGATCTTTCTGAAAAAATCTCCATTGCATATCATTTCTATAAATTGTCTTTCCCTACTTAGAAGTCCATCATAGAAATAGCTAACTACCCGTCAACTTTCATACCCGTGGTGTGGACAAGAATTCAAAAGGTCTTTGAAACATTCCCAAACTTGATATAAGGTTTCACTCTTTTTTTGTGCAAAGTTTGAGATTTGTCTCTTGAGGTTATTGGTCTTATGGGTTGGAAAATACTTTTGGAAGAAGGCTTGTGTCATCTCATCCTAGACCTAGGCCTTAACGAGTACAACCAAACCTTGGCCTTATCCTTAAGCAAAAAGGGGAAAAACCTAAGTTTGATGGTGTCTAACATATCGGCATTACTTTGAAAGGTTGCTAATACTTCCTCAAATTCCCTAATATGGACATAGGGGTTTCCATTCTCTAATCCATGGAAAGTTGGTAACAATTGGATCATGCCCGGCTTAAACTCAGGTTGTTGAACATTAGGGGGGAACATGATACAAGATGGTGTGGTCGTTCGGCTAGGGTGCAAGTAGTCCTTAAGTGTCCTAGCAACATTCTCATTGTTATTGTTGGCCATGTTAACAAAATTCTCTAAATTCTCGTTTGGGTGTACACTATGATTTGATCTAGGCGAGCTTTCACTATCAGACAAAGAAGAAGAGAATAACTCTATTTCTGGTATTTTAATGAATCTACCTCGCTTATCTCTTAGTCTACGCATACATCAAAGGAATTAGAGGGGAGACGAATAAAGAAAACAAAATAAAATCAAAATAGAAAATCAAAACAAAGAGTAAAGAACAATGTTACAGTCTTGTTTCAAAGTTGACAATCTTCCTTATAATTAAGCGCAGTTCCCCGGCAATGGTGCCAAAATTGATAACGCTCAAACTAACACGTGATTATTGTGTATAGCTGAGGTGTTGATCTCACAAGGAAAGCGAACTACAAGAGAAAGTGTAAACCTTAACATGAAACGATAAAGTTCAAATGAGAAAATCTAAGTTTTACGAATGAAATTATATAAGAGAATTGTGAAAATATGATAACGAATTTAATAAAGAAATAACAAGGTTCCAGGAATCCTTCCTAAGTTCATTGCTTTATTCCTATCTTGACTTAAATGTTTTATCTCAATTACTAGTTTCACATCCCAAACAAGCAATTGGTAAATATTCAATCAAAGTACATAAATACCCTAATGTTATTGCCATAAATTACTCTTTAATTCCAATTCAACCACACAAGATCCATCTTATAAATTATCAAGAAGCGATAATATATTTCAATAATAATATTGTAGTAATGGACAAACCTATAAGATAGATCTACCGAAATCAGTTGCATCTAACAACTTTGATATAAGAAAAACCTGACTAGACTTATATGGAGAGGAAGAATGCAATCACCGGATTAAGAAAATCTAAAAGAAGAAGAACATAAATTGCAGCTGTCATATGAATTCAAATCCTTCTTATTTAATCAAAGAGTAAATCATGAATTTTTTTTAACAATCAATCTATACAACTGAATCAAAGATAGAAATAAGAACAACTACACCTAGAAACTCATCCTTTCGCCTTGCTTGGAGTTTAGTTGGACATGGAGTTCATCCTTGATCGCCTTGAGGAAAAAGATAATGGAAGCTCTCTCCAAAAACTCTCCCCCCTGTTCTCTGAGTCTAAATTCCTATATATAGCTGCATGGTGACAATTTTGTAGACAGAAAAGTCGCTCTAGGGTTTCTATTCAGGCCGTATGCTTCTGCTGCTGTCTAGGGCCGGTTCTGCCAGACTAAAACTTCCATAACTTTCTCTATAAAAATCATATTTATGAGCCGTAAAATTCTCTAGAAAATAGACATCCGGATCTTTCCAAGCATATATGGCTCATCTCCTGGTTCTTTTTGAATCAATACATTTTAATCTGCAAAAATGATTGATCTGTCACGTCGAAATCACGCACAGCCTGACCTTTGTCTACTAAAAATGCCATAACTTTCTCTAAAAAAATCATATTTATGAGCCGTAAAATTATCCAGAAAATAAACATCTAGATTTTTCGAAGCATATATGGCTCATCTCTTGGTTCTTCCTGAATCAATATAGTTTAATCCACAAAAATGGTTGATTTGTACATGTAATTCTGGCAATTTAGTGAAACTCATTTCCAAATGCTTGTGAACATGCACAGAATCTTCGTGCTTTAATCAACGTTAGCTTTTCCATCTCTTTTAAATGCAAAATACCTGAAAATGCATCGAAATAAATCAATATACCAAGAATTATTAAGGCATAAATGTGTAATCCAGCCATAAATCAACCCTAAATGCTAAGAAATAAACACTATTAAGATGCATTTTTTGACTCTCATCAATGCTTCACAAGAATGAATTAAAAATAATGTACAATAACATTTTATATTTTAGGTTAACATTGATTTGTGCACTCACTTTAAAAAATGGTAGATCTTATATAATCAAGAGTTTCTATGAGAGACAGAAAAGGCTTAACAACCCCAATTGATAATTGAGGGAGAGGAACCAAAAATCAGTTAAAGTGCCTCAAAATTGTCTCCACAGAATGCTAGAATCGAATTTCCTTGATTTTAGCCCACACACATAAAGAAATTCATCACTTGCTCTTATGTCATAAGAAACTTAGAATGTGATAGAAACCCTATATCTATTAATGATTGCGTTACATTTTTTAACACATCCCTTCCAAAATAGGTTGTGGCATACATTTGGATGCCCACTAAAGATGTTAAAAATAGGAAGGATACCTTACGTCAGCCTCAGATGTTAGTTGAGGCTGTGCTCACGTCAACCAACCACTATAGCACTTGAAAAGGAAAAATAACTTGAAGTTTTATTCTTTTGGAGACCTTCCGATGTTGAAGTAAGTAAATGATTTGGGAAAAGATAGAATATTTTGGGGTAGAGTGTCATGAATGTGATACTTGGAATAATGTGAGTTCCCTTTTATATAGGGTCAAAAATCTTACACTAATGGGAAAAAAATGATAGGTCATCTAACTAAAGGGTTAGGTGAAATTTCCTGCTTGCCCTTAATTAAAAATAAAAGATTGTTTGGTTTCTTTGGTAGTCAGGTGTCCTCTTTACATTGTACGATTTTATTATAGACATGAAAATATTAAGCTACCATTTAGGATTTCCATGCATCACCCTCCTATTGGGGGATGTATTTTACCTATGTCACCCACCTAACACTTCCATCATAAATTGGTTCCCTCTTACGGCTGAATCCATCGGAATCATATGTGGTGGATTTTTCTACTTCTTATTATGAAAAAGTAGTGTAGTCACCAACAAACAAACATATGATATTTTTTGTTGGGGTTAATGGCATTTTAAAAAGATCTATACACGTATAAATAATGCTTCCATGCAAAATATGTATTCTTTAAGCAACTAATTTTAATAAGTCATCTCAAATACTGAACTATTACCATTAAATTCTATTCTAACTTCATAGTTATCCAATATACAAGCCATATTCATATGTAACCTAAAATATACAAATATAATCTAAAAATCCATAACTGCACATCATCATAAATCCAAAAATCATCTAAATAAACTAAACATCATCATCCCAATTAACTAACTGAGGGGTATTATGGGATTAGACCTTTATGACATCTGCACAAGACTTAGCTTGAGTCTTATTGGCAACTCGAACAGGCTCATTTAAAACCATAATAGGCTAAATGTGAGCTTCATGACCACCTAAAACAGTCGAACTCTGACCCAGTGGAAGAAATCGTCATCGCGAACATCAACATCTAACTCGGTTATCCTTCTAACATGGAACGAAGGAGAAACACCTTTTTAATGCTAGTTTCACTATATCATGCACTCCAAGGATATATTGTAGGCACAAAACAATCAGTCAAATAAAGGGTACCATTGGAAGTTCACTTAAGTACTAAATACTAACCAAACATTTACCTCTAATAAGTCTTCCTAATTATACTCCTCTATGATGAAGTTCCATTCCTTATCAAAAACCCCCACGTACAACATACAACTCTTTTTAGTGTCTAAACTGTGCCTTGCAACGATTCCAGTGATTTTTCATTTGGCATAGGTTTAACACCTTGTTGAAATTATTCCGAAAGCGTTGCTGACCTATTCCAACTACTTCTATAAACGGAAATATATCAAGTAGCCCCGTAAAATATTATCTTTCTCTTGTTGCTGTGAGGAAGAATGTGTGATTCTAATCTATCTATTCTATCATAGTCATATCTATCAAAATATCAACTATTACATAAAGCTCCCTAAAATACACACGAAGCTAGCCTTGGAATAAAGTAAGGTAAACGAATTACATAGGTTATGTTGTTGGATCCAATACCATTGATGCTTGTTTATATTTCCTCAATAATGGTAAGTTTTAAGACAAAATAAACTTCACACACATTATTTTGATTCTTAAAAGAAAGAGTCCAACTCAAATGTCACATTTTAGACCAATTAGTCTATGCAATATCTTGTATAAAATTGTGGTGAGAGTATTGGTTAATAGATTAAAATGTGTCTTGACTTGTGTTATCTCTAAGAATGGAAGCACTTTTATCCCTGGTCGTTTTATCGTTGATAATATCCTAGTAGAATATGAGTTGAACCATTCATTGAAAAATCATAGGCATGGAAGAAATAATTTTTGTGCATTGAAGTTAGATACGAGTAAAGTCTATGATAGAGTAGAGAGGTCATTTATTGAAGGAATGGTGTCAAAGTTGAAAACATGCAATGATGTTTAATGGTGAGCAAATGAGCTTCATCAAACCCTTTCGGAGTCTCCAAAAAGGATCTTTCACCCTATTTGTTTCTAATGTGTGCGAAAGGTTTGTTAATGTTATTGAAGAAAGTGGAGAATGATCAAGAAATCTCAAGAGTGAATTTTAATAGATTAGGTCCAAATGTTTCACATATGTTTTTTTTTTTTTTTTTTGATGACAATATTTTGTTCTCCGAATCAAATAGACAATAGGCATAAAAAAAATGAAGGAAACTCTCGATTTGTGTGGCAAAGTATCTAGGAAGTTGATAAATTTTGAAAAATCGACCGCCATATTTAATAGCAATTCACAAACTATGGAGCAAAATTTAGTTAAGGCTATCTCTAAATCCAAGCAGCTACCAAGTATGAGACATGGTCGGGAGAACAATTTGAGTATTTTAGGACAATCAAATATCGAGTTTGGAACAAACTTCAGGGGTGGAAAGGGAAATTTTTTCGAAGGCAGGGAAATAGGTGCTTATAAAATCAATTGCTTAGTCGATCCCCACCTACTAGATGAGCATATTCCAATTTTCAATATCGTTGTGCCATGACCAATATCATTGATCCCCACTTATCAATCTATGCCACAAGGTTCCCAAAGCACAATATTATCCTCATGCTAATTTTATACAGGCAAAATTAGGGGGGAACCTTTTGTTAACGTGGAAAGACATTATGGCATAAGTGAAGACATTATAAATGGGTTGATTTGGAGGATAGGTTCTAGGGATAATGTGAGAATATGTAAGGACAATTGGTTCTAAGTATAGAATCGTTTATGGTCTCGAGTCCTTCCCAACATATAGAATACAATGGTAAGGTTATAGAACTGGTTGATTGAGGAACCAAGCAATAGGATGTAGAAAAAATAAATAAGTTGTTCACTCCTAGAGAAGCTACAACCATCTTAGAAATTCCGTTGAGTCGGAGTGGTGGAAGTGATAGAGCGGTCTGACATCATTTAAATGATGAGAGGCTCACTGTTAGTAACGCATACCATGCGAAGTTTGTTGCTTAATGTAGTCCTCAAAATAACGTAGGCCATGGGAATCCAATGTATGATTATGATGATAGTAGTATTTGGAAGAACATTTGGGCTGCTAAGGTGTCAATAAGCTGAAGGTTTTCTTATAGAGGGCGTGTAAGGCCATTCTCCCTTCTAAGGTGAACCTTAAAGATAGAGGAATTGAGATTGATGTCATGTGTCCTCATTGTGATGGTATTGATGAATCAAATCTTCCTATTGTAATGCTATGCCTATGTGCTCAAGCTTTTTAGATTAATGAAGAATGTCATATGCTAGTTGTTTTCGAGTCTTTGGGTTCTATCAAGGAAGTGGTTTATGATTGTTGTCAGAGGCTATCTGCTAGTGAATTTGCTCAACTTGTTGTTATTCTATGGACTATTTGGAATCAGCGGAATATGGACAGGTTGGAGGCTCATTTGAAACTTGAATTTATGGCATTATGGCGGGGGGGGGGGGGGGGGGGGGGTGCGTTGCGGCTAGCAAAAGATTTAAAAAATCTTTGGTGAGGTTGGCATCGAGGCAGATTGGAAGGGTGTCGGTGTGCAACCACCTCCTAGTGGTTTCACTAAGATGAATGTGGATGGGGTGTAGAAGGAGGGAGAAGAGGTGAGTGGAGTTGAGGTGATCTTTCGAGATTGATCTGGTTTAGTTAAAGCCACGTTTACGGGGAGTGTTGCAGCTAGCAAAAGATTTCAAAAAATCTTTGGCGAGGTCCGCATCGAGGCGGATTGGAAGGGTGTTGGTGTGCATCCACTTCCTAGCAGTTTCACTAAGATGAATGTGGATGGGGTCTAGAAGGAAGAAGACGGGGTGAGTGGAGTTGAGGTGACCTTTCGAGATTGGTCTGGTTTAGTTAAAGCCATGTTTGCTAGGGGTTTTGAGAATATAGTTTCACTTTTAATTTGTGAAGCTGTGTCAATCAAATGTGGGTTGGAAATGGCGTTATAGTCGGAGAATCTTAGATTATTATAGAAAGTGACTCTCTCACTACTATCAGCAAGTTAAGTGGCGCATATCTTTCTAATATCGAAGCGCTAGTTGAAGACACTTATGCCCCATTTGGTTGCGGTAATGGAATCAAGGTTGTAATGTAAATGAGACTATAATGTAATCAAAGTTGTAATGGAATCAAGGATGAAATCCGATTATGTTGTTTGGTTAGAACATAGAAAAGACCATTGAATTAAAGTTTGAATCAATTATTGTGTTTATTTAACATGTTCATACCCTGGAATGAAATTAGATGGACTAAAATGTGTATGAGGATAATATATATAATTAATTATATTAATTTATATTGAACATATTAATTGATATTTATTTTATATTTACTTATTACTTATTATTTATTAATAATTAATAATTTTATCATATAATTATCTTATATTAGTATTAGTATTAGTATTATTATTTATATATTATATATTATATTATTTTTATTAATATATTATATTTTCACTATAATGATATTGTGTTATTATTCATATATTTTATGATATTTAATATTATTACCATTTTATTATAAATATCATATTATTTACCATCATAATATTATATTATTTAACTATCTTATATTTAGTTAATTATAATCTATTTTATTAATTATAGTCATATATTACTATATTTATATATATTATTAAATTAAATTATATATTATAACAATATTATATTATTTCATGATTTTTTTTTGTATTTTATTATATTAATATTTAATTATTTTCGAATTTTTATTAATTCATTTATTTTTAATAATATATTTTTATTTATTACTTATTACTAATATAATATAATATTTTTATTTTTATTAAATTATGTTATTTACTATAATGATATTATCCTTTTGTTTTATTATATTTAGTATAATATTAATATTTAATTATATGTTCAAATATTTGTTAGTTTTTTATTTTTTAGTTTTTAATAATATATTGATATTTATTAATTAGTGCTAAAAGATTATTATTTATTAATATGTTATTTTATTTTATGATATTTAGTATAATATTTAATTGTATTGTGAATCCAAGATTAATAAAGGTTGTAATGTAGCGATCATTACACTCCTTCAAGAGTGTAATGCTCATTACAGTATTTTGGTATAATGGGCTTTACAACGTAATACCCATTACAACCATTTTAAACCAACCAAATAACGTAATGATCATTGCGGGATGAATAAATATTACATTACAATCTTGATTACTATAACTAAACGGGACATTACGTTTTAGTGTCTTTGTTTCATCAAGTTCAATTTATTCATGTTAGTAGGCATGTCAATAATGTTGTAGATTTTGTAGCAAAACGAGCTCTTACCTCTAATTCTAATTCGAACTGGCTGAACGAGGTGCCAAGTGAGTGAGCATCTATTCAACCCGATTTTGGTTTAATGTTTTAATAATATGTTATTGTCATTCTAAGAAAAAAATACATAGGCATACACTTAAATTATCAAGCAAAGCTCATGAAAGGTAAACTATTTAATAGATACTCAATTAAACAGATAAAGAAAGTCATTAATGGTCAATAAGCACATCTATAATGCATAAGCAATTTCATTAAAATTCAAGAAAGTTCGTCTCAAACATTCGTGTTTTATGCAATTTCTGGATCTATTTGTTAGTCTAGGACATGATCATGGTGATTTTAACAGTTGGAGTAATTCTTAGGGGAAAAAATGACCGTACTCTAACTTCTATATAGATAATGCATAAAACTACGTACACATTAAAGAAATAAAATCTAATTGTAGAAAAAGACATTCAAGTTTGATCATTTGTTTGAATCAATTTCAATGAATCTACAGAATGTGAACCAAGATAATAATCAAATTTTACCCTTTCATTCAAACACCAAACTTCTTTCGGCTTCTAGATCATCTCTCATTACATAAAATAAAAACAACCCAACTCTACATATATTATCAAAATTTCAACATCTCAAATACAAAAATTATAAACAATCTAGATAAAAAAATCTTAAACAACCAAAATCGAGTGATCAGCAATTGGAAAAATTCAAAAATTAGCAACAATACAAAGCCATAATCTAGCAGTGACCTAATCCAGAAATTATAAAAAGCACAAATCCATAAATTATGAACAATCGAAATTCATAAATTAATTAGTAATTACACAAATAAAAAAAATCAACAATCGGTTAAATCCATAGATTAGCAACAATCTAAAGCTAGAAGTTGTGAAAACTCAAATGTAGAAATTAAAAAAGATTTTCGTAAATATAAACAAAAAAATTTTGCAAGATATTACAAGCAAACAATTTTTTACGACATCAAAAACCACCCACATATTACTTTCATTCAAGAACAAGATATAAACAAGAAATTTGCGAAACATTGAAATTTCGAAGCGCAAAAAATAAATAGCAAACATGTGCTTAATTGTTGACCGTGAAAAATGGAAAATAATATGAGTGAATAGAAGAGGAGGCGTTTGTCACTAGGGATGAGAGAGTGAATTTTCCAAAAAAAAAGTGAAGAAACGATATAGTGATCGAGAAACTAGTGTGAAGAGGTGCAAAGAAGTTGCATGAAAAGAGTTTTCTGATTCATTCAATAAAAAATGCGGTTGTTTGAAATAAATCTGTTTTTATGTCCAAAATAAACTTATGTAAGTCATAAGTCCATAAATTTAGGCTTATGGTGCCAAACACCTTTTTTGAAATATGAGCACCATTTGCCTTGAATTTGTTTAAGTCAGGCAAATGGGTCATACTAAACGGGGCATATTGCTCTTAGCTCTTCGAGTTCTAACCCATTTTCACTTGCATGTTGCCTTTCAAGCTAGTCATCTTTTTTTCATTAGCTAGAAAAAGCCACAAAACTAAACACGGGGAAGCTTAATTCCCATTACATCAGAGAGGACCACAAAGCTCAACTCGGGTGGAGGAAAAGAATAAGACTTAAAATAAACATCATGCTTTGTCCCTAACTCGGTTAACGAGTCAGCACTAAAATTTCATTGTCTGTACACATGACTTAGAGTGCAATCATAGAAAACTACATGAATTGTTTGTAATTTTCAACAATTGTATTTAGCAGGTGAAACTTAGGATCAACATGATTAAGAAACCACACAACACTTGCAGAATCAGACTCAGATGCCAATTTCAGAATGTTATGCTCAACAGCCAACTGCAACCGCTCATATAAGCCCCATGATTCGACAACCAAAATACTACAGTTACGAAGAAAACAGCTGAAACTCGAAACACATGAACCATCATTATCGCGGATTAAACCCCCAGTTGCTGTAACCTTCGCTTGAGGTTTAAAAGAACCATCACAATTAAGCTTATGTCAGCCTTGTGGTGGTTTGCTCCAGCTAAACTCCTTAGAAATAGTTGAGCTCAAATTCGGAGGACTAGAAAAAGAACAAGAAAGATCCCTAGAAAGTTGATCCACTTTTTCCAAAGAAAGGAAGAGAGTAGGCTCCTCATTAGCTATAACAGTCTTTTTTCTAAATATTCAAAAAATGACTAGAAAATGAAGGTTCCAATCAGGAAACTTATCACGGATTTGACTATCACATAGATTTAAAAGGAACAAATCTGTCATGTGTAGATGCCCAATTTTATTCAAAATTTTGAACGGGTCACGCATGGGTTTCGATGACAAATCTTTGATCTTAATGTGAGCTTGAGCTTAACAATTTAAGAGAATAAAATTTGATTTTGGATTAAGGTCAATTGCAAATAATTTTATCCCAACCTATTATATCCACCTTAAGCTTAAATCAGTTAGGTAATATTTAATTCCACCAAACTCAAGCCTAAAGTCTTAAATCTAATTTTGGTCAAACCCAAAACCTAATAAAGCTCATTAATTTAAGTAAACCTAAAAATTTTTTGGCTCAAAATCCAAGCCCAAAAAAGCCTTCCAACTATTCAAGTGACCTTCCATTTGGCACCTCTTGATTAACACTAATTTTCACGATAAGTTCTCTCTTTTGCACTAAAAAAAATTTCTCTCTAAATCCCACCATGTGGGAGGTCATTATGTTCTATTTTGAGGAATTATTTTCCCTATTTTTTCCTAGTTAATTCCTCATTTCAACTCTCAGGTTTCACATTTTTTTCTTGCACAAAAAATCTCCACTTATTTTCCCTCTCGGTGACCCATTTTGATGTTTAAAAGAGCAATTTTTTCTTTCTTTTGCCTTGTTTTTTTCTCCATTTTTCTTTTTGGTTTTCACATTTTCCCATGCACAAAGTCACATGTTTTCCTAATAAAAATATGCACTGTTCTCCTCCTATAGTGACCGGCCATTGTGTGCCAAAATGAAGAAATTTTTTTTTTTTTCCTTTTGTTTTAACACTTGCACTTCCCCTTTTAGCTTTCACACTTTTTCATGCTTTAAATCCCTCATTTTTACCTCAAAATCTACACATTTGCCCTCTACGTAGCTGATCATGTGATGTAAAAAAAGGAAGCCTTCTTTTTTTCTTTTTCCTTGATTATTGCACACTTCGTCTTTTGGCTCTCACACCTTTCTATACATCAAAGTCACATTTTAAACACAAAAATCAAAACCATTTTCCCTCCACGACTGGCCACACTAGGGGAGATTTCTTCTTTTCCTCTCTTTTACTTTTCACCCAAACATTTACCATTTTCAAAGTCCACATGTCCACTTCAAATTTTGTTCCTTATTCTTTCTTTTTTATTTTAGATTTCCACCTTATCACCTCAAAAACCACCATTTCTCTTCCTCCAATTTATTTGGTCACTTGGAAGAAGTCTTCCTCCCTCATTTCTTGCTTTGTTTACCACCCACAACATTTCAAGTTTTAACCTTAAAGACCACCCATCCCTATTCCCCATGGCCAGCCACTTAAGGATTTCTTTCACCTCCATTTTGTGATTTGTAAACTCCACCATTCCTTCCTAAGCTTTCCCTCTCTTCCCCATGCATAAAAAACCACCCCCACACCTCAAACACCACCAATTTATCTTCCCCATTGCTGGTCACCTAAAGGAGGAAGTCTTACTCATTTTTTTTTTTTACCTTGCTAAAGCCACCACTCTATTATTGGCTTCCACCATTTTCCAATGCATTCAAAAGTCACTTCCACATCAAACTTTGTACTATTCTCTCCCTTAGAGGTGATGGCTGACCATACCAAGTCTTCCCTTTGATTTTTTTTTTTTGTCTTTTCTTACCCTTACTCTTTCTATAAATACCCTCCCATTTCAACATAAAAGGAAGCAATTCTTATGAAAAAAAAGAGAGCAACAAAAATAGAAATAGAGAAAAAAAGAGAATTTGTGAGAGTGAACTTCAGGTTCTTGAATAGAAAAAAAGAGAGAAGCAATGAAATCAAAGGAGAGAACACAAACAAGAAACAAAAGAGAGAAACCTATTCTTCTTCCCATTTTTGACCACTTTAACTTTTTGACCTTCTAATCCTTCATCAAAGTTAATCTTCCTACTTCATCAAGTCCACTAGTGCGTGCGGATCTATGAGGATCTTCCCTACGCATGGAAATTCTCCTTGGCCAAAGAAGGTTGGTTAAGTTTATTCTTCTTGACAAATAAATTGTTAGCATGATTTATATGTTCAAACCACCTTGAAAATGGACTAAATTAATTTAACTCGCTTAATAAAATCCATCATTGTTTTAGCAATTCACTAGTTTCTTAGCATTTATTCTCTCTTTACTAGTCGTATGTCTTTTTTTTCCTTTTCTTAGTTTGCTACTAGTTATAAAGTAATCTCCCTTTGATAAATGTAATATTGAGTTAATGGTAGCACACACGTGCGCACGCCTGTAGACACCCAACACTTAAGTGCGCACGCTTGGACACACCCAACACAAACATGTGCACGCTTGCATATGAAGCAGCATACATGTGTGCACGCCTACACACACTTATATACTGGGCACCTGCACCCACACCCACACCCACACCCACACCCACACTCGAACCTACACCCGAATATATGTGTGCATGCCTGCTTATGCCTAGTGTCACAGTACGCACCATTTGGCATGGTTGCTACCAGTGAGTTGGCCTTCGAGTGGGCCATTTGGTGATCTATGTGAGTTTTATGCAGTAAGTGTGGCCTAGTTGTGGGGTAGTTGTGCTGCAGATGTATGTCAATGGTGTGCTAGAGTGGTATAATGGCATTTTTGCAAATATATGATTTATGCTCTGGAAATTTTGGGGAGTATCTTTAAGATGCATGCATTGATATGATATGTTTTTATTTGACATATTATTTAAATTAGATTTATTAAAGGAGTACGATGGCTCAAGTATGAGGTATGTTTCTTGTTGAAAATGCTCACAATGACTTAAGACTCTTTAGGGGAGTAGGACATGGTGTCAGACTCGCCACTACCCCCGGTGCATGCATATAGGCCATGGGTTGTGTCATGTGTGGGTACTAAGTGAGCATCCTAAAGAAACTTGAGGTGTATGTTTGAGGTCATCATAGGGTGACTCGAGCCTCCATGAAGTCTTCATGGATAGTGTAGTTGGCTTGTACACACTACATTCCGCTCTTCTCCCATATTTGAGGATTTTTTATCGCTATAATGTGAGCTATTGGATATTAACTTGGCACTATGTGTACAAGCAATGTGCAATTCTATTGTAGCAATGAGGCACCCATGGGGGTATCAACAATTATGTTGTGGGCTGCTTGCGTGCAGTCATATATGCATATATGAAGGCTTTCGGTTATGTTGTGGGCTATCATTGGTGTGTTCAGCACAATGATAGAACGCATTATGCATTAGTGGGTGAGTTACACATCAGTTATCTTCAGTTTGGCTTACAGACTGTGTGCGTTCAATCAAGTTTGAGAGTTGGTTACGTGTAGTCAGATTAATGGGCTGTATGCTTTCGGTTAGGATGATGGACTATCATCCATGCATCTAGCATAAGGAAAGAGGGTATTGTGCTTCAATGGGTGAACATCAGATCTGTGGCTAGCACAATGAGGGGTGACATTTTGCGTTTTTAGTAGGCAAACAGTGTAAGAGGGATTGTAGGTTATTGAGCTAGGAATTGACACAGATGACAATTCTGTAGCATTTCTATGATTTTTTAGTGTCCTAATGAGCTTTACTCGTGTGCTCTTAATAGGGTAAGCGTTCCTCATTAGGGTCTAAATGTATGAGGGCTGATGAGAACCCTTAGCACACGTTCGTGGCTATCTGGATCAGTGGGATGTTTCGATTGTTTTAAGAATGGTGTGGTAACCTCTAAGACAAGGTTAAGTATCTCGTGGGTCTTAGCATCAGCTATGTGAGGTCTTGGGGACTTCCTTATCAGTTGAGAATCAGAGGCATGATAGTGTGGTTGCTTGGTAGCAGGCCAAGCTTTGTTTAGAGACCTTTGTACTTATGTGCACCCTCGATTAGGTTTCTTGGCCTCATGGTTTGTGTGTTTCAGAAAAAGCAAATGAGTTATGTGGCTTCAAAAAGGTTGTCTTGCGACTTCTTGAGGCAAAAACTCTTGGCAAAGAAAGGTTGGCTAGTACTTGAAGAAGTTTTGGCATCGCACGATCCTCTAGATTTAGGGAAAATCTAGTGGACCTTGACAATTGGTATCAAAACAAAACTACTCTCCTTTGGAGTGTCTTTGTTTCGACCAGGGACTTCTATCAGTGTATTGGTTATGGCTTATTGAGCATCTTGATGTTCTTGAGCAAGATTGTAGTATCAATTATCGATTTTACAGTGTGCATGAGTCGGTAGGATTCGACATGACCACACTTGAAAAAAGTCAAGTTGTGGCCTTGACGTGAGTTTGAATTATGACTTGGTGTGATGATCTCGACTAGTGGACCAACGTATGCATAAGGCATTCATGTGGTTACTAGTTTGGGAGAGCATAACCTTGTGGAACATATATGGGTGCGTTTCATGTGTGCACTTTCGAGCGTGGGTTGGTGTGTTTTTCCGAGAGGGTAGACTTGCACCAAAGACCTGCTTAGTGAACATATTTGTTGTGTGTCTGCGTGGGTACCATGAGGTGTGGCACTTGGTTCGGTTGGGTTGGAGTTGGCATTTGGTTCAATGTCAGCTTTGAGGAATTTGGCCAAGTTAATTTTGTTCTTTCAGTTTTGGGTTAATTTTTTGCTTGTGAGGCATCGAAGGCCCAAAATCGATTGTAGTGTTGATACATGTAGATTGGTGGCTTCCTTGTGAAGAGTAAGGTTGACATCTTGAAAGGAGAAACAAATTTCCCTTACTAAGGGTTAACTTTAAGTGAACGAGTGAGAGGAACCCATAGTGTCAAGGAAAAACATATTCGGATTTGAGTTTTATGTGAGGGCCCTTTAAAGGGAAGGAATCCCTCTAGTCTAGTAGTATAGGCCTTGATTTGGGTGTTTGAGTGGGGGAGTGCCCTTCAAACTCGAGCATGGTTATCGAGAGAGTGATATTGAGAGTTGAGGCATCTTGAGTTTGTTCGGACAAGAGTGGGGATACTACTAGTGGGCGGTTAGCTTGTGAGCCACAACTAGAGGAGTACATTCTTGTGTTTTTGTGTTGTATAAAAGTAGGCGCACATGTAGTAGAGTTTGAGTTCTAGAGTTGCCTCATTTGGAAACTTGAGTTATAAGTTCATTTAGAGTTGGATTTTGGTAATGGCTTAGTGGAGCCTGAGTTGGGGTAAGCCTCATGGCTAAAGTCCAATAACTTGTCTTAGTGAGTGCACACATAAGACATCTCAAGTTTCGAGGGGAGGGATCATGAGTTTGGTGGGCATGAGGTCCTTGCTTAGAAGGGCACACCTAAGAGAAGTGGTGCCACAAGAGTATTGTTGGCATAGGTTCCCAGCTCATAGGAAAGGGATGAGAGTGTTGAGGGGCATGACATTTAACTTGAGACAAGTTAAAGGGTTACCTTGTGGTGTGGCAAAGAAAGCCGCACACCCCATTGGGAATCGAGTTTCAGTTTTGAGGCATGATATAACATCATCAATGGGTAATCAGTGCAGTGTTTTAGTTGGCTTGCATGAAGTCTACTCTAGAGCTTTGAGTTAAGCTTGTGTGCTCTTGAGAACAAGAAATGGATTCGAGCATGAGTGAGGTAGAAACAAAAGTGTGAGTGTGCATCTTCGATTAAGTCTATAGAGATGAGCAAGAGACTCTTGAGTCCTTAGATCGGTACATATAGTGCTCCATGAATCATGAAAATATGTCACAAAGCTTTCTGTGGAAAATTAGCTCTAGTTATTATGTTGCACGTCAATGAGGACATCAACAGAATGAAGTGGGAGAGAATGTCACGGTATGCACCATTTGCCACGGTTGCTACATGTGAGTTAGCCTTTGAGTGAGATATTTGGTGATCTATATGAGTTTTGTGCAGCAAGTGTGGCCTGGTTGTGGGTTAGTTGTGCAACTGATGTGTGTCAATGGTGTGCTAGAGTGGCACAGTGGCATTTTTGTAAATAGGTGATTTATACTCCAAAAATTAATGGGAAATTTTGGAGAATATCTTGAAGATCTGTGTAGTGATATGGTATGTTTTGATTTGGTAGATTATGTAAATTAAATTTATTAAAGTATTATGAAAGCTCAAGTATGAGGTTTGTTTCTTATTGGAAATGCTCAAAATGACTTAAGACTCTTTAGGGGGGACATGGTGTCAGGCTCTCCATCACCCTTGGTGCACGAACATGTGCTATGGTTTATGACATGTGTGGGCACTAAGTGAGCCTCCTAAGGAAACTTGGGGTGCGGGTTTGAGGCCACTATAGGGTGACTCGGGCCTCAATGAACCTAGGAGCTGCATGGACAATGTAGGTGGCTCGTATGAACTACATTGCGCTCTTCCACTGTGCTTAAGGATTTATCTTATGATTATTATCGTTTGGGATATCAGATATTAACTTGGCATTGTGTGTGCAAGCAGTGTGCGGGTCTATTATGGCAATGAGGCACCCATGGGGGTATCAACAGTTATGTTATGGGTTGCATGCATGCAGGCTTTTGGTTATATTGTGGGCTATAATCGGTGTGTTTAGCACAATGACAAAAGGCATTGTGCATTAGTGGATGAAGTTCCAATGGGACTTTATTCGTGTTCTCTTAATTAGGTAAGTGTTCTTCATTGGGGTTTAAAGGCATAAGGGCTGATGAAGACCCTTAGCACATATTCATGGCTATCTAGGTCAGTAGGATGTTTTGGTTGGTTCGAGATTGATGTGATAACCACTGAGACAAGGTTAAGTATCTCGTGGGTCTTAGCATCAGGTATGTGGGGTCTTGAGGACTTTCTTATCAGTTGAGAATTAAAGGTATGGTAGTTTGGTTGGTTGGTAGTGGGCTAAACTTTGAGTAGAGAATCAGAGGTATGGTAGTTTGGTTAGTTAGTAGTAGGCCAAGCTTTGAGCGGAGACCTTTATACTTGTGTGCACCCTCGAGCGGGTTTCTTGGTATCGTGGTTTGTATATTTCAGAGAAAGTGGATGAGTCATATGGCTTCAAAAAGGCTGTCTTACGAGTTCTTGAGGCGAAAACTCGAGGCAAAGAAAGGTTAGCTTGGACTTGAAGAAGTTTTGGCGCCGCATGATCCTTGGGATTTAGGGAAAATCTGGCAGATTGTGAAACGCAGCACATACATGCACAAGCCTACACAAACCTGCACACTTGGGACTCGAACACACACACACTTGCACGCACTTAGAATTAATCTACAAGCATGTCGCACATATTTAATTTAATCTTCAAATTTAATTTATCAAGTTTAAAATAGCTTAGCCCTAATCCATCTAGTTTAACTTATATAATTAATCTACTTAGTTTAAATGCATGCATTTTAATCCACAATTTGCAAGTAGTTTAATATTTTTTTTGTTTCATATTTAAAATAATTCTTTTCCTTTACATGCTTACTCTTACTGCACTTACTTTTGCCGCTTTACTTTAAAGTTGATATTCATTGTCGATTTGTTTGAATATAAATTGCAAAATGTGTGCTTGGTTTTATTATTAGTGTATGGTAATAATACTTGAATTAAAATTTCGATTAATTTTCTTGAAACATAAAGGGCTAGACTTTGGTCTAGCTAAGAGAGAGAGCTTTAAATCCTCATTCTATTACACCCAAATCTCCCAAGCTATGAAATTTCTCACGTAGACCAATGACAAGGGTTTGACCCCTCCCTTCAAGGTCAAATTGAGGCTCCTTACCCATCATCTTTGCTTTGTGCTTGGATGAAAAATGGCCCCTTGTCTAATACATTAAAAGTGCACCCATCACGAGAGCCTCCTTACTACTTATAAAGAGTTTGTATTGGACTTTGTAGGTTTTACTTGTTTCCACATGCCTACTAATCGTAATCCAAACCCTAGCTATATCCATCATCTTCAAGGGGAGTGGCATTGGGTAATAAGTTGGATGCATAGGTCTTAAGCAGAAAATAACGGTACCTATAATTGACAACTCCATTGGGGAAATTTAACCTTAAAGTGTTTCTTGGAAGTTTTTGAAACTTTAATTTTAAGTTATTATTCCATACTTCAGTTTGCACACTAGCACTTACCTTTTGCTCTCGACGGAGTAAACTAGGGGGCCTGTTTCCTCTTGGTTTATGGTGTGACCCCCATTTGCTTATCGTCTTCCCTTGGTGTGGGACAAGTTTCTCTTAGTTATTGTCCATGTAACAAAGGTTTTCTAACGCATTTGTACACTTATTGTCCACCTTTTAGGTCACTAGATGAGCATGATAGCATCCTTCTAGCCATAGAGTATCTGAGCCCACTAGAGTTATAAGGCGAGCCTAACTTTTTTAAGCAAACCCTAAAATCTCCCCATCTAGGAAATGGATCCTTTCTATTCTTTTACTTGCTTACATGTGCTTGCCCTCACCTCACACATTAAAGAAAGATAAAATCAATTTGTTTAATAAAATGTTTGGTAATTTAGGGTTTCCTTCAATTAAATCAAAATCAAATAAATTAAGCTCAATGTTGAGCCTAGGTTAGCCCAAAATGGTGGATTTTCTATTTGTCAAGTTCTATTAGTTTGGAATCATTAAAGAGCCAACAAAGGAAACTAATGGTGATTAGGCCTTAACCTAAGAAATCTAAAATGAATGTGACTAAAGGCCCAAGAATCAAGTGAAAATATCCATGTCAGGGGCACTCTTCATCATTCATTTGGGCTTCTTGGATTTAGTCCTAATCACCACTAGGTTCAAAATACCTTTGGAGACTTAATGATGTCAAATCCACAATACTTAACTAAGAGAAAACCCATAAAATATTAAAGGGGCCTCGACCAAGGAAGTTTGATTGAAATTTAATCGGTGGATATTTTCTTTGATTAAATTGCAACCAAATGAATTAAGCCCAATTTGTTTCAAAATAGAGGGTTTTCCTTTAGTTCAGTTAGTTTGACTTCATTGAGAAGCCCATTAGAAGAAACTAATAGTGATTAGGCCATAACCAGAAATTTAAAATGAAAGTGACTGAAGGCCCAAGGATCCAGTTGAATGATCTATGTAAAGAGAAATCTTTATTTTTCATTTGAGCTTCTTGGGTTTAGTCTAAATCACCATCAGAGTTCAAATCCGTTGGGAGACTTAGTGATCTCAAATCCACCACACTTAAATTTGAGAAAACCAAGAAAATTTTATTGTAATTTAATCAGAGGAAATTTTCTTTTATGTTTCTGGTTACACCTAATTTGGCTAATCGAGAACTTATTCACTAGTGGACTTTAATTCATTTAGTGGGCCTTTGGATACAAAACCAAAACTCATTGAAAAAATTAAAGTAATATTACGGATATGTGAACATGACAAAAAAGATTCACACATAAAGAACTCAAATGTATCTTTTTTTCTTTTTCTTTGTTCTTGTAAAAATGAGTCATAAGTCCAAGACTGGAAGCCATCTTTTCTCCGTTGTGGTATATATCCTCTAGTGGAAGACTGAGAAAAGGGTCTTCTCTAAGTCTGGTCTCTTTTACAATAGAAGAATATATCAATAGTTCAATTATTGAAACTAGCTCAAGTATAGTCAGAGTAATGGTAGAGGACACAGTAGTTGACACCGATTAGATCCTTAAGAACATAAGTGGTATGATAGCTAACCTGGCCAAAAGATTGTATAGTCTAGAAGAGAGGGTAGCCAAAAGAAATTTCCTAAGGTTTTGGGGGTGATAAAGAAAATTTTTTCGAAGAGGAGAAGGAATACCTTCTGGCTTGAAAAAGAATAAAGTTGGATACGAAACGAAAGTCATTAGTGAGAAATTTGAGAAGTTGCAGTGTGCTTTGAGAAAATCCTAAGGCATGAATGGGTATTTACTTGACATCGATGGGTTGTGTGCCCATCCTAAGACAATTTTGCTGCCCAAATTCAAAATGCATGATATGAACTGCTTTGATGGGTCTGGAGATCCCAAGACCCATTTGAGACAATATGTTAGCCTTCTAAGGCTCTCGGGTTTGCATTCCGAGCAATTAGCTACATTCTTCCCTAATTCCTTCACTAGCGTTGCACTAAAATGGTACTACTCGTAAGAGCCTAGTACTTTGAGAGAGTGGGAAGATATGGCCCGGGCATTTGTGGCCCAGTATGCATACAATACCCAGCTAGACATTACCATCAGGGATCTAGAAACAACCAAGTAGAAGCCCAATGAGGCCTTCTCAGAGTTCACTTTCCTTAGCAAAGAAAGGTGGCCAAAATGGCCTCTAGACCTATAGAAAAGGAATAGGTCACAATAGTGATGAGAAACCTGCAGTTGGTGTACCATGAGAGGATTTTTGCAATGTCCATGGCCAGTTTTGAGCAGTTGATCGACTCAAGCACTCAAATGGAAGATATGATCTTTGAGGGAAAGATTAAGAAGAATGCTGGAAGATTTGTGAAGAAGAATGTAGTCAACAGTAGTGGTACTAAGAACAGTGAAGTGAGTTTTTCCCAAATACATAACATACAATAAAGTGCATAGGCAAACAGTTCCATAGGAATAACCATAGCTACAGTTAATCAAACTGGCTCCAAAACACCACTCAATATAAGAGTTAGTCTTAGAGGAAATGCAGAGGCTTTGAAGACTATAAGAGTTAGTCTTGGGATGCATTTGTCTCAAACTCTTGCGAAGCTCACCAAGAAAGATAAATTCTGCCCATTCCTAGCAGGACCTTTTCTTAACCTGGTTCTATCACATTAAGTTGTTTCCAAATGCTGCCACTTCCACCAGTCAGTCGGCCATGATAACGATAAGTGTCAAAGACTAAAAAATGAAATCCAATACCTCTTTGATAATGGTCTGGAGCCACCCCAACTACCCAAAAATTCTATGCTCAATTATTGCATGTAGCCCCACCAAACCTTCTAAATATGATTAAGGAATCATCCACCAACTTTGACCCCTCCACCTTAATCACCACAATAACCAAACACAACCACAAACACGACCTCAAACACCACCCTAAAATCAAACCTATTCTCACCCTAGAATTTCAAACACAATAGGGTCTTGGTAAATTGCATTTCGGATAGGGACAACAAAGATGATAAAAAATCAGTGGCAGGAACAATGATGGGGAAAGCATTGATAGATCTGACAAGGGCAAATAACATAGCAAAAGAAACAATTAGGGTAAAAAAATAGGTCAATCAGTAAGGGTAGTGGTGACAAAGCAATAGCAAAAGTAAAACAAAGTGGCAAAACTATGGGAGATAGCAATAGTGAAGATGAAGGAGAGGTGAATCACCTGACTTGAGCTGGTTAACATTTTAAGCAATCTCACCTCAAAGCTGACAATCCAGGAAGAGGAATAAGAGATGAAGAAAAAGTAACAATAGAGAAAGAAAAAGGGAAAGAGAAAGAAGAGGAAAAAGACTCAGTATTGAGACAACTAAAGAAAACATGTGCCAATATCTCCATTTGGGGGTTACTCATGTCCTCAAAGAAACACTGACAGGCTATGCTGGATCATTTGGCTAAAGTGGACATTTCCACAATCACTTTCCCCGATGATTTTTTAGCATTAATTGGCCTAGCAAAAAGGGAGAACCGGATGTGAATTTTGGAGATAAGGATATCCCACCATATGAGAAAAATCATAATAGTGCACTGCATCTGATAGCAAAATGTCTGGAGAAAAATATACGCATGGTATTGGTAGATAATAGGTTGACTCTTAACTTATTACGCCTACAAAAAACATGGATCTTGGGGCTTAAGCTAGATGATTTCCATCCAAGTAATCAGACAGTTTGGGCCTATGATAATACAAAGCGCATGATAGTCGGGATAGTGAGCTTGAGGTTCAAGCTAGGTATAAATGATATGGTGATTGACTTCCATGTCATAGTTATCGTTGTGTCCTTCAATACGCTTCTGGGCAAGCCATGGCTCTACAGCCTAATGGTAGTACCTTATACCTTCCATCATAAGGTAAAATATAAATCTAAGAAGCAAATCAGAACCTTGTGCGATGACGAAGTCGGTATTGCCCCAATGTTCAACATTCAAGCAGGAGAAAATGAACTGCATGGTTTTGCTTTCGAGGAAGTGGTAATGATTGACATGGTAGAAGATGACCCTTACATTAACTCGGTAATTTTCCATGAAATGAAAGGGATGAACTACTTCCCAGGGGTAGGTTTGGGTAAGTATGGGAAAGGAGTAAACGAATTCTTGAACTTCAAACGGCAGTTTAGGAAGCAAGGTTTAGGTAATGAATCCGGTAATAGTAACAAGAAAACGAGGGGAAATTTTGCATGAATCTGAATGGATAATTTGTTAAGGAAGGGGAGGACTTCCCTTACTGTGGATTCTTGAGCCGTGGATGAACAAGTAGACTCAGAAAAGGTAGCCAAGATTCGAGATTTTTTCAATCTCGAGTTTTTTAAGAAGAAAGCAGCGATCGAGAAGAAGATAACACCATCGATAAGTGATTAAATCAAGAACCTAAATGGTGAAGCTATGGGTATTCTAATCATAAGAGAAGGTCAGCAAAGCGATGTCAATCCAAGTGTGTTGATCAGGCCAGCAGACAAGTGCACCAGCAACAATCGAGGACTTGGATAAACATTCATTTCTTTCCTATTTTTTGTAATAGAGTCCAAGGTGAGAAGAGGAATGATGTCCCTGATGATCTTTCTGAGTCAAATGATTTACTTTTCAAAAAACCGAATGAAATTATGAATATTTTGAGTACTTTGAGTCTTCTTTATGTGATGGAAAATAAGTGAAATTAGCAAAAAGTCATCTTTATCAAAGAAGATTGTTAAGCTAGTTAAAAATACTTAAGAAAGCATGGCCCAACCTAAAATGGAAAAGACTCAAGCCATTAATTTATGCACTAATGAAAATCCATAAGAAATTCACGTTGGCTCAACATTATCAGAAAAAGAAAGTGAAAATTTAATAAAACTCTTGCATGAGTACAAATATATATTTGCTTAGTCTATGGGGATATGCCCGGTATCGATCCAAGGATTGTAAAACATCATGCCTCTTTGAATCTAGATGCCAAGCCAATCAAGTAGAAGTTGAGAAGAATAAGAGCTGATTAGGTGGTTAGGATCAAAGAAGAGATCCTTAAGCAGTTACAAGCTTGTTTCTTAACGGTTTTTTAGTATCCTCAATAGATAGCAAATGTGGTAGCAATGCAAAAGAAAGATGGTAAAGTCAGGGTATATGTGGATTACAAAGATATGAATCGGGCTAGTGCTAAAGACAAATTCCCTTTACCTCATATAGATACCCTTATAGATAATATTGCTGGAAAATCTCTTTCGACATTTATGGATGGCTATTCTGGGTATAATTAGATTCTAATGGCTCCTAAAGATAGGGAAAAGACTACCTTCACTACTCAGTGGGGGACTTTTTTTTTATTATTTATAAAGTTATGCCATTTGGACTCAAAGATACTAAGGAAACTTATCAGATGATGCCTACCACTTTGTTTCATGATATGATCCACAAGGAAGTGGAGGTATATGTGGATGATATGATTGTTAAGATCAAAAGAAAAGAAAGACACTGGGATGCCCTCAAGAAGTTCTTTGACAAAATTCAGAAGTATAAGCTACATTTGAATCCTAAAAAGTGCACTTTTGGAGTCATTATCGATAAACTTCTTGGTTTCATGGTCAATGGAAGAGGGATTAAGGTAGATCCGAAAAAGGTGACAGTAATCCTAGAGATATCAGTACCGAAGACAGAGAAAGAGGTTAGAAGATTTTTGGGAATGCTCCAATATATCATTATATTCATTGCCAAGCTTACCCATACCTGTGAGCCCATCTTCAAGCTGCTTAGAAAATACCAACGAATAGTATAGAACGAACAGTGTTAAAAAGCCTTTGAAAAGATCAAAGACTATCTGAAGAACTCCCTAGTGTTGGTCCAACCTAAGCATGGTGCTCCACTTCTGTTGTACTTGTTTATCACTAGCGCCTCCATGGGGGCCATGTTAGCTCAAGAAGATTAAGATGAAAAAGAAATGACCATCTGCTATCTTAACAAGAAGCGTGTCGCTTATGAGTTGAACTATTCTTGGGTTTAAAAGACTTGATATCACTGTAGTCTAGGCCGCTAAGAAACTCCAGCAATATTTCTGATCCTTCTCTGTGAAAGTGATCTCTCTTTTAGATCCTTTAAGGCATCTATTTAAAGCACCGAACTTAAGTGGAAGGGTCATCAAATGGATAGTCATTCTCTCATAGTTTGATCTTAAGTATGTGACCCATAAGTCAATCAAATGGGAGATAATTTTAGATTTCTTGGTGAATTTCTTAAGAAGAAAAGAAGAGATTAAAGAATTCAACTTTTCGGATAAAGGAATTGTAGAAGTCGAAAAGTGTGAGTAGAAGATGTACTTTGACGGGGCAGCTAATCAGAAAGTTTCTGGATCAGAGCAATGTTTTTCCAGAAGGAATCATCACTACCCTGTCAATTCACCTGAATTTTGAATCCATTAATTATGTGACTGAATACGAAGCTTGTATTGCTGGCCTAGAAGCACTCGTTGAGATTGGAGCAAAATAGGTCATAGTGTACGAAAAATTTTCCTTAGTTATTTTCCAATCCCGATGAGAAGGAGTTGAGGCAATTCCGTTAATGGTTGAATGAAAATATGAACCGACCTATTGCTCAACTATCGAGATCCAAGCTCAGTCATCTAATGGTGTACCTTGGTATACTAACATCCAAAATTTTCTACAAAATGGAGAATTCCCAGCCAATAGAGATAAAAAAAAAGAAAGATAAGCAAGCAATACAATCACTGGCCTCCCAGTTTATCATTTATGGTGGAAGATTGTTTATGAGATTGTTCAATGAGATCCAACTACTCCATGTAGATGAGAACACTGCTAAGAGAATCATGATGGAAGTACATGAAGGTATCGGAGGTCCACACATGAATAGGAGAATGCTGGCAAGAAAAATCCTCTGTTTAGGTTATTACTGGACTAGCATAGAGACTGATTGTTGTAATTATGTGAATAAGTGCTATAAGTGTCAACTGAATGGTAATCTACAACATTTACCACCCCGAGAGCACTTTAGCATAACCACACCTTGGTCTATCGCTACTTGGGGCATAGACATGATTGGCAAGATATCTCTCCAGGCTTCCAATGGTAATGAGTACATCTTGGTGGCGATTGACTATTTCACCAAGTGAGTAGAAACCACATCATTTCCCACCTTGAAGGCTAAGCATGTAGCATAGTTCATTAACCATAACATCATCTATCATTATGGAGTACCTTTTGATTTGATCTTAGACAATGTCATGTATTTTCAAGGAAGGATCATGGACTTACTCAATAAGTACAAGATTGAGTGCCATAAGTCCTCTTCTTACCAACCTTAGAAAAATGAGGCAGTTAAAGCAGCCAAAAAGAATTTCAAGAGCATTTTGCCTAAGATGGTGGAAATTTATCACGATTGGCATAAAGATTTACCTTTTGCATTTTGGGGATATCAAACTTCGATAAGGTCTTTTATGAGCACCACTCCCTATTCTTTGGTTTATGGTATGAAAGTGATTCTCCCAATCGAGGTGGAAATCCATTCACTGAGGACAACCTTGGAAAGCCAATTGGAAGAGGCAGATTAGATTCAGGGAAGATATGATGAGCTAGCTTTGATAAACGAAAAACGATTTAAGGCTCTCCATTATGTCCAAGGATATCAAAAACGGGTCCCACAAGCTTTCAACAAGAAAGTGAAAAATTGGGGCATCAAGGAATGATATATTGTGGTAAAAGAACTCAGACCACTAGTCCATGACCAGAGGGGCAAATTCAGACCAAATTGGGAAAGCCCTTATTTAGTTAAGAAAATCCTTTCAGGAGGAGTCGTGTGCCTCACAAATATCGATGGCAACGAATTCACCGAGCCTATCAACTTGGATCACCTCAAGAAGTAATACCTGTAATCCTTCTTACCTTCTCTCATTATTGTATTCCCATTCTGTTAACACTTTTCTAAAATAAAGAATAAAAAAAGAGTTTGCTAAGTTGAAAACCCAAAAAGGTGACTTAGGCAAAATTTAGAGCATTTCACTATACCGAAAACCCTCAAGTTCGGTTTAGGCAAAAAAATTAAAATTCTTCATCTTATGAACTATATAAAGGCTTGATTCCATTCGTGGATATGTAGGTAACCACCTTGGTGAAAGTACATCTCTTTTGTAAACCTATTCCCCCTCTTTTTCGTATTTATAATTTTTACTTGTAATATTTATCTATAATACATCTTTTGTACAAATGTTAAAAAGATAATTAAAGAAAATTCACATTTTTAATAAGATATGTTGAACCAATGAAAGAATTGAAATATGGATCAATTTAATGAATTAATGACTTAAGTTTCTAGACATGACATTATTTCAAAGTCACATTGGACTCCATGTAGTGGCTCTCTTTCTTTTCTTTTCCTTTCCTCTTTATGGGACGCTTTTGCTTGACCTCAGATCCAGGCCGAATAATCATCATAAATGAAAAAGCAAGTTGCCAAAATAATCGGGGAGTCCGAGTCTTGGTGCACTTAGGCTAAGTATCTTAAATTTGCTCGATTAGCCGATTGCCTAGTCAAGATGGCTTTTATAGCTACCCTTCTAAATAAAGATTGTGCGAAGCTTTGTCCCTTGATCTACTAGAAGATGTGGACCAAATAGGAGGAAAGGTTGCTACTTTCTAGGACTTTGAAAAAACTTGATTTTGAAAAATATAAAATCTTCTAAGATAACCTTTTTCCAAGCTTTAATTGTCATGCCATTTCCCTATCAAATATTAAAAAGATATCTTCAAATGTCGCCTTTCGTGTGCATTGTTTATTTTTTAAAATAAAAAAGAATCTTGAATGCTATAGCTCAAGTCAACCAAAAGTTTGAAATTTAACATATTGGATTCAAAAAGACTTTGCAGAATTAGTAGGTACAACCAAAGTCCTCCTAGCAAAAACCAAAAGTCCTCCCAGTAGGCAAAATCATAAACCAAAAATTCCTCCCAGCAGGTAAAATCACCAAAAAGTGCTCGTCAGTAGGCAAACTCAAAGTCCTCATAGTAGGCAAACTAAAAGCCCTCCCAACAGACAAACCAAACTCTTCCCAACAGGCAAAATTACCCAAAATTCCTCATCAGTAGGAAACCCCAAAGTCCTCATAGCAGGCAAACCAAAGTCTTCATAGTAGGCAAACCAAAAGTCTTACAGCAGGCAAAATACCAAAAAATCCTCGTTAGCAGGAAAACTCAAAGTCATCGTAGTAAGCAAACTAAAGTCCTCATCAACAGGTAAACCAAAAGATCCTCCCAATAGGTAAAATAACAAAAAGTCCTCATCAGCAGGAAAACCCAAAGTCATTATAGTAGGCGAACCAAAAAATCTTTGTTAATAGGAAAATAAAAAATAAAAGTCCTCACAACAGGTAACCATAATCCTCAAAGCAAGCATCAGTCAATCTGGAAGTATCGTACAAGTGAATGAACTCCAGCTCCACAACTTTAAGTACGTGTCATTCTCATAGGTGATTCCATGACATAAACTTTGCCCAAAAACACATTCCTTTTTATGCATGCATCGTATATTTGTCGTAGTAAAGAAAGAAAATGGTCACTATTTCGACTATGTGACTAATACAACAAGTATTTATGTGATCATATTACAGGTGGACTACCGGACAGTTGCTATTAACAACATCTTAACAGACTATTAACAACTTATAATTAACTTCTAGCTACGTAAAACTATGTTAAGCTAATACCAATCAAACTTTTTCCTTAGTCTTGTACTCCTTCTAAGTGTTAAGTTAGTTCTAACACTCTCTTCCTTTTCTATTGCTCTAGCTGATGTACTTGGCAGTCATTCTCTTGTCCTTAGCTTCAGCTCACTGCCCTCCTCTTGAGTTGTATCATTCCTAACCCCAAAAAAATAACCTTGTCCTTAAGGTTTAAGTGAAGGTATATCTTTAATAGGTTCTGAACATTCTCTGAAGAAGTTTCTTAGGTAACAAACTCTCCAATTACACTAATACTTAAGGAATGAGCTGACCCTTAAGTATGATTTATCTCTGAGATAACACAGCTAGAGGAAGAATGAGTGGTTGATTATTGAAGCCTTTTAAAGGTAAGGGAATAGTCTGTTTAAGAGAATGAGGGCCTGTAAAGAGTTTGAGCTAAGGGACATGAAAAAAAGATGGATTCTGCTTCCCTCTAGTAGTGCTAACTTGTAAGCTACTTTTCCTCCTTTCTAAAATTTTTGATAAAGACCAAACTACCTCTTGTTTAACTTGTTATTAGCTCTAAAGGCTATAGAGGTTTTCCTATAAGATTGCAATTTGATAAGGACCCAATTACTTGTATTGAAATAAAATTATTTTTTGTGCTTATCTACCTGAGCCTTCATCCTAGACTGAGCTTGTAGTAAGTTGTTCTTCAGCTGTTGTAAAAGTTTTATCCTAGTAGTCAAGTGATGTTCAATTGCTTCTACATTAGAAGAGACTTTTATTTACCCTGGAGGACTAGGTGGAAGTCTCCCATATACTGCTTGAAAAAGAGTCATAAAAATAGCTAAATGATGGTTGGTGTTGTACCATAGTTCGTCCTAGGGTAAGTAGTCCTGATTTTAGGCTGATCATGTACAAAGCCGCTTAAATATTGTTCCAAGCATCTATTAAGAACTTTAGTTTGTTCATCAATTTCTAGATGATAAGAAGAACTCATGCTAAGAGTAGTCGCACTTAAGTTGAACAACTGTTTTCAAAATCTACTAAGGAAAATGGAGTCTTTATCAGAGACTATGGACTTAGGAAATCCATGATGTTTGATTGTTGTATCAGTTAACAGCTGAGCCATAGTTGTAGCATTGAAGTTGGGATATAGTGCACCAAAGTGTACAACCTTGGAAAGTATATCAATGACCACCATTATTGCATAATATCCTTTAGATCAAGAGAGACTAGTAATGAAATCCATAGAGACATCTTCCCAAACTTGATCTGGTACTGGTAGGGGTTGTAACAATCCTGTAGGCTTTAAGTTGGGATATTTCATATATTGGCACATCAAGCAACTTTTGACAAATTCTTGTACTTCTCTTCTTATATGAGGCCAATAAAAATTTGCTGACAATCTCAAATAGGTTCTTAATACCCCAGAGTGGCCACCCATATGAAAAGAGTGAAATTCAGTAATAAAGGTACTCCATAATAATGATTTGGAACCTATTTTGAGTTTGCCTTTATGGTATAGCAACCCATATTTGATTGTATAATCTGAGTACAGAGGTGAAATAGCATGAATGGTTTGATGAATAGTGACTAACTCTGGATCAATGGTGTTCTCCTCTCTAAGTTGTGCCATGATATCAAAAACAAGCTTTAAAATTTCCATTAATCCTCTTTCTTTCTGAGTGTATACTGAGTCAATTATGGCTGTGGAAGCCTTTGGAAGTCTAGACGATGCATCAACTACCCCATTGTCTTTACTAAGTTTATAGACAGTGATCTAATCAAAATGAAGAAGCTTGCTTAAGTAGTGATGTTATTCAGGGGTTTGAACCACTTAATTCATCAAGTTTTTTAGGCTTTTGTGATTAGTCTTGATAATAAACTTGTTGGAATTTTTCAATGAATTAAACAGTTGAAGAGTTCAGGATTAGGTCCTGGTGTGCACCGCGGCTCAGCCTTAGGTGCCGCGGCCTCCAGTAAGTCCAGAAGTTTAGCCCTCAGGTGTGCGTCGTGGCACAGCCTCCCCCACGCCGCGGTGGCCAGCAAGGATGAAGACCAGAAGAGTTAGGCACCGTGGCATGCCCTGTTCTGAGTCGCGGCGCAAGGTAAATCTAATTCATGATTCAAACTTTTCAGCTGGTACGTGGTTTCCTTGATTAAAATGCTCAGGATTACTTAGACTCTTAGAGAGCCATGAGTCTTTGGTTCTTGAGATCTAAGGGTTGAGATTGATCTCAAAGATTGGATGAGGTAGTCATTGCCCTATATAAAAGGGTCATCTAGGAGCAATCACATGTGTGAGACAAGAAGTGAGCATAAAGTGTGAGAGTGCAAAGACACAAAACACAAGAGAGACTCATTCAAGAGAGGCTGGTTGTTTAGAGAGAGAGTAGTCTAGATTGGGAATTTAAGGGCTTTGTAATTGGAATTTTCTTGGGGAAAATTCCAGGGAAACACTTAGTTCTTATCACTTTCTTTTTCTCTTCTTTCATTCTTCAAGAACACATAGGTCTTGAAGAGGTGTTGCTGTAATTGTAAAAACTCCATTGATTTAGTGCATAGAGCTCGAAGGAGCTCACGAGGACGTAGGCACATTGTTGAACCTCGATAACAATTGCTTGTGTTCTTTCTTTGATTGTTTGATTTCTGTTCTGTCAAAATCATTGTGGATTTGGGGTGTTTGGAAAGATCACAACTTGGAGTTTCGCAAGAAGGTGATTTTCCAACAGTGGTATCAGAGCACGGCTCCAAGAATCAAAGGATTCCTTGGTGGTGATACAGTGGGCATCCGAGCAAGAATCAAGGGAAACTTCTTAAGAGATTCAAGAACGGTGTTGAGATCAAGAGTTGATCAGGTTTCTGAGGTTCAAGAATGGTGTTGAGCTCAAGATTTGATTGTGTTCTTGAAGTTTAGAAGTTGGAAAGTAATTGTGGGTGCTGCATAAATATTGGGATTTTCTCTGCAAGATAGGTTCGAACTTCATTGTTGAGAAGTTTGATGGAAAGGGAGACTTTGCCCTTTGGAAGTGAAAAATCAAAACTGCTTTTATGCAACAAAAGGTGGACTTGGCTATTGGAGAAGATGATGATTTTTCAGAAAGTATCATGGAGGTCCAAAGGAATGAGATGAAGAAGATGGCGTACATCACCATCTTTCTGCACATGTCAGATAGTGTGATAAGGGAATATGGAGACATGGAAGATCCAACTACCATTTGGAAGAAACTAGATGAGTTATTTCTTACCAAAACTCTCCCTAATAAGATATATCTTCTGAAACGAATCTTTGCTTTTAAAATGGATCCTAATAAAGAGTTGCAAGATAATCTTGATGTGTTTAATAAACTAGTTCAAGATTTGGCTAGTTGTAGTATAACATTCCCAGATGAACAATTGGCTGTTATGTTATTGAATTCTCTTCCTGATTATTTTTAAAGTTTGATTAATGCTATTGAATATGGAAGAGATATACTAACCAAAGAAATTGTGATCAATGCTATAAGGGCTCATGATTTCAAAGCCAATATGAGGGAAGCATCAAGTGGGGAAGGGTTTGTTAAAGGAAGGCCAGCAACTCGGTATGGCAGCAACTTCCATGGCTACTACCAGCACAAACCAAATGGTAAAGGACAAAGCCATGGGAGTGCGCACTCTCAACCAAGATTTGGAGGAAAGAGATGCTACTACTGCCATAAGGAGGGTCATTTCAAAAAAGATTGCAAGAAGATGATGAGGGATGAGAAAGGAAGAGGCCATACCAACAATGGAGAGGCTTCAGTTGCCAAGGGAGAACAACAAGATGATGTTCTTGTTGTGTGCTCAAATGTGAGCAAGTGGCAGGGCAGCGAGAGATGGATATTGGATTCCAGGTGCACTTATCACATGTGTCCTCATCGGGATTGGTTTAAGAATTTCAAGGAAACCAATGATGGAAAAGTTTTCTTAGGGAATTATACTTCTTGCCAAGTAAGGGGTATAGGATACATCTAGTTGAAGATGTTTAATGGAGTTACAAGGCTGCTGTAGAATGTAAGACATCTTTTGGATTTGAGAAGAAATTTGATCTCATTGGGGCAGCTGGATTCCATGGGGTACACATATAAAGCAGAGGGAGGAAAAATCAAGGTAACCAAGGGATCTTTGATAGTGATCAAAGCAGCAATAAAGGATGGTCTCTATGAGATGATCGAAGATATGAATATCAAGGATCAAGCAGCAAGCTTGATGGCTGAGATGGATAAAACAATACTTTGGCACAATCGCTTGGGACATATGAGTGAAAAAGGGCTGCAAGTTCTCAGCAAGAATGGTTTACCTGATGGTGACAAGGTAGAGAAACTTGATTTCTGCAAATGTTGCGTTCTCTGGAAGCAACATCAGGTCAGCTTCAATACCAAAGTGCACAAATCAAAGGGTATTCTTGACTACATTCATGTCGATCTTTGGGGGCCAACAAGAACACCAACATAGGGAGGTAATCTTTACTTTCTGTCTTTAATTGATGATTATTCTAGAAAGGTTTAGGTTTAGTTGCTTAAAAATAAATTAGATGCTTTGAATAAATTTGTGGTGTGGAAAAAGTTGGAAGAAACTCAAACGGGTAAAGTAGTTAAGGTGTTAAGAACCGATAATGGCTTATGTTAACCCTCACTTATATTTTAATGATGACAAAACACAACTCTTATTATACTAACAATGCTATCTAAAATGTATTAAGCAATAAGAGCATTCAACCAAGGATCAAGGTGCAAGAACTCAACCCGAGTCAAACACTAAGTCAAGACAGAAGATTTAGTATAGGTTAAGGTATTTAAACAAGTTGTAAATATCACTTGTTCAGGTAAAAAGCTTGTCTTATGGCTCCTTTTGAAAAAACGTTTTTAATCAAAACTTTTCAAACAAATACTTTAAGTTAAAAACATGAAAACTGGGTTGATTAAGCAGTCCAGTCGACTGGGTACTTATACCAGAAGACTGGAATAAGGGATAGTAGGTCCCCAATCGACTGGGTCACACATACCAGTTGACTGGTACTTTGGGAAGAAGTTTTCTAGTCGACTGGTAAGTAATACCCAGTCGACTGGTACCTTCAAAGCCTTAAAAATGGGATTTTTAAGCTTGATCGAGTCGATTGGTACTAAGATCCAGTCTACTGGTAGTTCAAAAAATATTACCGTTGAGACGCGAGATTTCAGCACAGATTGTACTAAAACGTACCAAATCAGTTAAGAACGGGCATATTACATCAAGGCTATATAAACCCACTCTATTGAGCATTTCAACAAAAAGAGATCACACATTCAATCAAGTTTTTACTTATTGATACACAAAAAGCTTTGAAAAATTGATTGTTGAGCCATTCTTCAAGCTTTACCTTGAAAGAGAGATATTATTCAGTTGTATAAACTTCCATTGTTATCTCTCTACTATTTACTTTACAACACTTATTGTAAAGGGATTATCTTCCGAGAGGAAGGGGTTTTGCTTCTAAGAGGAAGGGATTGTAAGGTTTGTGCAACACCCGTGAAGTTGCACGACTAAGTTACTTAGTGGATTACTTCAAGGAGGTTCCTTGAAGAGAGTGGACGTAAGGTCGGAACGAATTCGATATTGCCGAACCACTATAAACTGAGTTTGCATTCTCTATTCCCTAAACTCTTTATTTACAACACATATTACTTGTTTATATGCTTGTGGTGTTATCAGTTTTTATAAACATGTGTTTAATTAGCAAAAGTTTTTAAAAACCTAATTCACCCCCCTCTTGGGTTGAAACCTCAGTCTACAGCTTAGAATTTTTTAGTAAGGAATTTGACAATTTCTGTAAATTAAATGGGATTCTAAGACATAGAACGGTTGTGAAAACCCCTAAGAAAAATAGAGTTGCTGAGAGGATGAATAGGATCCTTATGGAAAAGGTTCGATGCATGTTAATTAGTTCCGGATTACCCAAATATTTTTAGGGGGAAGCGGTGTCTACTACTGCGTATTTGGTTAATAGATCACCCTCTAGGGCTGTGGACCTTAAGACTCCCGAGGTGATGTGGAGTGGAAAACCCCCTGAGTTAAGAAACCTTAGGACTTTTGGATGTGCTGCGTTTGCACATCAAAAGGATGATAAACTTATCCCAAGATCTAGAAAGTGTGTGTTTCTAGGATATGATGAAGGGGTTAAGGGGTATAGGTTATGGTCCTTAGAACCAAAAGTAATGAAACTCATAATAAGTAGGGATTTTATATTTAATGAGCATGTGTTTCTCTATTTGGAGAAAACTAACCCTGCAGGGGATAGTGGGCAAACCAACCTAGTTTATGTGGAGCATAACAACAAGGAAAATTATGTTAAGGTAGAGTAAGGAAGGCAAGAGTGTTCAGACTAGGTAGAGCCCATTGATGAAGGCCAAGCTCAAGACACTCAAGAGGAGGCTGAACTAGAAGGGGATGATGCAGGGAATCAGAATGATTATCAACTCACAAGGGACTGGGAAAGGAGGCTGGTCAGACCACCTTTGAGATATGGTTTTGCAGATGCTAATGTAGCAGCTTTTTATTCAGAAGGAGGGATAAATGAACCAAAAGCTTACATTGATGCCATGGGATGTAAGGATTCGTCAAGATGGAAGCTAGCTATGGAGGAAGAAATGGATTCTTTGAGGAAGAACAACTCTTGGGAATTGGTGCACATTGATGAGTGCCAAATATTGCATATTTTGGCCATTTAATTTACATTTGTTAGCTTAGGAATTTGTTACTTTGAGTTGTTTTCGTTGTTTTTTAGGTTCACAAGCACTGGGAAAGGAGTTTCACTAAAATTGCCAGAATTGCCTATACAGATTAGTCATTTTTGTGGATTTTAGTGTATTTATTCAGGAAGAACTAGGAGATGAGCCATATATGCTTGGAAAGATCCAGAAGTTTATTTTCTGAGGAATTTTACGGCTCGTAAAAATGATTTTTCTACAGAAAGTTATGACAGCTTTAGTAGACAAGGGTTAAGTTGAAGATGTCTAGTGCGCTCGAGTGCACCAGACTTGCGATCGATCGCAAGTGCACACTCGCACATTCCACATCGGTTAAAAATGCTTTGCAGTGCACCAGTATACGCTCGAGCGCACCAGACTGTGATCGAGCACACTCGGGCAGTATCCCACATCGAATTTGAAACACATTGTACTCTGGGAATTCCCTTATAAAAGCCCCACCTCACTGAAATAATTGGTGTGCAATCTTGAGGACTTCTGCTCACATTCTAGTGGATCTTGAAGGCTTTTCTACTACAACAGGAAGCGTTGCCCAACAGCGAGTGGAATTTCTCCTCATGTATAGTCAGTTTTTAATTTACTGCTTTTGTTAGTTTTAAAGTTTAATGTTTAGCACTGTTATTGTGAACTTTAGTTTCATGATTATGAGTGGCTAAAATCTTCAGCTAAGGTTGAAGATGAAGCCTCGCCGTTGTTTGGCATAATATTTTCAGATTTGTTTATACAATTCTGATTTTTTTTTTAGTATAAATGTTTTGTTCAATTATTTGAGTAAAATCTTATGATTGATTGCATTTAAATTGTTCTGTTGGATATTCTGTGTGTTTTATATGATGGATACATCGAATTGTTTTTTATTAAATTGGATATCTTTTGTGATTTGTTAAAAGCGGATACATTGGATTGTTTTGGTTTAATTGGGATATTTGTTGTTATTTGTTTAAAGTTGCATTCATGGAATGTTTTGATAGATTATTTTTATATAGAACATGAAGATATATGCTTTACTTTGGTGGGGTAGATTCAAAAACCTTAGTGTTTTTATCATTAGTCTTTAAATCAATTTAGTTTAGTTTATATTTGTTTTGCAAAAGACAATTCAAAACTTGGAACTAGGTTAAAATAGGCTTAGTTTAGATAAAAATATTTTCACAATGCAATTCCCTATGGATTCGACCTCGCACTTGCATAACACTATATTGCAAACGACTCGTACGCTTGCAAGTAATTTAAAACTCACAACAAGTTTTTGGTGCCGTTGCCGGGGAGTTGTTTGGTTTGTGAAAATTAAATTTTTGGTCTGAGTTGATTTTATTTTTCTACTAGTTAGTTAGCAATTTTTGTTGATTGTTCTTTTTGTAATTTTATTTTAATTTATTTGTTTCTGTTTGCATTGGCCTATAAAAAAATTTTAAAAAAATATGGATGAATCTAGTGCCGGTTTCACAGTCTTTAGATGACGCCCTCAAGGATTTCATGAAGATGACCGGCCAGTCCATCAATACAACCAATACATTCAATGTTGATAGTTGTTCCATCTGTGCTAGTCCTATGCATTTAGCATAGAATTGTCCATCTACGCCGACTTTTGTCGAGTATCCCATGGAACAAATAAACGCTTTCAATGACTATTGGTGGCAATCAAATGGATCTTACTCCGAGATGTACAATCTAGGGTGGTTGAACCACCCTGATTTTTCATGGACGCAGAACCAACTGATGAATTAGGGAGGAGCCCCTTATCATGCTCACAATCAATACCCTCCCGAATTTCCTCCACCAGTTCCAAGTTATGGTCACTCAGCCTATCCAACACCATCACCCGCTTACCAAGCTCCCATTCAAGCGCCAGTGTCGGTTTCACAGTCATTGGAGGATGCCCTCAATGATTTCAGGAAGATGACCAGCTAATCTATAAGCGAAGTAAGGAGTGCAACAATAGTAAACACCCAAGTGATTGCCAAGCTAGAGAGTCAAATGGGTCAAATCGCAAGTCACTTGGGTGAATGAGAGAAATGAAGGTTCCCCAGTCAACCTGAGCCTAACCTGAAGGAACAGTTTGCGATGGGAAATTCATCAACTCCTATGCATGGGCAGGAACAAGTGCAATTGATTGTCCCATTGAGGCCTGGGAGACAAGTGGACAATCAAGTGGAAGAGAACCCAGCTATGCAACAAGGGCAAGAAAGTGGCAACAAGGAAAAGAGAGATGCTGAGCCATCTACAGCCACACCTATTATTAAGGATCTCCCTAGGTCTTTTGTACCTAAAACACCTTACCCTGAAAGATTACAAGCGCCCAAGAAAGGAGGGGAGTCTGAGGACATTCTGGAGGCATGCTTTGCTCAGTTTGGAGAGGATTTGGATTTAGATAAGTTACTTGAGTAAGTGAATGCCATTTTGGAGTCTGCTCCTCAGAAGAGCAGTAAGACAGAGGAGACTGTGGACGAATCTCGCAATGAGGACCCTTGGAGGCATGCTTTGCTCAGTTTGAAGAGGATTTGGATTTGGATAAGTTGTTTGAGCAAGCAAATGCTACTTTGGAGTCTGCTCCTCAAAAGAGCAGTGAGACGGAGGAGACCACAACACTTGAACCCCTCAAGAAGTAACTTAAGCCTTTACCGGACAATCTTAAGTATAAGTTCCTAGGTCCAGTAGATTTTTTGCCTCTGACTATAGCTTTAGATTTGGTTGATGCTCAAGTGGATAAATTATTGGACTTTTTAAGATAGCACAATGAAGCTATCGGCTGGACTATTGAGGATATCAAAGGGATCAGCCCCTCAGTGGTGATGCACAAGTTACATTTGGAGGAGAATGCCAAGCCATCGAGGGAGCCACAAAGAAGGCTCAACCCAGCTATACAAGAGGTTGTGAGGACTGAAGTGATAAAGTTGTTAGATGTAGGGATCATTTATCCAATCTTTGATAGCGAGTGGGTGAGCCCGATTCATGTCATGCCAAAGCAGGCTAGATTGACAGTAGTGATAAATAAAGACGACGAGTTGGTTCCAACTCGTGTGCAATCAGGATGGAGAGTGTGTCTAGACTACCGTAAGTGGAATGCTACCACAAGGAAGGATAATTTTCCACTCCCATTTATTGATCAGATGGTGGAGCGTTTAGCTGGGCACGATTACTAATGTTGGGTCTGGCTGAAGACATTAAACTTAGCGCTTATGGGAGGCACCCCACAGCATATCCTTTCTATATATTTATTATTTTACATATTTATGATTAATGTTTGTTTCCAGTATTTTTTGTTTTCCAGTCTTTATTTTTCAGGGACAATGCGTACTTCAGTTCAAGTTTGGGGGTATGCTATGAGCCATACCAGTCCATCTAGTTCTCCATCTCACAGGTTAGCTCTTTCCATATTATTCACACATTGGGGACAATGTGTAAATTAAGTTTGGGGGTATGGGAGACACGTTACACACATTTTGTCCTAAATTGTTGTTGTTTTTCTTCATTTAAAGAAAAAAAAGAAAATAAAGAAGGTAAATGCATACTCATGGTATTTAGAAATTTTGGTTGATCTAAACAATTTCTGTGATGTGATGTCATTGGTGAGCTTAAAAATTTTGAACACATGATCTGATGATAGAGTTTTAAACCTTAGTTGCTTACTTTAGGCACTCGAGAATTCATATTTTTGATCTAATCTAACACGAGAACAGTAGCACATATTTGTGTGAGGTATGACATTTGATTTTAATGTGTATGTTTTCTTATCTTAACTGAAACTGGATGACTTGTTGGATAAACACTTGGGCATAAAAAAAAATACTACTAATATTTATAATGATCATCATCAATAAACTTTCCACTGAGTAACTAGACCTCTTGCCTCAGTAAACAATGAGTGTTCACGTCAAAAGGTGGGAATTTTACTCATAGTGATCATTGCGAAATTTTCTGCTGAGTAACTGGACCTCTTGCCTCAGTAAGCAGTGAGTGTTCACGTCAAAAGGTGAAAATTTTGCTTGGTAGTATTAAGGCCAGGTTAGTTTCGTAGCCTTTTTTACTCGAGTTAGTAAGTCCGTAGGGGTGTCTTTAGACCTAATGCCCTAAAACCATCTGGTTTGGGAGTCATTGACTCAACACTCACTACGTGGGTTAATTAGAAAGCTTAGGGGAACTAATCATAGCAGAGCTTTATATATAAAAAAACAAATAAATAAATAAAATTATGCCATTGTTGTTCATTTTGACGAGAAATTCTGTGAATCTTGAGACATGGAGACATTGTACATTGAAGTTATTTGGAAACCTCATCTGTATATGCTAATTCACTTTACACTGATTCAAGCTTGTGATGTTTTAGCCTACCTCTTGTAAGTAACTAGGTTTTAAATTCTTGTTCATTACGAAGATGGGTTATATTTTTTAAGCTTGCTCATGAATGAATATCATGGTTTTGAGTGCTCCTTAAATTTTTGGATACCATGAGTGATGAACTTATCTTTATGTTCTTTGTTTTTCATGTAGTCTTTTATTTTGTTTAGGGACTAGCAAAATGTAAGTTTGGGGGTATTTGATGAGTGCCAAATATTGCATATTTTGGTTACTTAATTTACATTTGTTAGCTTAAGAATTTGTTACTTTGAGTTGTTTTTGTTGTTTTTCAAGTTTACAAGCACTAGGAAAGGAGTTTCAATAAAATTGCCAGAATTGCCTGTATAGATCAGTCATTTTTGTGGATTTTACTGTATTGATTCAGGAAGAACCAGGAGATGAACCATATATGATTGGAAATATCCGGAAGTCTATATTCTGAGGAATTTTACGGCTCGTAAAAATGATTTTTCTAGAGAAAGTTATGGCAGTTTTAGTAGACAAGGGTTAAGCTGAAGATGTCTAGTGCGCTCGAGCGCACCAGACATGGGATCGATCGTAAGTGCGCACTCGCACATCCCACATCGGTTAAAAATGCTTTGCAGTGCACCAGTATGCACTCGAGCAGTATCCCACATCGAATTTGAAATACATTGTACTCCGGGAATTCCCCTATAAAAGCCCCACCTAACTGAAGCAGGTGTGCAATCTTGAGGACTTCTGCTAGCATTCTGGTGGATCTCGAAGGCTTTGCTACCACGAGGGGAAGCGCCGCCCAACAGTGAGCGATATTTCTCCCCATATATAGTCAGTTTTTAATTTACTGCTTTTGTTAGTTTTAAAGTTTAATGTTTAGTACTGTTATTGTGAACTTTAGTTTCATGATTATGAGTGGCTAAAATCTTCAGTTAAGGTTGAAGATGAAGCCTCACCGTTGTTTGGCATAATGTTTTCAGATTTGTTTATACAATTCTGATTTTTTTTTAGTATAAATGTTCTGTTCAATTATTTGAGTAAAATCTTATGATTGATTGCGTTTAAATTGTTCTGTTGGATATTCTGTATGTTTCATCTGATGGATACATCGAATCATTTTTTATTAAATTAGATATCCTTTATGATTTATTAAAAGCGAATACATTGGATTGTTTTGGTTTAATTAGGATATTTGTTATGATTTGTTTAAAGTTGGATTCATGGAATGTTTTAATAGATTTTTTATATAGAACATGAAGACATATGCTTTACTTTGGTGGGGTGGATTCAGAAACCTTAGTGTTTTTATCATTAGTCTTTAAATCAATTTAGTTTAGTTTATATTTTTTTTGCAAAAGACAATTCAAAACTTGGAACTAGGTTAAAATAGGCTTAGTTTAGATAAAAATATTTTCACAACACAATTCCATATGGATTCAACCTCGCACTTGCACAACACTATATTGCAAACGACTCGTGTGCTTGCGAGTAATTTAAAACTCACAACACACATTCTAGGAAAACAGAGAGTTGTGGATTGTAAGTGGATTTACAAGATCAAAGAAGGGAACCCTCTAGGAGATGAAGTCCGGTACAAGGCTAGATTGGTGGTGAAGGGGTTCACTCAAAGAGAAGGCTTAGATTTCACAGAAATTTTGCCACCTGGACACAAGGTGGAGGAAATGGTGATTATCCTCATCTATATCGATGATATGCTATTGGTTGGTAACAATAAGGAGAGGATAGAAAGGTTGAAGTCTCAATCGGAGTTTGAGAGGAAGGATCTTGGCCTTGCACAAAAAATCCTTGGGATGAGTATAATCCGGGAAAGGGAGAGAAACAAGCTGAAGGTTTCTTAGTCTTCCTACATAGAAAAGATGATATCTAAGTTTTCTATGAAAGATAGCAAACCAGTGAAGGTTTCCTTTGCTGGTCATTTCAAGTTCTCCAGCGATCAATATCCGAGATCGGAGGCGGAGAAGGAGGAAATGGAGAAGGTCCCTTAGTCTAGTGCGGTTAGATCAGTCATGTTCACCATGGTAAGCACTAGACCCGACATTGCTCATGTAATTAGTGTTCTCAACAGGTTTATGAGTAATCTCGGAAAGGAGCATTGGCTTGGGATGAAGTGGTTACTGAGGTGCTTGAAGGGAAGCCCAGATATGGGGCTTATGTACGAGAAGAGGAGTAAGTCCATCTGTTTAGAGAGTTATACCGATTCGGACTATGGAGTAGACCGAGATAAGAGAAGATCGATTAACTCATACTTCTTCAACTTAAACTGATGTTGTATAAGTTGGAAGGCTCAGTTGCAGCCGGTGGTAGCACTCTCAACAACCGAGGCTGAGTACATAGCAGCTACGGAAGCTATAAAGGAGGCTATGTGGTGCAAAGGGCTATTGGAAGAGTTGAAGGTCCTAAAAGAGTAGGTGGTGGTGTATTCGGATAGCCAAAGTGCGTTGCACTTATGTAGGAATCCAGTGTTCCATGAGAGGACTAAGCATATGGATGTTCGGTATCATTTCATTTGGGAAAATGTTACGGAATGATGCATTCATGTTGACAAAGTCGCAACGAAAGAAAATCCTGCAGATTTATGTACTAAAGTTCTACCTCTAAGAAAGATCAATCATTACCTTGGACTTCTTAGGATTGGAGTCGGTTGATATGGTGACTCAAGTTGACTTTAGATCCTGAGTTCTCTGCACAATGGGTTCAAGTTTAATTACTTAGATAAAGGTAGAGATTTGTTGGAATTTGTCAAAGAAGTAAATAGTTAAAGAGTTCAACATCAAGTCTTGGTGTGCGCCGTGGCCTCTAGCAAGTCCAGAAGTTTAGCCCTCAGGTACGCGCCGAGGCACAACCTCCCCCACGCCTCGACAGCCAGCAAGGATGAAGACCAGGAGAGTTAGGCGCCGCGACATGCCCTGTTCTGAGCCGCGGCACAAGGCAGACCCGATTCATGATTCAAAACTTTCAGCTGGTGCGTGGTTTCCTTGATTAAAATGCATAAAATTACGTAGACTCTTAGAGAGCCATGAGTCTTTGGTTCTTGAGATCTAAGGGTTGAGATTGATCTCAAAGATTGGATGAGGTAGTCATTGCCCTATATAAAGGGTCATCTAGGAGCAATCACATGTGTGAGACAAGAAGTGAGCATCAAGTGTGAGAGTGCAAAGACACAAAATATAAGAGAGACTCATTCAAGAGAGGCTAGTTGTTTAGAGAGAGAGTAGTCTAGATTGGGGATTCAAGGGCTTTGTAATTGGAATTTTCTTAAGGAAACACTTAGTTCTTATCACTTTCTTTTTCTTTTCTTTTGTTCTTCAAGAACACATGGGTCTTGAAGAGGTGTTGTTGTAATTATAAGAACTCTATTGATTTAGTGCAGATTCCTCAGAGGAGCTCACGGAGACGTAGGCACATTGTCGAACCTCGATAACAATAGCTTGTGTTCTTTCTTTCATTGTTTGATTTATGTTATGTCCAAATCATTGTGGATTTGGGGTATTTGGAAAGATCACAACCTGGGATTCCTCAAGAAGGTGATTTTCCAATAGAACTTTCTTCCCAAAAGATACTGCCTCCATTCCATATCTGCTTGTGTGATTGGAAATAGTTCCCTAACATAAGTAGAGGCAAAACTCATTCTTTGTACTAGTTTTTTTACTGAAGAAGGCTAAGGGATGACCTTCTTGAGTTAAGACAACTCCAATGCCCATATTAGAAGCATCTGTCTCCATTTTGAATGTCTTTGTGAAATTTAGTATAACTAACACTAGAACTTGTGTCATAACAATCTTTAGTGTGTTAAAAGAATTCTGAGCAACATCATTCCACTGAAAGGCTTCCTTTTTTAAGAGGTTAGTCAAAGGGTAAGCTATTGTGGCATAGTTTTTGGCAAACTTTCTGTAATATCCATTTAAGCCCAAGAAACCTCTCAATTGTTTAAGATTTGTTGGGATTGACCAATTAGGCATAGCTTAAATCTTTCTTTGATCTAGCTACACACCTTGAGATGAAATTATATGTCCAGAGGGCTCCATAGTTTCCTTACATAATTCACATTTTCTTTTTTTAGCATACAACTTATGCTCAGCTAGACATTGTAATACTTGTCTAAGATGGTTTTTGTGGTCTTCTGAGGATGCACTATAGACTAGTGTGTCATCAAAGAAGACTGTTACAAACTGTCTTTGGAAAAGTTTGAAGATCAAGTTCATTGTGGCCTGAAATGTGGAAAAGGCATTGGTTAGACCAAAGGGAATGACTAGAAATTCATAGTGCCTTTTATATGTCTTGAATGAAGTTTTTGGAATATCTTATTCATGAACCCTTATTTGATGAAATCCAAAATTTAAGTCTAGCTTAAAGAAAACCCTAGCACCATATAACTCATCCAGTAGTTCATTAATTATAGGTGTAGGAAACCTATCCTTAACAGTTACAGCATTCAAAGCCCTACAGTCAAAACAAAATCTCCATGAATCATCATTTTTCTTCACCAACAAAACTGGAGATGAAAATGAGCTTTGACTGTTTCTTATGATTCCATTCAGTAGAATTTCTTGAACCAGTCTTCATTCTCACTCTTCTAAAAGTGTGGATACCTATAAGGCTTCACATTAATAGAAGTGGTTCCAATAAATAGATGAATATGATGATTAAGTGGTCTAGAGAGGCTGAGTTAGTTATTAGAAAACCACTTGAAAGTCTTATAAGATTTCAGAAAATCCTTTATCAATGTTGACACTTCTGTATCTTGATTTCGATCTTCAATCTTTAAGTGGTAGTAAGAGATAATTCCTTCATAGGTGGCCAACTTCTTCAGCTAACTGTGAAGGAGTGGGGTAGGGTGTAAGTATGATTCTCCTTGTAAGTTAGTCAAGATTGGTCCCAACCTTTCTAACAATTGTATTCCCAAGACAATGTTTGCCCCTTGAATGGGAAGGACAAACAGGTCTATCAAAAACTAATGATATTGCAACGTAATAGGGATTGAGTAGCATATCTTATCATAGCAAAGGTAATCCCCATTCCCCACATAAACTTTGAACAATTTAGAGAGAGCAATGGCATGCCTAACCTAGTAGAAACTTTTTCTTGTATGAAATTATGAGTACTTCCATTATCAACCAGAATTTGCAATATAAAAGTTTTAAGACTCATCTGACCACCTAAGGCATTCATACTAATTTCAGACAACAAGTAAGAGTCATCTTCTTGTAAGTTATTGACAGAAAAGAAATCTTGATCCAAAATAGTTCCTACATCCTCTTCTTGGTCTCCTATTAGTATCAAGAACTTACTTTTGCATTTATGGTCATGGTTGTGTTTTTCATCACAATCATAACAAAGACCTTTCTTTCTTCTAGCATTGAACTCTGTAGAGCTTGCTTTTCTAATAGTGATTGGTGGTGATGGAGTGGGAGGGACATGCTTTGTGTAGTGTGGCTTGGTAGTGTTTGTATGTAAAGGAAACTGTTTAGGTGCCTTAAAAGAAGGGTACTTGAAGTTACCTTGGGAATTGCTAGATGTTGGAGTAGAAGACCACTATGGTTTGAATGTGTTTCTAATCTTATTGTACTTACCTTCTTGCAATCTTGTAGAGGCTATGGCTTGCACTATAGAGGATGGTTCTACAATCAATAGCTCTCTCTTCAATTCTGGCTTGAGACCTGAGATGAATAGACTAACCAAGAAGGATTCAAATAAGCCTTGTACCTTAGTAGCAAGGGCTTCAAACTAGGCTTGATACTTAATAACATATGTTGTTTGTTGAAGCTTTGCCAAAGCCTCATTTAGATCCTCATAGGTGGAAGGCCCAAATCTCAACAACAATGCTTCAAGAAAAATTGGCCAAGATTGAATTCGACCCCTCTATACATCCATTTTTTTACCATGCTAAAGCTGGTCCTTCCATGTGGAAAGAAAAGATGGTGATTCTTTGATTATGAGGAGTACTATGGTACTAAAAAAACTGTTCAACCTTGAACACCCACCCTTGCACATTTGAGCCATCAAATCATGGGATCTCCAATCTGAATTGTTGAAATGAGGTAGTAGAAGCTCTATTATCCTGGAAATGAGAATGATGTGGTTCTTCTTGCTCCATTTGAGTTGGAACTTGATGCTGGTTCTGGAAATGATTCAGATTCTGGTTCTCAACTGAAACCATGAAAATCTTCATGTTTTGGTTGAGTCCAGAAATTTGTTGTTCTGTACACTTTTTGAACTCAAAAAGATCTAGATACTGAGCTATCTAAAATACTTATAGAGTATTGATATTGTCATCCAATTTATCATGGAGAGTTTTGACTTTCTCATCCAATCTAAGTTGGAGGTTCTTTACATTTTCATCTAGTCTTTGAATCCTTGTTCCTTTTGCCATATTTGATATTGGATATGATGAACTGAACTTGATGTCTATTAAGAAGAGTAAAGAAGGTGAAAAGAAGGGAAGATTTAGTGAATTAGAAGATGATGGGTTCGGATTTTAGAATTTGAATCAAGAATGAGAAGTGTAATGAAAACACAAATGTTAGGAACTGTTTTGGGTAAAGAAAGAAAATGGTCACTATTTTGAGTAAGTGACTAACTCCTAAGAATTCTTGTTGGAATTTCTCTCAAAATCTTCTATATTTTGTTTAGATTATGTTACAAGTATTTATATGATCCTATTATAGCTAGACTAATGGAAAATTACTACTTACAACTTTTAACTAACGTATAACTAACTTCCAACTGTCTAAGCCCCTCTTAAGCTAATACTAATCAGGTTTCTCCCTTAGTCTTGTACTCCTTATAAGTGTTGAGCTAGTACCAACACCTTTTTCCTTTTATATTGCTTTAGTTATTGTACTTGGTAGTCCTTCTTTCTCTGTTCTTAAGTTCTTCTCACTACCCTTCTCTTGAGCTGTATCATAGTAGGTTGTAATAATTACGTAACAATTGAATCACATCCAATTAATTAGAAATATTTTTTAATTTTATTTCAAATTAAAACTCTTTTCAATTCTTCCCTTTAATTAAGAAATAATTACAATTAATTCTTAAGGGTTTCTACAAGTCATGATTGACACCTAATTATATGTCATGACTACTCAGACAATATGAATTAATGTGAACCTTTCCATTGTCAGTTACCCTAGAATTTAATCCTTCCATCATGCAATGTCCTTAACTAAACGTAAGACATGAATTTACTATGAAGCCTTAATTATTTAATCATATGTATCTAGATCTCAAGTCCAAAACTTAAATGGTGAAATTAGAAATTCCTTTCTAATTTCTATCCCCATTACCCAAGGAATTTCTAAGCTATGATTTAATTAGATCACATCGGACTTTTTCTATCTTTTACTAAGAGTGATGGATACTTTATTGTACACTTACATACCTCCATGCATAAGTGGTCATACCCAGTTACTACCCTTTTGTGACCCATGATTAGAATCACATTTAGGTAGCATCAAAGCATGATGACCCATACACAAGATATCCATGGTGTCTCAAGTCCAAAGATCACTTGCACAACTGTAATGTAAGAATTCCTATTGATAACCAGTAAAATGTCCATTAGAAATTTCTTAGTCGGGTCAATTCGGTATTTATGTTCTCTATCAAGCACACATATAACTTGTTTTAGTGTCTTATACACTAGTGACCTTGAGATCAATCACCTCCAACTCCTTGAGGAAATATAGTACGTACGAATCTATCCGGATTCACTAATGTCTTTCTTAGTGATCCTATCATTAGGAACATTTAATAATAAAGCTTAAGGAAATACATCTCACTAGCATAATCTCATAATGGTGCGTATTTTTATTCTATGGGCTTTATCATGTCATGTACATATGGTGATTTGTAATAAACATGATAAATAAGTTACTTGCCATTAGTAATATTTTATTGTCAATAAATGAATAAGATTGATTATAAGTAATACGGCCATAACATAAAATGCTATTGGCTTGTAGGTAATACTACTATCAATCTCCCACTTACACTAAAGATATACTGCCCAAGTATCTCATACCCATTTCTTTAGGTAGTGGATCTGCAATATTATTTGTTAATAAAACCCTTTGATCTTTACATTGCTTGTTCTAGTGATTCCTCTAATCAAATGCAATTATTGTAAGAATTGTTTAGATTTCTGATGAGACCTTGGTTTGTACGCTTGTGCAACAGTTCCATTGTTGTTGCAATATCATAATACTAAATTTACAATGTCAAAAACCATTCAAAGCTCAGTGATGAACTTATTTGTCCAAACACTTTTCCTTCCAGCCTTAGATACAACAACGTATTCGACCTCCATGGTCAAATCCATAGTGGTCACTTGCTTGGAACATTTTTGACTCACTGCTCCACCATTTAAAGGGAATACTTATCTGTATATTGAATTACAATCAAATCCTTTTGTCTATTTATGAGGAACAAATCTTTAGTTCTTCGTAAGATCTAAAGAATGTTCTTTGCAGCTATCCGATGGCCCTCACCTGGATTGGACTGATATTTTCTTGTAACACTTAGAGTATATTCAACATTGGGTTTTGTACATAACATGGAGTACATGATAGATCCAATCTACTCATGTGTTCTTTCTTCTCAAGTGTCTTTAGGTACTTGTCTTTTGAGAGAGTAATTCCACGATCTATCTTGGAATTTTCCATGCTAAACCCTTTTATCATTTTGTCTATCTACATAAATTTAGACAAGCCCAACATCCTTCTAGATCTATTTCTATAGATCTTTATCCCCAAAATATAGGATGCTTCTCCCAAATCCTTCGTGGAGAAGTTTTTTGATAGCCAAACCTTGATTGACTGTAACATACCTACATCATTCCCAATAAATAGTATGTCTTCTACGTAAAGTATTAAGAATGTCACAGTTCTCCCACTAACCTTTTTATACACACATAGTTCATCCTTGTTTTTAATAAAATCAAACAATTTTATTGTCTCATCAAAACAGATGTTCCAACTTCGAGAAGCTTGCTTTAATCCATAAATGAATTTTTGAAGCTTGTATAACTTATGGTCACTATCACTAGATGTAAAACCCTCATATTTTGTCATGTACATATCCTCCTCTAAGTTTTCATTAAGGAATGCAGTCTTTACATCCATCTGACATATCTCATAGTCACAGTATATAGCTATTGCATGTAAAATCTTAATGGATTTAAGTATGGTCACTAGAGAGAAGGTTTCATCAAAGTTAATTCCTTGTCTTTCCTTCAAACCCTTCCATACGAGCTTTGGTTTATAGGTCTCTACCTTTCCATCCACTCCAATCTTTCTCTTAAAGACCCATTTGCAACATATAAGTACTATACCTTTAGGTGCATCAACCAAAGTCTATACTTTGTTGGAGTACATGGAATCCATTTTGGATTTCATGGTTTTTAGCCACTTCTCTAAATCGATGTTTAACATCGCTTATATGTAGTTAAAAGGTTCATTATCATCTATAAGACGTACCTCCAAGTCACCATGTATAAGAAATCCATATCACTATTGAGCCTTGGGTCTAGATCTACGAATAGGTTGTGTATTAGGAAGATATATTGATTTAGGTTCCTCAATTTGAATAGTACTGGGTTGCGATTCTTTTGACACTTCACCAAATTCTATCTTCCTCCCATTGCTCCCTTATAGCATAAACTCTTTTTTCTAGAAATGTAGCATGCTTGAAAACAAACACCTTTTGTTCTTAAGGATGGTAGAAATAATATCCTAAACTTTCTTTAGGATATCCCATAACCTAAAATTTTCAGACCTAGTTCCTAACTTGTCTATGTGTAACTTCTTTACATGGGTGGGACAATCCCAAATCTTAGAATGTTTAAGATTAGGTTTCCTCCTTTCCCATATCTTATATGGCATTTTAGGTACTTCTTTTTAGGGAATTTTTTTCAATAACTATATGGCGACTAGGACAACATATCCCCAAAAGGATATAGGAAGATCAGTGTAACTCATCACGGATCGTACCATATCCAATAAGGTATGATTCTAGATGGAGTTCCCTAAAATAGAATCTCATTCTCTTTGAGATAATTAATAAAATAATTAAACAAGTATTTGCCTCTTCGATCAGATCAAAGAGCTTTACTACCTTTCTCAGTTTGCTTTTCCACTTCTCTTTTAAATTATTTGAAATTTTCAAATGATTCAGATTTGTACTTCACTAAGTACACATACCCATACCTTGAGTGGTCATCAGTAAAGGTATTAAAGTGGGAGTAACTTCTTTTGGCATTAATTGTAGGGGCCCACATACATCACTAGGTATTAACCCTAATAGATCCAAAGATCCATTTTTCACCAACTTGTTTGCACTATTCTCATCGATATGACCTAGTCTTAAGTGCCATATGTAGGATTGCTTTAGATTATTATGTCCTTTCCTTGTTATCCCATATGAAATATTTTACTGTTTACTTCTAGATAGTAAAACTAAGTAATAAATTCTTATGGCTAATGTAGAAATGCTTTCTCCATTTCCAAGGTGAAGGTTGACTTCTTCTAACTTAGTTTCTTGCTTTTTCTCAGCTTCTGCAACCTATTCCAAAAGTGAGAACCATACTCAATATCTAATACCTAAGTAGAAGCATTAAGTATATTTCAAAGATAAACAATTGAGACATGCCTTTTGAAGGCTTATCTTGCAAGGTGATCTGTGTAGCTTCTCTTCCAATGCCCATCTATGCCACAACGAGAGAATTATCCCTTATCCTTCTTGGCTTTTGATGAAATAGCCTTGTTGACTACACCCTTTGCTTTCAATGGTTTCTTCTTCTTCTTCAAGACTTTCTTTTAGAGGAATAAGCTCTATTAATAGGCATAATGGCTGTCTTGACCTTTCTTGATCGTAGCTTCTGCAGTCTTCAATATATAACAAGTTCTAGAAGCATAGCTTAAAACTCGTTCAAGTTGTAGTTCATAACATACTGTGATAATGAGTCTGGAAGGGATTGAAGAATTAATTCACTACTTAATTCCACATCTATACTAAAAAAAGCTAGTCTAACTGCTTGATATAGTTGATCATCTTTAATCACCCATGACTTAATGATCCTTTGAGATCCTTACCCTAAATAGGTTATGCTCACCATACAACTCTTTTCGATTAAGCACTATTACATAAGCAATTTTCATCTTGTCATATTACTTCTAAAGCTAATTAGACATAGATATTAGCATGCAACTCCTAGCCCACATATCATCTCGACACTTCTTATAAGACAAAGTCATTTTCCCAAAATTGAGAACGATTCTTAAATTCTTTAGCCAATCAAAGAGATTTGACTAGTCAGTTTGTTTGCATCAAGTATGCACGATAGTGGGTTTAGTCATTGTGATATACAGTGTAACAATAGATAAAATTAGTGTCTATTCATATTATAACTATCATAAAGATTTGGTCTTTAATCTAAATGGTACCTCCCACTATTATTTTGGATTCCCACAACTCTCAATGTGGAAAGTAGAAAACCCCTTTGGAAGGTTTCCTAGTTGGGATCAAGATCCTATCACTTGTACATTAAGCCTTTTGGTGACAAAAAAACTAATAATGTACTTGATAGGTAAACAACTTTTATCATTTGCATCTCATACAAGTCTCAATCATAATTTAGCCTCTTAAATGTATAAGACCTTGTGGTGACACAACAAATCATATCCACTTTAGTTAAGTTAAACCCACCATTCCTCACAAGTGTAAATCAGTGATATAACCCTTATGGCGACACAACAAAGCTGTATCATTTTTTCACCTCGTGTACATCAAATGTGTTAAAAGAAAATGTAATTTTCCTAAAGGTGTAAACCTTGTGGTGTCACAACAAATTTACACACATAAGAAACTTCGCATATTGTCTATAATGGTGAAGGCTATGAACAATCATTCCTAATGATTTATGCTGACTACTTAATATTAAAATATTTATATGTGAGGGATTTTGGTCTTTACGTTTAGATCTCATCATTTAACATGCATCAAATACATTTAATAAGTATATAATTTAATTACATGCACAGCATACATACATCACATGCATATATATTAATCTAAGTGTATGACTTTGTACTTTCTAAACGTGATTTACTTGAGCCAATAAAGTAAATCACTTGGTCAAACCCTAGGTAATTATTACATGAGAATATCTCATACATTCACGGGTCTTTAATCGTGAAACAGGCCACCATGCTTCTTTTGCTCACTCCTTGATTCGCCTCAATGAAATCCTACCTAACTCTAAGTAGCTTTATATATATATATATATATATATATATATATAAGAAACTTTGATCAGAAGTCAAGGTGAATTATATTGGAGGGAGATCGAAATTTACATTGAGAGAAATAAGAGAAGGCAAGGTATGCAAACCCTGATTAAAATTGAATAACAAAAAATAATATAATAAATTTAACCAATTTCTAAGGTCAAGGTCCAATAGTCATCCACTCATACAATCAAATTTCATAAATAAATGATAACAATTCTATTATATTAATGGCTATTATTTCATAGATTGTATTCCTAATCCCATTAGATTTTAGAAACTTTTCTTAATTCTATTCAAAACATGATTAAGATTCTTTGATCATTAGATTGCACTCCTAATCCCATTAGATTTTATAAACTTTTCTTAATCATATTCCAAATAGGATTAAGATTCCTTGTTCATTAGAATTCATAATTCTAATGTGATAAGGATTTTAAAGTTTCAATTCCTAATCAAACTCTAATTTCTTTCAACTTTAATCCAATAATTAAAACAATTCTTAGTTTACCAAAATATAATTTTGACAATCAAAAATCATATTTCAAATTTCAATCAAAACAAATTCTAAATCTCAAGAACAAGCAAAAGCATGCAATTTTTGAAAAACTATTTTTTTCGGATTCGAACACTGTCCGGTTTTTTAATCATAGATTAAAAAATACTTCTAATTTTAAACCAAAATCAGTGTTTCATATCTTTTCAATGACTCTGAAATCATCTTCATCCAACTTCAAATAAGTAAATTACACCAGTTTGAAGTTAGACTAAATATGTTTTAATATAGATTTTTTTACGCGACTTTCACGATTTTCAGCTTGAAACAAATTTTCTTAGATGTAAAATCATATTTTCATCATTCAAAAATTGTTTGCTATCAATCTCTATTGATTTAATACATTTAAAAAACAAATCATAATTATTTTATCATCATATGATGATAATCAATTCAAGAACACATTCTTGAATTTTCTTGATCAATGGTTTCATAAACCCTAGTCTAACTTTTAGATTATCAATTTGCAATCTAATTAATTTTAATACCATATATTTGAAGCCATAACAACAGAATTAGACTCATTCTAATAATTCATAGAGTTTTCTCTGATACTACTGTAAGTCTACAAGCATAGAATACACATCGGAAAATTAAAAATTTATACCCATAGACTTAAATCCCAAGATAAATCTCTATGAATATATTAGAAAGATGATCGAAATAACATTTTTCATACAACGTTAGAGATTTTTTTACCTTTGATGGAGATTCTTGTTGACCTTTGAAACTGATTCACCAGTCGTTCAAGTGTTCGGCCTCTAAGTGTATCCGCATGAGCAATCAAGAATAAAGATATTCTTTTTCGGGATGTCAAACATCACTTAAAGAAGAGAAAAAGTGCTAGCAGAAATCTCTATTGAGTGCTAAGTCTAAATTTTTCAACTTTTTTGTGAGAGAGAGATAAAAACTCTTATTTTTAATCTCCACAACAATTTTGTTATGTTATATTAAGGATTCTATTAAATAAAGTCTTTATATAGTGCTCTTACTCCTAATAGCATTAAGATTTCTAAAATTATAATTAAACCCCTAGTTTAATTAATTCTTAGAAATTTCTTTCTTAGCCCACTATTTTTCTTTATTCTTGCAATTGTTCAATTGTGTATGACTCCTTAGGTTTAATATTGTGCTGGCAGTAAGTCATAACAATTGGATCACATCCAATTAATTAAATCTCTTTTTAATTTTAATTCGAATTAAAACTCCTTTTTAATTAAGATTTAATTCTAATTAATTCTTAAAGGCTTCTACAAGTTATGATTGACAACTAGCAGTATGTTATGACTACCCATACAAAATGAATTAATATGAACATTTCCATTGTTAGTTACCGTACAATTTAATCATTCCATCATGCAATGTCCTTGATTAAACCTAAGGTATGGATTTATTGTCAAGCCTTAATGATTTAATCATATGTATCTAGATCTCTAGTCCATAATTTAAATGGTGAAATTAGAAACTTTTTTCTAGTTTTCACCCTACCTTGGCCAAAGAATTTCCAAGCAATGACTTAATTAGATCACATAGGACATTCTCTCTCTTTTACTGAGAGTGATGGATCCTCTATTGTACACTAACAAACCTCCATACATAAGTGGTCACACCCAATTACTACCCTTTTGTGACTCATGATTAGAATCACATTTACATAGCATCAAAGTATGATGACACTCAAGATATCCATAGTGCCTCAAGTCCAAGGATCACTTGTACAACTATAACGTAAGAATTTTTATTGACAGCCAGTAAAATTTCCATTAGAAATTTCTTAGTCGAGTTAGTTCGATGTACTTGTTCTCTAACAAGCACTTACATAACATGTTTTATGTTGGAAATCACCTTGATAAGATGCCCAGGTGGTGATCTTCCAAACACCCAAGTCTAGAATGACTTGTAGAAAGAAATACAGCAATCGAACACAAGAACAGAAAATCAAAGAAAGAAAGAAGACAAGCAATTTGTTATCGAGGTTCGGCAATGTGCCTACGTCCCTGTGAGTTCCTCCGAACTCTCTGCACTAAATCAATGGTTCTTACAAGTTACAACAATCCTCTTCAAGAAACCTCAAGTTCTTGAAGAAACCAAGAAGAGAACGAGAAAGTGATAGACCTATTACAATGCTTTCTATCAATTCTTTACTAACCTCTATTCTTTACAACCAGCCTCACTACAAAGAGTCTCTCTTGTGTTTATGTCTCTCACACAATTCTTTCTTGTATTACACTTGATCTCACACAATTTCACAACAATGATCTTTCTCTCATGTGAAAAATGAGGCTAGGGAACCCCTTTTATAGCCATCCACTTTTTGGACATTCTTGTGAATCAATCTCCACCCTTTGATCATGATCTCTACTTAATGATGGCCCTCCATCACTTCCCAAGTGCTGCTGTGCATTTTGACCTTGCACACATGCACCTAAGAGAGTCCTTATGCATGTTGCCTATGTGTGCTTGACTTTGCCTAGCACCTAGGCGCGGTGCGGTGCTGGGCAAAGCACGCTTGCAGTAGCTTTTGAATGGTGCGGTGCTGAATGGTGAGCGGTGTGGTGCGGTGCTGGCCCTGTCCCAGCAGCACCCATGCTGGACGGTGCGGTGCTGGATGGTGAGCGGTGCGGCGCTGGTGCACACTGATGCTGCCCAGCAGTGCGCACACTCCATCAACTTGTGTGCAGAAGTGCACACACCAGTGCGTCTAGCCTTACCTTGCTCCAAAGTAATGCACACACATGTGTGCAGTCTTCTAACTTGCTGAACTCTAATCCTTCACCCTTGGTTTAGACTTTAACCATCTTTGAACCATGCTTGGACACGTTTGAACCTTAGACAAATACCAACATTTTAGTGTCTCATACACCAGTGACCATAAGATCAATCAACTCCAACTCCTTGACGAAACATAGTATGTACACCAATGTCGTTCTTAGTGATCCTATGATTAAAAATATTTAATAAAAAATCTTAAGGAAATACATCTCATTAGCATGATCTCATCATGGTGCTTATTTTTGTTGCTATTATTCTATGGCTTTTATCATGTAATGCACATACAGTGATTTATAATAAGCATGATAAATAAGTTAATTGTCATTAGTAATATTTTATTATCAATAAATGAATAAGATTAATTATCAATAAATGAATAAAATTAATTATATATAATATTTCCATAACATCAAATGCTATTGACTTGTAAGGCATACTACTATAACACATGCCCACTTTAAATTTTGTTCCTTCTTCTTTCTTTTTTATTTTAGATTTCAACTTCATCACCTCAAAAACCACCGCTTATCTTCTTCAAATTTTTTTGGCCACTTGGAAGAATTCTTCCGCCCTCCTCTCTTGCTTTGATTACCACCCACAACACTTCAAATTTTCACCTCAAAGACCACCCATCCCTATTCACCGTGGTCGACCGCTTAAGGATTTCTTTTACCTCTATTTTGTTCTTTGTAAACTCTACCATTCCTTCCTAAGCTTTCACTCTCTTCCCCATGCACCAAAAATCATCCCCCACACCTCAAAGACCACACATTTCTCTTCCTCATGGCTAGTCACCTAAAGGAGGAAGTCTTCCTCGTTTCTTTTGACCTTGCTAAAGCCACCACTCCATTCTTAACTTCCACCCATTTCCAATGCATTCAAAAGTCACTTCCACCTAAAACTTTGCACTCTTCTCTTCCTCACATGTGATGGCCAACCATACCAAATCTTCCATTTCATTTTTTATTTTCTGTTCTTCCACTAGGATAACCCTTACTCTTCATATAAATACCCCCCTCAATTCAACAAAAAAGAAGGCGATTCTTATGAAAAAAAAAGAGAGCAATATAACATATAAATAGAGCAAAAAAGATAGACTTATTGAGAGTGAACTTTAGGTTCTTGAATAAAAAAAAGATAAGCAAAGTAATCAAAGGAGAGCACACAAGCAAGAAAGAAAATAGAGAAACCAAAAATACCAGGATAGTGTTCTTCCTCCCATTTTAAGCCACTTTAACTTTTTTACCTTTTACTCCTTCATCAAAGTTAGTCTTCCTACTTCATCAAGTCCACTAGAGCGTGCAGAGCTCTGAGGATCATCCCTACGAGTTGAAATTGTCCTTGGACAAAGAAGGTTGGTTAAGTTTCTTCTTTTTGAAAAATAAATTGTTAGCATGATTTATATGTTTAAACCATCTTGAAAAATAAATTGTTAGCATGATTTATATGTTCAAACCATATTGAAAAATGGACTAGATTAATTTAGCTCACTTAATAAAATCCATCATAGTTTTAGGCATTCACTAGTTTCTTAGCATTTATTCTCTCTTTAATAGTTGTATGTTTTTTCCTTTTCTTTTCTTAGTTAGCTACTACTAGTCATAAAGTAATCTCCCTTTGATAAATGTAAAATTGAGTTAATGGTAATTTTAAAGTTCTTTTCTTTAGTTTGGTTCCTTAAGCTTTTTTTTTTTATTTAATGTCTTCTAAGTTAGATATTTTATTTTAAGTTGATATTAATTATGTGTACGCTTTAATTCTTTAAAGAGAATTTTGGACCCCCTTTAGACCAGTGAAATGTTACATGTTCACATGTTGTTAATCGTTTTGAGTCATCCCTTTAATCACGTTAGTTTAGTTTAATCTATGTTCAATCTATCTAATTTAATTATATTAGTTCCAATCCATCTAATTTAAACCCGCACACACATGTGCATATGTGCACACACCCCCGCACACACATGCACCCGAACACATGTGCACACCTGCACACATGCGCGCACGCTTACACATACCCACCACACACGTGTGCATGCCCGCTTACACCCAGTAGACACGTGCATACGCCTGAAAACACCAACACACACGTGTGTATGCTTGTAGACCCCTGCACACACCTACACACTTGGTACCCGCACCCGAACACGTGTGTCTACCCCTACACATGCCTAGTGTCACGGTTCACCAGATTTTCCCTAAATCCAGAGGATCATGCAAAGCTAAAACTTCTCCAATTCCTAACCAGCCTTTCTTCACCTCGAGTTTTCGCCTCAAGAACTCGCAAGACAACTTTTTAGAAGTCACATGACTTATCATCCTTTCTCTGAAACTCAAACCGCAATACCAAGAAACTCACTCAAGTGTGCACACAAGCGTCAAAATCTCTGCTCAAAGCTTGGACCGCTACCAAGCAACCATCTTATCGTGCCTCCGATTCTCAACTGATACAGATGTCCTCAAGACCAAAACATACCTGATGCTAAGATCCACAAGATACTTAACATTTTCCCAGAGGTTATCAGACCAGCCTCAAACCAATCGCAACATCCCACTGATCTGAGTAGCCATAAACGTGTGCTAATGGTCTTCATCATCCCTCGTGGCTTTAGACCCCAATAAGGAACACTTACCCGATTAAGAGCACATGAGTAAAGACCCATTAGAACCCTAAGACATCCTTGAAATGCTATAGAGTTGTCATCTATGTCAATTCCTAGCTCAATGACCTGCAATCTCTCTTACATTGTTTGCCCACCGAAGACACACAATGTCGCCCCTCATTGTGTTAGCCATTTATCCATTGCTTGCTCATTGACAAATAATTCTTTACTTCCTTGTGCTAGACCCATAGATGATAGTCCACTATCATACCCAAGAGCATGCCGCTCATTAATCCGACTGCATGCAACCTACAAGCCCAACTGAAGATAGCCAATGTAGAACTCTCCCACCAATGCACAATGCCTCCCATCATTGTGTTGAACACACCGATAATAGCCTACAACATAACCAAGAGTCTGCATACAGCCCATAACATAACTCCTGATACCCCCATGGGTGCTTCATTGCCACAATAGAACTATACAATGCTTGCACGGACAGTTCCAAGATAAAATCCGATAGCCTACACGATAGTGAACGTAAGGTCAAAACCTCATGCTCGGGAGAATAGTGCAATGTAGTGCATGCGAGCAACCTACACTATCCATGAAGCTCCTAGCTTCATGGAAGCTCGAGTCATCCTCATGTTGGCCCTAAACCCGTACCCCAAGTTACCTTGGGATGCTCACTTAGTGCCTACACATTAATCAAACCATGACCCAACCATGGCCCATGTGTGTGCACCAGGGGTGGTGGAGAGCCTGACACCATATCCCCTTAAAGAGTCTTAAGTCATTTTGAGCATTTCTAGTAAGAAACATACCTTATACTTGAACTGTTATAATCATTTAATAATTATAATTTACACAGTCTGTCAAATCTAAACATACCATATCATTGCAAACATCTTCAAGATAATCCCTAAAATTTCCCAATAATTTTCGGAGCGTAAATTATATTTTTATGAAAATGCCATTGTGCCACTCTAGCACATCACTAACACAAATCCGCTGCACAACTGCCTCACAACCAAGCCACACTTGCTGCACAAAACTCACATAGATCACCACACAGCCCAATCAAAGGCCAACTCACGGATAGAAACAATGCCAAATCATGCGTACCATGACACCCAACACACACATGCGCATGTTTGCACACTTGGCAATCGCACCTGCGCACATCTACACACACGTGCATGTACCCACATGCACTTAGAATTAATTTGAACGCATGCCACACATATTGAATTTAGTCTTCAAGTTTAATTCATCAAGTTTAAAATAGCACAATCCTAATCCATCTAGTTTAACTTACATAATTAATCCACTTAGTTTAAATGTGCACACTTTAATCCACACTTTGCAATTAGTTTTAATATTTTCTTTGTTTCATAGTTAAAATAATTTCTTTCCTTTACATGCTTACTCTTACTGCGCTTACTTTTATCGCACTTACTTTCATCGCATTACTTTAAAGTTGATATTCGATGTCGCTTTGTTTGAACATAAATTGCAAACTGTGTGCTTGTCTTTATTATTAGTGTATGATAATAATACTTGAATTAAAATTTTGATTAATTTCCTTGAAACACAAAGAGCTAGAATTTTATCGAGGTAAGAGAGGGAGCTTTAAATCCTCACTCTTTTACACCCAAATCTCCCGAGCTTTGAATTTCTGACGTAGATCAATAATAAGGGATTTATCCCATTTCAAAGTCAAATGGTGGCTCCTTACTCGTCATCCTTTCTTTATGCTTGGATGACAAACGACCCCTTATCTAATACATTAATAAAGCACCCATCACGAGAGCCTCCCTACTACTTATAAAGGTTTTGTATTAGACTTGGTAGGTTTCACTCATTTTCATATCCTTACTCATAGTAATCTGCACCATCGCTATATTCGCCTTCTTTAAGGGGAGTGGCCTTCAGTAATGAGTCGAATGCATGGGTCTTAGACGAAAAAGAGCGGTGCATACACCATGGGAACCATAAAGAAGGTAGGAAGCATACCAACAGTGGCAAATGAGTTCAAAATAACCTTAGACAACATGCAGAGTCATTTCAATTTGAGACCCATAATGAATACAAATAGGATAAGCACATATTTCTCTTAGGAAGCGTATCTCATTTTTGAGTAATCTATTATGGCAAGCCAACCAGATTGTGAACTTGAATTTTGGTGGACATTTAATCTTCCAAATCTAATTCCAACACTAATTACTAACCACCACAGAAGACTCGTTACTCAACAAACTATACGTTGATTATGTGGTGAAGATACCAATTTGTGAAAGCCTTTCAAATCAGCTTATCAATAAGTTTATAACTATAAAGGATATATAAAGAAGTAATTTCCTTCTTCAAATCAACAGGTAAATCAGACTAAAGACCATCAAGATCCCAATAATTGTTAACCCTTATAACATCACTAACATTGAGGTGTTGTTTTGACATATGAATAGTGATATCATCACCTAACCAAACATCATACCATAAAGAGATATTAGCACCATTCCCCAGTCTCCACTTAAGACCATTAGTCAAATAAGGCAAACCTTTAATAATGCTTCTCTAAATATAAGAAGAAGAAGAAGATTTAGAAGTAGAAAGAATGTTACCATAACTGATATATTTGTCACGCAAAATATTAAGTCAAAGTTGTCTAGCATATGTGAATAATTTCCAGCCTAATTTAGTAACCATGGCTATGTTGTTTTGGTAAGCAAATGGTGTCAAAATTAATAAGATGCATTCACCTACCATCTGGAGTATCATTCCATAGAAAATCTCGATTATGCTTATCAAGAGTGTCGTTAACCGACTGAGAAAGATATCAAGTTTGCATCAGGTATTATATTTCTAGTTTGGTTTCCATTTACCTAAATACCACTAAAGTCCCTACGAGAAAATATATGTTAGATTAAATAGTTAAATAAAAAATAATTAAAACTAATATATTATAATATTTTAACTATAAAATATGAAATATTAAAATGATATATTATTACATATTAATGTTAAGGTTAAAAGCATCAATAGTCCCTGATAGATGCACTGTGTATCAATTTGGTCCATGTCAGTTTAATTGAATCATATTAGTCCTTGATTAATACACAATGGATCAATGTTACCGTTTTTCCCACTGCCGTTAACAAACGCAAACATCCATCTCCCATGTGCATATCACGTGCATGTTACTAACAAGAATATAGACCTAAAACCTCAAATTTCACGATCAAAACTCCCTTTTTGCATCGTTTCTTCTTCTTCTGTAAACCTAAACTTATGAATCCTTTTGGTACCTTCGTTAACTTCTGAATCAATTTGATGAAGAGAATCACATTCAACAGACGTGCAATACACTCGTTGCAAAAAAGGAAGATTTGCACTAGGTTTCAAATTGCGAGAGAGGAATCGCGAGTAAATCGCAAATCCCAAGAAACAAAAAGACTATTTTTATCTTTCTTTCTCGTTACCCAATGTCGTACAATGATTGCATTTTCTGTAATATGCATGAATTTTGATTTAAAATTGGTTTAGTTGTATAGATTATTTAGGGATAATCTTAGTGGTGTGTAATGGGTCCATCCATAATGGGATTTTACAAATTGTTTAGAGAATGCCTCAGTGGTGTGTAATAGGTCCATCCATAATGGGGTTTGCTTGTGGTCCAAAACATATGAAGCTGATAGTTAGGTTGTGTGTTGGTCATTCTTGGAATAGTAACCATTAAAAAAAATATCTTTGTATTCTATGGTCCCAACATATGTTTGTAATGAGTTGTGACCATTAAAATAAAAATTATTGAGCTTTAAAATTAATGAATATTGTAATGAGTGTTTATTACATTCTAATATATTGTTTTGGTATATTTTATAGGTATGGGTGACTCAATATATTCATTAAGATGAACTACAATGGGATGTTTCTCTTAGGTCCTCTTAGAAAATATATAGGTGGCAGGATAGCCTATTTTGACAGTTATGACACTAACTTAATGAGTGTCATAGAGGGATAAAACCGATGTCACAAATAGATGTGACAGACTTCCTCTACTTCTACTACATTGAACTTGGGAAGACTTTAGAAACTAGATTAAAGAGATTGATTACTGATGATGATGTTAGGGCCATGCATAGTTTTATCCCTCCTGCTACGAAAATTGAGATGTCTGTGAATCACACATGGCAAAGCAAAGTTAATGTTAATGACTTTTTACGTGATAATGTACTAGAAGTAAATGAAGTTGAGGTTGATGTACCATAAGTTATGTAGATTCTACCCAGGGTTGAGGTTGATGTAATAGAAGTTAACATAAGTAGTTATGAGTTTGATGGTCCTGGTGTAGTGGATGAGGAGGTTAATGGAACTGATGTCAATGGTCCTACTATAGGTGATGAGGAGGTTAATGGTGGTGATCTTAATGGTCTTAATGTGGTTGATGAAATTGGCGTTGATATTAATGTACAAGAGGACTATAGTGACTATGACATGATAGTGACAATAGCTATAAGGGTTCCTTTGATGATAGTGAGGAAGACATTGATTATGACGATGCTAAGTTTGAGCAACATATAGATGACGGTGTTATTGAGACAAGGATTGGTGAAGGTGGACATGGTGAGAATGGTGAAGGTCTGGGTGATTTTCTTGGGGATAATGTGAGAGATTACAATGACAATGACAACCAATCAGATAATGCGAAGACTAGGAAACTTCACAACCCTCCTGACTTAGAAACAGAAGAGGTTGATGGTCCAAGATGGCTAGTTTTTAGAGCTGAGACAGATATAACTAATCCTTAGTTCAAAAAAGGCTTGTTCTTTTGTTGGGAAAAAGTGCCACTAGAAGCCATTAAACAAGCATTTATACTTAATGGGTTTGTAGTGAAGTTTATAAAAAAATGATACTGAAAGGGTGAGGGCAATATGTTAATATGGACCTTTTAATTGGTTGCTTTATGCAAGAAGATTAACAGGTGAAGAAACATTTCAAATTAGAACATATTATTGGAAGCACAAAGGCCCTAGACCAGAGAAGAATAGGTACTACAATGCTGAATTTGTTGCAAGAAAGTATAAAGATCAATTTAAGAGGGAACCAAAGATGAAGCCATCCACTACTCAAGGGATTGTGCTTCAAAATGTTGGTTAGAACATTTCTATGATTACTTCATATAAAGCCAAGAAACAAGCTACAGGAGAGATTGAAGGAAACCATAAGCAACAGTACTCAAGAATTAGAGATTATATTGAGGAGACTATTAGGTAAAATCCAAACAGTACAACTATTATTGGAATGAATAGGCCACACATTTCAATGCCTCCACTGTTTGATAAACTTTACATGTGTTTCAATGCTCTAAGAAGTGGGTTCTTGATTGGATATAGGTCATTTATTGGTCCGAATAGCAGTCACCTAAAGCCACATGCTCAAGGTCATTGTGAATGAAACATGAAATTTTATTTCATATACTGGAATAAATTTATTTACTTTGAGTTTAATTTAGTTTCCAATACTACTTGATCACTTAAATGGAAAAAAAAATTACCAAGGTTGCATTTGGATTTATAAATTTGAAATGCATGTATCAATATTTTAAATTAGTTTAATAAAAATCTTAAATATAACTTTTTTAAGGCAAAAACTTTTATACTAACATTTATATTGATGAATTAATCTAATCTTTGAAACTTGTGAATTTAAAATACATTTTAAAAAGATGATATTTCAAATTTACATATATTTTAAGGTTGAATGACTTCTTAAAATTACAAAATTGATAGACTTCAACTTTGAACCAAACTTTCCAAAATACATACATTTCAAATTGTATTTTTTTTTTTCAAATGAAACACTAAATAATTCATTCAAGTTATATTTTTAGTAATTTACTTTTGTATTTTTTTAGTAAGTATTGATTTTTTTCAATAAGTTATACGCGCATATAACATATGCCTATAATCTTGTACGATTTATCCTCACTTTGGGTAAATGAAAGGAATATCATTTGATGCAAATGAGAAACGATATATCATAATACAAATTAAAACCCAGAATTTTCTGTTACACCTTTTTTTTTTATAGCGTTTTTCTTTTTATTCCTTTTTAAACACCAAAAAAATAATCTGCCCCTCTATAATATGTTATGAAAAGACAGATTTGCCCTTGACACTAACTTAAATTCTTCCTCTAAAACCAACTATTTCCCCAAACGCTAAATCTGTTGTAATTAACCGAAATAATCAGTACACCATCAGATTTCTCAAATTGAAGAGCAGCATCAGTAGCAACCACTTGAGTGAAAAAAAAATGGAAGGAAAAGAAAAACTTAAACGGCATTGAAGCACTTTCACTTGGAAGAATCCAATCAATTCTCAAAAAACAAGATCAATTACAATTACAATTTAACATTACAATTCTCAAAAAATGATTTCTCTCATTTCACACTATCCAAATAATAAATCTTTTTTATAATTTTTATCGCTTTCAATCCGTTCCAAACCCAAACTTCATCTTTTATGTATCTTCTACTACTAAATAAATCCCCAAAATCTTATTGGCCAACTCTCATACGTTTCTAACCATAGACACTGCACTAAAAAATGAAGAACAGACTCATTGTAACTATTGCACATAAAACACCTGCTCATAATTACTCTCCCATTTCTTAGCAAGTTATCAATAATAAGAATTTTCTTCTAAAAAGCTTCAAAAAAAATCAAAACAAAAAAATACTTACTTTTCTAAGAGTATGGGAACATCATATCACTCAGACGATCCTATCGAATGCTCCTTGTTAATCAAAATCTTACAAAAACAATTTATCTCAAAACCCTTCACCGGATTAGAACCCCATTTAACTGGATTAGTCAAAATATTATATATAGGGATAACTACAGTTTTTACCGCTAGAGGTAAATGTGCATTTCCAAAAAAAAAAACCTCATCTAAGTAGCATATCTTTGCTTTTTGGAGACAGTAAAGGTGTATTTAGTTGCAAAAAAATGTTTTTCATTTTTATTTTTATTTTCATTAACACTTTACTCAACAATCAACAGTATATACATTCTTAACATAATATGAATAACAAAACATTTTTTTAATTTTTTATTTTTTCAATATAATATTAAAAAAGATGATAAATAATTTTTTTTTAAATTGAAAAAAAAGAATTGTTTTTTAAATTATGTTAACAAAGCGCAAATTAATAAGAAAAATAGAGAAAAAAATATAAAACATTCTCTACAATTAAATGCACCCTAAATTTTTCAAATATTGGAAAAACAAATCCCTTTCGGATTTACAAGGAAAACCAAAAGGGGTAAAGCCCGAAGAATTATTTATGCTTAATGACCCCAGGAGATACTGTTGTTAAAACCTTGCAACCAACTCGTTTCCTAAAGTTATCTTATTTTGTTTGTTTTTTTCTTTCCCTGCTCTTTTTACTTGACACGTACATGACCGCTCTCTATTTCTCTGTTCCACACCCGCTTACCAAGTTAGAAGCAATCATTCTACTGATAATTTATTTGATAAAAGATTATATCAATGGGTTTTGCATTTCAAGGCTAATGGTGAAGGTAAATATACAATGCTTTCTGTACCTTAGAAAGCAAGAAAAGTAATCACAAAAGATTTTCTTTACTTTTCTAAATCCATCTTTTATTCCTGAAACCCATATCTGAAACTTTATCTCCGTTGTTCCCACAATTCCCATATCAAGTACCAAATTGTGGAAATGATATTCTCTTGTTATTTAACCTATAGCCCATCTAATTATAAAAGATAAACTTGGAGACTCGCCCTCTTAGAATCATCAAGTTGTATTGACCACCAAACATGTTTAGATTCCCAAAACAATTTAATCACATGAAAACAAGTTATGGAGTATTTCTTTGTTTTTTAAAACATGAAAAGTGACAATGTAAGCAAACCAAACCAAACCAAACCTTGATTATTTTTCCCACCCTTTTAACCAAGTTCCAGCTAGACATTTTGTTGATGTGGCAACCCAACTTGGAGAAAGGAAAACCAAGATTTTACAGAAACGACTGGGGACTGTAACATACGATACATACCTCAAATAAGCAAATCATTGAAATTTCAAAGCTCATTAGCAACTCATGCACGCCGACGTCTTTTGGCATTGTCCTCAGTGAATAATTCCCACTTATTATGATCAAACGTGCTCAAGTCATCAAGATTGGAAATAGCCAGCAAGTATTTGGAAAGCTTCACAAGCTCCTGATCACTGTCTCGGTTCGCATGAGCCTTCCTAAATGGCTTGATTGTCAAACCATTTTGTGGGTTCATCACAAAATTTCTTCGTAGATCATCAAACATTATACTGTTTTTAGCACTGTAAAACTGCAAATATAATAACAAACCATTATTAAGTCCGCTTACTAGAGCTCATTGGCCACACAAAAAAAAATGCAATGAATCCGCTCCCTAAGAAGCATTTGAACAAAATCTATTTCCACTTCACATAAGGCTATTTTATTATTTTAAACTACACAGTAAAATTGTGCATGTGTTAATTGTACACATGAATTAACTCAAGGTTAAGACCGGTCTTGAAGAGCTGTTGCAATGCAAATAATACATCGAATTTCAATAAGTGCATACATTGGAAAGCAAGGACAGATAAATGAAGCGAAGAAATGAAAAAGAGACGGGAATATGGTGGAATTTCTTGGGAAGGGACACTAGATTCTTTCTCTTTGCGACTTTGCTGGCTTCTTATAGAAGCCATAACACCATTAACTTCTCATCTTACATGTATCATAATACGTCAGAAGTAACAGAGGCATTTTTATCACTCATTTGCAAATGCTACTCTTCCTTAATTTGCTAAGCCTGTGCCAACTTCCAATTGAAGCCCTGAAATCACCAATTTCTCATCTTCACTTTTTTATTTGTTTATTTATTCTTTTATTTTATTTTTTTGTAAAATAAGTCTTATCTTCCCTCTTTTTTTCGGTTCTTACATGGCATGCATAGTATATCTTATAAGAACAGGTTTTTGTTAATCAATAAAAATGTCAGCATAGATTGTGCCAATTTCCATTTAGCTAATAAGCCCGTGGATATTGAGGCTCCACAAGCAGTACACCCACATTATTTGTATACCTTGCAAAATAAAATGAAAAGAAAAATTGAATTTCCAGTTCTAGACAACCTTTGTGAGGATCCATGACAAAAAACAAGACAAAGCAAAACAAAAACAATATGAGATTACTCAAACAAAAGGTTTATCTACCATACCTCAGGAAATTGAGCCCAAATCAAACCCAGTGGCTTGCAATCAAAGATCCCACGAGAATCTGACTGAACTGTTATCATTGCTAAATGGTCCAGTAGCGCTGTGATTTTGTAGTTTGGATTGCTGAGTACACCAAGCTCTTCCATCTTCAATTCAACCCACTTCATGCTGCAGAAAGGAAAATGGATTTTCTTTCAACAGGTTCTCATATACCCACTTCCCTAAGGCAAAGGATTCATATATGAAACAAATCTGTATATAAGTTGAAAGGATATTGCTGAGCATGGGATTGATTAGTAAAAAAGAAAGTTCATGAAAATCTGACCTGGTTGCAGACCATATCATGATATCGTACTCTGCATAAACAGCTGTAAGAAACTCATGAAGATCTGTATAATGTGGCATTCTGATAACTGTTAGCAAAACATGCAAAGAAACAAATGAAAACACAGTGAAAGCAGACAACTTACAGGGCCGCATAAGTTCAAGTGGGTTCTCTGCAATGGACCGGTGATCAAACAAAGTATAGTCAATATCCAGAACAAGCAGTTTCTTTCCTTCACGGCATGGAGTTCGAAGTTTGATCTGCAATAAACATAAGACAGAAGCACGCTCATCAAGCTGTGTGTGAAATACTCAAAGGCAATGTACTGCACACCATTTGCTATGCATGCAGAAGCTCATGCCAAGCAAAGAAATACTCCCTCCGTCTATTTTGTCAGTCCATCTTTAGACTTCCAACATTTTAAGGAACATCATTAAATACATTGTCTTTTAAATAAACACTATTAACTTTACCCAAAAAAAATTATCAAGAAAGCACCAAGAGGGTGCAACTCAAAGCCAAAGGCTAATTACAATGGAGAAACTCCACAAAATCTAGAAGATCATCATTACTTACAAAAGAATTCCCTTTAAACCAAAAATTAAGACTTCGAGAATATTGAACCAACTATCTCTAATATTTGCAATAGGTCTTTCTATACCATCAAACACTCTTCCATTTCTCTCTCCAAATAATCCACCAAATAGAATGAGGAATTATCTCTATAGCCTTCTCAACCTCCTTGGAAACCCTTAAACAACTCCAAGCCTCAATTTCATCTCTCATGGAACCCGAAACCACCCAAAAAATCCTCATAATTCTATAGGCCATCTCCCACAAACTCCTAGCTAGGAAGCAATCCATTAAAAGATGATACACCGATTCGACACACTCCTTACAAATATAGCATCTATTAACAATTATATTCCCCTTTCTTTAAAGGTTCTCAATAGTAAGAATTCTATCGCAAGAGACCTGCCACACAAAAAAGTTAACCTTCTTGGGTGTCCGGGCACACCAAATACCTTTCCAAGGGAAGTTAGGAAGATCATTAGCAAAAGTTTTACCAACAAGAATTTTATAAAACTCCTTCACCCTAAACCCTTTAACCGGGTTAGGCCCCCATCTCAACATCCTCCCTCCCCACTTCAATCCTAGAATTATGTAAAAAATCCAAAAACAAAGCAAACTCCTCAACTTCCCAATCATGAACATTGCGAGTAAAAGGAACAACCCAAGAGGCCCCTTCATTAGTCAAAGAGTAGCAAGAGTGGATCCACGCTTCTTTGTCCCTCACAATACTAAAAATGATTGCAAATTTATCCTTCAAAGGAGTATTCTCACACCAAGTATCATACCAAAGACGAGTCCTCACACCATTACCCACCGCCACTTGGACACAATGCCGAAAATCATCCCACCCCTTCCTAATCGACTTCCAAACTCCCATACCATAGGGTCCTCGAGGCTCCTTAGATATCCACCCATCAAGGTCCATCCCAAACTTGGTTTCCACTACTTTCCTCCACAAGTGATCCCTTTCTACCATAAATCTCCAAAGTTATTTACCAAGAAGGGCTTTATTGAGTAAGGATAAGGATTTTACACCAAGACCCCCTCTCTCCATGGGTTATTTAACCACACCCCACTTTACAAAATGGTATTTGTACTCTTCTGCCGTGTTGCCCCAAAGAAATCTCTTTTGAATACTCTCCAACCTTTTAGCCATCGAACTAGGGATGGGAAAGAGAGACATAAAGTAAATGGGAAGGCTAAAGAGAGTGCTTTTAATTAGAGTGAGTCTACCTCCTTTCGAGAGGTAATGAGTCTTCCACCCAGCCAAACGTTTCTCAAATTTCTCAACAATCGGATTCCAAATACTTTTATCTTTAAATCTAGCCCCAAGAGGAAGCCCAAGATAAGAAATAGGAAGAGATACCACCTTACACCCCAATAAATTTGTAAGGAAACGCCCATTACCACCTTCCCCCAAGGAGATACGATCACTTTTACCAAGATTAACATTAAGGCCTGACACTGCCTCAAAACAAAAAAGAATAAATCGCAAGTGGAGAATTTGAGAAGCATCCGCCCCACAAAAAACAACTATATCATTAGCAAAAAAAAAAAGGTGAGAAATATTCAGAGAACCTCCCGACCTTCCCACCTTGAAGTCACTCAACAAACCCATTTCACCAGCATCTTACTCAAAGCCTCCATAACCAATAACGGAGACAAAGGATCTCCTTGTCTAATGCCTCTAGAAGCACGAAAGAAGCCGGAAGGACACCCGTTAATCAAGATGTAAATGGAAGTAGAAGACATGCACTTAATAATCCACTTGCACCATTTATCTCCAAACCCCATTCTTTTCATCAAATATATAACAAAATTCCAACGGACATGATCATACGCCTTTTCCATGTCAAGTTTACAAATAACACCTCCCCTTCCATTCTTAATTTGCACATCCACCACTTCATTGGCAATCAAGATGACATCAAGGATTTGTCTTCCTTCAATAAAAGCATTCTGATTAGGGCTCATCACTTTGTGTATCACTTTTTCAACCTAGCACTTTCGATAGGAGTTTGTAAATACATCTCACAAGACTAATAGGTCTGAAGTCTTTAATATTAGACGCTCCCACCGTTTTTTGGGATAAGGGCGATGAACTTGGCATTTAAGCTACTGACAAACTCCCTCGATGAATAAAACCCCTCAAAGAGCCAAACCAAATCCCCTTTAATTACTTCCCAATTATGAATTAAAATAAGACATGGTGAAACCAATAGGGACCTAGGACTTTATCACCATCACAATTATGAAGAGCTTCAACAATTTCATCCTCAGATAAAGGACGCTAAAGCCACACTACATCTCCCTCGTTAATTCTAGAGAAGTCCAACTCATCCAAATTCGGTTTATTATTGCAAGTCTCTGTAAAAATATTCTCATAGAAACCACTAATCGCTTCTTTTATACTTTCTTCCTCTTCAAACACCAAACCATCAACCTCAATGGAGTTGATAAAATTATCTCTCCTATGAGTATTAGCTATACAATGAAAAAAATTTGTATTTTTCTCCCTCCTGAAGCCGCAACTCTCTAGATTTTTGTCTCCCTAAGATCTCCTCCAAGGAAATGAGTTTAGTTGACTCCTTCTTCGCCTCCGCTTGCCTATCAAATTCAATCCTCGAAAAGCCTTCTCTAACCTCGTTTTCATCAATCTCATTAATTTCACCCATCAAAGCATTAATTGAAGAGTTAGCGTTGCCAAAGGACTCTTTATTCCATCTTTGCACTTCTTCCTTTACTCTTTTCAGCTTTTTAGCCACCACATAGCTAGCAACACCATTGAAATTATTGCCCTCCCACCAGATTTTAACAAGCTCCCTAAACTCATCCACCCTCAACCACATATTCTCAAAACAGAAAGGGGACAGACCCCACATCAAGCCTCCAACTTCAAGAACAATGGGGTGATGATCAAACGTAGGACGAGGGAGACGCTTCTGAATCAAGATAGGAAAAGCTTCCGAGCGAGTGGACACAAGAAACCGGTCAATCCTTGAGAAAGCGGGGGAGTCTCTAAAATTCGACCAAGTGAAAGAACCTCTTGATAATGGCAAAGCAAGAAGATCAAGACCTCACAAACTCCAAAAACTCCCTCGTTGATCTAGATTCCTGATACCCAACAGATCTTTCATAAGGGTAAAGGACAACATTAAAATCACCACCAATCACTCAAGGATACTGCCACTGTTGTCTAATAGCCACCAACTCTTCCCAGAAAAGACCTCTATTACCACTATCCCCAAGACCATACACATTGGACATAATCCAATCTCCACCTTTAAAGAGACCTCTGAAAACACAAGAAACTGAAAAAGACCCCACCTAGACATCAATCAACTCAATAAGTCAATTGTCCCACGTAATAAGAAGACCCCCGAAGCACCAATCAATGGAAGAGCTTTCCAACCACAAGACCTACTACCCTAAACGCTACAAATAATCGGCTCATCAACTTGCTCCAATTTAGTTTCTTGAAGGCAATCAACTGCACCCTTCCACTCTTTAAGGTAATGCTTCATTGAATCCCTCTTCACCAGATCATTCACCCCTCTCACATTCCAAGATATAATTTTCCACTTCATTGGATCACTAACAAACCTTTAGATTCCTCTACTGAAGCCTCCCCTCCTCTACCTGTGCCCCCCACTACTCTTTTCATAATTAAAATCAAATTTCAAACTTTTAAGTTCCCTATTATGCCCCTTAGGTTGCTTTTTTTCGGGACTAAACCCGACTTCTGGATTTACATTCTTCTACATGAAGCCTTTCAATTTCCTCAAACAAACTAATAGCCTGATCTTCAACTCCTGCAAGAGAAACCCCAACCATCTTGTGAAGTTTCTTGACCCAATTTACAACCCAAGCTGATGCCTTACAAGTCATAGCAAAGTCATCACTCTCATCCAAACCCGCCCATTGATCCACCTTATCACCACAATCTACCAGATCCAAACTTAATTCACTACTCTCTCTGCCCTGACCAAAAATCCTACGATCGGCCGTAAAATTCCCATCAACCCCATCGACCCCAAAATAACCACTACACCTAGAGAAGAGGTTCAACAGTAGAAGAAACAACCATCTAATTGTAATTACTGTTCCAAAAGAAGATAAGGAAAGAAGAGGGCTAAAATTCTTAGAAAAACTCGATGCATTCTTTTTCTTCAAAACCTGTAAAAAGTGGCCAAAAATAGGCTGATCGGAGTTACCGTCAACAATCAACAACCAAAAACTCAAGAAATATTCTGAAAAATTGCGATGGAAGACTTAGGTGGCTATTCCGACACCGATGTCAGACCAAGAAGATCGGAGATGGCCAGCCTTGCCTCACCGAACAAACCCGCATAGATAGCAAGCCCTAACGACAACCTCTCACCATCACGCGACACAGGAGGACCAGACTTGAAATTCACTACATGTAGTTTTTCCGACACCGACGTTGGAGCAAGGAGACCAAAAACGATCGATGTATATTCGCCGGACAAACCCGCAGAGGCCGCAGGCGCCGGCGACGACGCATCACAAGCTCGCGACAGAAGAGGGCCAAAACGCGTGGCGACCCACCGTTTTGAAAGCTTCATATTCCAAGCTGCACGCCTCTTTCTCTTACCCTTGGCCACAAGTTTAAACAGCCCAAAAGAGTTAGTGGACCTGATTTTGTTTGGCCCAGACTTAGATTGTTTACCCAGCCCAACCTTAGATCTCTCCCTTGGCCCATTAGTAACCAAAGGTTTATCAGTAAAAAAGTTGTGGGCCCAGCCTACGAATCCATACCCAAAACATTACGGTCTGCCTCTGTAACCTAGCCCAGTCCCAATCCCTTCACCCAAGGGCCATCATATTCAAAATTTGAAAGAGTTTTTGCAGACAGCTCAGAAGACAGTTTCCCTTTCCCTTTATCCCTAAACTTTCCTCCACACACGTGTCTTCTCCATCACCTCCTACATTAGCACCGCCCTTGACAACCATTACCCAAGATTTACCCTTTTCAACAAAGCTTGCCAAAATCAATTTACCATAAAGGTCAACTCCACAACAAGGGCAATGACATTATAGAGATAGAGCTGCCATCCTGTTCGAGTGATTTTCCTCCCAAGACCCTCCACTCCTCTAGAATTCCTTTCCACATGAATCTTAGCTTGTGCACCTTCCCCAACTTTAATCGAATCGTTAAGTCGCCCCGAGACAGGGTGAAGCGAATCACTTACCTTAGAAACAGCCTCAAAGATTCCACCAACCACCAACTGAATCGCCTGCCGGGAACAGAAGAAAACTGAACCTCCCACTAAAAATTCTTGTCAGAGAGACAAAGTGACCATTTTTATTCTGATGAAGCCCCAAAATCAACGATCTGTCTCCTACTCATCTTCTACGGCACTAAAAACTTTCTCCCTTCTCAAATAAGAGTTCCTTCCACACCTTAAGAAGCCAAGACAATCCATGTAGATTCAATCAAAGAGAGATTTTACTTTCCGAAGAGAACTCGAAAATCCTCACCAAATTACCATTAACTCCTTCAATGACAAATTCAAAGAACTTTTTATCTACCGCAAAAGATCTGCGGCAATCTAACCTCACCATCCTTTTTGCTACTAGATTTTTCTTTCTCTTTGACTTCAGCGTTCCAATAGCCACATGATAAACAATACTAATCTCGGAGAAGCAGCAACCCAATAACAGGGTGCAAAGGAGCAAAACCCAAATCTCAAGAATGCCATCAAATATCAATAATAATCTGTTTAGTCATCAATAGATTTAATATGTTGATAAATTAACAAAATAGTAAAGAGAGAAAAAAGGATTGGTGGGTGGGGCTTTCCCATCGACTTTGAAATACTATCAAGCTAATTATATCTTATTCCTTTTGTCCTTTTCCTAGATCAGTATAAATGAGCTACTCCATGAACAGGAACCTAACAAGTAATTATTTTTAACTTTATAAAATTACCCTCTATTAGTAACCGTGAGGTTTTCTTTTTTCATGTCTAAGTAGTGTAAAATGTTTTATTTATAAAGGTGAATCAAGAAAGTTGAAAAATTTTATTGCATTAATTATTCAAAGTGGACATTATTTTGGGACATACTAAAATGGAAAGATGGACTAACAAAATGGGATGGAGGGAGTATCAAACAATATAATGAAAATTCAGAAATCAAATTGAATCAGCAGGACAATGCATAATAAGGGAATAAAAGGAATCATTTGTTCCCATTTGGAATTATCTGAGATAATAAACAAGTCGCATAAAGTTTTACTTAATAAAAAAGTAGCATAAAATTCAGTGTCATTTTTATTTTACAACTATACAACAAATCATCACTCTTCTCCTGACACTTTTAACCAGCAAAACAAAATATACAAGAATGAACATTAGAAATTTTGATTCTCTGCTCTGGCTTGGCCATATCTTGACCTCTCTTTTTAAAACTGTACATGGTAGCATAGGGCAAAAAGAATTCCAGACCTATGCCCTTAAACCTGATTGCTTTAAATGCCAAATGAAAAAGAGATCACTAGAACATCACAGTGAAATGCAAAACACTAAAAACAGTGACCCATAAAGGACCATATCCTACTGGACGGAAAAATAATAGATGACAGATAGAGTCAAACACTTTGAAGACATGCAAATACCTCTAACAATCTGCAGTCATCTTTAAATGTGGTAATTAAAGGTAAAAATCCTATGCCATAGGGTGAATAAAGAAAATCCTGAGTCACCACCTTTACACAATATCTCCGTAACATTTCAGATAATTGTTGATGTGATGGCCATCTATATATGATCGGTTTAAAAATTGCCTTTATCTACATGATTCCTAAAACTTAGTCAATCTTTGCATATGAAGGCACCTCAAACTCAGTTTGAAATATATGGATGCGGCTTATACTCATTTTTTTCACAGCATCCCTACCACATAATCACATGGTATTCAATTCTATTTAAAAAAAAAAAAAAAAAATTTGTTTCTAATCTTCGTCCAGAACAACCTTTAGGTGGAAAAATAAACATTGAAGAAGCAAGGCAACTCATCAGCCATTAGCTCTCTAAATGAATTTCCTTCAATGTCTCACAAATAACTTTTTTATTTTGGTGTTCATAAACTTATTTGATACTTGTTAGGAGTGTAGGGTTAAGTAAGGGTATTATTGTAATCTCTCACCATTATGTCTTATATAAACTACTACTAAGCTTGGGGTTAGTGTCCTTTTCTACCTCCATAACACACAATCACCCTCTCTCTTTCCACTCCCTGTCTCTCTTCTCCCTCACTTCCCTCACTATATAAACCCTAAATCCAAACTACAACATGGTATGAGAGCAAGTTTGGGATCCTGGTGTTTCTCTCTAAACTTCTGTAATTAAAAAAAACAAAATAAAAATAAACATATAGGTTTAGAATATGTAAGGTTTATAGTATGTTTTGTTTTGTGGTGTTTTACTTTTTCTCCAACGGCGACGGTCTATTTTTCGGCGAATCTGCTTCTTCTCCGGCGACGAGACTTTAGGGTTCTGGTCACATGAGTCTTCCGATCACGATGTTGTGGTAGGGTTTTGTCGTGCGACACTGGGAAGTGGCGGATCAAAAGTTAAAGTCTAAGACGATTCTCCTCCAACGACAAATTCAGAATCCGGTAGTATTCCGATGATCGGAAACCACAATCAGGTTCGCCTTGCTCCAACGACCAAAACCCAACCACAGGCAACTCATTCTGGTGACTGTAAGTCGATAGATTTGGTTTAACCCGTTTCCCTTTGTCGCGACCCGATGCCAGACCCAGTTTTGTTTTGTGTTTTTGAAGAGAAGAGAAGATAATGAAGTAGAAAAGGAGAAGAAAAAAGAGTTTCTGACCTGAATCTGTCAAAGAAGAAAGTCATTAACCCGACCCGAATTTGTCCTCCCATGGTTTATGTTCTGTTGGCCCGACCAGATCCTACTAGGATTTGGCCCCTTTTACGATGAAATCGACCCGATCCAACCCGTTTTGGTGGATCTGACCCATTGATTGTAGCCCAATCAAAGTTTCTATCTCAGTCAAGACAAAAAGTCAGTCTTGCTGATCCAGCGTCCCCGGATCTTGGTTTTTGGATTGTGTTGATCCATTGTCGTTAAGTGGTGTTGATGTAGTGACCTAACTGTTTGTTGTGAGCATGTTACCTCGACATATTCTTACAAGTTATTATAATTTTTTGGGTTTGGATTTATTTGTCTTAGATTAGATACGTTAGTTTGTTATGATATGAGTCCATTTGTAACAAGTTGGAGTATGCTCCAACTTTATGGGGAGTGTTGGGAGTGTAAGGTTGAGTAAGGGTATTATTGTAATCTCTCACTATTATGACTTATATATAAACTACTAACCTTAGGGTTAGCATCCTTTTTTGCCTCCATAACACACAACCACCCCTTCTCTCTCCACTCTCTATCTCTCTTCTCCCTCTCTTCCCTCACTATATAAACCCTAAATCCAAACTACAACAATATTGTTCATCTCAAGTGTTTGCACTTTTTCATTAAGAGCCTTGTGTTTTGATAGAGAGCTTCAAAATTTAAATTTAACTCAACATTAGTCACCACTAAAACTGGAGTAGAAAATAATTTTATCCAACAACTAGAGGCAATAGTATTTCAACAAGAGAATGTAGTTGGATCATTAACACACTGCTACCATTCTATTTGAACTGGAGTAGAAAATAATTTTGAGACAGAGCTTCAAAATTTAAATTTAACTCAACATTAGTCACCACTAAAACTGGAGTAGAAAATAATTTTATCCAACAACTAGAGGCAATAGTATTTCAACAAGAGAATGTAGTTGGATCATTAACACACTGCTACCATTCTAGTTGAACAATGCATTGGTTATCAAGTCTTAACTTAATAATTGGTAACTAGAGTTAAGGTTTGATGTAGGAAGAATAAAAAAATCATTTGGGATTGGTGGTTAAAGAATATTTGCAAGAAGGAAAAGGCTATCTTTTATCTTCCACGGGTAAAAATTTATTTGGGATTGGTGGTTAAAGAATATTTGGAAGAAGAAAAGGGTTATCAATAAACTTAAGAAAGGAAATGAATTTAAAATAGAAAAGACATAGTAAAGAAGAACAAATGAGAGATTACTAAGAGAAATCGTAGGCAAAGTCTCCTTCACAAAAAAAAAATGCCCTTCAAGTTGTAATCCTCACACAAATAGAATTACAGTTTTTTATATAGACTCATAACACCACAATAACGGAATCCTTACCCTAGGAAACATTAAATCACTATTATTATTAAAACCTAGTTACATGCAATTAAAAAAGACAAAAACGCTCTAATTTGTCAACTATTACAATAACATGAACATTATCACTACATTACCCACATCATATACTAATGTAGGTGAAATCATTTGGCCATGTTACGCCAATGGTCATGTCTACCAACAGAAAGCTGTAACTTCAACTGTAATTGTCCGTTAGGTCAAACTAGGGGTTTGAGAAAATAAGGAAAAACTAAGCGAGCAACTAGCAGCATTCACTGGGCATACAGAGAAGCAAATAATAACTTCTGTTGGTAGCGAAAACATTCAATTATAATGGTAACATGCAGCAGGACTAAAAGGTAATGGCATCTATGATAACAAATGAGGTACATATCAATTAGCCAGAGAGCACTGTTTTTAAAATATTACACATTTCAAAATTGTATTCCTCAAAAAAGGTGAATAATGTAAAAAATCACGAAGAGATAAAGATAATGCATTCGCTCAAGAGAACTGAGAAGTCCTTAAGGAGAATCAAGAGAATGATATGGACTATGGTGACATGAGTAATAAAAGCCATGTAACTCAGACTCTTCATCCTATTTTAAGTACTGATGTTGACAGGATATGAAAGTGGTAACTGGGTGTGGCTAGTGGACACCTGAAATTCATAGAGAATCTGCAATGAAAATTGACAAATCTGACACCCTTGCACATACCCGTAAGTCGTAACTGGTACTGGTTCCAAAGTCAAGTAACCTAGGTAATAAGGAGAACAGAAAGATTAGAAAATAAAGATGTTTGGACATTTACGCAAGTTTTTGAAAGTATGGGAAAAGTACATACAAACCCATATTGGCCAGTATGTACTAAATACAAAAAGAACCGATACAAAACAGCTCCAAAACCATCTTGGTTTATATACTGGCTTATACGAGTGAGTTTCATCTGTCTCAGCTCAAAAGCAAGGTTTTGGCTAACAACAAAAAATTTGAAGTTATATCTTGCAGAGGGCCGAGCAATGCCGGGGTTAGGACAGCGGAGACTTCCGGTGGTGGAAAGGAAGTGATTCAATTCGGTTATTAAGGGGGAGGAAGTTGTGTGCCTAAGGTCAATGTGGAAGTAGTTTTGGAAAGATTAGGGCCAAAACCCATGGATTCGTAAGTTTAGAAACTCAGAAAGGTCTCTCCTGTTGATCTTGAGGAACAATAAACATGAGATGTATTTGATTTTGATTTTTTTTATAAGTATGATGTATTTGGTTTTGATGGAGGTCAACAACGAAGGGAAACGGACATTGGTTTTTTTCCAGAGGGTACTACAGCTTGGGAATGGTGAAGAATCAATGCATTACTGAGGAGCTAGGGAGACTATGTCACCACCAACGAGGAAGCCGTCATCGGTTCTCTCTTCGTGGTCCTACTAAAGGCAAGAAGGTGGTGGTAGTGGCTTCGTCTCCTCAATGTAGTTGTCGGTTGAGTGGCAACTAGATGATAGAGGAGGAGATGGATGGATCTACAGGATTGAACCAAAAGGTTAACAAAGAGAGATGGACAGAGTTGCACAGGCTCAGGTAGGGATGGCAACGAGGCGAGTTTGGGGCAGGGAGTTCCCCGTCCCCGTATTCGTTTCCCTAAACTATCTTTTCCTTGTTTCCCTAAATTATCCTTGTCCCAGACAAGGATTTTTTTTTGCCCACCATCCTCGACGGGGATTTTCGAGGACCTAAATCCCCATCCCTTTCCCTGTTTATAAATGGGGACGAAAATTTCCCATGAAGAAACGTGGGGATTCCCCATTAACCCAATTTTTTATAATAAACAAATACTCCCTCCGTCCCAAAGAGTTTTTCCAATTTCATTTTGCACAAAACTTAATGCAATGTGTAAGTTTCTCGAAAGATAGAAGAAATTAATATTTGATTGACACAAAATTTAAAATAAAAAGAATTGACCCACATAAAGGATATTATTTGAAAAGTAGTGCATTTTATACTCTATTTTTAGAAATTAAACAATAGTTTTGGGACATCCATTTTATGAAGAATGGAAAACGTCTTTGGGACGGAGGGAGTAACAATAAATATATTCATAAAACCAAAAAAAATAATATGATTTGGATTAGGAAACGAGTTCAGGGATTAAACGGGTCGGGGAGTGCTATCACCATCCCCATCTCTATCCCGAATCCGTCGAGGATTTTTTCTCGTCTCCATCCTCGTCTGGATAAAATCTCCTCCAAACCCAGCTCCGTTAAGTAGGTGAGTTTGGGTCCCCATTGGAACGAGGACTTTTGTTTTTGCTATGCTGAGGGCACTAGGTAAAGAAGAAGACCGGAGCAAACATGGTCGAAACAGGCGAGGGAATCGAGTCGTGCAACTGGGGCAAATAGACACATCCATTGCCTATTCTAGTTACGTTGTGTTTGGGAGTTTGGAGGGGAAGGGAAAGAGCGGATGAGAAGGTAAGGTGAAACTTTTCCTTTCGAGGTTAAAAAAAGAATGGGAGGGGAAAGTAGAAGGGGAAAGACAAGGGAATAAATAAATTAATAACATTCAATCCCCTCCCCTCCAATACCTCAAATCGAATGGTATGAAAAATTGGGGTTTGGAAGAGATGGGAGAGGATTGAATCCATTTCAATCTCTTCCTCCTTCACCTTTTCAAAACAACTCCTAAACAAGTTTATAGTACCCAATCCCCTCACCTCCCCTCCGCTCCAATCCCCTCTGTCACAAAAACATTGTTAAGGGAAGTGGGACAGATTCTCTTTCGGGACGAATTTAAAGTGTAAGTCTACTAGCTAACGGGTTTGGGGTTGCAAATTTTAAGGTGGGGAAGAGCATAGGCCTAACCCATTTGATCTACTTAAGAAGCAACGAGTCAAGAAAGAAAGACCTATGCTTATCGACCTCGCAAGCCTTTTGCGGCATAGCTATGCCTCACTTGTCAAGCGGGAGACCATTGAAGAGGAATGCAGCAACACCGCAGACCCAAACCGGGACAGAATTTGTTGGGGAATCCGTTCCAGCCTCGGCCACCCTAATGGCTGATGATGGCCCGAAGAGGCGAATGAGCAAGTAAATTTCAGAGACTTGGAGAGTCATAGAAAGCTGATGTTAACAAACATGAAGACCAGAGTTTGCTTTTGGGTTTCAAGGAAATCTTGAGTTTGAATATTTGTGGGTTATTGCCTATTGAATACAATGGGCTGTTTATCCAACCAGATATTAAGGAGGCAGATAATGTGATTCAAAAGAGTATTCACAATGTAACTAATGGGATATGCCTTATTTTAGTGGAGACAAGATAAGAACAGGAAATTAGTGATAGTTGTGATGCAAGATTCAGTTCTGAGGCCTTTAAATTTTGAGCCAAGATGTTCACCTTGAAGATAGTATTTCATAAGGGCAGAATGCTTCATCAATGGCTTTGATTGGTGTGGAGACAGATGGCTTTGATCAGTGTGGAAACAGAGGGTCAACTGGATAGGATATCATCCAAGATAGCATCTAAGAGTGGGTTTTAAACAATATTAAGCGAGTAAGCTGGTCAGGGTTTCTTTTGATGGTTTTGAAGACAAGTCCATTGGGTTGTTTGAGTAGTAGATAAAGAGGAAAAAGGAAGAAAGTAAGTCGAGAGTGAAGAAAAACTCCTCATGCCTCAAGTATTTTGGGGAACTGAATAGAGATCTTACAAGACTAGAGTTTGATGTAAATTACAACAAGGGAGGTATTAGCAGTGGGGTGAAGGAAGGAGTGGACATGAGAAGGGGGATATTCTTTGCTAAATGGTTTAAAAATTATTTCTTGGAATGTTAGGGGGCTGAACGATTGTAGTAAAAGGACGATCATCAAAATAGAGGGATTTTGTAACCCTTTTTCTGTATGAACGATCCAAAGATACCGTGGAAAGAACTAGAATGATGAATTTTTTTAGAGTTCACCGGGCTCGTGGATATTCCACTTTTGGGGGTTTTGTTCACATGGCCTAATTTTAGAGAGTGACCTTCTTTTTCTAGAATCGATCGCTCTATTGTTACCAACTATTGAGAATAACTTCTCCCCATGTCGTTAAAAAACTCTTGGCTAGACCCATCTTGGATATAATCTTGTATTTGAAGTTAAGGGATTAATTGGGGTCTAACGCCTACGTGGCTCAAGATAGAGGGTTTCATGGATCTTATCAAAGGTTGGTGGAATGATCACTATGTGGACGCCTATGCTAGCTTTGTGGTAGTACCAAACTAAAGGCCCTTAAAGGTGGTCATTCATTGCCTTAGGTAGTGATCTTGCAACAAATGAGAAGCTTTGGGATGTTCTCTAATTAACTCAAAAGATTATAAATACGATTTGGCCAATAAATTTTGAGTCAAATATAGTGACCAACAATTTGCAAACAGTAGGATTTCAAACATGTCCATGTGCATATGAACTAGACTTGAGTGACCCTAAGAAATGCCAAGGAAGCGTATAACCTTATAGCAAAACCTCAATTTGAGTAACAAGCATAAAGTCCACAAATATCTAAATAAGAGAACTAATTCTCAAATCGTACTTCCAATTGGAGAATATATCCCTTAATAAATTATTAAAAAAAATTATGTATAAAAAATGAAAAGAATAAAAACAGTACCTTTTTTAATTTATGAAGATAGGAACAACAGCAATTAAAAGATTAAATAATTTGCATATCTATTCCTTTGCCAAATGTTCAATTTACTTGAGTGTAATTAGTTTTGTTCGGTCCCTTCTCATTTTATTGTGGGGTCTATGTCCAAATGGTATTATGTCAAAATCATACAATCTTTGCAACAAGGAAATTAGTGATATAGCTAGATAACAAGCTTCATCACAAACAAATTATGGTGAATTACACTTTACACCCTTGTCTATTAAGTGAAATCAAATCAAACACTTGTATTGTAAAAAGTTAAACTTACACCCCTTAAGTTTTATTCATTATCTTTTGAATTAATCGCCTCAAATTTTTAGCACTAATATGCTGTTTTTTGTTACTTAAATTTGATAAAATAATTTTTGTACTTAAAACTTCATCTACAGTTTACTATTAACTTTTATGAATGACATCATGTGAATTTTGCTATTTTTGTAATCAAAATGATTAAAGGTTTTCATCAAAAGCTTAACATAGTTAAAAGATAAGATAATGAAAGCTCAATGCTGTAAATGTAACCTTTAGAACTTGTTTGATTTCACTTAAACAACACGGGTGTAAATGGTAATTTACCCAATAAATTAAGAGAAATCACCGAATCTACATTTCCATCCGAGCATAGCTAAGATTTTACACACAGAATGGCATGTGAGGCATCAATCAATCACATGATAGCATCATTCTTACCCCACCCAACTACCATCAAAAGTTGGTTAGAGATGGGGCAGGAAGAAAGAAAAGCTAATGCAACTTCTAACAATCAGTCCACCCCGCACCCCGAAAAAAATATGAACAACAGCCAGCAATGCATCTTCGAAATCAACTTCATTTGAATTTTGTTGGTTAAATGAACAATCAAGTTAAATATTCCTCCTAAATTTTAGGAAAAGAAAGGAAAAATTATATTTTTTTATCAACGAGAATGGCCTCAAACAAAACAGCTAACTATTTTACAAAATGAGACAACTTACCTTGTATTGATTTATTCGTCGCCTCAATTTCTGCTTATTCACTTCTTTATCTTTAATGTCAACAGCTTCATCTTGCCCAAGTTCAAAATCATCAATAATCTCTGGAGACTCTACTGGATCCACAATTATATCATCTTCCACCGTACTGGAAAGTGGGCTCAAAATTAAAGATAAATATACACAACAAAATGAAAAAAGAATCTCTATCTAATAATGAAAATATTTTATTGACCATTATAATTCAACAACACCAAACTGTAATTTTCTTCCTTGTTTTATTGACACCACCATTTTTAATATCACTTTTGACACATTACAACTTATTATCAAGATCCCTTGATAAAAATATGTTTCCAATCTTTTTTTTATTTGATAAGTGAAAATATACTTGTAATCTTGATTTTCCAAACACAAATTCCATAGAAACCAAAGCTCATTGTACTTATGCTTGCTACCTTTTTCCCTTTTATACTTAAAAAAATTTGTTCAGAAATCAAAAGGGAACACCTAATACCAATACAAAAAAAAAAAAAAAAAAAAACACCTTCTATTTAAAAAGTTATCAAACGAGAACACAATCTTCACATTCATGAACTTATATACGTAGAGAGAGACCGACCCAATCATAGTCATCTTGAGAGAGGACTTGAGAGGAATTTGAGAGAGCAAGAGTGAGTCATCGGCGAGCTTGGAGCCCACTTTGGGGTAGAGAAGCTTCTGCCGTTTCGGTAGGACGCTGGTGAGTTCGCATATACGGCGCTTCAACTCGGCCACTGAGTCGTCGCCGCAGACTCGAAGCGTGTACTCTTTGCCGCTCCACTTCACTGTCAGTGTCAGCTCTTCCTCTGTCAACGGCGAGCTTGCAGTCGCTGCTGAAGAAGAAGATGCCATTTGCTCTCTCTCTATATGCTACGGCTGCTCGAAGAAACTCTTCACTAGAATAAAACTGAAGGATAAAACTTTACGTAATTACCCGAAATTCTTTTTGTTTGGGAGGGTTGAGTTCTAAGATGAAAATAAACGCAGATCGAAGAAAAAGGCAAAACTTTTCTAAGTTTGTTAGGTTATGTGTGTTTTGTCAAAAACACCCTTTCGTCAAAGTAACCCCCAACCCACTAACCTAGTTAACTCACCCTCTCTCCCCCACCCTCACCCAACAGCTAACCCTAGCCCAGATAAGCTGTCCTCCTGGATGTCTCTTGTCGCTTTTCCCCAAATTTTCATCTCTCGATCTCTCTGACTCTGTCTCTCTCATCTCTTCTCTCCCAAGCTGTTTCTCTCTCTATTGGTTGACAAAGGTTGGACTGCTTCTCAACCACGATTTGGGGAGTTTTCAGAATTTGTATATTCTCCTCTTCCCTGCGCTCTGAGTCTCTCTATCTCTCTCTCTCTCTGAAAATGAGTTTTCTCTTTCTCCGAGGGCTCTCTCTCTCGACGAAAAGAATCTCTCTCTCGGCTTCTCGGTGGAGCTCCCTCTCTTTCTTGAAGATGATGGTAATTTGCTTTTCTTCACTTTTAATTTGTGATTAATCTGCGAGGGTTATTGATTCTCAGTTCTTTGATAAGTATAATTATCTTGTATTGCTTGAATTGCAATAATTTCTTAATCAAATTATTTCATAGTTATTCGATTAGGATTTTGTTTACTAAGACTAAATACAAAAATGCAAGTTGAAGCCCATTATCTTCAGTTTCTTAAGCTTTTGTATGTCATTACATATTAAGCTTTTAGTTTTAATTTGTTTGTATTTGGGAGTAAAAAAATGCAGGCCCACAGCTGTTATTTTTTTCCTTCTCTGGATTTTGTTTTTTTCTGTTGAAATTGTTTTCCTTGTTGGATAGGTTGGTAAACATTGCTAGGTTACAAGGATAACTTTGGATTGAAATCTTGAAACATTTACTGAGAGCAAATTTGTACTTGTGTAGGAAGAGAGATAGTAAATTTTTTTGGAGCTATAACTATTTTTTTATAAGTTTTTGGAGCTATAACTATCAATTTTATAGAGTTTTAGGAAGAGTGATAGCAAATTTTATTCTTTACCATTAGAGAAGTCTCACTCATACACATGTAAGCTGACTCTAGGTGCCTATAATTACATTATTGTTTTAGAAAATATTGGCATTGTGTTGACTTTTATGGAAGAAAAGGGTAAATGGAAACTGAAATTTATTATCATTATTTTTCCTCATTAATACTTTCTAAAGAAATTAGGATCTGATTATTTGGGTTTGGGTAAGCTTAAGGTTTATACCACTGCCAGCCCTAGAGTACACCATATCAGCATGATATTCCAATTGTTGCTGCTGAAAATGCAGCCTCTATACCTGTTGTTGGAGAAGAAAATGGTTTGATGTGATGGTTTGGTTGGGGCAATTTGGAGAGGAGAATAATGGATGAATTTAGCTCTTACGATGTAGGTTTTAGGAAGTTACTCTTATGCATTGGTTTCTTGGTTTCTCCAGTTTCCTTTTGGCAGATTGGTTCAAAAAAATAGTTTAAAATTTTCTAGATGGTTTGTAATGATGAATGATAGGAGGTCAATGGTTCTTTTGATTTAAAAACGTTGTGTAACTGAGAGGATGGTCAATCAACAACTGATATATTACAATAGATTTGGACATTAGCTTTAGTCTCATTCAATCTAATTCAGACTTAAACTCAAAAGTCAAAGAACTTTGTATTATTTGTGAATCCATTTTGCACATTGCTCTCTAGAGTATCTATTCAACAAGGCTTGTCTTAAGCATTTTGGGGGCTTGATAAGTTCCTCATTTGTTAGGAACAAATTAACTTCCTTATCAGGGTTCACGAATTTGAAAAATCTTTTATGCATTCACCATTTTCCCCAGTTTCTATATCTGCAAATTTATTTTCTCCATTTGGTGTAGGAGTAATGTTAGCTAGTTAGAGACATTTTGAGCCTTTGCAGTATGTTCTCTCTTTTGTATATGTGGCTGGATCTTGGCTTTCAACATCATTTCAATCATGTTGGTGTCAAGATTTGGGTTGTGTTTTGTTGCTTTGGTGTAGCAAGTGGAGCTTCAATCGATAACCAGATGAACAGCGAACGCTTCGCACAAGACGATGCCCGAGATAAAAACAAGATTTCATTTCATAACAGATGCCTTTTGTAGTCTTGCTAACAACTTGGCTTGTGGCCATTGCGGCACTGTAGTATAGGAAATTGTCCCTCTCTCTAACAATGTCGTTTTGTAAATGTAATTATAATCCAATGTGAAAAGAATAGCTACCGCTTGGTATCCATTCATGGTTTCTACTGTTAGCTTTGGGAGAATTTTTTTTTTTTTTTTTGAAAATAGCTGCAAAAAATAGGAAAAAAAATGATTGTCATTCCTATGAACACTCAAGTGGAAGTCAAAATTGTACAACAAAACCTTTGTTATGTATATCATTTCCAAAAAAAATATCAATTTTCCCCTAAAATTTTGGAATCTTATGTTTAATTCTGTTTTCGCTTTTAGAATTTGGTAGTCCTCTCAACTTTATTGCAAGAAGCATTGGTGAGTGCGTTGTCATTCAATTGCCAATACATTGTCATCCAATGCTAAAAGTATTTTTCTATTCCCTAATTTTGGTGGGGTAAAAAGACAATACCCGTACTTTGGAGTCTCTCGTTTGGAATTTGGAAGTACCTCTGCCACTTCGTTGGATTTAAATTTATCTAGTCCTCTGCAAAAATAACCTAAACAATTATACGTTTTTAATAAAGATTTAATCATTTTGGATCCACATATTGGCACTTACTAAACTTCATATGAATATTTATATAAAACTCGTATGGACGCTTTAATTTTCAAACAGGGACACCTTTGAATTCAACGCTAAAAAATAGTTAAATGCCCGTGGTGCTATAATGTGGGATTAATAATTATGTTTCTCTTCCAAAGTTTATAAACAGATACGATGTTTGAGGAAAGATTTTAGCAAATTGCTTTAAAAAAAAAAATTTAAGCAACTTTGATTGACAAAACAGTTTTAAAAAAAAAGTCATGAAACCTTCTTTTGAAAATATTATTTTCTAAGTTATGATATGTGTGGTGATACATAGAAATCAAATTGATGGACTTTCTTCCCCGTTCTGTGTTTGTTTCTCTCTCATCAAACCACCAAAATCTTGAAATCTTAAAAAAGTGAATTGATCAAGCTGCCAAAGCCCAAGCATTCATCCATATCTGTACGTGGAATCCAACTATGAACGGGGCTACAAATAAACCCTTCCAAAATAAAAGAGACGGGGCAATTATTTACATGACAATTTCCCTAATATTTTCTTTTTGGATATGGGTTTTTTCTGGGTTTAATTGCTTTTTTGTTTGTTATTGTTTCCTTACCCGCATTATTACGCATGTAAGTGTGTGTTCTTGTGTATAGATCGGTTTGATTGAAACTCAATGAATTACTACTGGTGCTCAAACATTTACCTGTGGAGCTCAACGAATTACTAGTGAAGCTTCTTGAATTACCAGTAGATCTCCATGAGTATGATTTTGTTGTAAAATATGTCAATTACGTGTGGAACTCCATGGGCATGTTTGGGTAACAGTTTCCAGTTTTCAGTGTTTGAAAACTGTTTTCTAAAATGAAAACTGAAAACAGTTTTCTTTGGATAACTGTAACTCGAAAACTATTTCCAAAACAGAAAACAGTGAAATATTGTTTGGATAATCTAATTTTGAAAACTATTTTGAAAATAGAAAATTGTTTGGATACACCTTTTTGTAATTGTTTTCAGTTTTCAGTTTAAATTTTGAAATCTATATTGATTTTATTTCTCATATTTACTAAATACAATTTTAGCACACACAAAATACTTGAAAATAATTATTAATATTTTATTTTTAAAATTTAAAGTTTTTTTATATACCATGGATCAAACATTGAAAACTTCTCTCCCTCACCATATCACATATGTTTATTTGTTAAATTAATTTTAAAACAACTAAAATAAGAAATACAACACAACTTTTACAATTTGATAAAATATAACTAACCAACCCATCATTCTTCTTGGAAAATGGTTCAATATCTAAAACATGACATAGTTTTCTTGTTTAAAATAAGTTAGTTGAGAACAACTTTAAGATACAATAATCATTGATCAAATACAACGGTAAGAAATTGGTAAAATGGAAATGAACGACTCAAAATTCTTCTGGCAAAAGGGAATCATTGAGTTACACTAGCACAACATATTTTTTCCTTCTTTAGGAAGTATGAATATAGAACAAAATGCAAACCAATGATAGCAAATCGAGCCAAAATGATTCCATATATGTTTTAACCAAATGATCTATATACTCAAACTGTCATGTTTATTATCTATAGAAATTAAAAACATTTAAAGCTAGCTACTATGACATGACAACGAAGTTTCACTACTATTAAATTTTATGGACTCAGGATTCATTGGGTATAAATAATAGGCAGATGTTGAGGAAGAAGAAACTCAAGCTTTATTTTTATCTGACAAACTAATCAGGCTCTCGTTTTCAGTTGAACTACTCTGGTCTTGCATCTGTTGGTAATGGTCTTTGAAGGGTTTAAGTCACAAATCTTTGTTGTAAATGCTAGGATCTGATATCACTTGCCGAATCTTTATTTGTCCTTCAAGCATACTCACCACCTCTGACATAGTAGGCCTTACCATTGGAGATGCATTGTGCATAACAGAGCCACTTTGATCATCCTTTCAGCCTCTTTCATGTTGAAACTAGACTCCAATGTAGGATCCACTATCTCAATTAAACTTCCTTCCTGTTGCAAAACAAACGCCTGCAATAACCATTCCAAAAAAAAAAAAAAGAACTTAAGAGACTAAGACCAAAATCCTGCAAATTTCTATAAGAATTGTTCAGTTGCAGTCATACTAATTGGCATAAGAATGACTATTTTCACCACATCAAAGTGTAAGTTTTAGGCTCAACTCAATCATGTGTTGCATTTCTAATGGCAACTTGAATGTACTTTATCTACCATAGAAGCTAGTCTACCAATTACAGCATTTTCATGGAAGTGTGAGCTTGTATTTTAATGTAGAAAGCCAACTTCAAGGAACAATCTTAATACATGAAGAAGGGGCTGGTGCAGTTGGTGCCTGCCCAGGTGCTGCTGCACCAACCGCTGTGCAGGTGCTGCTGCACTAGCCCTTGTGTAGGGGCTAACAGGGATTGCTGAACTAGCCCTTGCATAGTAATTATGATTGAGAGCCTCTCCGATCATTGAAACTGGTATTATAAAATTATGATTAAGACCATCTTCAATCAAAGTTTTTTGTCTTAAAATTAATAAAGTCACTTGAAGTTGTAGACCTGCATAGGAGGAATCAATCACCACACTAGCATTTATCATAGATAAACTATAAAATTAAATAATACATGAAAAGTATGCATTAATCAGAAGATATATTAGGCTCAAGTATTAAACCATAGATTACTATCTGCCAATTAAATTTGGGGTTTTCAAACAAAACTCATTAACATAACAAAGTCAGATCATTTTTTCCTAAATGGATAAAAATGGTTTGAGTTAGAATTCTCTCAAGGCCTTTAACAGATTTGGTGCTGAAAAAGGGTATTCAATGCATGAACAAGAGCATGTTGACAGATATCACACTAATAACATCCAAAAGTAAGGACAAGGGCTCCCAATCATATCACTGAAGATGTTTTTCAACAAACCACAATGCTGAAATGAGACAGATGTACAGAAGTACAATAATTTTTAGACTTCTTTTGATAAGTACACAGAAGTGCAATAATTAGGACTTGAAATAGATCTTCCAGGGTGAAGCAGTCCAATGATGAAAATTTTGGCAGCTACCGGATTGAAGCTACTTTAACGTGCAAATAGAAAGGAGAGGTTAGCTACATGATTGAAACAGTCCAATGATGCAAATTTTGGCAAATAAATCAGTATCACAAAACCAACACCCTTTTTTTTCATTTCCTAAAACCTTTTTATATTACCATCCAAAAAACTCCTGTAGATAAGCATGAACAATTTATTGATTTGAAAATATCTACCAAACTCACTCATTGAGATGTTTATAAACATCCAGCTGGTTACATGAAAGGACAACATGGTGCAAATAGTTGAATATAACCAGTAAATATTAGTTACAGATTTTCAAGTTTAGACCACAAAAGATGTTTATAGTTATCAAGAAAGATTACATCCGCAAAAACCAAAGTCTCTTAGTTATTAAATTCTATATTCTATTTTATATAAAAGCTAAAATCTACTAGTTGACTTATACCTTCCAAATCCCACAAATAATGCAATTGAAGACATTTATTTAATTCAGATAATGTCAACTAGAACTTAAGAAAGAGCTTTATCCAGTGCCTAACCTCGTAACTTCATTTTACCCATTAGAAACTTAAGGAACATAACACATAACACAAAGTTTGAGGCCACAATTATATAAATGACCTCAAGCTTCATATGGCACAATGAAAAAAAGGGCTTCTTAGAAAATAAAAAATGTAATCTCAGTCTATCAAAAAAAAAGGTATATTGGATAACATAGCTTTATCAGGAACCATAATCCTTCAATCATTACTCACCATCAGAAAGCTCTTATAGTATTTGCCAACATTCTAGAATTTGAGGCAAACTGAACATGAATTTTCATATCTTTCTTGGACCAAAATAGTTTATTACACCTTAGCTTTTTTTTTTTTTTTGGCCAGAAGGTAGGACTCCTTTACTCTTAACCCCCCTTAACCCAACTCCAGTTACTTTAAACCCCATTTGGTTTGCACAACAAAGAAGTTAGGAGGACCAAGGAAATTAGGTGTTGGTATTTTTGTTGGTAAAGAATATTGCATTAAGTTCAATTGAAAAAGAATAGAATTACCATGTTAAACTTCAATCATATTCCTTTTCAATTGCACATAAGTCAACATACTCTACAGTAAGGGAGCTAAAGGAAATGCCAATGTGACTCCCGAGGATCAAACCCGCAACTTCGAGCCACACAAGAATTTCTCATTGCTTTAAAAGACAATGAAAGTGTCAATGTGCTACAATAAGTTGAGCTCAGGTCTTCCATTCTCTTTTACTCTCCCTTGGGCGTTAAAACAATGAAAACCTACGGCTTGAGCTGTTGCGTTTTCCTAAATTTTCTCAGCAACCAAACATGCTTTTCCCTTATCAGTTGAAATTAATTGCATATATCGTATACTAGACATAACCCATTCACAAGCGCTATTTTAGTTCAAAGAACTCTACTGCAAAGTCTCCAAATAAATTAGCCTGTCCTGCTCTCATAAAATCTTTCAATTTTGTATGAAACTACCACGACCCTAAACATTTGATGTATTGAAATAGCAACCAATTTACCAAACAAATGGGGTTTTAAGCTTCTTAAGCAAAGAAACTTGTTGATTTCAGTCTCAAGTTAGTAGTGTCTTTGAATTTGTGATTGTGATTGTTTGAATCTAGAAAAATGAAACTTGAGCATACAATACAAATGAACTTCTAATTTACATTATTGATACCCTACCAAGCACAGCCAAAATCATAACCAATCACTGATTATATGTACTGCAACTGTTAAAACCCTTATATAAGTAGCAGAAACCAATAAAGGAAATGATAAACCCAAATGAAAAAGGTCCTAAATATATAATTTTGACCTTATAACAACAATGAGCCTCAAAAAATTCTAGATGGGTAAGCATCCAATGGTGTACCCAATTACAAAAATCAACAGAGCAAAAACAAACTACATGCATTAAATCAATTAAGAACTCAATTAACAAATTCTTGTACTGTCTACCTAAAATAGACAATCATCAAAACTAAGAATTTAAAGAACTCAATTAAGCTCAAAACCCAAGAAGCCTGCAAATTCGTTCAAACCTGAAATGTGGTGGAGGCTCAGTCACTACAGTTACTAGTAGTTTTAAGGATTTGAAAAAAAAATAATTAAAAATTGAGAGACTAAAAATATAGCAGAAATAAATTAGAAAACTAAATCCAATTGAATCAAGGAAACTAAACCATTTTGACAATTGTGTATAAAAATGGGTTCATGCATGTGACTGATCAGAAAACAGATCTAAAAGTGAAGCATGGAATTTTAACACTAAAAGGAAGTATAGACAAAGAATCATGTTAAGATTTTGCAGACAAAATCAAGTAGTGAAGTACCTTTTTAGTTTGGCTTAGCCTCTTTTTTTCCCTTCTTAATCTGCAAGACGTACAACTTTCTAAGTCTCAGTTTCCACCAAAATAAAGAAAAAATATGGGATTTTGCTTCCCGTTTTCTAGAAAAATAAAATTAAAAAGAATTTTCATGAGAGGACTTTGATTCTCTGCAATTAGAGCTTTGATGATTGGCGTCGATCTTTAAAACATGTTTGGAGATAACGTTGGAAAGAGAAAATGAAAACTTGAGGAAACTTACCAGAGAAGTCGTGCCTAGCGGAGTGACGACGGTAGGATGACGGTCACCTTTTGAGTTTCAATTGTATGGGTGGTGGAGAGAAAGAAGTCATGATCTGTGAGAGAAGAGGAAGAATGAAAGCACATAGAAGAGAAAAGAGGAAATAGGGAGACAGAAAAGGGTGAAAGGAGTTGCAAAGAGAGAGGGAAGATGGCGAGAAAACTTTGGAGAAGAAGGGGTTGGGAAGCTACCCGTGCTTCTAAAACCAACTCGATCGAGAGAAGAGAGAAGAGAGCAGGGAGCAGAGAGCAGAGAGTCGTGTTTAAAGGTTGAAAAATGAAAATGAAAACCAAAAACTCCGTTTTGGAGTTTTCTAAATTCAATTTCCGAAAATTGATTTTTGCAAAACTGTTTTTGAAAACGGTTTTTGAAAAACTTTTCCAAACGTATGAAATAGTTTCCAAAAACTGTTAACAAACAAGCCCCGTGAGTTTTCCATAGACTTCCATAAGTTAGTGGGCCTTTAAGAGTTACTAGTGGACCTTCAAAATTATCGGTGAAGCTCAATGAGTTTTTAGTGGACCCTCGTGAATTAACAGTGGAGCTACATCAGTTACCAATGTAGTACATAAGTAACTAGTTGAATTCTTTGAATTATCAGTGTAGCTCCTCAAGTTACCATTGGACCTCTAAGAATTATTAGTGGGGCTCCATAAATAGTGATTTGGTAACAACACATATATTGGATTGATAATAATATAGATAATGCATTGGTAACAATATGGATATTGCATTGGTAATATACAAATGTATACTAATAAATACAATAAAATCTTTAAAACTTATATAAATATATTAGTAACTTATGAGCTTTCCTTTTTTTTATTTTTTTATTGAAGTAATGCTTATAGATCCTTTTCAATTGAAGATTGAAGTTTCAAGATGACTTTAAGAATGAAGTTTCAAGGTGAAGACCAGAAAATATATATATATATATATATATATATTCTCAATGCATACCTTGCTTGAAATAACTTTAAAATAATATTTAAGTTAAATTCATATAACACCTCTTGAGGTTTGTATGAATTATACTGATTATCTTTCTTTTCTTTGAGATTCAAGAGACCCCCTTTTATATAATAAACCCATCTGCCACCTCACAGGTTTACTCATGTCACACTATAATAGCACATATCATACTTGAGACAGGGGAATTTTTCTCGTCCAATGACATAGTGACACATGGCACCCTTTAAGAGCAAAAGGGTGATTTCGCAAGAAAGACACGCAACTAATCAGAAAAGGATATATGGCAAAGGGCATAATAGTACTTTCATACTAGAACCTAATCCTATTACAACACTCTAGCCTAGGAATAAGCTCAACCTTATCTTATCTCCAAACAAGCCCTAATTCTATAAGGTTAACTTGAAAATTTAAATAAATTCTATCTCATCAGCAAAATAAGATCTCATCAGGACTCTATCTCCCACAATATATAAGGGAGCTCTCACCATCACAAGCTAAACACAGAAAAAAACATTATTTATACTCTTAAAGCTTTATCTTTCAAGCCTTATTCTAACTTAAGCATCAGAGAGTCTCTCTAGAGGTACAACCTCTTCAGTCCTCTGACAACTCCTTAGGGTTTTTTTTTTTTGGTGCATGCAGGTTCCGCTTCCTGACCGTTTTTTATTTTTGCAGATTTTTGACATTAACATATTGGCGCCGAGCGTGGGAATTCTTTTTACAATCCTTGAAGAATAAGAACTCATCTGTTATGATGTCGCCTAAGGACACTACCAAAAGCACCACTAGATCTACCACCCGCAGCCAACAAGCCAGCTCTAGTATCCCTGTTATTCAGGAACACACCACCGCTGACCAAAATCCCAGTGATCCGTTTGATGGACAGTCTCAACAGGATCAACATTCCTAGTCTAGCCAGCCTCTGAAAAACCTTCTATAATAACCAGCCAACCCCAAAAAGCTACTAATTTTAGTCATGTGAGTGGGTCTTTCCCAATTCAACATTGCCTCTACTCTCTGTGGGTCAATTGCAATAAAATATCTTGACACAACATGCCCTAAGAAAGATATTTTACTCAACCAAAACTCACACTTAGAGAACTTTCTATACAATTTCTCTTTTCTCAAAATTTTTGACACTATCTTTAAATGTTGCCCATGCTCCTCTTCATTATTGGAATATACCAGAATATCATCAATAAATACAATTACAAATCTATCCAAGAATGGTTTAAACACCCGATTCATTAGATCCATAAATGCTGCAGGAGCATTAGTTAACCTAAATGGCATCACAAGGAACTCATGATGGCAATAATGTGTCCTAAAAACTGTCTTAGGCACATCCCTCTCTTTTATCCTCAATTGATGATAACCCGATCTCAGGTCTATCTTATAAAACACTCTAGCCCCTTGTAATTGCTCGAATAAATCATTTATCCTGGGCAAAAAATATTTATTCTTGATGGTGATCTTATTCAACTATCTATAATCAGTACACAGCCTCATCGCTCCATCTTTCTTCTTTATAAACAACACAGAGGCTCCCCAAAATGACATACTTGGTCGAATAAATTGTTTATCTAGCAACTCTTGAAGCTGAACTTTCAATTCTCTCAACTCAACTGGTGCTATTCTATAAGGCGCTATAGATATGGGTACTGATCTCGAAATCACCTCAATAGAAAACTCAATATCCCTATTGGGAGGCAAACCAGACAACTCCTAAGGGAACACATCAGAAAAAAATTTCATTACTAAGATTTCTTCTAACTTCCTAATCTCCTTTTTAGAATCCAGCACATATGTCAAATACCCCTCACAACCCTTCTTCAACCATCTACTAGTAGTCATGGCAGAAATAAGACAGTTGGCAAGTATCTTACGTTCTCCTTGAAAATTAAACTCATCTTGTCTCGGTATCTTGAGCACCACATTCTTCCTAAAACAACCTATCCAAGCATGATATCCAGATAACCAATTTATCCCTAGAATTAAATCAAAATCTGTCATATCTAAAGGTAACAAATCAACTTTAAATTCTCTATCAGCCATACTAATCACACAACCCTAATAAATTGTCCTGATATTAACCCTATCCCCAGTAAGAACCTCAACAATAACAGCATGCATCAAAGGACTAACACAAGCATCAATAGATTTCATATAAACATTGGATGCAAAAGAATGGGTTGCACCAAGATCAATCAATAATCTAACAGGTCTATCAAGAATAGATACCCTACTCATAACAATATCAGGAGTGGCATGTGCATCCTATTAGGTCAATGCATAGACTCTGCTGTCTCTGGGCTGTAACTGACCATCGCGTTCTCTCTCAGCTTCTGATCCTCTACTTCTGCCCCGCATACTCCCTAATCCACTACCTCTCTCCACCTATTTTCTCCTAACACCTCCAGCACTTATCTTAACAGATTTATCTAGTGGACAATTTACACTAATATGTAATCCCTCACCATATACAAAGCATATCAAAATAGGACAATTTCGAGATTGATACCTTGTCTGATTACATCTATAACAAACTCTTATCTCTCGATCATATATCAAATTACCACTTCTCCTTGGTGGCATACTTATTCCTCTACCATAACTTCCAGTTCTCATATCTTGTCTCCCAAATCTAGAAGTCCCACTGATATTACTCTGAGCTACAGAAGCAACAGATCATGTTTGCCTCTGAATCTGTATTACAGTTCCCTGTAACAGGGAACACCCTCTTTGGGGTGGTCTCCCACCCTGGACACTCATACAACTACCACCTCTAGGTCCCTCAAATCTAGACCTCTTCAGCCAATTCCTCATACTTCTAAACTCCACCACATCATTCTCAATCTATAATGCTTTATCCACCATTATAGCATAATTCCCAATACCCATGTAAGAGAGTTTAGTTTGAATTTCATAGTGCAACCCGTCTAAAAATTTCTTAAATTTTCTCTCATTCGTATTTACTAACTCATGTAAAAACCTCGACAGGGCTATAAATCTACTATTGTACTCATCTACAGATAAATTATTCTACCTTAAATGAATAAAATCTCTCTCATGCTGTGCTCGAAACATATCTGGAAAATACTTCGCAAAGAACATATACTTAAACTTACGCCAAGTTAAGGGTTGATCTACTTGTGTACTCAATCTAGACAGAATATCCTCCCACCATTGAGAAGCCTCACCTTTCAACTTAAATGAAGTAAAAACAACCTTCTGCCTATCTACCACTAGTAAGACTTCAAAATATTTCTCAACATGTTTAATCCACTACTCAGCTTCAATAGGATTTATAGATCCTCTAAAAGATGTTGTGCAAAAATATACCTAAATTAATAAGCAAATATTTGAACAGTTTTACTTGCAAGTGCACAAGACCAACAGTAGCATAGTGTTCAAATCCGATATCATCTCCACAAGGATTGGTGAATTTCGCTTTGGAATTAGTTTCGCAATATAAAATGGTAGAAATAAATATTGAGTTTGAATTTGATAATGATAGAAACATAGTGCTTTGATATCCACCACTAATCATACTTTCCCAATAAGTAATTTGCTAATGCTCTAACCATACTATGAATACCTAATGTTGTCAACCTAAGGGCATGGCGTAGACTCCTTAGGCTATTGATTTCCCTAAGCCATGAGTCAGACATGGTGTATACTCTAACTCTTTTCTTTCTTAAAGGATTTAGCATGGTGTATACTAAGTTGTTCTTTAATAGAGCATAAGTTATGTGAAAATCGACAAACACACAAGACATAGGGCATGTTATATACTCCCGGTTTCCTATGTTGATTAACCCAAGAATCTGGTGTGGATTTCTTTTGTTACTATTGTCAGACCTATGACTCGGTCATCCAAATTGATCTAACTAACTAATTCATACCACATGCATATATTGATCAGGCAAACATATATGAGGAATTGAATAAAACAAGCATTAATCAATTAAAGCATCATAATACAGCTATTGCAAAGGCAATAATACTCATATATGGAAAAGCATAATTAGAGCTTCAATCGAGCCCTATTAGTAAGTTAGTTACACATCGTGGTGATGTTACACATCTTCATAATGTAAACTAAAGATAAAAGAATAAACCTGAAAAATACTATGGAGATGAGTCGTCAATTCGTCTCCAAAGCTTAAAACTAAAAAGAAGATACTGTTTCTGTGTTTTACAAGTCTATTTATAGGGTTTTAAGACATCTGGAAACCCTAACTAGGAAAACAGAACCCTAACCCTACTTTCCAAAACAGGTGCTGCCGTTTTACTGCACGTGTGCGCTCGAGCGCAAGGTTGCGCTCGAGCCTTCTATGTGTGCGCACGAGTGCTTGTGCGCTCGATCACACTCTTCTGTGCTCGATCGCACTTGGCTGTTTCCAAGTCTTCTAGATTTCTTCCTTTGAGTTCCAAAATGCTACATTTTCTCTAAGAACCTATAAAAACATAGGAAACGCAAAAATGAAGTAAAATAGGATAAAACGCATAAACGAATAGCTTAACAAATGTAAATTAAGGGGCTTAAATATGAATATTTAAGCACTTATCACACCCCCAAACTTACATATTGCTAGTCCCTTAGCAATACGAAATGAAAAAATAACTGAAAACAATAACAAAAATAAATCCATTATTCATGATATCCAAAAATTTGGGTTGCACACAAAACCGTGATATTTATTCATGAGCAAGTTTAAAATATAAACACATTTTTGCAATGAATAAGAGTTTTAAAATCTAATCACTTACACAAGGCTGGTTAAGGCATCACAAGTCTGACTTAGTGTGTGGTGAATTAGCACATAAAAGATGAAGCTTCCAAATAACTCCAGTGTGTAGTGTTTCGGTGTCTCAACATTCATTGAATTTCCTATCAGAATGAATAATAATGGCATAGTTTTATTTCTTTCTTTTTCTTTTATTATGAGATTTTCCCATGTTGAGTTCCCTTAAGCTTTCTAATTGACCCATGTAGGGAGTGTTTAGCCAATGACTCCTAAACTAGATGATTTTAGGGTATTAGGTGTAAAGACACCCCTAAGGACTTACTAACTCGAGTAAAAAAAGCTACAAAACTAACTGGTTTTAATGCTACCAAGCAAAATTCCCACCTTTTGACGTGAACATTCACTACTTACTGAGGTAAGAGGTCCAGTTACTCGGTGGAAACTTTATTTAATGATCATTATAAGCATAATTCCCACATTTTAACGTGAACACTCATTGCTTACTGAGGCAAGAGGTCCAGTTACTCAGTGGAAAGTTTATTTAATTATCATTAGGAGCATTTTATTTTCTCTTTTTTGTGCAATAATTTTTTTTTCTATTTTTCTATGCCAAAGTGTTCTTCTAACAAGTCATCCGATTACAGTTAGGCTATGGAAACATACATTTAAAAGTTATATGTCATACCCCACACAATTACATGCTAATGTGCTCGTGTCAGATTTAGATCAAACTTGTGAATTCTTAAATGCCTTGAAGTAAGTAATTAAACTTTTAAAACTTTATTATTAGACCATGTGTTCTAGATTTTAAGCTCACTGATGAAATCTTATCATAATATTTGATTAAATCAACCAAAAGTTTCAAAACAATATGAACATACATTTATTTTTTCAATAATAAAAAAAAAAACTAGAACAGTGTGTGTGAATGTGTCTCCCATACCCCCAAACTTAATTTACACATTGTCCCTAATGTGTGAGTTGTATAGAAAGATCTGACGTGGGAGATGGAGAACTAGTTGGCTGGAAAGGCTCGTAGCACCCCCCCCAAACTTGAACTGATGCACACATATTGTCCCTGAAAAAGAAAAATAAACGTAATATCGAAAAACAAGAGATACTAATAGTAAATAGTTATAAAAATAAATACTAACAAGAAATGTGAGAAATACGAAAAAGAAAATGATATACTGTGGGGTGCCTCCCACGAATGTTAAGTTTTACGTCTTCACCCAGACGGTGCACCTCTCTCACTGCTGGTCTCCAGGTGGTGCAGACGATGAGGTGCCAAGGGCGGGAGATAGTCTATCAAGAATGGCCTGGAGTATCACCTCTTGCCTCGCAAAACGTGCCTCCAAACCATCGATGCGCTGATGCACTAGTAATGTAACCTCCGGATCCTCATCGCGAATATCAGAAAGCTCACACCAAAAAGAGGACATCTCATCAAGAATGTGCTGGTGCTCAGTAGGTCCCATGTCCAGATGGTCCTCCTCCCAAGTATGGCTTGTTGTGGAGTCTTCAGTCTCCATGGGATCATCTGCGACTCCCTCTGCAGCTAGTGCCGGCCCCTGGAGTCCTTGAGGCATGTGTGACTGACTCAGTGTCCACTGGGCCTTCCCAAAAAAGGGGTGCTGCCTGACTGGTCCATCAATGGAGGAGCCCTTAATCCCTTATTTCTTAAAGATGTAGCAGATGAGGAATGAGAATGGGAGCCCTCATGCATTAGTTGTGATGACTTGGCGTGCATGGACGTGGTCCTAGAACTTATGTAGCTGGCTCCAAATGATAGCAGGGATGGAATACTAGTGGCCTATGTGGAATGCATATAATGCCTGTGAGAACTGGTCCCTCTTCTGGGTCTTGTGCCCCAATGGGCACACATTTCGATGGAGAATAGAATCCATGAGCCAAAGTCATGGAGGCAACTTGGACCAGCCCCCAGCATTGTTGTGCCGATCGGCATACTGCCTAGCACACATATCCTCAATGATAGAGGACAAGGGGAAAGACTCCGGCTGCTCCTCCGTCTAGGTGTCCTCAGGAGGGGACTCATCACAACAATGAAGGGCAGCAGCTATATCTGCAAAGGTCATATCGATATACTTACCCTGAACTGATGAGGACAAAACCCCCGGCCTGTTGTAGTCAAATGATAGGTTCTCATAAAACTGAACCACGAACCAGATATAGGCAGTAGAGCATACAGGCTTGAACAGCCTCTTCAAACCCCAGTGCTTGAATTCTTGGACCGCTCATTAAGTGGCTTCCAAGTTCTTGAGGTCAGTATCAATGTTGAATGTAGTTTCGAACAAGATATTTCATTGTTTGAAACTAGGCCGAGAGGACTAGGCACGGCTTCTCGAGGCATGGGAGGTGGAAGCATCTATTTAGGCATTTTGAATGTGGTTTCTGCAGAATTTGCGCTCGATCTCAATGTAGTGCGTTTGATCGCATTGTCCCTCTACGCTCGATCGCACTAGCCCCTGCACTCGATTGCAGTGTCAAATATGTGATTGAGGCTTTTTGTCAAACAGCTTGTGGGCAACCTGTGAACCAAGTTGATCGAACACTTCCTAAAAAAATCTCAACCTCCTGCAAAATACTCAAAAGCAACCAAAAAAAGACAAAGAAAATAGTGTATGTGAATTCTTTCATTTAAACACAATAACTAATGAAAAAGAAACAACCGAAAGGAGTGGGGATTGGGGGTGGATTTGAAACTGAAATTATCTTTTTGCAGAAAAATGGTGGGGATAGTGGCATAAGGGGTCTGCACGGTGGCATGTGGTGGCAAATGGGGGCGAGTACAAGGAGTGTCTTGGCATGGGTGAGGTGAGTGAGTGTAGAAAAATGGGTTTTAGAGTGTGAGAGTAAAAGATGTGAGAGTGAAAGTAAAAAAAAAATATTGTAACAGAATCAAGTGATTTTAAACTAACACGTGACTCTTTGCCCCGAGTGCGCTCGATCGTACTTGTGCGCAGGTGTGTGCGTTGGTGTGGTGTGCTCATGCGCCATTGAGCGCAAGGTGAGAGTGCGATCAAGCACACTATGTAGTGCGCTCGATCTCAAGGAAGAATGTAATGAATCACTAACTTAATTATAGAAAGTATGAAAAAAGTGAAAATAATGAAAATAAGAACAAAAATAGAAAAGTACCGTACTCAGTGGCCTCAGTAACACTGACTTCAATAGAGGTGCTTGAGCTACACGTTTATCACAGTCTGAACTGCTCAAGCGCTCTCTATAGTAGCTTCAGTGCTACTCTCTTGGAAGGGGGCACTTAAAATCCACCTCATGTGGCTTAAGTGGTCTCGGTTCTGCTGTATACTGGACAGATTGAATTGCTAAATCTTCATCTCTTGGTGGCGAGTTGATTTCAAGATATGGCTTGACTCTGTGTCCATTCACTGTGAACGTCTGATTGCTGTTGGAACCATGGATCTCCAAAGCACCATGAGGAAAGACCTTGGTGACCACATAAGGACCAGACCATCGGGACTTGAGTTTTCCTAGGAACAATCTTAATCGTGAATTGTAGAGCAACACTTTCTGTCCCACACGAAACTCTTTCCTAACTAGCTATTTATCATGATAAGCTTTGGTCCTTTCTTTGTAGAACTTGGCGTTCTCATAGGTATATTGCCTTAATTCTTCCAGCTAATTTAAGTGCAGTTTTCTCTTCTCACCCGCTTGTTTCATGTCAAAATTGAACTGCTTTATGGCCCAATATGCTCGATGCTCTAATTCCACCGGTAGATGGCATGTTTTTCCAAAGACTAATCAGTATAGAGATATGCCAATTGGTTTCTTGTAAGCTGTCCTATATGCCTATATAGCATCATTCAGGTGCAAAGACCAATACTTCCGATTAGGATTCACGATCCTCTCCATAATTCCCTTACTCTCTCGGTTACTTATCTCCACTTGGCCACTGGTTTAAGGATGATATAAAGTGCCAACTTTGTAGGTGATCCCATATTTTTTTATTAAGGCAGCAAAATATTGATTATGGAAGTGGCTGCCTCCATCACTGATGATTGCTCTTGGAGTCCCAAACCGAGTAAAAATGTTATCCTGCAGAAACTTCACAACCACTTTGTGATCATTAGTCTTTGAGGGGACAGCCTTGACCCATTTGGACACATAATCCACACCCACAAGAATATATAAATAACCATAGGAGTTAGGAAATAGACCCATGAAATCAATATCCCATACATCAAAAAGTTCTACTATATGAATATTTTGTAAGGGCATCTGATTTCGGGATGAGATGTTACCTGTCCGCTAGCATCTATCACATGAGCTGCAAAATGAGAAGGCATCTTTAAATAAATTAGGCCAATAAAAAAGGGATTGTAATACCTTAAGAGTTGTTCTCTTGGCCCCAAAATTCCCTCCACAAGCAAACTGATGGCAATGTTGCAATAAGCTCAAATGCTCTTCCTCTGAGACACACCTTTTGATAATTTGATCAAGACAGAATTTGAATAGGTAGGGGTCATCCCAATGGTAATGTCTAGACATAGATATCAATCGCTTCTTTTCTTGACTGGTCATACCTAGAGGAAAAACCATAGCAGTTATATAATTGACAATATCAGCATACCATAGAAGTGTTACCTCTAGTGCGAACAATTGTTCATCGAGAAAGTTCTCATTCAAAGATAGCTCATTTTTATCGTCCTCATAAGGTAGCCTAGATAAGTGATATGCAACCACATTCTCATTGCCCTTCTTGTCTTTAATCTCCAAGTCAAACTCTTGCAATAGGAGTACCCATTTGATTAACCTAGGCTTTGAATCTTTCTTAGAAAACAAATATCTCAAAGCAGCATGATCAGTAAATATAATAACCTTAGAACCAGTCAGGCATGAACTAAACTTCTTTAAAGTAAAAATAACAGCTAACAATTCATTTTCAGTAGTAGAATAGTTTAGCTGAGCATCATTTAAAGTTCTAGAAGCATAGTAAATAGCATGAGGTACGTTATTAACTCTCTAGCCTAAGATAGCTCCCAAGGCGAAGTCACTGGCATCACACATCAGTTCGAATGGAAGACTCCAATTAGGTGCTATCATTATAGGTGCGGAGGTGAGCATGTTCTTCAATGTGTTGAAAGCTTTCATACAGTCATCAGTCCAATCAAACTTGGTATTTTTAGCTAACAATGCACCAAGAGGTCTTAGAAAAATCCTTGATGAATCGTTGGTAGAATCCATCATTTCCAAGAAAACTTCTGACACCCTTGACTGTTAGAGGAAGAGGCAACTTTGAAATGATGTCGATCTTAGCCTTGTCTACCTTAATACCTTTTTTGAAAATGGAATGACCCAACACAATGCCTTGTTAAACCATAAAGTGACATTTTTCCCAATTTAGCACTAAGTTGCATTCTTCACATCTCTTTAGGACACTTTCCAGATGATTGAGGCATTCATCAAAATTAGACCCAAAAACTCTAAAATCATCCATAAATACCTTAATGAATTTCTTTATCATGTCAAAAAAATGCTTATCATACATCTTTGAAAGGTGGTTGGTGTATTGCATAAACCGAATGACATCCTTCTGTAAGCAAATGTACCGAAAGGGCATGTGAAGGTAGTTTTTTCTTGGTCCTCAGGTGCTATGGTAATCTGGTTGTAACCACTATACCCATCCAAGAAGCAATAATAGTTATGGCCAGCTAATCTCTCTAACATCTGATCAATGAAGGGTAGTGGGAAATGATCTTTTCTGGTCACTTTGTTTAGCCTTCTGTAATCAATTCATACCTTCCAACCAGTGGTTATTCTAGTAGGTATTAACTCCTCATCTTCATTCTTCATCACTGTGATCCCACTCTTTTTTAGAACAACTTGGACTAGACTTACCCATTTACTGTCTGAGATGGGGTAGATAATGCCAACGTCCAACAGTTTTAATACCTCTGTCTTAACTACCTCTTTCATGTGTGGGTTGAGTCTTCGCTGAGCATCCCAGGTGGGTTTTGCTCCATCCTCAAGGTGGATATAATGCATGCACTTGGCTGGACTTATCCCCTTGATGTCAACAATGATCTATCCGATAGCAGATCTATGCTCTCTAAGAACTCTCAACAATTTCTCTTCTTCCCCAATACTTAAATTGGCAGCAACAATCACAGGTAATGTTCTATTTTCTCCCAAATAGGCATAGGTTAAATGCTCTGGCAACTACTTCAATTCCAAGTTTGGTGCCTGGACAATAGAAGGGAGAAAAGTAGTATTAGTAAGTATAAGAGGTTCAAATGGAGGGGTATACATACTTGAATGTTTTGGAAATGCCTCAAGGAGGTGCACAACTTTAATGATGTCATCAGTAACATCTTCAGGTTCTTGCTCAATATCCAATTTTGTGAAGCCATGGGTAAGGGTGGTCTTCAATGGATCAATGTGATGGACCTGAAAAGCTTGCTCAATAAAACTTTGCATCATACATACATTAAAGCATTCCATATCATCTTGAGGTAATTTTATTGGATCAAATATTTTAAACTCTATTTTCTCACCATTTACCTTCATACTTACTATACCCTTTTTCATACAAATTTTCATATCAGCAGTTCTCATAAAGAGTCTTCCTAAGATGATGGGCAGAGGTAATGTCATAGGGCATTCTTCCATATCTAACACAATAAAATCAGCAAGTAAAATAAACCCACCTACCTTTACCAAAACATCCTCAAGAATACCTTTAGGTCTTTTGATGCTTCTGTCTGCCAATTGCAAAGTGATAGAAGTCGGTTGAAGCTCCCCCAAGCCTAGTGTTTCAAATACTGTGTATGGCAGCAAATTTACACCCGCTCCTAAATCCAGTAATGCACGCTCAAATAGCTGGTCCCCTATCCTGCAAGGAATAATAAAACTACATGGATCTTTTAGTTTTGGTAGTACATTTCTTAACAATACTGCACTTACATCTTCAGTTAAAGCTACTACCTCATGTTCCTGAAACTTCCTCTTATGAGTGCAACAATCTTTCAAAATTTTTAGCATAAGCAGGTATTTGTTGAATTGCATCTAATAAAGGAATGTTTATTTCTACTTTCCGCAAAGTTTCAAAAATATCAAGCAGCTTATTTTCTTTCTTTTTCTTTACTAACCTTTGTGAGAAGGGTGGTGTATTCACCTTCTCTGTTTCACTTACTTTTGATGCAGATGGTTTCTCCAGAGATGCTTGTGCAGACTTATCGGTTCCTATGACCTTACCATTTCGGAGAGTTGTGATGAGTGCCAAATATTACATATTTTGGCCACTTAATTTACATTTGTTAGCTTAGGAATTTGTTACTTTGAGTTGTTTTCGTTGTTTTTCAGGTTTACAACCACTGGGAAAATAGTTTCATTAAAATTTCCAGAATTGCCTATACAGATTAGTCATTTTTGCGAATTTTAATGTATTGATTCAGATGAACCATATATGTTTGGAAAGATCCGGAAGTCTATTTTCTGAGGAATTTTACAGCTCGTAAAAATGATTTTTCTAGAGAAAGTTATGGTAGTTTTAGTAGACAAGGGTTAAGCTGAAGATGTCTAGTGCAGCCGAGCGCACCAGACTTACGATCGATCGCAAGTGCGCACTTACACATCCCACATCGGTTAAAAATTCTTTACAGTGCACCAGTATGTGCTCGAGCGCACCAGACTGCGATCGAGCGCACTCGGGCAGTATCCCACATCGAATTTGAAACACATTGTACTTCGGGAATTCCCCTATAAAAACCCCTTCTCACTTCATCATTTGGTGTGCAATCTTGAGGACTTCTGCTAGCATTCTGGTGGATCTCGAAGGCTTTGCTACCATGAGAGGAAGCGTCGCCCAACAGCGAGGGGAATTTCTTCCAATGTATAGTCAATTTTTAATTTACTGCTTTTATTAGTTTTAAAGTTTAATGTTTAGCACTATTATTGTGAACTTAGTTTCATGATTATGAGTGGCTAAAATCTTCAACTAAGGTTGAAGATGAAGCCTCGCCGTTGTTTGGCATAATATTTTCAGATTTGTTTATACAATTCTGATTTTTTTTAATATAAATGTTCTGTTCAAATCTTATGACTGATTGCGTTTAAATTGTTCTATTGGATATTCTATGTGTTTCATCTGATGGATACATTGAATCGTTTTTGATTAAATTGGATATCCTTTGTGATTTGTTAAAAGCGGATACATTGGATTGTTTTGGTTTAATTGAGATATTTGTTGTGATTTGTTTAAAGTTGGATTCATGGAATGTTTTGATAGATTATTTTTATATAGAACATGAAGATATATGCTTTACTTTGGTCGGGTGGATTCAGAAACTTTAGTGTTTTTATCATCAGTCTTTAAATCAATTTAGTTTAGTTTATATTTGTTTTGCAAAAAACAATTCAAAACTTGGAACTAGGTTAAAATAGGCTTAGTTTAGATAAAAATATTTTCACAATGCAATTCCCTATGGATTCGACCTCGCACTTGCGAGTAATTTAAAACTCACAACAAGTTTTTGGTGCCGTTGCCGGGGAGTTGTTTGGTTTGTGAAAATTAAATTTTTGGTCTGAATTGATTTTATTTTTCTACTAGTTAGTTAGCAATTTTTGTTGATTTTTCTTTTTGCAATTTTATTTTATTTTATTTGTTTCTGTTTGCATTGGCGTACAAATTTTTTTTTTTAAAAATGTGGATGAATCTAGTGCTGGTTTCACAGTCTTTAGAGGATGCCCTCAATGATTTCATGAAGATGACCGACCAGTCCATCAATACAACCAATACATTCAATGTTGATAGTTGTTCCATCTGTGCTAATCCTATACATTTAGCATAGAATTGTCCATCTACACCGGCTTTTGTCGAGTATCCCATGGAACAAAATGCTTTCAATGACTATTGGTGGCAATCAAATGGATCTTACTCCGATATGTACAATCTAGGGTGGCGGAACCACCCTGATTTTTCATGGACACAGAACTAACTGATGAATTTGGAAGGAGCCCCTTATCATGCTCACAATTAATACCCTCCCGAATTTCCTCCACCAGTTCCAAGTTATGGTCACTCAGCCTATCCAGCACCATTACCCGCTTACCAAACTCCCATTCAAGCACCAGTGTTGGTTTCACAGTCATTGGAGGATGCCCTCAATGATTTCAGGAAGATGACCGGCCAATCCATAAGCGAAGTAAGGAGTGCAACAATAGTAAACACCCAAGCGATTGCTAAGCTAGAGAGTCAAATAGGTCAAATCGTAAGTCAATTGGGTGAAGGAGAGAAGGAAAGGTTCCCCAGTCAACCTGAGCCTAACCCGAAGGAACGGTTTACGGTGGGAAATTCATCAACTCCTATGCACGGGCAGGAACAAGTGCAATTGATTGTCCCATTGAGGTCTTAGAGACAAGTGGACAATCAAGTGGAAGAGAACCCAGCTATGCAATAAGGGCAAGAAAGTGGCAACAAGGAAAAGAGAGATGCTGAGCCATCTACAGCCACACCTATTATTAAGGATCTCCTTAAGTCGTTTGTACCTAAAGCGCCTTACCTTAAGAGATTATAAGCGCCTAAGAAAGGAGGGGAGTCTGAGGACATTCTGGAGGCACGGTTTGCTCAGTTTGGAGAGGATTTGGATTTAAATAAGTTACTTAAGCAAGCAAATGCCATTTTGGAGTCTGCTCCTCAGAAGAGCAGTGAGACGGAGGAGACTGTGGATGAATCTCGCAATGAGGACCCCCTAGAGGCATGCTTTGCTTAATTTGAAGAGAATTTGGATTTGGATAAGTTGTTTGAGCAAGCAAATGCTACTTTAGAGTCTGTTTCTTCGAAGAGCAGTGAGACGGAGGAGACCACAACACTTGAACCCCTCAAGAAGGAACTTAAGTCTTTACCGGACAATCTTAAGTATAAGTTCCTAGGTCCAGCAGATTCTTTGCCTCTGACTATAGTTTTAGATTTGGTTGATGCTCAAGTGGATAAATTATTGGAATTTTTAAGAGAGCATAATTAAGTTATCGGCTGGACTATTAAGGATATCAAAGGGATCAGCCCCTCGGTGGTGATGCACAAGTTACAATTGGAGGAGAATGCCAAGCCATCGAAGGAGCCACAAAGAAGGCTCAACCCAGCTATATAAGAGGTTGTTAGGACTGAAGTGATAAAGTTGTTTGATGTAGGGATCATTTATCCAATCTTTGATAGTGAGTGGGTGAGCTCGATTCATGTCATGCTAAAGCAAGCTAGATTGACTGTAGTGATAAATAAAGACGACGAGTTGGTTCCAACTCGTGTGCAATCAGGATGGAGAGTGTGTCTAGACTACTGTAAGTGGAATGCTACCACAAAGAAGGATCATTTTCTACTCCCATTTATTGATAAGATGGTGGAGCGTTTAGCTGGGCACGATTACTAATGTGAAGATGTTAAACTTAGCACTTATGGGAGGCATCCCACAGCATATCCTTTCTGTATATGTATTATTTTACATATTTATGATTAATGTTTGTTTCCTGTATTTTTTTTTCCAGTCTTTATTTTTCAGGGACAATGCGTACTTCAGTTCAAGTTTGGGGGTATGCTATGAGCCATACCAGTCCAGCTAGTTCTCCATCTCCTAGGTTAGCTCTTTCCATATTATTCACACATTGGGGACAATGTGTAAATTAAGTTTGGGGGTATGGGAGACACGTTACACACTTTGTCCTAAATTGTTGTTGTTCTTCTACCTCTTCAACGTTATCTCTAAGCCTTTGACAAATGGTTCGCTCAAGCTCTGTATCGAGTGGAAAGAAGGTTGGATTCCTTTATCAAAATCCTTGCATGAATTAGCTGAAACGCTTTAGTGCAGCAGTTTCAGTATCTCTGTTCGGGTACTCTCTGCCTCGAGTGCGCTTGATCGCACAAGGAAGTGCGCTCGATCGCAGTGCCACAGATAACTCTGCTGCAGTACCTGAAATAGAACAGAAAATGAAAATAAATTAAGGTTATGATGAAACAGAATAAACTAGAATAGAAAAAAAAAATTAACAAAAAATAATTCTAAACAGAAATTTAGTGAAATCCCCGGCAACGGTGCCAAAAACTTGTTGTGCAAAAATATACCTAAATTAATAAGCAAATATTTGAATAGTTTTACTTGCAAGTGCACAAGGTCAACAGTAGCATAGTGTGCAAATGCAAGATCATCTCCACAGGGATTGGTGAATTTCGCTTTAGAATTAGTTTCGCAATATAAAATGATATAAATAAATATTGAGTTTGAATTTGATAATGATAGACACATAGGGCTTTGATATCCACCACTAATCATACTTTCCCAATAAGTAATGTGCGAATGCTCTAACTATACTATGAATACCTAATGTTGTCAACCTAAGGGCATGGTGTATACTCCTTAGGCTATTGATTTCCCTAAGCCATGATCAGGCATGGTGTCTACTCTAACTCTTTTCTTTTTTAAAGGATTTAGCATGGTGTATACTAAGTTGTTCTTTAAGTGAGCATAAGTTCTGTGAAAATTGACAAATACACAAGACCTAGGGCATGTTATATACTCCCGGTTTCCTATGTTGATTAACTCAAGAATCCGGTGTGAATTTCTTTTGTTACTATTGTCAGACCGAGGACTCAGTCATCCAAATTGATCTAACTAACTAATCCATACCACATGCATATGTTGATTAGGCAACACATATGATGAATTCAATAAAACATGTATTAATCAATTAAAGCATCATAATACAGCTTTTACAAATGCAACAATACTCATATATGGAAAAGCATAATTAGGGCTTCAATCGAGCCCTATTAGTAAGTTAGTTACATATCGTGGTGATGTTGCACATCTTCATAATGTAAACTAAAAAGAAAAGAATAAACCCAAAAAATACTATGGAGAGTAGTCGTCAATTTGTCTCCAAAGCTTAAAACTGAAAAAGAAGATACTGTGTATGTGTTTTACAAGTCTATTTATAGGGTCTTAAGACATTTGGAAACCCTAACTAGGAAAACAGAACCCTAACTTTACTTTCCAAAATAGGTGCTATCGTTTTACTGCACGTGTGCGCTTGATCTCATGCTTGTGCACTCGAGCACAAGGTTGCGCTCGAGCCTTCTATGTGTGCGCACGAGTGCTTGTGCGCTCGATCACACTCTTCTATGCTCAATCGCACTTGCCTGTTTCCAGGTCTTCCAGATTTCTTCCTTTGAGTTCCAAAATGCTACATTTTCTCCAAGAACCTATAAAAACACAGAAAACACAAAAATGAAGTAAAATAGGATAAAACACGTAAACGAAAAGCTTAACAAATGTAAATTAAGGGGCTTAAATATGAATATTTAAGCACTTATCAAAAGACGGGGGTTTAAACTTAATAAATCTTAGAAAACAATCCTCTTGCATCTCATGTGCAAATACACTCTATCCCTAATAAGCCTTTTGTCTCACCACATTAGGTTCTGTTCTACCCCTTTCCTTTAATCTTCTCTGTAAATTATCAGTCCTTTCTTTTGCTGCATTCATTCTCTCTATAGCATGATCAAGAATTTTTCTCAACTTAATATCAGATTCTCTCCACCTCTACTAGTACAGCTGCACTAGCAACTTGTTCCCTTGTATGAATCACAGACTCAACCTCCTACTCCGCTTCAACTCTTCTAAACATTAGGGGTCTACCACGTCTTCTCTTATTCAGAACTCTACATCTAGCTCTAGCATGTCCACGTGTCATGCTCAGACTCTACATTAAAATGTAGCTTGATTAAATCTCCACTTCTTTAAATTTTTATGCAGTCTACAAAATCACAAAATCTAATGCTCTGATACCAAAATTGTAACGACCCATCCAGGGTTGGTCATCATCGAGACGGTGTCGTCACGTTTTGAAATCCCAGCATGACACATATATGTAACAATATAAAAACATATATCGACTGAAAATTTATATACATAAATCCTCAACCCTCAACATGGGAGTTATATTATAAAAATCCCAACTTGAACAATATATACAACTTATTATGCATGGATATTTACAATTTTTTTCTTCTTCCATTAATCTGAGGATATGGACCACGAGACTTACAAATACTAACTCAGTCTGAATCTCAGCTCACAAATCTATCTGTCATGCCCACTACCTGAAATTATTTAACAATGAGGAGTGAGCTTCACAAGCTTAGTGAATTAAATTTACTAGAAGTACTCGATTTGTATACTTCCAGTCACATCTTATAATTCAATCGTTTCTAATTCACCAATATTAATAATCTATTTCTTCACATTTAATAATTCAATCTTTCAAATAATCTTCCAATATTCATTCATCTGTTATTTCATATCATCCAATAATAACATTCTATTATCACTACTCATATCATAATTCCAACCATTTCTCAATCTCTTCTTAAATTAATCATCAAACATTTCAATTTTTTTTCTCATATAATTAATTATCTAAAGATTATCAATTCAACATCATTATTTACCTCGTTATGAGGTCATAACATATAATAAATCAATCAAATAATTTTTATCATATCATATTTTCATATTTCTTTCTCATTATATTCGTCTCTCTATGAGACTCATTCTTCTATCAATAATTTCATAATCAAGACTGATACTTTAGCATCTCAATCAATAATAATAAAATAACTAAATAAATAAATACATGTGTTTGAATCGTCTTTCTTTCTTTTTCATCACATCATATCATTATTTCATATTATCATATGAGAACATCTTCCCACATGTCGATATGTTTCAACTAGACCAGCTGTCTTCCTGGTCTTCTCAGCCAGACCAGCTGCCTTCATGGTCTACCTTTTTATGCATATGAATAATAAAATGCAAGTAAGCACACATCAAAGCATTCAATTCAACTATCTAGCTCTTTCTCAAAATGATTATTTTTATCATATTTATTAAATTGTCTCCTCATATACCATATAATTTTTTCAATCATATTTTCAGAAATTTCATATAACTTCTCAAATATTTTTCTTTAATCCATCTTTTTTAAAATATAAATTCTTATATAATTAATATTCAACATACTATTTATTTCCTAATCAATAAATCAATCAATTATCATATATAACAGAAAATACATAATTAAATCATTATAATTCAACAATTTATTCAAATATCATACATTCATATTTTTGTTGGTCTTATTTACCAAAAGTAAATCTAACTCATCATGTAGCACTTAAAGCTACCTGTGGATCACCTCTTTGCCTTTCTTGCTCCTTTAAGCAATTTTACCCGATTGATGATCGTCAAACTTGACATAATATTTATATTAAAATTTTTAATTTATTATTTAATTCTTCCATAACTCATACCTTTAAATTTCTACATCAAATTCTGGGTAATTTCATGTATGCATAATTTAAAAAAAAAATAAAATTCACATTATTACATTTTTTTTCTTAAATCTTGCCTTGAATTTCTTTAAAATTATCCCGTAAACTTCTTCAAAATTTCAATCTTTCAACATTTTTTTAGTCCCCAGGTGTTTAAAGAATAAGAGCAAATTAAGAGAGAGAATATAATTTTGAGAAAGAAATTTGTTGTAAACTAAGTTTTAACAAAACTAAACAAAAAACTTAATTTTATATTAAAATCGTACTTACAGCCAAGCCATTCTTTATGTGTAGACTATACCTAGACTCTTAGTGTCCAGGTATTTATCCATTTTTTAATTATATTAATAGTAAATCTTTCATGTATATATTATTTTAATTCCATGAAATATCTATCAAATTACTTCTTTACCCTGACTTTAAGAACACAGGTATTACAGTTAATGCAAAATACAAAGAAAAAGCAAAAACAAACTCTATGCCTACACTTTCTTCTCATGTTGATCACTCTTGTCCTTGGCATACTCAGTGATGATCTGCCTCTCCAAATTAGTAACCATGACTTGAGTATCCCAAGCACAAGACTGAGCACTATCGTCTCCAGAAGATCTAACCACCAGCTAAGCTTGGAGGAATGGTCAACTCCGAGAGGACAACACGCATCTAGCTGCGATCCAGGTTAGAAGTCATCGCGACCACTTTCCTTTTGGGGTCCTGGAATCCCTCGAGGAACTTCTCGACAGTCTTTTCATAGAGCAAGTCCTTGAAGGCCGTGGTCTTCTTGAACTCCTCAATGACTTCCTTAGAAGACCTATTTGACTTAACCTTAAGCTTATCTACCTCGAGCCTGAGTCTCTCAGCCTCAGCCTCAGCTACCTCTACCCAAGCAATCACTGATTGGACATCCCCTTTCAGAGTGAGATGATCATCTCTCAACCCAGCAACTTGCTGCTACCAATCGTACAACTAGGCCTAGAGATCATCCCTCTCTTTGGCCAGATGGTCAGTCTCAGCAACAGCTTGGGGACGCCTCTCAACGACTATGGCACAAACCAACCCAAACCTGAAAAGGGCCAAAGGATAGATCATATCATAGGCCACTAAATAAAAATATAAAGATAATCACTAAGTATGGAAAAAGTATACCTTCTGGGCAGATTGCCTTATGATCCCGGCCATAACCTCATGAGGGTAGCTCATGATTTGAGCCTCATCATTGGGAAAGATGGATCCCCGAATGAGCTGCTGAGCTACACTCAGCTTAGAAAATGTCGAATCTTTTGTTAGAACAGACTAACAACCTCGAAAGATGTCAAGAGTCGAACCTGAGCTTCCCTCACTAGGTGCTGGCTAAAGAAAAAGCTTCTCCTCCCTAATAGAAAAGTCAACAAGGGGATTGATCCCTAGAGCCTATGCTACTTCCAACGTGATACCTCTTTCTTCGTTCAGTAGAAAGTGGAGAATAGGACTCTGCATGGGGGGAAGCAACCGGATGAGCAATTGGAGGAGGTTGTTTTTGCATGTTCATGACCAAGCGAAGAAGACAGGACAAGAAAGAAAATAAAGACAAGTAGCTTAAAGAAGTAGAATAGGGGGTAAAATTTCTTCTAAGTTAAAGTAAACTACCGTGAGTAGCCCGACTTAACCCATAACGAACAAGGATGTCTTCTCTCAAAAACTCTGAGGCAAAGATAGGCTTGGAACACATCTTGCCAAGAAGATCCTCATCCGGCTCACTCAGTGAGGGAAGATCTATCTGAGATTCAAAAATACCATACTCCCACTCTCACTTGACTGAAAAAGGATCCACATGACTAATAAAGAAAAACCTTATCTTCTAATCATGGACAGATGATGAGTTCTCAACCGCTATTTTCTTCCCCGTCCTTGCTGACAAGTTGTACTAACCATTGTTTTGAAATTTCTTGATAATGTAGATATTACGAAAAAAGTTCAAAGTGAATGGTACATTTCAACCGTGCCTCTTAAGACTAAAGAAAAAGCTCACAACCATCCTCATAGAATTCAAAAGGAGTTGGTTTGGTGCAATACTAAAGAAGTCGGTTATCTCTTAATCCATAAAAAGGTGAAAACTTCCTTTTAAAAAGTCCTCATAAATACACATCTTGTAAGGATGATCCCCTCAGATTGGGCTATATGCCCTCTTTTCTAAGGTAAGGAGACATATCTTGTACTCCGGAGGAATACAATACTTTCGACAAAAAGTCAAGAATAACTTCTCGAAAATTGAACAAGGATAAGACTTAACTGCGTTGTGGAAGCGGTCATTGTCTCGCGACATCTCCATGCACACCTTTTATAAGAGAGGGACATCCCCCTCTAACTCAGGATCTACGTAATCCTCCTCAAGTTTAAGATCCAGATCATATGAGGTCCTCTCAGAAAAAGAGGTCTCGGACCTAGATAATCACTTGTAGCCCACCCATAAAAAAACGAAGACATTGGTGTGTAACAAAAATGATAAGGTATAATTTCTTACTAGAAGAATAAGCAAATAACTAATACGAACGAAGCCGAGAACTGATGGCAGACGAAGCTGACAGGAAAGAACGGACAAGGCCGAGAAAGATTGTGGAAGTCAAATGAAAAAGAAGAGGAGGCCGAAATGGATAGGATGAGGCCATCACATGCTCTTATCTCTCAAAATTGAAGTAATTTGGAAAATAGGAAGTATGGGGAGAATACTCCTAACCCCTTTCTTATATAGAACCTGGACTGCCTTGAAAAGTGTAAAAGCAAGTTTCGAACAATGCAACAGTCATATCAATCATCTCAAAGTTCAAATGAAGAAGCGTGAATGACTTCTCAAAAAACATGCCCAAAAGAAGCTAATCAAGTTGGTATTTGGCCCCAAAGGTGGCAAACCACCGAGTTGGTTGTGCCAATTCAGGGGACCAATCAACTCGACCCTTGGACTCGTCGAGTATCGAGTTAGGTGTCTCAATTTCATAATGGACACACCAACTCAGTCCAAAAGGTAGCCGAGTACCGAGTTGGGTGCCCCAATTTCACAAGGGACACACCAATTCGGTCCCAAAGTTAGCCGACCATGGAGTTGGTTGTCCTAATTAAAGGGGACCAGCCAACTCGGCTCCAAGAGCAGCTGAGTACCGAGTTGGGTGTTCTAATTTCATAAAGGACACATAACTTGGCCCAAAAGATAGCCGAGGACCGAATTGGGTGTCTCAATTCAAGGGACTAACTAACTTGACCCTAGGAGCAGCCTAGTACCGAGTTGGGTGCCCCAATTTCACAAGGGACACACCAACTCAACTCCAAGGGCATTTAAGTACCGAGTTGGGTGTCCTAATTTTGGACATGCCAACTCAGCCTAAAGGGTAGCCGAGTACTGAGTTGGGTGTCCCAATTTCATATGGGACATGCCAACTTGGTCCAAAGGGTAGCCGAGTACCGAGTTAGGTGTCCCAATTTAATGGACTAACCAACTCGGCCCTAAAAGCAGCCGAGTACCAAGATGGGTGTGCCTAATTCACTTAGACCCACCTATACCAATTCAAGGGACCAATCAACTCGGCCCTAAAAGTAGCAGAGTACCAAATTAGCTGTGCCAAATTCACTAGGACCCACCAACTCGACCCCAAAGGTGGCCAATCACCGAGTTGGGTGTCCCAATTCAAAGGACCAACTAACTCGACCTCACGAGTAGCCGAGTACTGAGTTGGGTGTGCCCAATTCAGTAGGAGCGATCAATTTGTCCCCAAAGGTGGCCAACCATCGAGTTGGGTGTCCCAATTCAAGGGACCAACTAACTCGACCTTAGGAGTACCCGAATACCGAGTTAGGTCTGTCCAATTCATTAAGACCCACCAACTTGGCCTCAGGAGTGGCTGACTACTAAGTAAAGCGTGCCAAATTCATGGACCCATCAACTTGACCTAAAGAAGACTGACTACTGAGTTTAAAAAAATAAAAGAAAACACTTTCAAACATTAACATGAAGCAAAAGAATGAAGCTCGAAAATCGACACTCCTTTAGAACTAAGGAGTGAAAGGTGGGGTATGTGATATAGGATAAATATACTCTCAAACCAAAAATGATACCAGTCAACCACAAGGGCAAAATGGTAATCTCTACCCCAATTAAACATCATAAATAGCCCCTCAATTAGTGAAAATAATTATTACCACTCTCACTTTTGTTCTCCCTTATTAGTACTCTGACTTAAGCTTCGGAAGGTCCTTCCCGAAGTCAACAACTCCAGGTCGACTTCATTTTCAGGTACCACAGAACCCGCTCAAACTGAACAAGTGTAAGTCAACGTATGACCTTATTTCAACCAACTCAGACCTGACACCAGTAGCCAATCTGACCAGACCAAAACACACCGATCTATTTTTGGTATCAACAAAAAATTATTATAATAATCCATAGTGTTGGCTCTGATACCACTGTAAGTCTATCAGCATAGAATACACAGCAAAAAATTAAAAATTTATGTCCATAAACTTAAATATGATGATAAATATATATGAATTTACTAGAATGATGATCCAAATAATATTTCCATACAAGATTAGAGATTTTTTTTATTACCTTTGATGGATATTCTTGTTGATCTTTGAAATTGATTCACCAGCTGTTCAAGTGTTTGACCTCTAAGCCTATCCATTTGAGCAACCAAGAATAGGGATATTCTTCTTCAGGGTGTCAAATACCACACGATGAAGAACACTAGGGTTGACCGAAATTTCCTTGAGTACTAGCTCTGAAAATTTGGCCCTTCTAGAGATAGAAAGTTTCTGAAATTAATTTCGGCAACAATGATATTGTTAGGGTTTCTATCAAATAGAACCTTTATATAGAGCCCTCATTTCTAAAAGTTCTATGATTTTTAGAATCGAAATTAAACCCGTGGTTTAATTAATTCCTATAATTCTCTCATTTAACCGATTAATTTTCCTTATTCTTACAATTTCCCAATTGTGTATGACCCCTTAGGTTCAATCTTGTGCTAGCAGTAGGTCGTAACAATTGGATCTCATCCAATTAATTAAAACTCATTTAAATTTTAATTCGAATTAAAAACTCTTTTTTAATTCTTCTTTTAATTAAGAATTAATTAAAATTAATTCTTAACACTTCTACAAGTCATGATTGATACCTAGTAGTATATCATGACTTCCTAGACAATATGAATTAATATGAACATTTTCGTTGATAGTTACCATACAATCTTTCCATCCTACAATGTCCATGATTAAACATGAGGCATGGATTTATTGTCAAACCTTAATTATTTAATTTTATATATATATATATATATATATATATATATATATATATATATCAAGTCCAAAACTTAAATGATGAAATTATAAGCTCCTTTCTAATTTTCACCCAACTTTAGCCATGAAATTTCCAAGCTATGACTTAATCAGATCACATATGACATTCTCTTTTTTTTCCGAACGTGATGGATCCTCTATTATACACTTACATACCCCCATGCATAAGTAGTTATACCCAATTACTACACTTTTGTGATATGATTAGAATCATATTTAGGTAGTATCAAAGCATGATGACCCATACACAAGAGATCCATGGTGCCTCAAGTCCAATGATCACTTGTACAACCGTAGCGTAAGAATTCTTATTGATAGCCAGTAAAATTTCCATTAAAAATTTCTTATTCGAGTCAGTTTGGTGTATATGTTCTCTAAAAAGCACCTATATAACTTGTTTTAGTGTCTTATACACTAGTGACAGTGATATAAATCATCCTTAGCTCCTTGAGGAAACATAGTATGTGCTAATCTATCTAGATTCACTAATGCCCTTTCTTAGTAATCCTATGATTAAGAATATTTAATAATAAAGTTTAAGTCAATAGATCTTACTAGCATGATCTTATCATGATGCTTATTTTCATTGTTCTTATTCTATTGACTTTATCATGTAATACACATGCAATGATTTGCAATGAACATAATAAATAAAATAAATTTCATTAATGATTATTTAATTTCAATAAATGAATATGATTGATTACAAGTAATGTGTCCATAACATCAAATGCTATTGGCTTGTAGGGCATATTACTATCAGCCTTAAGTTTAAGGATCACTTGTATAACTACAACGCAGGAATTCCTATTGAAAGTTAGTAAAACATAAATTAGGAATTACTTAGTCGAGTCAGTTCAGTGTACTTTTTTTTATAATAATCACCTATATAACTTGTTTTAGTGTCTCATACACTAGTGACCATTATATCAATCACCCTCGACTCCTTGAGGAAATATAGTATGTACTAATCTATCTAGATTCACTAATACATTTTTTAGTGATCCTATGATTAGGAACATTTAAGCATTAAGTTTAAGGAAATACATCTCATTAGCATGATCTCATCATGGTGCTTATTTCCATTGCTTTTATTCTATAGGATTTATCATATAAACACAATGAATGTTTTGTAATTAACACAATAAATAACATAAATTCCATATTTATTGTCAATAAATGAATAAGATCAATTACAAGTAATATGCCTAGACATCAAATACTATTAGCTTGTATGGCATACCACTATCAATCTCCAACTTGCACGTAAGCTAATAGCCCAGGTATCTCATACCCATTCATTTAGTTAGTGAATTTGCAATATCATTTGTTGATGAAACTCTTTCAATCTTTACATCGCTTGTTCCAATGGTTTAACTGATCAAATAGAATCACTACAAGATCAATTTGGATTTCTAATGAGGCCTTGGTTTCCACTTATGTGCATCAGCGAAATTGTTTTCATAGTATCATAATACTGAATTTACAATGTTAGAAACCATAGATCAGTGATGAACTTTTTTTATCCAAACAGCTTTCCTCGCAGACTTAGATGTAGTAATGTATTTGGCCTTTATGGTCGAAACTGTAGTGGTCTTTTATTTGGAACTTTTCTAGCTCACTGCTCCACCATTTAAGGTGAACATTTATATGTATATTGATTTACTGTCATAGTTTTTATATTGAAAACTAAAGTCTATGAAGCCCTTAAGTTTCAAATTTTCTCTTCCATATATGAGAAACAAATCTTTAGTTCTTCTTAACAACTTAATAATGCTTTTTACAGTTATCCAGTGACCTTCACCTGAATTTGACTGAAATCTACTCATAATACTTAAGATGGAGTACATGATAGACCCGATTTACTTGTGTTCTCTCTCTTCAGGTGTCTTTTGGGAACATGTCTTTTAAGAGGGTAATTTCATGACTCATCTTGGAATTTTCTATGCTAAACAACCTTAGCATTTTATCTATGTATGTGGACTTACACAAATATAGCATCCTTCTAGATCTATCTCTATAGAACTTGTTCTAAAAAAATATAGGATGTTTCACCCAAATCTTTTCATGGTGAAGTTCTTTGATAGCCAAATCTCGACTGACCGCGACATACCTACATTATTCCTAATGAGAAGTATATCTTATATGTAAAACACTAAGAATGTCACAACGCTTCCGCTGACCTTCTTATACACATATGGTTCATCATTATTCTTGATTAAATCAAACAATTTGATTGTCTCATCAAAACAAATATTCCAACTTCGAGAAGCTTGCTTTAACGCAAGAATGGATCTTTGAAACTTGCATATCTCGTGGCTACTTCCACTAGATGTAAAACACTCAGGTTATGTCATATACATATCTTACTCTATGTTTTCATTAAGGAATATAGTCTTTACATCCATCTTCCATATCTCATAGTAATGGTATACAACTATTGCAAGTAAAATCATGATAGATTTAAGCATGGCCACCAGAGAGAAGGTTTAGCTAAAGTCAACTCCTTGTTTTTGCTTGAAACCCTTTGTTACTAGTCTTTCCTTATAGGTCTCTAACTTTCAATCCACTCCAATCTATCTCTTAAAGACCCATTTGCAACCTATAGTTACTATGCCTTCAGGTGCATCGACAAAAGTCCATAATTTGTTGGAGTACATGGAATCAATTTTGGATTTCATGATTTTTAGCCACTTCTCAAAATCAATGTCTAACATCGGTTCTTCGTTGTTAACATGTTCCTTATCATATATAAGGTGTAAGTCTAGGTCATCATTTATGAGAAATTCATATCTATCTAGAGCTTCGGGTGTATGCTAGATTTACGAACTAGTTGTGTGATAGGAAGAGCTATTGATTCAGGTTCTTCAATTTGAACAGTACTAAGTTGTGGTTCTTGTGACACTTTATCATGATCTATCTTGCTCTCAGTGCTCCCTTCTAGCATAAACTCCTTTTTTTTTTTTGCTAGAAAAGCTGCATACTTGGAAATAAACACCTTTAGTTCTTGAGGATGTTAGAAATAATATCGTAAACTTTCTTTAGGATATCCTGCAAACTTACATTTATCAGACCTAGTTCCTAACTTATTTATATATAATTTCTTTACATAAGCAGGACAACCCCAAATCTTAATGTATTGCATTTCCTACCTTTTTATATCTCATATGGCATTTTAGGTATGACCTTTGAGGGAACCTTTCTCAATAAATATGTGGCAGTTAGGACGGCATATTCCCAAAAGGATATTGAAAGATCAGTGTAACTCATCATGAATTGTTCCATATCTAATGGAGTACAATTTCGCATTTCAGATAGATCATTCAACTATGGTGTTTCAAGAGGAGTCCGCTGAGAGAGAATCCTATTATATTTGAGATAATCAAAAAAATCATCAGTCAAGTATTCACCTCCTCGACCAGATCAAAGAACTTTAATTCTTGAATTTTTTTTGAACTTTTTAAATGATTCAGACTTATACTTCATTAAGTACACATACCCATACCTTAAGTGATATCAATAAAGGTAACGAAGTAAGAGTAACTTCCTCTAGCATTAATTGTTAGGGGCTCACACAGGTCAACGTGTATTAACCCTAATGCTTCTGTGACTCTTTCTCCATGTCCACTAAATTGAGATCTAGTCATTTTCCCTATGAGATAGGCTTCACAAGTAGGATATGATTCAAAATTCGATAGATCTAAGTATCCACCTTTTACCAACTTTTTTACCCTATCCTCATTAATATGACCTAGTCTTAAGTGCCACATGTAGGAATGATTAAACTCATTATCTCTTTTCTTTTTATTTTGTTCGATATTAAAATTTTACCATCCATTTCAAGAATATAAAGACCATTATTTAGTGTACCAGTACCATAATATTTATTATCAAAATAAATAGAACAACAATTGTCCTTAAGGGAGAATTCATAAACTTCCCTGTTTAATTTAGAAACTGAAACAATGTTTCTAATTAAAACTTGTGCATATTAGCAATCCTTAAGTAAATTAAGTCTGTCCAGATGGTAACTCCAAGTAATATGGCATAATGGTTAATGCAACAACTTTTACTCCATTTCCAAGGTGTAGGTCCACCTCCCTCTTACTCAACTTTACACTACTTCTCAGTGCTTGCAAATTATTGCAGATATATGAGCCACAACTGGTATCTAATACTCATGAAGAAGTATTGTTAACATTTAAGTTAACAAAAAAAAAAAAAAAAACCAATCGGACATACCTTCCAAAGGCTTATCCTTTAAGGTTATAAGGTACTAATTGTAATTCCTCTTCTAATGCCCATCTTTGCCACACTAGAAGCACTGTCACTCATACCTTCCAAAGGCTTATCCTTTAAGGTTGTACGGTACTCATTGTAATTCCTCTTCCAATTCTCATCTTTGATATACTAGAAGCACTTTCCCTTGTCTTTTTTGGCTTTAGAATAATTAGCCTTGCTAGCACCACCCTTTGCTTTCAATGGTTTCTTCTACTTCTTCTTCTTCTACTACTACTTCTTCTTCTTCTTCTTCTTCTTACTCCATCAAGCATAATGGGTACTCATTGTAATTCCTCTTCCAATTCTCATCTTTGATATACTAGAAGCACTTTCCCTTATCTTTTTTGGCTTTAGAATAATTAGCCTTGCTAGCACCACCCTTTGCTTTCAATGGTTCCTTCTACTTCTTCTTCTTCTACTACTACTTCTTCTTTTTCTTCTTACTCCATCAAGCATAATGGGTGCTTTGCCTTTCTTGATCGTGCTCTCAACAGTCTTCAACATATTGACAAGCTCTGGAAGCGTAGCTTCTACCTTGTTCATGTTGTAGTTCATAACAATTTGAGAAAAAGAAACTAGAAATGATTGCATAATCAAATCATTACTCAACTCCAAATCCATATAAAATCCAAGCCCATCCAACTGCTAAATATAGTTGATTTGATCATCTTCAATCCATACTCATGAACTGATGATCCTTCAGCATCCTAACCCTAAAGAGGTTCTTGAGATCTGTAACCTTGCATAATGACTACGCTCACTATACAACTTTTATAGATGAAGCAATATCACAAATTCACTTTTCATTTTATCATGTTGTTTTTGAAGCTCATTAGACATAGATGCTAGCATGAAGCACCGTACATTCATGTCATCCTCTTACCCCTTCTCATAAGCAGTGACCTCTTATTCCAGAGCATTCTCAACAAGACTACTTAGAAGTGATTGATCAAGAACATATGCTATTTTCTCAGAATCGAGAACAATTCTGAAGTTCCTAAACCAATTAAGAAAATTGGGCCCAGTTAGCCAATTTGTATCAAGGATTCTAGATAGTGTGTTGAGATTAGCCATTGCAATCTAAAATGTAACAACATATAAATTAGTGTTTATTCATTTTATTAACTACCATAAAGATTTGATCTTTAATCTAAGTGGTACCTCCCACTATTCTTTTCGATTCCCACAGCCATCAATGTGGAAAGTGAAAAACCCCTTTGGAAGGTTTCCTAGTGGGGATTAGGATCCTATCACTTTCACATTATAGCCTTACGTTAGCGCAACAAACTATAATGTACTTGATAGGTAGATAACTTTTGTCATTTGAATCTTATGCAATTCCCAATTAGAATTTAGCCTTTTAAATGCATATGACATTATGGTAGCGCAACAAATCATATCCATTTTAGTTAAGTCAAACCCATCATTCCTTATGAGTATAAATTAGTTACATAACCCTTGCAGTAGCGCAATAAAGTTATATCATTTGTTTACCTCATGTACATCACATGTTTTAATAGACAATATAATTTTCCTATAGGTGTAAATCTTACAGTAGCACAACAAATTTACATATATAAAAAAACTTCGCATATTGATTATAATCGTGGACGGTTACGAACAATCATTCCTAATGATTTTCATTTAAAACTTAATATTAAATTTTTGTGTGTGAGTGATTTAGGTATTTACGTTTACATCTCAGCATATAACATCCATCAAATACAGATAAAGCATACATCTCATGCATAGCAAACATACATCTCTAGCACAAAACCCTAGGTGGATGACTTTGGACTTTCTAAGTGTGATTTACTTTATCCAGTTAAGTAAATCACTTGGTCAAATTGTAGGTAGTTATTACATGAATATATCTCATACCTTCATGGGTCTTCAATCTTCAAATGATCTATCATACTTCCTTGCGCACTTCTTGATTCGCCTCAATAAAATCCTATCTAATCCTAAGTAACTACTATACACATCAAATATATAAGAAACCTTGATCATAAGTCAAGGAAAGTTACATTGAAGGGAGATAGAAGTTTACATTTAGAGAAATAAAAGAAGGCAAGGTATGCAAACCCATTTAAATTAAATAACAAAATAATAATAATAATAATACCAACAAATTCAACCAATTGTTAAGGTCTAAGTCCAATAGTCATCCACTCATTCAATTAAATTTCACAATAAACAAAAATTAATTATGTTATTATTCTTAGGTTGCACTCCTAATCTAAATAGGTTATCAAAGACGTTCTCTTAATCCTATTTCAAATAAGATTTTGATTCTTTGTTCATTAGAATTCAAAAATCTATTATAAAAAGGATTTTAGAGTTTCAATTTCTAGTCAAACTCTAATTTCTTAAAACTTTTAATTTCAAAATTAAGAACAATTCTTAATAATATAAACCAATTTAATTTAAACTTTTTGAAGATGAAAATTAAACAATTAATTTCAATTAAAAGCATCTTTTAATTTTGAGAGAATTAGAAACAATTTCAAAACCCTTTAAAACTAAAATAAAAAAAAAACTTATTTTTACATGTCATAGTTGACTATCGAGGTCATTTGAAGGTTTTTACGAGTTTCTGCCCCAAGGAGTTGACTCCCTTAACCCGAGAGTCAGACTACCAGAGAGTTTTCTACAGATTTTCACACAATTTTCTTCCCAAATTTAATTCATTTTGATCCAAAATCATATTTTTTATCAACTAAATTGAATCTAACCAATCCATATCGGTTGAACAATGTTCCTCCAACAATCTTATTATCATCTCATGACAATATTCAAATCAAAAACAATTTTTGAATTTTCATGACCTAGGGTTTCATAAACCTTAATTTGATTTTCTAAATTCTTCAATTTAAAATAATAAGAATTCTAAGATCAAATCTATCAAGCCACAACAATAGAATTAAAATTCATCCTAATAATCCATAGAGTTAACTTTGATACCACTATAAGTCTACCGGTATAGAAATGTAACAAAAATTAAAAAATTTCATACCTCCATATATTAGAATGAATACATTTACCTCCATATTAGGTTAGAGATTTATACCTTTATGACGATTCCAGTTGCAAATTTGTTGGAGAGCGCACAAGTCGTTTATATGTTTGGCCTCTAAGTGTATCCACACGAACAATCAAGAATTAAGATCTCATTGTTCAGGACGTCGAACACCACGTGTGGAGAAGGATTAGGGCTGGCCGAAATCTATGAATGCTCTAGGGTTTTTGGCTTTTTTTAGATAGGGAGAGGTGTGTCTAAAATCTTATTTTAAGACTTCAATGTTTCATTAGGGTTTTTATCAAATAGAAGCCTTTTTATAGAGCCTTTACTCCTAAAAGCTCTATGATTTCTAGAATTGCAATTAAACTGTTGGTTTAATTAATTCCTAGAAATCACTCTATTAGCACTTTAGTTTTCCTTATTCTTGTAATTTTCTAATTGTGTGTGACCCCTTAGCTTTAATATTGCACTGACAGTAGGTCGTAACTTTTACATAACAATTGGATTCCATCGAATTAATTAAAACTTCTTTTTAATTTTTCTTTTGATTAAAAATGAATTACAATTAATTCTTAAGGGCTTCTATAATTCATGATTGACACCTAGCATGACTAACCAAGCAATACGAATTGAATGTGAATCTTTCTGTTGTTAGTTATCGCATAATTCAATCTTTCAATCATGCAATGTCCCTGATTAAGCCTAAGGTATAGAATTACTGTCAAACATTAATTATTCAATCATATATATCTCAATTTTAAGTCCATAACTTAAATGATGAAATTAAAATTTTCTTTCTAATTTTCACCACATATTGGCCAATGAATTTCCAAGCTATGACTTAATCAGATCATATAGGACATTCACTCTTTTATTAAGAGTGATGGATCCTCTATTGTACACTCACATATCTCCATGCATACCCAATTATTATCCTTATGTGACCCATAATTAGAATTACATTTAAGTATCATCAAAGAATGATGACCTACACACAAGGAATCCATGATGCCTCAAGTCTAAGGATCACTTGTACAACTGCAACGTAAGAATTCCTATTGACAGCTAGTAAAATGTCTATTAGGAATTACTTAGTCGAGTCAGTTTGATGTACCTATTCTATAATAAGCACCTACATAACTTATTTTAGTGTCTTATACACTAGTGACCATATGATCAATCACCCTCAACTCCTTGAGGAAACATAGTATGTACTAATCTATTCGGATTCACTAATTTCCATTTTAGTGATCCTAGGATTAAGAACATTTAAGTATGAATCTTAAGAAAATATGTTTCATTAACATGATCTCATCATGGTGCTTATTTTCATTGCTTTTATTCTTTGAGCTTTATCATGTAAATATAATGAATGTTTTGTAATAAGCACAATAAATAACATAAATGTTATATTTATTGTCAATAAGTGAATAAGACCAATTACAAGTAATATACCTAGACATCAAATGCTATTGGCTTGTAGGGCATACTACACCCACAAAGCTGAGAAACAACAAAAGATGAGGGTTGACCATAACGCTCTTGAGATTGACGTAAAATCTTCGGTGGTTGTGGAACTTAGTATTTAAAATAAGGAGATACCCCCACCTTCGCTTCCCCCTCCCCCTCCCTAATGTTTTCTTACCGAGCTAGCCGATGTTGGTAATCAGCTTTGCCCTCAACAACAAGTTTATTGGTTGAAATCTAACTTTGGAAGGAAATTATTCTTAGGGATGAGGAAGAGCTCTATGGCTATTCTCCTGAGACTTTTGCCTCAATTAATGTGAAGGCAATCCAAAGGGTTAGCCGATCTTGTTGACCATATTTAGATTTTGTCCAAGTGTTCACTGGTCGACTTTTAACTTCTCCTCATCTTTTCAAGCCAGTATACTTAAGACCATTACTTCCAATCGACTGAATCAGGTCAACCAAGACCTCGAGGATAGTCGTTGTAATATCCGTGCTCTTAAAGTAATGGTAAAAAAGTAATTTGATAAATATGATATGGAATTAAAATAATATATACATGAAAGATTTGTTATCAAATAAAATATATCTTTTGAAAAAAAATCTAGAATTGTCTAGGCGTAGTAACAAAGAAAAAAAAAAGGGAAGGCACCAACACCTAGACATACAGGTGTTGACTGTCTAACATGAAAATTATGCATGTTAGACAACAAACTAAAAAGGTGGCAGCGTGACGGTTTAGAATAAAACATATTGAGTTTTTGTTTCAGTGTGTTAAAACAATTTACACTTTTTCAAATTACTCTTTTTCTTTAAACACCTGGGGACTCAAAGAAAGGTTGAAAGGTTGAAATTTTGAAGAAGTTTACGGGAGAATTTTAAAGAGAATCGATGGAAGCTTTAAGAAAAACAAAAGGTGTTTACAATCAGCAATAGAGTGAAATTGCTTAAAGGAGCAGGAAAGGCAAGGAGGTGATCCACAAGTAGCTTTAAGTGCTACGTGGTAAGTTAGATTTACTGTTAGTAATCGAAACCAATAAAAATATAAATTTATGATATTTGAATAAATGATTGAATTATAATGATTTAACGATGTATTTTTTTGATAAGTATGGTGATTGATTTGGTTTATTTATTATGGATTTAATAATATGTTGAATATTAATTATATGAATAAACGAAAAATGTGTTGAAAAGTTATATTCTGAAAAATATGATTAAAAAGTTGATATGATATATGAGGAAACAATATAATAAATGTGATAAAAATAATAATTTTGAGAAAGAGCTAGATAATTGAATTGAATGTTTTGATGTCTGTTTGTTTTCATATTATTGCTCATATGCATGAAATAACAGATAGAGAAGGCAGCTAATTTTCTTGTTTTCATGTTATTGCTCATATGCATAAAATAAAAGACTGGAAAGACAGCCGGTCTAGCTGAAAATAAAAGAACCGAGAAGGTAGTTGGTCTAGCTAAAAAATAAAAGAACCGAAAAATGCAGCCGGTCTAGATGAAAATAAAAGAACTAGGAAAGCAGACGGTCTAGATGAAAATAAAAGAACCGGGAAGACAGCTGGTCTAGCTGAAACATGTCGATATGTGGGAAGGCGTTCCCAGATGATAATATAAAACGATCTGATGAGAAATAAAGAAAGATAATTTAAATTCATGCATTGCATTTGTTTAATTATTGAATTTTTATTGATTGAGATGTTAAAGCATCAATCTTGATTCTGATATGATTAATAGACAAATGAGTCTCACAGAGAAGCAGATATGATGAGAAAGAAGTATGATAATAAGATATGATAAAAATCGATTTGCTAAATTGATTATATGACATGAGCCTCATAACGAGGTAAATAATGATGTTAAATTGAAAATCTTAAGATGATTAAATATATGAGAAGAAAAATTGATTTGTTTGATGATTAATTTAAGATGAGATTGATAAATGGTTGAAATTATACTAGGATGTTATTATTGATTTATATGAGATAATAGATGAATGAATATGAGAATATTATTTAAAAGATTGAATTATTATCTGTGAAGAAATAACTAATTTATATTGGTAAATTTGAAACGATTGAATTATAAGATGTGATTGGAAGTATATAATCGAGTACTTCTAATAAATTTAATTCACTAAGCTTTTGAAATCACTCCTCATTGTTGAAAATTTTCAAGTAGCGGACATGATATATAGAGTTTAGAGCTAATAGTGGAGTAACTACCTTAAGTAAGTCATGTGGTCAAGTCCTTAGAAATTGTAAGAAAGAAGAAAGAAAAATTTGTAATAAAAACATTTTCATGCATTTTGTTATATGTATATATTGTTTTTAAAAGAAGGATGATGATATATCTTCTCTGAGAAGAGTTAAGGATTAGATGAATTTTTTTTTTCAGTTGATGTTTTTATATCATTGCATACATGTGTCGTGCTGGGATATCAAAATGTGACGACACCATCTCGGAAGTGGCTAACCAGATATGAGTCGTCACAGTCGTCGCTTGAATATAGACCTCATGGTCGATCTCGAGGTCAAAGCAAAGAACATTGACTCAACCAAGAAGCAGAACTCGATTTTGGTCATGGACTTGGAGAAAGTCCATGCCGAGGCTGCTACCTTGGGCTGAGGTGGCTTTGCTTCAGTTAGAGTTGGAGACAGCGTGAAGAATGTCGTGGAGGAATTCAAGAAGTTGAGCCCTACGAGGACAAGGTCGCAGATCAAGCTAGGGCCTTCCTCGCGGACTACTTCAAGATGGCTAAGGAGGAGGTTTACAACGCTTCTCCGACAATGATAAATGGGAGAAAACTGACATCCTCTCCATTTACCATGTAAGTTGAAGTAGAAATTAAAATGGATCAAATGAAAAGGATGAGAAAAAAATGTGAAAAACATTTTAATAGTTGAAATTTAACCGTGTTAAAAACTATTCAGTTGTTTGTAGTAAGCGAAAGAGAAACAAAGTTTCCCACATTTAAAAGCGACTGGGTTAGGGAATGGACTAGTTGAAGGCGGCAATGATAAATGGGCGAAAACTTTTGGTTGAAAAATAAAAACTTCTGCGAATCCTCACCAAGATGCTTTCATACCATAAAGAAATTTACACAACTAATAGTAATTCTCTCACTAAGGCTGAGGAGAAAAAACGTTACAAAATATATATGGAGGGGATTAATTTAAATGTATTTGAATTATTTACAGGCATATATTTTGTCATATAAAATTATAATGGATGAAAAGAATTGAAGATGTGCCTCAAGCATATCAATGGTCATCTATAAGATAAACGTCAACAGTATCCACTAATAATCCTTGTGACACACGAGAAAAATGAAGTAGCTGGGACGTCCCAGTCCCATGATCTCCAGTTCTCCACTACATACTCTACATCAAATCACTTAATTGAATTGTTCTGCGCTCTGCAGACACAGCGAGGAAAGAGAATGGTAACCCATACTCAGAAATTTTTTACTATGTATAACCAGTGTACAAATACTCAATAGTTTTTTTAGTACCTTATCACTTATTTAAATGCTTCAGATACAAAATGGAATAAAATGCTTATACACACCTCGGGGTGAAAGATGAAAAAGTTTGGAAAGGAAGGAGGGTTTCTTTGGGAGGAGAGAAGAGGTTGTTCATGTGACCACAAAGCAGGATAATGCTAAGTGCCACTGGCATTTTTATGCTTTAATCTTCATATTCTGTCTCTTCGTCATCATCTTCATTGTTTTCTGCATACCTCCATCCCTCGTCAGCATTCTCACGGTCTTCCTCTGTTTCTTCACTATCTTCATCCTCAAACGTTTCTTCTTTAATAGGCCATGGTTTTTTCACTACATTCTGAGTGGCTGGAGACGGGCTTGAACCCTTCCGCTGAGCAATTTTGGCAGGGGGAATCTTCAGGTTTGGCTTGGGCCTGCTTTGTTGTTTCTGACTTTTTCCATTTACACGCTTTCCATAAGCATCTTGATCACTGGCTTCATCCATCTCATTGTCGGCATTAGGTGTGGCACTCCCAGCATTCTCATCTGACATATGCCCAGGATGCTCTCTCCTCAGATGTAGTTTAAGCTTGTATTCATGGATATAGGCCTTTTCACATCCTTCATATGGACAGGCATATGGGCGGTCCGATGATGCAGAGCCATAAACCCCTGCAGACGGCTTTGGAGTCTTGGATATCTTCTCTGTAGGTGTCACATATTTAGCCACATCCACTACAGGATTCTGTGAAATTAAGAATGAGATCTGATATCACATGGTCCAGAAACAATGAAAGGATGCTCTTGATAGTTCATACTAATGGAAGTGGCTTTTTTCTTTTTATTTTTTAAGGGGGAGGGGAGGGTAATATAAAGGTCTACAAAAAAGCCAGATGGTTTTGCCCTTCTGAATGTTCCTACACTTTGATGGGTATTTGGATGTATATCAAATGAAATGATCAAAGATATTATATAGATACAATCCAATTTGATATTTCTATCACAATATTACATTAATATAATGGGCCCATTCTGTATTAAGAATGTTTTTATGATTTTATGGAAATCACAGCTATTTCATTTATGTACATCTCTTTATTGATAACACTGACCTTCTGCTGTCTTCAACTTATTAAAAAAAAAACACCTGCCATCTTCATTTCCGCATAAAACAATCACTCCATTCAAAAGATGAATTCATCTTTCAAATATGCTAGATTTGGAAAGATCTAATTCCCATTAAATCATTGACCCCCTTTGAAAATAAAAACCGTGGATACCTTCTGACACATTAGAAACACTCAAATTTATTTATTTTATTACATTCATATGACGAGCCAATATGCGCCACATAATAAGATCATTTTAAAAATTAAGGAAATTACAGCAATTTCAAATTTGCACATCTTTTTACTGATAACACTAACCTTCTGCAGCCTCTATTTCAACATTAAAAAACCAATCCATTCAAAAGATGAATTTATCTTTCAGATGCGAAAGATTTGGAATAATCTAATTCCCATTCAAACATCATGACCCCTTTGTCAATAAACACCATGCATACCTTTGGAAAAGAAATACGAGAACATCCTTCATCTAAATAATAAAGTTAATTGATTAAAAGAATAAGTAAATAAATGAATTAATGCAATGAAGATCATTTAAGTCCATGAATCAAAAATATCTACCAAGAAAATATGTCAAGCATAAAGAAAGTAGGTTCAGAAACACAATAGCGCAAAATACAGAAATATTAGAAACAATATCAGAGAGAGTAGTACAAACCTTTTCATGATGAGATGCAATATGGTTCTTTAGCTTGTACTCATGAGCATATCTCTTTCCACAATCCGGGTATGGACAGATGTGATAGTTTTCTTGTGAATGTGTTTTCATGTGAGACCGCAGGTTGAAATCTAGGGAGAATGCCTGCATTTATCATATTCGATTTAGCAGCAGCAAAGAATACAAGTACCAGCACACATGCCCACATGTACAGTATACAATCAAACAAAACATCTAAAAGTATAAATAAATAAATAAGCCACAAATGATGAACAATAAGCAAAAGAAAGTCGCGCATCTTCATGTTATGATGCAACCCAGCAAAATATACTTTCTCAATTCAAGATCACTGAAAACTAGACACCAAGAATAACATCTTGTGTTCCTCTTAAACAAAGGCCCCAAGGTCCTGTCAGAGCCTCCCTGCAACCTTTTTCTAAATTCACTCACAACCAGAAGCAACTACATTAGTTCAAGTTTCTAATCATTCATTCAGGAACTACAAACTCCAATTTTCGTTGAGAAATAAATCTAGCTTGCGCATAAAATATAAAAAGGTCAACAACATCACTGATTAAATTACATTCAAATTTCTAAGGACAAAATGTATAGAAAGTCACTGATTAAATTACGTTCAAATTTCTAAGGACAAAATGTATAGAAAGTCTAACATGTATTTCCTATATGAGTTACAAAGCAAATGAAATGTACAAAATAACTTTAGAAGATATCTAGAAAGAAAGAAAAAAAAGATAGATAATAATGCCAGAAAGAACAGAACAGTCTAGTAAGCGTACAAGAAGTCTCCTGAGAGTAGATAGCTTGATCACCTTACCACAGCCTTCATGAGGACATACAAAATCTCTTTCTCCAGTATGAATGAGAAAGTGTCTTTTCAACTTTGAGCTATCCAAAAATTTCTGTAACATAAACACAAGGTATTTCAACATAGGAAGATAAGCCTGAGAGAACAGGGGTAAATACATTTAAAAGAAATTAAGGAAACTGAACTAATGATGCACAAGGATAAACAGTTAAATAAAAAAACAAGAGAATGCACGTTGGCCAGAGTCAATCACAACAAGACAGACTGAAACATCTAAAAGTTAACTGGTTAGATGACACTACAAAGCTTACCCCATCCGTATGTTCTCTTTGGCATTCATCTATAAATCCCCTGGATTCTCATTTATTTATTCAATAAGTAAAAATAGTAAAGAAAGACCAATTGGGAAAAAGGCTTAAGCAAAGAGATATGTGCATTAAGCCCTTATTCGGTTATTCCTACTGTCTAGTTAACAAGTAAAGCATATGAAGTCAAAGAAATCAAGAAAAATAGGGAATGAAAGCCCCATCAAAGGGATAAAGACAAACTCCTCTCAACAGAAATATTTATCCCTTGCAGATGCCTCAGTTCCACCAAAGGTTCTCATTCCTTTTGCTCAAAATACTCTCAAGAGTAGTAGCAGCACAGCTGTCTTCCAAGCCAAGCGTCTCCTCTTGTCCTAAATCTCACGTCATTCTTCTAATAAAGCTAGGAACAGACTTTGGAAACACCCAGTAAATTCTAAACAAACCATAAGTCGAAATCCCAGGTTTCCTGGCTGCACAACGTAGTACAAAAATGATCCACCAAATTTTCCATTCCTTTTGCACTTCCAACAAAGGTCAGGATAAACTTACCTCTCTTAAACTGTCAATTGTGAGTTTACTTTTGCAGGCTGCTGTCCAAATAAAAATGCACTAGTTCATAAGATGCTTATATTTTCTAGATTTCTATCGGAAAATCAATACAGGTCCTTTTCCAAATCAAAACCTTAATAAGTTTCACTAAGAATTTCATGTTTTATGCATAAACCCATGTTCTTCATACCATATCACCTGACCTTTGCATAAAGCCAGCACAAACTATACCTCCCAAACTTGCATCACCTTCACAAACTTTGGACACCAATGATAAACATCTTCAAGCCATCCTGAGTAGCTAGCAACAGCAACTTCTTTGTGATATGCAATGTTACACAAATCCAAAAAGGCAAGCCTCAAAGGTTCATCCAACACCTTACACCTTGCCAAAATGAAACTCTAGTACCTTCCACTATAACGTTGAAGAAAGTCAGCCTAAAACTTTCCTATCATGAACGTATTTCCTTTCACTAACTCACCCAAGAGATTCACCCTATCTAGACACCATCCCTCCCAACTCCATGTTTATAACCCAACTGGACCTATAGGGAAAGTTCCCAAAACCAATATCTCAAGTAACCAGCATAATCCCGTTTCTTGGCGCATTTAGACATCATACCATACAAAATAATAATAGTAGTAGTAAATATAATAATAATGAACATTAAAGACTGTTATAGCAAATAGATCAGTTCTCAACATAGTTTGTCAAGCTTTAAATTGCAACTATATGAACACCCATCAACAGAAACACCAAAGAGTGGCAATTTGAATTGATTTGTCTCAATATTTTATCAGTTATAGCTAGTACCAAAGCACATTACATCTAAAAGAGATCTGCCCAAAGAGGATTCTTTGACAGGCTGCTGTCCAAATGAAAATACATCAGGTTAGGAGATGATTGTTCCAAAGTTTCTCTCCGAGGATCACTGCAGGTCCTTTCCCATATCAAAACCATACAGTATGATTTCATTGCGAAATTCTCATTGCTTGCATGCCACTGATCCATGCCATCCATACCAAATCCCCTGGCCTTTACACTTTTACCCTCTGAAACAAAGTCAACACAATCCTGATCTCAACCTTGCATTCGTTTTACAAACTTTGGACACCAATAATAAATATCTCCTGGACATCCTATGTAGCTAGAAATAGTACCTTTTGTGACAAACAAGTCAAGACAGGCAAGTCCCAAAGGTTCATACAGACGCCATACATGTTGCACACAAGCGAACTCTAATACCTTTCCCCATAGTACAGAAAATAGTAAGCCTCAAACTTCCCCACCCTTAACTTATAAATTTCACAAAATCAGCCCGCCAACTCAGAATTTTGAACTTAGAACCTGACACCGAAACACCATAGGAACTCCCCCTAGGCAAGCCTCAAAAGCCAATATCCCAAGTAACCACATGATCCCATTTTCTTGATGGATTTAGCTACAATGACATACAGAAACACCAACATTATACAATCTTACAGCCAGATAGGTCCAGTTTTCATTTCATTAAGCTTCTAAAGTGCAAGTGTACAATAACACCAACAGACTAAACCCCAAATAGTTACATCTCCAATCATCTGTCTCACACCCACAAGTATATATACTGCAAGTTCCAAAGCGCAACACATCAAAAGGATGTCTACACAAGGATGCTTGCCCTTCGTTTTTCTCTTCAAAACTTAGAGCACTCTTGTCCTACCCACTAAATAGGAAAAAGGTTTGAAGCATGCATGTGGGTTTTAAGTTTTAACAATCAAAGAAAAAAATTAGAGCACTCTTAGATTGAGAGAGCAAAGGAAAAATTTAGAATGAGTTTGAATAGAGAAAAGTAAAGAGAAGTGAAAGAGAGAGTTCAATAATTTCTATCTCATTTGGATACACAAGAGAAAGGAGAATGAAAGTGAAGTGGAGAAAATGAACTTGCATGTGCTTTTAACCTCTCCAAAAGTGGACAATATAGTCATTTTCGGGTTTTCCAAATGTATCTCTCAAATTCAAAGATAAAATTATATAAAATGATAATGCTGTCATCGAATTGCCAAACTTTTCATCTCATCAATATCCAAAAACTAAAAAGATATTAAATTTAATTTCACCTCACTTCTCTCTTCTTATTTCTCTTCATCTCGATAAATCTTGCATTTTAGACATAATATTAGGCTTCATTGCTGTGTTTTACTTGGCGCACAACTGCATAACCCTACAAAGGTTAGGTCCCAATATATTCAACTTATAATCACCATTAGGTTATTCTGTAAGCCCAAGTTACTTCCCCTTAAATTCAACTTCATTCACCTAAACCTTAATCACATGAATTTAAACCCAAACTAAGATTATGACTTTAGTAAATCAGTAACAAAATTTACAAGCAAAGCTAACAGACACCAAATTTTATCACAAGCTCTAAGTATTTTCCAATAAATTTTAGAAGTTTCCCATGAAGACAGAAACTTTGGTTGTCTTTCACTCCATAAATTGATTGAACTCCAAGGTAGAAATTAATTTAAGGAACCCAGAGAAATTATGATTTTGACCACTTCAGAACTGCTTCAAAGTATTTTAAATAATTCTTCATTCAACTACTATTAGCAATACATCTCTTGTCTTTATTGCTTGGTTATTACTTGAATCTTGAAGATGTATTTCGATATGTTGATTTGAAATTATGATTTCATGGAATTACAATCCAATTTCAAATTTATTGTTAGATCTCTTCAGTAAACTTGCATTTGAAGTTCAATTCTAATTGCAGGCTGTTGAATTCCATAGTTTCAATTCCACAGAAAAACAAAATACTTACAATTCCACAACCTTCAAATCTTTTGATATGACAATCCTATCATATGCATAAAACATAAATATGCATGCACATGTACATATATACAAATATCCTGTTTTATTGGTGTAGCATCCTCTACACGAGTAACTATGCGTTAAAAATAAAATAAATTCTTTTTTTATAAGAAAATAAAATAAATTCTAAATATTACCTTTTTATTTTTCCTAAACAAAAAATGTAATTTAAGGTTTAAATGGTGATGTTAAATTCATATTAAAAATAATGTTATGTTTATGAATTTTCCGTGCAAAAAAATTACATGATCTCTCTCTCTCTCTCTCTTATAATTTGAGATAAAAGTTTTTTTTTAAAAAAAATTAAAAACATATTTCATGTGATTTACAAGTTGGATTCAAAACGAAAAATAATCAAATTCTAAAACAAAATTTTAATTCCATCGAATCAAACTTCCAATTCAATTCTAATTCCATGTAACCAAACACAAAGTAAGTAGTAAACTTGTTCTTAATTTTAAAGAATTACATAAGACAAAAAATGAATCCCAATAGAAAGAAATCAAACCAATACAAAAAATTGCAATGCGTACCTTTCCACATCCCTCATAGTGGCAAACATATTGCCTCTCCCCATGGATGTGAGAATGCTTTCTCAAAGCACCTGCATCAATAAAGGTCTTTCCACAGCCTTCGTAGCTGCAAAGGAAAAGAACTTCAGTGGTAGGTTCTGGTTCAGGCTCCGGTGCCTCTGGCTCTTTGGCCTTCTCTTTCAATTTCTTCAAGGTGTCCTCTAAACAAAACAGTAAAAACAAAGAAAAAAATTAGGTCAACCCCTGATGAAAATCTATAACTCAGAAATCAATTCATGCGTACTGAAAGGAAACGAGGGTAATAAATATTGACAAAGCAACAGTTAAAAACACACTAGAAACAAATAGAACTCACCTGTTACCCATTTGAAAAGAGAGCATTTTCCACCAGTTGCTACAACATCTTGGGGCACCCTATATAAAATATTCCATAGATTATTATTATTTTTTTATAAGTAAATAAATATTCCATAGATTATTGAAAATGTTTAGAAAATGAATTAAGCACAAAAGGGGATAAAAAAGAATGAAGTCTTTCATTAACCAAATTGACCTAATTATCAGATTATGTTTTTACTGTCTTTTTTCTTCTTCCTACTTTTTTTTTATATATGATGCTTTAACTATGTTTGGTTGCTTAGAAATTGTAGGCAAACTAAGATTTTATCCCTTTTTTATTTTATAGAAAATTGAACATCAATGATTGATTCCATAAAATTAGCATGTCTCACAAAGAAAAGACTCATTTGGCTCAATTTGGTTCAGGTAGGTTTAATATTATGAGCAAAAGGCAAACAGAAAACAAAAAAAAAAAAAAAACAAAACAAAAATTGTGACCCAATAACTTTTTCTTTTATTCCCCTCAGTTATCTCTAGTACCAAATAACCGTAATTGAACCAAAGAAGAAATAAACATAGAATTAAAAAAAAAAAAAAGCATTCAAAGGCTTCTGTTTACTTTACCACTCTTTGAACCACCACTAAGAATTAGTTGGATTCAGTTGTAACTTAATTACATTATGTTAATTCTCATTACAACGACACAGAAAATTATATATATATATATATATATAAAAGAAGAAACAAACAAACTCGGAATTCTTTTACTTCTCTTTTGCTAAGCACTGGGCGCCCAAAATACAACAATAGTAACTGAACCCTAAGTTGAAAAAAATAATTAATCAATTAAAATAAAATAAAGAAGAGGGAATTTATTATTAATTACCATTCTTTGAACCATTTAACAGCAGGAGTTTTAGATTTGACAATGAGTCGTCTCTCGAATAGATTATGAGTAAACTGAGTCTCCATACCTTCTCCTCCTCTCTTCCTTTCTGTTTATGCCCCTTTTATTCTCTTTATAAGTTCAGAATGTGGGACGGTAAGTTAATGAAATTTTTTGGGTTTCGGAATTAGGGTTAGGGTTAGTCTCTGTTTTCCTGGTTCTTGGATCGGAGGAGTGAGGACGAAGCCGACCGGACTGGACCGTTGTTTTATTTCAGTTGAAGATCGAAGCGCTATAATTTTCTTTCACTTTGCTATCAAGGACACCGGTTTTTACTATCTAATCTTTATGGTTTTTAGCTTGTTCTATTTGGAGTTTGGACACCTTGAGTTTATTTTTGTTCTCAAACTAATTCGGATGGGTAACTTCATACGGCAATCTTTAACTATAAACAATTCAATATTAAATCTCGCCAAAAAAAAAATGTCAAATATTTAATTTTTGACAATCATTTTCCGATTATATATTTGATATTCTACATGTTTTTGTTTTATCAAGATGTCAAGATAATCGATTTTTTTTATCTTTTTCGATTATCGCACGAACACATTCTTCCCATTTTTAAGGACTACTAGCTTTTCTAGTTTAGGGCTATACAATTATTTGAGTAGCTCTCTAAATTCAATATTTTTTCACAAGGTTTCTAGAATTCTTTCAACAACAAACTTATCTAAAGTGTAAAAATAATCAATTAACTCCTACATTTCGACCAGTCATATACAGTTACTTAATTAACTTGTTTTACTATTCATCAAAGAACTTACCTAAGACTTTGATTGTCGTAAGCTGATTTTGTTCAGACAATTAAGAAAAAATGGCCAAAATAAAATTTCCTCTTGGTTTTAAGACTTTTAGAAGAAATCTGAGTCAAATAGTTTGAAATAAATTTAATTCTATTTTCTTCTAAGGTAATTGAAAATAAATAAAAAAATCATTTCTAACTCCCATATCCATTTTAAAATTAACTTGACTTTAAGTTGTAAGAACTTGTTTCGGTATTTCTCCCTAATTGTTGGAATTACTCAATTTTTATGGAAACACCTCTAATTTGACTACACATGAAAATTAATTAATTCCAAAATTTAGAAGAGAAGAACACATTTGGTTTTTCATTTGAAAATATCTCAATTTTAAATGAGGAAACACAAAAAAAAAAAAATAAAAGAAAAGAAGAATAAAATACAAAAGAAAAGAAGAAGAACAAAAAATAATTTGAACTGAGAGTTCATGTTAAATCAACATAGTCTTAAAAAAATCATTTTCAATTTCGGATGAGGGCTAAGGCTGTGGTACTAGTTGAAATAAGATTTTAATTGGGTCTGAGCCTGAGTTTGAGCCTGAAACCTCCTTTGAAAATAACCTAGACTTGAAACCCAGAGGGCCCGAGGTAAAATTGACCCATTTAACCCGACCTATCTTTCTAACCCTCTTAAAAAATAAAAATAAAAAACCTTTTACCCCTCTTTTTTGAAATCCTAATTGCAGCTCCTTAACTACAAGAAATTGTTACCTAAGAACACGATAGGTAAGCCGAAATGGGACCTAGACGTAAATTTGAGATGGGTTTAACTCTGGTTAAGGTAAACCAATAGGAACGTGACAGTTGGCCTTCTATTTATGCGAGTATGTGAAAATTTAGAAATTCAAACTAGACTCTCTGTCCAAAGTGAAATTCGCAAACTGAAAAGAGAGAACTGAGACCATTGCTCTCTCTCTCTCTCTCTCTCTTCAACAACTCTCTCTCACTCTCTTTTGCATCTCTCTACTCTCTCCATCTCCTCTGCATTTCTCTCCTCTCTCCATCTCCTGCTCTGTCACTGTGATAGTACTCTTTTCTATTTACCCAAAATCTCACTATCACCGTGCTCCCCCAAAATCTCACCATCCTCCGTCCACTTTACCTGTTCCGACATCGTCGCCGTCCATCTTCTTTGTATATTTCCCCCCTCTCCCTCTAATTGAAAAATTCCTAACAAGCATATATGCTTTTAGTTTGACCCAAGTTGAGGTTTTTATTTTTTATAGTTTTCTTTCGTCACTGTCACCATTAAGGTCACCCGTAATCATCGTTGCCTTCTCTTTGTCTCTCAATAAATCTCTTTTTATCCCTGAAGTTGGAAAAAATTGGGAAAGAAGGTTTATTGGCTGAATCTGTGGAAATCTAGTGTTTGCTCATCATCGTATGGAATGGTATGTATAATTTATTTACTGGTTGGTTTCGAAATATTGTGGAATAGGATTTTGTTAAACCAATGTGATGTTTGTGGATATGTATATATGAGTGAAGTATAGTTGTGGATTTGCTTATGTTGTCTATGTGTTTGCCACGTTCAAAATCAATTAATATATACTTTTCTTTCTTATCTGGTTATTTTGTAAAATTTGATTAGCTATTTTGATACCATGTTTCTATTTTGATTTTCTGTTTCAAAGTAACCAAAATTTTTGATATTGTGATGTTTTGGTTTTGCTTTGATATACAAAATACATTAGCCTAATTCAATTTCCTATAGAATTCTTCAATTTGCTTTCTCATTGTGGGTTTTTGCTATACTTTTTATGAACACCATTATGTCGTAAACTTAGATAAGCATTAGCCCCTCATTTTACCATTCCTATGTAGATTTCATACTTATAAAATTGTAATGCCATATGGGGTTTTGAACTTTAGATTACATGCAATCAAAGCTAACAATATCTTTCTTTTTTTTTTAACATTAGCTAACAAGATCTTAGCAAGTGTTGATTCTTAGCACATATCAATCTTTTTTCTTTTCAATCCTAAGAGAGGTTCATGTCTAACATATGTGAGTTAGACTAGGCATTAATTGAGTGCCCACCCACAGCCACAGGTGAAGTTTCTGTTGATCTAATTACATGGTGATTAGTGAATGACTTATCTTATGGAAGTACTCTCCTATCCTAATGCTAGTTTCTCCCTTAAATTGATGTTCATTTATAAGTTACTTAACTCCCAAAGTGAGCAGCTTATTTGCAATTCTTGCCTAGTATGACATTTCAACTTGCTTAGTTGTATCCCGTTCCAACTCAGTTCATGCTAAGTTTGCATTATAGCTTTTTTTAAAAAAAAACATTTTAATTAATAGATTTGTTTAGTACGGAGTAACATATTTCTATCAAATTCCTAAATAGTAAAATTTATTTCTCCAACTAGGCTTTCTAATTGATTAATTTGTTGCTTAAACTTGCTAGTCATCAATATGTCATCATGGTTGTGCTCGTTATAAGGTAACCTGTTTGGCTTGATGTCATTGTCGTATGGTCCTATTTTCCAATTCGTTGAACTTACTTACAAATTTCGTTTCATATCTATGGGTGTTTTCACAGGAAGTGGATAGATGCCATTACTTTGAATGGGTTGATCGTCCTCCATGTCCACGGTGTAGAGAAATGTTGAATCATGCAATAGGAAAGATAGTGAAGTTTCCAGCTAAGCTTAATACTTCTCAATCCAAGCTTGTTGAATTGAATCATGAGCTTGATGTGTCACATGCAATGGAGAGGAATCTTGAAATGGATCTGAGGAGACTCACCAATAATAATAGAAATGGTTGGAAAAGTGTTATGATTGTAGTAGCTATTTGCTTATTTGTACAGTTGTTGTATGTTGCTTTGGTTAGGTTCTTAGAGTAAAATTAAGAAAAGTACTTTAAAGCTATATTGTTGTGTTAGTTTAGCATAGTTAAAGTAAAATTTGCGTTATGGAAAAGGGGGTTGTGTCACAATCATTGGACATGTGCTTTCCTTTCAACCTATATTATTATGTTATATTTTCTTTGATCATGAAGCAATGAACATTTTTGTGCAAGACACATTCTATTGATTCTAATAGGAAGATTGTCTCTAATGCATATTTGGATTTTTTCATTGATGATGCATGTTATTTTTTTCTTCCTTTTTTAGGTGGTTAGAATAGAAGATGCTCATGTTCTGTGACTATTTGCTTGTATAAATTACATGGTTGAAACTAGCAGCTTGATGCCCTTATTCACTATGATACTTATTTTCAATGTATGATGTATGTAGATGATATTCATGATGCATAATATGATTTCATTAACTACTTCTCCATAGTACATATGTTCCTGCTTGATTTCAGAACCCCGTTCAAAGGCCCGTTTAAATTAAGGCATATAGACCAAAGTGTCCTATGTTTTTCCATCCCTCAAATCTCAACTTCATTTGGTGTTCACTGTTTTGGCAACATCTTAACATATAGAGGATCAAGATGGTAACGTGCATAACCATCTGAAGCATGAGTTGCAAAAGATTAAAATTTTTCAGTACAAAATTGATGCTGGCAACTCCTGGATATGTACTCTAGATGTACATTAGTAGAGTCTAAAACAATTCAGATTTTTAAGTCATAGAAAATATTATTTAGCAAACAAGTATCATATTTATCATGCCACTTGCAGATATAGCCATAGTAAATATGACTTAGCTGAAAATTTTCAATCTAACAATAGCCATTTAATTCCTAGGAATAGTTACTAAGAAAACCAATACTCTAAACTATGATACTAGTAGAAACAAAAAACAAAGGACTTCACAAGCCATATAATCACAATCCATACACCAAAACAAGGTTTCAGGTACAAAAACATAACTCTACAGCATAAATGCAACAAACAGAACAACCAAATAAAAATATAGGCCTTCTGTTGAACATCCTCCTCATCTTCATAGTCAGCAGTCTTCAATGGATCATGATGAGAGCCATAAATTGCATCTCAACAGTACTTAATTGTTAGCATTTTAGGGTTGATCTTGGTCTTAATTACACTTTTGTACATTAATAACTCTAAAATGGTATTCTTGGATTGGTGACCTATTTTGGTGCATTTTCAGGTACTTTGAGTTTAAAAGAGATGGAAAAGCTATCGAGGCTTAAAGCACCAAGATCTCATGCATAACGGAGTGTCGGAGTGGTTGTGGAGAAGAAAAAAGTGAAGAAAAATCAAGTCTTCAGTGTGTGCCGCGGCCTGGAAGAGCTGGGCCGTGGCCTACAGCACCACCACCACTTTGAACCATCCTTGGCGCCGCGGCTTGGATCAAGGGGTGCCGTGGCCCCCAGAAGCACACAAATTTCCATCAAGCCTAGTGTCACGGCCTAGAAGAAAGGGTGCCACGATCCCCAGCAGCACCTCATTCTCGAACCAAAGCTAGGGCCGCGACCTAAACAAGTGTGAGCCGCGGCGCGAACATGAGATTTTGTCTCCGAGTTATGACCTAAATAGGACTTTAATGATTGTCTAAACCCTAGAACACCCTTGGACCTTTTGTATTATAAATAGATCACTTAGGGTTTGAGAAGAAACATTGATTGAAGGCTGAAAAACTCAAGAGAGGCTGTACACTCTCCCCCATGGCCAACTAATCTCCAAGCAAGGCGAAGGGATGAATCCCTAGGTGTAGTTGTTCTTATTTTCCTTTCTTAATTCAGTTGTAAGGATTTATTGTTAAAGCATTGTTTATGATTTACTCTTTAAACAAGAAGAATTGAGGTTCATGTGACAGTTGCACTTTGTGTTCTTCTTACCTTAGATTTTCTTAATCTGGTGATTGCATACTACTTCTCCAAATAAGTCTAGTCAAGCTTTTCTTATGTCAAGTTGTTTGGATGTGATTGAGACTAGTAGATTTATCTTTTAGGTTTGTCCATTACTGCAATATTGTCATTAAAGATATATTGTTGTTTCTTGATAAATCTATAGGATAGGTCATGTGTGCTTAACTCGAAAGTAAAGAGTAATTCATATCAATCACATTAGGGCTTATATATGTGCTTTAATTGAATATTTGCCGATTGCTTGTTTGGGATGTGAAACTTGCAATCGAGATAAAAACAATTGAATCGAGATTGGAATAAGGCAACAAATCTAGGGAGGATTCCCGGACCCTTGTTGTTCTTCATTATATTCACACAATTTTATTATCAAACTCAGATTTAATCATTGATCTTTATCGTTTCAAATTAAAGTTTACATCTTCTCTTGTAGTTTGCTTGTCTCCCTATGGAATCGACACCCCAAATCTGTGCTACAACTACCACATTAAACTTTGGGCGTAATTAGATCATATATATGCAAGATGCCCTCTTCTCATATAGATGCCTGGTCCGATCAGTAGTCTTAAATGGATCATCAGGATCGACAGCACAAGCAAATCTATATGAGAATTCTATGAAGTTAAGTAGTGTGCTTGTAAAAGAAAATAGAAATAAAAAAATATAGATAGATAGAAAAATATTAGTAATATTAAAAAAATAGTGAAACAATTAAATGTGTACTTTAGTGTCTCCTCTGAAGTACATCTCTACTCAAAATTTAACTTGGTGATTGTGTGCCCAAAAATCTACTATTTTCAGTGGTAGACATTAAAAACAAAAGTTGTAGAAAAAAGGAAGAAAGTGGCTAATGTGCAAATTTTAAATGCTCGCAAGTGCATGAATCATAAATAGTATTGCGATGAGTTTACTCTCGAGGTTGATCTCTCAAGGAATTGCAGTGGTTTAAATCTTAAATTACTTTCTTAAAATTACTAAAACAAACTCTGAAATTAAATCATAAACACTCTAATTAAAAGATTGGTGAAATAAAAACAATTAAGTAAATTAAACAAAACGAATTATAAAGAGATGAGTATAATCAATGAGAACAATTGAAAGTTTAGCTTGCTATCCAATCATGAATTAGAACATTTGGTGAATATAAAGAATTAACCAACATCCAAGATTATTGATTTTTCTGCTAAGACTGGAGAATGCCATTGATCGTGTTTATACTCAATTTATAACTAATTAATTAAATCCCATGGATCGTGTTCATCAATTAATTAGTTAAATTAAGTATAAGGAAAACGCAACCACCTAAATCCCAATTTAATTTGAATCCTGATTTAAATTCCTATTCAAGAAAGCTTAATTAGGTCTAGATAATTTGTCCTCAACCTAATCTCAAATATTAACCTTAATTATCAATAATAGATGACCAATCCACAAGCAATAATCAAATGTATGAAGGATATTAAATAAGAAATAATCTGAAAAATTTCATAAAACTAAATCCACCAAAATATCCAAAACAATCAAGGCGGCTAAGCCAAACACCCAATAATGCGTTCAGTCGCTCATGTTTAAATCCCAATCACAGAATTCAAATACTAGGGTTACAAGCATATTAAAGGACAAAAGGAGCAAAGATAGAATTTTTTCCCGAATTACAAGATGAATCCTCAAAGTCTTGAAGCGATTGACCGTCATCTTCAATCTCTTGATAAACTGTCTTGATGAAAGAAACCGTCTCCTCCTTCAATCTCCCAAAACTCCTCTTGATAATATCTCTCCAAGAACTGCCGTCGTCTCCCCCCCTTCTCTAAGTCTAAAATTCCTATATATAGCTGTATGTAGATGGCTTTGTAGACAGAAAAGCCACCTTAGGGTTTCTGTTCGGGTCGTGTGCTTCTACTGCTGTCCAGGCTCGGTTCTGCTGCTGTCCAGGCTTGGTTCTACTAAAACTGCCATAACTTTCCCTAGAAAAATCATATTTACGAGCCATAAAATTCTGTAGAAAATAGAAATCCAGATCTTTCCAAGAATATATGGCTCATCTCCTGATTCTTCCTGAATCAATACAGTTTAATCCATAAAAATCACTTCTACCATGCTGAAATCACGCACAACCTGACCTTTGTCTACTAAAACTGCCATAACTTTCTCTAAAAAAATTATATTTATGAGTCGTAAAATTATCCAGAAAATAGATATATGGATCTTTCCAAGAATATATGGCTCATCTCCTGGTTCTTTCTGAATCAATATAGTTTAATCCGCAAAAATGACTGATCTGTACGGGCAATTATGGCAATTTAGTGAAACTCATTTCTAAGTGCTTGTGAACCTGTAAAACAACGAAAAACAACTCAAAGTAACAAATTCATAAGCTAAACATATAAATAAATACGTGAAAACATACAAAATACTAGGACAAATATTCGTTCATCAAATACCCCCAAACCTAAATTTTGCTAGTCCTTATGCAAAACTAAAAAAAAAAAACATAAACAAAACAAACCTAAAAACTTAAATCAACAAAACCCTTATGCCTTAATTCTTAGTATGACTCATATCTAGATATCTTATGCACAATTATGTTCACAGTCTCAACACTTCACAATTCATTGCTCAAATCAAGTACACATCGCACATCCATATTCCAATGCTCAAAACACCTCACATCAATTACCCCCAATCCTAACGTCAAGAATCTAAATTCGCTTCGACTCTAGGGCTTACAGGATTCACTCATTAAGCACACTGATGAGTTCTAAATATTACATGTTTTAGCCCCTTATTTAACATTTGTTGAGTTCTTAATTATGTTATTTCGTGTTATTTTATCTATTTTCTGTGTTTTCTGTGTTTTTATAGGTTTTGGAATAAAATGAAGCAATGTGGAAACTTCAGGGCTTAAAGAGCAAAGCTGAGGATGCCTAGTGCGATCGAGTGCACAAGACGTGCGATCGATCGCACCTGCGATCGTGCGCACACGGCATGAGATCAATCAGACCTACGCTCGAGCGCACCAGACTTGCGATCGATCACAAGTGACTCGCACATCCCACATTGGAAAGGAAACATTTGATACTGCATATATATTACAGCGCACTGTGATGCGCTCGAGCGCAACAGGGCTGCGATCGATCGCAGTTGACTCGCACATCCCACATCGGATAGGAAGCACTTACAGTGCACCAGACGCATTGCATCGCACCATGCTACGATCGATCGCACCAGACTTGCGATCGATCGCACCAGACTTGCGATCGATCGCAAAGAGGCAGTATCCCACATTGAATTTAAAACTCATTGTACTTCGAGAATTCCCTTATATAAACGCTATCTCACCTCATTATTCAATGTGCAGTCTGGTGGATTTCTACTAGCATTCTAGTAGATCTCCTAAAGGCTTTTGCCACCACAGGGGGAAGTGCTGCCCAACAGCGTGTGGAATTTCTCCCAATGTACAGTCAATTTTAATTCTTTTCAAGTTTTTAATGCTTAGCACTTTGTATTGTGAAATTTAGTTTCATGATGATGGGTGGCTAAAATCTTCAGCTAAGGTTGAAGATGAAGCCTCGCCATTGTTTAGCATTATATTTTCAGATATGTTTATACAATTCTGATATGTTTAGTTTAAATGTTCTATTTCAATTGTTTGAGTAAATTCTTATGATTGATAGTTTTTAATTGTTCTGATGGATATTCTGTGTGATTCATCCGATGGATACATCGAATCCTTTTCGATTAAATTGGATTTCCTTTGTGATTTGTTAAAAGCGGATACATTGGATACTTTTGGTTTAAATTGGGATATTCGTTGTTTTTTGTTTAAATTGGATTCATGGAATGTTTTGATAGATTATTTTTATATAGAACATGAAGATATATGCTTTACTTTGGTTGGGTGGATTCGGAAACCTTAGTGTTTTCATCATTAGTTATTAAATCAATTTAGTTAGTTTAGTTTATATTTGTTTTGTAAAAATATAATTCACAATTCGGAACTAGGTTAAAATAAGGTTAGTTTAGATAAAAAGCTATTTTCCCAACGCACTTCCTATGGATTCGACCTCGCACTTTCACAACACTATATTGCAAACGATTCGTGCACTTGCGAGTAATTTAAAACTCACAACAAGTTTTTGGCACCATTGCCGGGGAGTTGTTTTTTTTGTGAAATTTTTGTCTGAATTGATTTTATTTTTCTACTAGTTTAGTTAGCATTTTTGTTTTATTTTTCTTTTTGTTTTATTTTATTTTGCTGCTTCTGCTAGTTAGTTTGTTTTACTATTTTCTGTTTGGTGTATGCTTGGTCGAAGATCCATGAATTTAGAATTGACACCTTTAGATCCCGATTTAGAAAAAACTCTTAGGAGACAAAAGAAGTCACTTGTTGAACAAGAGACAATTGAGATGGGAGAAAACTTGAGGAACCAAGAGCAACGTGGAGCATGGAACGTGGACTCCACCACGTCCCTGAGAGATTTGTTCGCACCAGTTGCGACTAACTCATCTTCCTGCATTGTGTTGCCACCCACCAATGCTACCCATTTTGATTTAAAGCCACATGTCATCCAACTCCTACCCTCATTTCATGGCTTAGATCTTGAAAATCCTTACAGCCATGTGAAGAAGTTTAAAGATATTTGTGCCACATTCAAGTTCCAAAACTTTTCTGAGGAGTCAGTCAATCTTAGACTTTTCCTTTTTTCTCTTCATGATAGAGCTAGGGCATGGTTGGATTCCAACACGTCCGGGTCTATTACGTCTTGGGAAAATCTGCTGAGTAAATTCTATAATAAATTTTTCCCAATGTCTAGAGTGAATGAGTACCGAAAGGAGATTAGTTCTTTCACTCAGGAGGAGGATGAGAAGTTTTCTGAGAGTTGGGAGCATTTTAAAGAGTTACTGATTAGATGCCCTCCACATGGATATGATAAGTGGAGACTTGTTCAGTTCTTCTACCAAGGGTTGACTCAACCCAACCGTAGCATGATCATGTCTATGAATAAGGGGCATTCTTAAGTCTGACAGGGGATGAAGCATACAAGGCATTGGACAAACTGTCCGACAACTCGCAGCAGTGGGATATTTCAAGGTGTCGGGATAGGTCCATTCGTGCTCCTAGGAAAGGAGGCATCTATGAGATTAAGGAGGAGACTGACTTGAAGATAAAGATAGATGCTCTCACCAAGAAAATTGACGCTCTCACTATGGGCAAGTCCATCAATACTGCCAATACAATTAATGACGATTGTTGTTCTATCTGTGCTAGTCCTATGCATTTAGCACAGAATTGTCCATCTATGCCGGCTTTTGCCGAGTGTCCCACGGAACATGTAAACGCTTTCAATGACTATAGGAGGCAATCAGGTGGATCCTACTCTGAGACTTACAATCCAGGGTGGCAGAACCACTCTAATTTTTCATGGAAGCAGAACCAATCGCTGAATCAAGGAGGAGCCCCTCATCATGCTCACAATCAATACCCTCCTGGATTGACTCCACCAATTCTAAGTCATGGTCGCTCAGTCCATCCAGCACCAGCATCTGCTTACCACACTCCCACTCAAGCGCCAATGCCGGTTTCACAGTCATTGGAGGACACCTTTAAGGAGTTCATGAAGATGATCGGTCAATCCATTAACGAAGTGAGGAGTGCGACAATAGTAAACACTCAGGCGATTGCCAATCTAGAGAGTCAAATGGGGCAAATCGCAAGTCACTTGGGTGAAAGAAAAAAGGGAAAGTTCCCCAGTCAGCCCGTGCCCAACCCAAAGAGACAATTTGTGATTGGAAATTCATCAAATTCTACGCACGGGGAGGAACAAGTGCTATCGATTGTCATATTAAGATCTGGGAGACAAGTGGACAATCGAGTGAAAGAGAGCCCTGCTATGCAGCAAGGGCAAGAAAGTGGCAACAAGGAAAAGAGAGATGCTGAGCCATCTACAGCCACTCCTACTGTGAATGACCCTCCTAGGTCATTTATACCTAAAGCACCTAACCCTGAGAGATTACAAGCGGCCAAGAAAGGAGGGAAGTTTGAAGAAATACTGGAGCTGTTCAAGCGAGTCCAAATCAATATTCCACTTTTGGACGCCATCGAGCAAGTGCCATCATATGCCAAGTTCTTAAAGGACTTAATCACTATCAAGAGGAGGACGAATGTCCCGAAGAAGGAATTTTTAACCGAGCAGGTTAGCTTAATCCTTCAGTTCAAGCTACCGATCAAGTATAAGGACCCAGGGTGTCCTACCATCTCTTGCATGATAGGAGTCAGCCAGATTGAGAGGGCTCTATTGGATTTAGGAGCCAGTGTGAATCTTCTACCCTATTCAGTCTATTTGCAGTTAGGGTTAGGAGAATTAAAGCCCACATCGACAACACTTCAATTGGCTGACAGGTCAGTGAAAATACCACTGGGAGTAGTTGAAGACGTTTTGATAAAGGTAGGTCAGTTTTATTTCCTCGTGGATTTTATTGTGCTAGATACATAGCCGGTCCAGAATATAGGGATTCAGATACCGGTGATTCTAGGGCGACCATTCTTAGCCACGGCTAACGCCCTAATCAATTGTAGGACAGGGGTGATGAAGATTTCCTTTGGAAATATGACAGTGGAGTTGAATATTTTTGATATCACTAAGCAACCACTAAAATTTACTGAAGTGAGAAATATATGCTTAATAGAGGAGATTATTGAAGATACGGTGGATGAATCAAGAATGGAGGACTCCCTGGAGGCATGCTTTGCTCAGTTTGGAGAGGATCTGGATTTGGATAAATTACTTGAGCAAGCAAATTCCATTTTAGAGTTTGCTCCTACAGAGAGTAGTGAGAAGGAAGAGACTGAAGAACTTGAGCCTCCTAAGAAGGAACTTAAACCTTTACTGAACAATCTTCAGTATAAGTTCTTAGGTCTAGCAGAGTCTTTGCCTGTGATTATAGCTTCAGATTTGGTTGAGACTCAAGAGGAGAAATTATTAGATGTGTTGAGAGAACACAAGGAAGCTATAGGCTGGACCATTGAGGATATTAAGGGAATCAGCCCCTCGTTGGTAATGCACAAGATACATTTGGAGGAGAATGCCAAGCCATCGAGGGAGCCACAAAGAAGGCTCAACCCGGCTATGCAAGAGGTTGTGAGGACAAAAGTTATTAAGCTGTTAGATGCAGGGATCATTTATCCCATCTCTGATAGCAAGTGGGTGAGCCCGATTCATGTCGTGCCTAAGCGAGCTGGATTAACGGTAGTGAAGAATAAGGACGACGAGTTGGTGCCAACTCATGTTCAGTCTGGGTGGAGAATGTGTATAGACTACCGTAAACTGAACGCTGCCACAAGGAATGATCCTTTTCTACTCCCATTTATTGATCAGATGGTGGAGCGTTTGGCTGGGCATGAATATTATTGTTTTTTGGATGGTTATTCTGGATATAACCAGGTCCCCGTGGACCCCGAAGATTAGGAGAAGACAACATTTACCTGTCCTTTTGGGACATTCGCCTACCGTCGAATGCCCTTTGGGTTATGCAATGCACCTGCTAATTTTCAGCGGTGCATGGTCAGCATATTCTCTGATACAGTGGAGTGTTCTTTAGAGATTTTCATGGATGACTTCTCCGTCTTTGGTTCATCATTTGAGGAGTGTCTGCACCATCTCACTTTGGTTTTAGTGCGGTGCAAGGAGAAGAACCTGGTGCTTAATTGGGAGAAGTTCCATTTTATGAGTCAAGAAAGGTATTGTACTGGGGCACGTCATATCTCATCGAGGGATTGAGGTCGACAAAGCGAAGGTAGACTTGATTTCCAACCTTCCACCCCCACGTATAGTGAAGGAGGTTCGATCTTTTCTGGGCTATGTAGGATTCTACAGGCGATTTATCTAGAATTTCAGCAAGATTGCCCAGCCCTTGTGCAAGTTATTAATGAAGGATGCCCCATTTGTATTTGATGAAAATTGTAAGAAAGCATTTGGGGATCTGAAGAAGATTCTGACGTCCATACCCATTATTCAGTCACCCAACTGGGGTGTGCCTTTTGAAATTATGTGTGACGCATCAGACTATGCTGTTGGAGCTGTTTTGGGGCAGTGTGTTGACAAACTTCCCCATGTTATCTATTATGCAAGTCAAATTCTAAACGACGCACAACTTAATTACTCTACCACTGAGAAGGAGTTACTAGCAGTTGTTTTTGCATTAGACAAGTTCAGATCCTACTTGTTAGGATCTAAAGTCATTATCTACTCGGACCATGCAACATTGAAGTATCTTTTCTCTAAAAAAGATGCTAAATCTCGTCTTATCCGATGGATCTTGCTACTTCAAGAGTTCGACATAGAGATTTGGGATAAGAAATGTTTCGAAAATATGTTGGCAGACCATTTGTCTAGATTGATTGTGGATTTCACTGAGGCCGCCACTCCCATTTCTGAAACTTTTCCTGATGAGCAATTGATGCATGGTTTGCTGATATAGTAAACTATCTTGTCACCGGTCAAATGCCTTTGCATTGGGGGCGACAAGATAAATCAAAGTTTTTGGCCATGATAAAACATTTTTTCTAGGATGATCCTTACTTGTTCAAGTATAGTCCCGATCAGATAATCAGAAGGTGTATTCCTTAGCATGACCAATCTAATGTCATCGCTTTCTATCATGATCATGCTTGTGGAGGCCATTTCAGTGCTAAAAAGATCATTGCAAAGATTTTGCAGTGCAGATTCTATTGACCTACCCTGTTCAGAGACTATCACACTTACTGTGTATCTTGTGAGCGTTGCCAAAAGCTAGGGAGTATTTCTAGGAGGAATATGATGCCCCTCAACACTATTCTGATTGTTGAGATTTTTGATGTGTGGGGCATTGATTTTATGGGACCTTTCCCAAACTCTTTTGGCTATCTATACATTCTAGTTGCTGTGGACTATCTGTCCAAATGGGTGGAAGCAGTTGCATGCAAGACCAATGACCATAGAGTTGTGGTCCAATTTTTGAAGAACAATATCTTTGCTCGTTTTGGTACGCCTCGAGCAATTATAAGTGATGGAGGTAAGCACTTTTGCAACAGGATTTTTGAGCAGTTGATGAAGAAGTATTTCATCACACACAAAGTTGCCACCCCGTATCACCCATAGACGATTGGACAAATGGAAATTTCCAATTGCGAGATTAAGCACATTTTGGAGAAATCTGTGAACCCTAATAGAAAGGACTGGTCTCTGCGATTGACTGATGCACTGTGGGCATATCGAACAGCATGCAAGACGCCAATTGGCATGTCTCCATACCGTATTGTGTACGAAAAAGCCTGTCACCTTCTAGTCGAATTAGAGCGTAGAGCCTATTGGGCTATCAAACAGTTGAACTTTAATCTTTTAACGGCTGGATCCCAAAAGAAGCTCCAACTCAATGAATTAGAGGAGTTGTGAAATGATTCATATGAGTGTGCATGGTCATACAAAGCACAAATGAAGAAGACTCATGACCAAAACATTTTGAGACGAGCTTTCGAGCCGGGTCAAAAAGTTCTTCTTTACAACTCAAGCTTGCATCTTTTCCCAGGTAAGCTCAAGTCTCGATGGACTGACCTCTTTATTATTCGGTCAGTTTTTCCTCATGGGGCCATCGGGATTGAGGATCCAAAGAATGGTAACACTTTCAAGGTAAATGGGCAGAGGCTAAAACCATTCTTGGAGTTGAGGAGTCTGGACATTGAGACAATATTGTTGACGGATCCTATTTACTCTGATTGAGGGTCATCTACTAAGGAGAGTCTGGCTGAAGACTTTAAACTCAGCGCTCATGGAAGGCACCCCACAGCTTATCTTTTTATTTGATTAGTATTTTACATATTTATGCTTAATGTTTGTTTCCAGTATTTTTTGTTTTCTAGTCTTTATTTTTCAGGGACAACGCGTACTGCAGATCAAGTTTGGGGATATGCTATGATCCATACCAGTCCAGATAGTTCTCCATATCCCAGGTCAACTCTTTCCATATTATTCACACATTGGGGTCAATGTGTAATTTAATTTTGGGGGTATGGGAGACACATTACACACACTTTGTCCTAATTTGTTGTTGTTCTTTTAATGCATGCTCATGTTATTTTGAAATTTTGGTTGATTTAAACAATTTATGTGATGTGATTCATTGGTGAGCTTAAATTTTGGAACACATGATCTGTTGATAAAGTTTTAAAATTTAGTTACTTACTTGAGGCATTTGAGAATTCACATGTTTGATCTCAAATCTAACACAAGCACATTAGTACGCATTATGTGAGGTATGACATGTGATTTTAATGTGTACGTTTCTGTCTTACCTAAAACTGGATGACTTGTTGGATTAACACTTTGGCATATATATAAAAAAAAAATGATGAATAAAAATGATGATCATAAATAAACTTTCCACTGAGTAACTGGACCTCTTGCCTCAGTAAGCGGTGAATGTTCACGTCAAAAGGTTGGAATTTTGTTTAATAGCATTAAGGCCAGTTTAAATTCGTAGCCTTTTTTACTCGAATTAGTAAGTTCTAAGGGGTGTCTGTACACCTAATGCCCTAAAACCATCTGGTTTGGGAGTCATTGACTCAACACTCGCTACATAGGTCAATTAGAAAGCTTAAGGAAACTAAACATAACATAGCCTTACAAAAAGAGAAGAAAATAAAAACCATGCCATTTTCGTTCATTCTGATGGGAAATGCGGTGAATCTTGAGACATAGAGACCTTACACATTGGACTCATTCGGAAGCTTCATTTTTATTTGCTAATTCATGTTGTGAGTTTTAAATTACTCGCAAGCGCACGAGTCATTTGCAGTATAGCGTTGTGCAAGTGCGAGGTCGAATCCACAGGGAATTGCGTTGTGAAAATATATTTTTAATCTAAACTAATCTTATCTTAACCTAGTTCCGAATTTCAGAATGATATTGCAAAATAAATTAAAACTAAACTAAGTTGATTTAAAAACTAATAATTAAAAACACTAAGGTTTCCGAATCCACCCCACCGAAGTTAAGCATACATGTTCTAAAAATATAGCCTATCAAAATATTCCATGAATCCAACTATAAGACAAAAAACAAAGAATATCCTAACTAAACCAAAAGCACCCAATGTATCCGCTCTTAACAAATCACAAAGGGAATCCAATTTAATCGAAAAGCATTCAATATATCCATCAGATGAAACACAAAGAAAATCCAACAGACAATTTAAACTCAATCAATTATAAGATTAACTCAAATAATTGACAGAACATTTATACTAAAAATTGTCAGATTTGTACAAGCAAATCTGAACTACTACGCCAAACAACGACGGGGCTTCATCTTCAACCTTAGCTGAAGAGTCTAGCCACTCATAACTATAAAACTATAATAAAAAGTGCTAAACATTTAAACTAAAACAACTGAATATAAAGAAATAAATAAACAACTTTACATGGGAGAAATTCCACTCGCTGACGGGCGGCGCTTCCCCTCGTGGTAGCAATGCCTTCGGGATCCACCAAAATGCTGGCGGACGTCCACCGGTAAACACCAAAGTGGCTCAGGAATTGTACACTGAATGATGAAGTCAGGTGGTGTTTATATAGGGGGAGACCCGGAGCAATGTGGTTTGCAGAAACGATGTGGGATACTGCCCGAGTGCGCTCGATCGCAGTGTGGTGCGATCGATCGCAGGTACGATCGATCGCATGTCTTGTGCGCACGATCTCATGTGCGCTCGATCGCATGTCTGCTATGATCGATCGCAGATGCACTGAACTTCAAATATTTCGATGTGGGATGTTGACCATGCACTCGTTCGTAGGCAGGTGCGCTCGAGCGCAGTTGCGCTCGATCACATATCTCGTGCGATCGATCGCAATGTCTCCAGAAGCTTCACATCTCCTGAAATGCTTTATTTTCTCCACAAACCTGTAAAAATACACAAAACACAAGAAAGACGTAAAATAAAGTGAAATACAACTAACTAAGAGCATAACAAATATAAGTTAAGGGTCTAAAATATGCAATATTTAAGACTCATCAAATACCCCCAAACTTATATTTTGCTAGTCCCTTAGCAAAACAAAATAAAAGATTGAATGAAAAACAAAGAACATAAAGATAAAGTCATCACTCATGGTATCCAAAAATTTAAGGAGCACACATCACCATGATATTCATTCATAAGCAAGCTTAAAAAGGTAAACCCATCTTCGCAATGAATAGAAATGTTAAAATCTAATTACTTACAAAAGGCAGGATAAGGCATCACAAGCTTGAATCAGTGTAAGGTGAATTAGCATATAAAAATGAAGCTTCCAAGTAACTCTAATGTGTAAGGTCTCCATGTCTCAAGATTCACCGAATTTCCCATAACAAATGAACGAAAAGGCATAGTTTTTATTTTATTCTTTTTATTTTATTCTTTTTATTTTTTTAACAATAATAAGGCAAGACTATGTTTAGTTCCCTTAAGCTTTCTAATTGACCCATGTAGCGAGTGTTGAGTCAATGACTCCCAAACCAGGTGGTTTTAGGGCATTAGGTGTAAAGACACCCCTAAGGACTTACTAACTCGAGTCAAAAAGGCTACGAAATTAAACCGACCTTAATATTACCAAGCAAAATTCCACCTTTTGACGTGAACACTCACTGCTTACTGAGGTAAGAGGTCCAGTTACTCAGCGAAAAGTTTATTCATAATTTTTTTTTATGCCCAAGAGTTCATCCAACAAGTCATCCAGTTTCAGTTAAGATAAGGAAAAATACACATTAAAAGCATGTGTCATACCTCACATAATTTGTGCTAATGTGCTCGTGTTAGATTAGATCAAACATGTGAATTCTCAAAATGCCTAAAGTAAGTAACTAAATGTTAAAAATTTATCACCAGATCATGTGTTCAAAATGTTAAGCTTACCAATGACATCACATCACCGAAAATGTTTAGATCAACTAAAATTTCACGATAACATGAGCATGCATTTATCTCTATGACGAAAAGACAACAAATTAGGACAAAGTGTGTGATGTGTCTCCCATACCCCTAAACTTAAATTACACATTGACCCCAATGTGTGACTAATATGGAAAGAGCTGACCTGAGATATTGAGAACTATCTGGACTGGTATGGCTCATAGCATACCCCCAAACTTGAACTGAAGTACGTTTTGTCCCTGAAAAATAAAAACTGGAAAACAAAAAATACTGGAAACAAACATTAATCATAAAAATGCAAAATAATAAATAAACAAAAGAAAAAGATAAGCTGTGGGGTGCCTCCCATGAGCGCTAAGTTTAACGTCTTCAGCTAGACCCAACATTAGTAAACAGGCCCAACTAAGCGCTCCACCATCTGATCAATAAATGGAAATGGAAAATGATCAGGCCTAGTGGCAGCATTCAATTTACGGTAGTCTAGACACTTTCTCCATCTTGACTGCACTCGAGTTGGAACCAACTCGTCGTCTTTATTTACTACCGTCAATTCAGCACGTTTAGGCACGACTTTAATCAGGCTCACCCCCTTGCTATCAGAGATGAGATAAATGATCCCTGCCTCTAACAACTTAATATCTTCCGCCCTTACAACCTCTTGCAAAGCAGGGTTGAGCCTTCTTTGTGGCTCCCTCGATGGCTTGACATTCTCCTCCAACTGTATCGTGTGTATCACCAACGAGGGGTTGATTCCTTTGACATCCTCAATAGTCCAGCCTGTAGCTTCCTGATGCTCTCTTAAGACGTCCAATAATTTCTCCTCTGGAGCATCACCCAAATCTAAAGCTATAATTATAGGCAAAGAATCTGCTGGACCTGGGAACTTATACTCAAGATTATCCAGTAAAGGCTTAAGTTCCTTCTTGTGAGGTTCAGGTGTTGTGGTTTCCTCCGTCTCACTGATCTTTAGAGGAGCAGACTCCACGATAGTATTTGCTCGCTCAAGTAACTTATCTAAATCCAAATCCTCTTCAAACTGAGCAAAGTATGCCTCCATAATGTCCTCAGACTTCCCTTCTTTCTTGGGCGTTTGTAGTCTCTCAAGGTAAGGCACTTTAGGTAAAAACGACCTAGAGAGATCCTTAATAATACGAGTAGCTGTAGATGGCTCAGCATCTCTCTTCTCATTGTTGCCACTCTCTTGCCCTTGGTGCATAGCAGGGTTCTCTTCCACTTAATTGTCCACTTGTCTCCCAGACAAGTATGGGACAGTTGATTGCACTTGTTCCTACCAATGCATTGGAGTTGAAGAATTTCCCACCGCAAACTGTTCCTTTGGGTAAGGCTCAGATTGACTGGGGAACTCTCCTTCCTCTCCTTCACCCACGTAACTTGCGATTTGATCAATTTGACTCTCTAGTGTGGCAATCGCTTGGGTGTTTTCTATAGTTGCAATCATCATTTCACTCATAGATTGGCTAGTTGTTTTCATGAAATCATTGAGAGCGTCCTCCAATGACTGTGAAACCGATGCTGGCGCTTGAATGGGAGCTTGGTAAGCGGGTGATGGTGCTGGATAAGCTGAGTGACCATAACTTGGAATTGGTGGAGGAAATTAGGGAGGGTATTGATTGTGAGCATGATAAGGGTCTCCTCCCTGATTCCTCAGTTGGTTCTGCATCCATGAAACATTAGAGTGGTCCCACCACCCTGGATTGTATGTTTCAGAGTAAGATCCATTTGATTGCTAACAACACTCATTGAAAGCATTCATTTGTTCCATAGGATACTCGGCACAAGCCGGCATTGATGGGCAATTCTGTGCTAGATGCATGGGACTAGCACAGATGGAACAGCTTTCAACATTGAAAGTGTTGGCAGCATTGAGGGATGGGCCGGTCATTTTAATGAAATCCTTGAGGGCGTCTTCTAAAGACTGTGAAACTGGCGCTGGATTCATCCACATGATTTTTTTTTTTTTAACAAAAAAGATAACTAACTAGTAGAAAAATAAAATCATTTTAGACCAAAAATTTTCACAAAACAAACAATTCCCCGGCAACGGCGCCAAAAACTTGTTGTGAGTTTTAAATTACTCGTAAGCGCACGAGTCATTTGCAGTATAGCGTTGTGCAAGTGCGAGGTCGAATCCACAGGGAATTGCGTTGTGAAAATATATTTTTAATCTAAACTAATCTTATCTTAACCTAGTTCCGAATTTCAGAATGATATTGCAAAATAAATTAAAACTAAACTAAGTTGATTTAAAAACTAATAATTAAAAACACTAAGGTTTCCGAATCCACCCCACCGAAGTTAAGCATACATGTTCTAAAAATATAGCCTATCAAAACATTCCATGAATCCAACTATAAGACAAAAAACAAAGAATATCCCAACTAAACCAAAAGCACCCAATGTATCCGCTCTTAACAAATCACAAAGGGAATCCAATTTAATCGAAAAGCATTCAATGTATCCATCAGATGAAACACAAAGAAAATCCAACAGACAATTTAAACTCAATCAATTATAAGATTAACTCAAATAATTGACAGAACATTTATACTAAAAATTGTCAGATTTGTACAAGCAAATCTGAACTACTACGCCAAACAACGGCGGAGCTTCATCTTCAACCTTAGCTGAAGAGTCTAGCCACTCATAACTATAAAACTATAATAAAAAGTGCTAAACATTTAAACTAAAACAACTGAATATAAAGAAATAAATAAACAACTTTACATGGGAGAAATTCCACTCGCTGACGGGCGGCGCTTCCCCTCGTGGTAGCAATGCCTTCGAGATCCACCAAAATGCTGGTGGACGTCCACCGATAAACACCAAAGTGGCTCAGGAATTGTACAGTGAATGATGAACTCAGGTGGTGTTTATATAGGGGGAGACCCAAAGCAATGTGGCTTGCAGAAACGATGTGGGATACTGCCCGAGTGCGCTCGATCGCAGTGTGGTGCAATCGATCGCAGGTACGATTGATCGCATGTCTTGTGTGCACGATCTCATGTGCGCACGATCTCATGTGCGCTCGATCGCATGTCTGCTACGATCGATCGCAGATGCACTGAACTTCAAATATTTCGATGTGGGATGTTGACCATGCGATCGTTCGTAGGCAGGTGCGCTCGATCGCATATCTCGTGCGATCGATCACAATGTCTCCAGAAGCTTCACATCTCCTGAAATGCTTCATTTTCTCAACAAACCTATAAAAATACACAAAACACAAGAAATACGTAAAATAAAGTGAAATACTACTAACTAAGAGCATAACAAATATAAGTTAAGGGTCTAAAATATGCAATATTTAAGACTCATCAATTCACTTCACACTGAGTCAGACTTATGATGCATTAGCTTGCCTTTTGTAAGTAATTAGATTTTAACATTTCTATTCATTACGAAGATGGGTTTATCTTTTTAAGCTTGCTCATGAATCATTATCATGACGGTGTGTGCTCTTAAAATCTTTGGATACCATGCGTTATGAACTTATCTTTATATTCTTTGTTTTTCATTTAGTTTTTAGTTTCGTATTGCTATGGGACTAGCAATATGTAAGTTTGGGGGTATTTGATGAGTGCTAAATATTACATGTTTTAGCCCCTTAGTTTACATTTGTTGAGTTCTTAATTATGTTATTTCGTGTTATTTTATCTATTTTCTGTGTTTTCTGTGTTTTTATAGGTTTTGGAATAAAATGAAGCAATGTGGAAACTTCAAGGCTTAAAAACAAAGCTGAGGATGCCTAGTGCGATCGAGCGCACAGGACGTGCGATCGATCGCACCTACGATCGTGCGCACATGGCATGAGATCAATCGCACCTGCACTCGAGCGCACCAGACTTGCGATCGATCGTAAGTGACTCGCACATCCCACATTGGAAAGGAAACATTTGATACTGCATATATATTACAGCGCACTGTGATGTGCTCGAGTGCAACAGGGCTGCGATCGATCGTAGTTGACTCGCATATCCCACATCGGATAGGAAGCACTTACAGTGCGCCAGACGCATTGCATCGCACCATGCTGCGATCGATTGCACCAGACTTGCGATCGATCGCAAAGAGGCAGTATCCTACATCGAATTTTCAACTCATTGTACTCCTAGAATTCCCTTATATAAACACTATCTCACCTCATTATTCAGTGTGCAGTCTGGTGGATTTCTACTAGCATTCTAGTAGATCTCCTAAAGACTTTTGCCACCACCGGGGGAAGTGCTGCCCAACAGCGTGTGGAATTTCTCCCAATGTACAGTCAGTTTTAATTCTTTTCAAGTTTTTAATGCTTAGCACTTTTTATTGTGAAATTTAGTTTCATGATGATGGGTGGCTAAAATCTTCAGCTAAGGTTGAAGATGAAGCCTTGCCATTGTTTAGCATTATATTTTCAGATATGTTTATACAATTATGATATATTTAGTTTAAATGTTCTATTTCAAATGTTTGAGTAAATTCTTATGATTGATAGTTTTTAATTGTTCTGTTGGATATTCTGTGTGATTCATCCGATGGATACATCGAATCCTTTTCGATTAAATTGGATTTCCTTTGTGATTTATTAAAAGCGGATACATTAGATACTTTTGGTTTAAATTGGGATATTCCTTGTTTTTTGTTTAAATTGGATTCATTGAATGTTTTGATAAATTATTTTTATATAGAACATGATGATATATGCTTTACTTTGGTTGGGTGGATTCGAAAACCTTAGTGTTTTCATCATTAGTTATTAAATCAATTTAGTTAGTTTAGTTTACATTTGTTTTGCAAAAATATAATTCACAATTCAAAACTAGGTTAAAATAAGGCTAGTTTAGATAAAAAGCTATTTTCACAACGCACTCCCTGTGGATTCGACCTCGCACTTGCACAACACTATATTGCAAATGATTCGTGCGCTTGCGAGTAATTTAAAACTCACAACACACACCGAACCTAGGTTTCAAACACTCATAAAGCATATACGAATAGAAGTTATGTAAACAAGAAATTTTAAATATAAATTCACATATGAATATGGATATCATAAAAGAACACTCATATGTTCGCAAAATAGATCTCATGAAAGGAATCAAATGTTAGGATTGCAAAGCTATCACATCACTTATGTCATATCTTAGTCAAACACCTCAAGCAAAACATATTGAGTATGAACCTATGCATAGATGGGCATGGTTGGTCGAACCTGATTTACACCAAAGCTCTTTCCTTTCAACTTTTTATAAGAGCGACTTCAATACCCTTGAAGTATCTCAGGTCCTCTTTCTTGTCTAACCAAATCCATTTTTGACATGTTTTTCATATATATATTCCTTTTCTTTTCTTTTCTTTTTCTTTTTTTTTTTATTTTTTTAATAGGAATTTGGATCTTTCTCCAGAGACAGTGGCAACTAGGGCGTATAACGATAGGCACATACTCAAACTTCTTACTCAAGTCATTCAACTAAAATAATGAGAATACATAATACGATACTTTAAGTGAGTTATATAATCCTAGTATTCAATGCAAAACCTATAGAGATCATCTAACAATTAAGATCATAACGAAGAGTGTTTAAGAGTACCAAGAAACTAACTCTCAGAATAAAATGCTTATGGTTTAAATAACTCACTAGGTAGTGTCCACTATTTGATTCTCAATCATTAGATCTAGGTTCATCTTAGTATCAACATCAAGAGCACGGTCTATGAAATATGAATATGCATCAATCCTCACAACAACTTGTTAGTGTTAAAGAAACTAAACTCAACGTGCATAAAAGACTTGATTACTAACCATAAAATAAATTGTAGCATGAAAATTTTGTCTCAACAAGTTCTAATTGCACCCTCAAACCTAAACTAACATTTTCCTCAATGTATGAAATCAAACACGCGTTTAAAAAAACATTTATAAGGGAACAATGAAAATGAAAGAGCAAAAAACGTACTCTATCAAATGGGTGGGTTGTCTCCCACCAAGCACTTTCTTTAACGTCTTAGCAAGACGTTGGTTGAACTTATTCAGGATCGTGCACCTCAATGCACTCAACAACCCCCTTCTCATGGACTTCTTCCAAGTAAGGCTTCACACGATGCCCGTTGACCTTGAATGTCACTTGAGTCATCGGATTCAACAACTCTACCACTCCATGAGAAAAAATGTTAACTACCGAAAACGGTCCGCACCATCTTGACTTCAATTTTCCTGGAAATAATTTGAAATGAGTGTTAAACAAAAAGAACTTTCATTCCAGGATAAAGAGACTTACGGATAAGGCCTTGGTCATGGTAACGCTTAGTAGCTGAGTTCAGTTTTCTATAATCAATGCACATTCTCCATCTTGTAATTATCCTAGTGGGCACTAGCTCATTCTTCTCGTTTTTCACCACTGTAATCCCAGACTTCTTAGGCACAACATAAACTGGACTAACCCATCTACTATACAAAATGGGGTAGATAACACCTGTATCTCGGAGTTTTAAAATTTCTTTCTTCACTACCTCTTATAGGTTAGGGTTTAGTCTCCTTTGAGCTTCTCTCACAGGTTTTGTATCATCCTCTAAAATGATCTTATGCATACATGTAGCAGGACTAATACCCCTGATGTCACTTATACTCCATCCTATGGCTCTTCTAAGTCTGCTAAACTCCTTTATAACTCTCTCCTCTTGGGTTTGGGTCAAAGTAGATGAAATAATCACAGGATATGTATCTCCCTCTCCCAAAAATATGTACTTAAGGTGCTTAGTTAACTCTTTAAGTTCAAGCTTAAGTGGAGTAGTATCTTCCCTAGGTAGGGAACTTGGCAATTCTAAAGGTTTGCTAGACTCTTCTTGGGGTGACACTAGTATTGCACTATCTAACATCTCATGATACCCTTTCGTCTCTTCTTCTAGTGTTTCCTCTACTCTCTCAATTGTAATAGCAACTTCAGGCTTGTCCTTTATTTCTGTCTGCAAATAAATGTCATAAATGAGTCCACACAATTAATAAAAGAACATTCAACATTAGTAGAAATAGAAGGAGGAGTGGTTAGAGAATCAGACACTTTAAATTATACAGTCTCTCCCAAGACTGTCATCGTTAACCTCCCATTATGGACATCAATAATAGTCTTGGTTGTGGCCATAAATGGTTTACCAAGAAGAATTGTGTGCTCCTTATCCTTAGATAGGGTTCATTCCATCTCCAATACCACGAAATCCACAGGCACAATCATTTTGTCTACCTGCACCAATATATCCTCAACTATTCCCTTAGGATATTTAACCGACTTGTCAACAAGTTGAAGGGACATAGTTGTTGACTTAAGCTCAACCTAGTTGCCAGTATATCGACTATGGTATGAGATTTATACTTGCTCTTAAGTCTAGCATTGCTTTAGCAACCATCTTGTTTCCCATTTTGATGTTCATGATGAAACTTCTGGGATCTTTCAGCTTAGGTGGCAAGCTTTGTTGGAGCACCGTACTAACAACTTCTGACACCATCACTTTCTCGTTCTTCTCATATTTCCTCTTTTTGGTGTTAAGTTCCTTAAAAAATTTCACAAATGATAGCACGTTCCTGATAACATCCAAAAGAGGAAAATTAATATTCACTTTAGAAAGCATGTCAAAAATATCAGAAAATTGCTTATCTTGTTTAACATCCTTCAGACGGCTTGGACAAGGAATAAGAGGCCTGTAAGGCTCGGTCGCCTTGTGCAATGTCGTGAAAGAAGATGGCTCATTCTCCTTGCTCTCCTAAGATGTTTGAGAAGATTGTGGATCTTCAGCTGGATTTCTTTTAGGAGTGTCATGCTCTTTTTGCTTATCAATTGATTTTTCTGCATCACGTGGCAAGTCATAAGAAATTTAATCATCGGAATTGTTGTTAAGAATTTTACCACTTTACAGCACTATGATAGCCTTTGCTTGCTCAGGTTGGCTAGGCAACTTCCCTTTTTGATGTACTTGCAATTGTTTCGCAAGTTGCCCAACTTGTACTTCCACCCTCTTCATTGATGCCTCTAAGGAATCTAACCTTTGGCTATGTCTCTCATGGTTCTCTTTGCTAACTTGAATAAAAACACTCAAGTTCTCCTCCAAAGTTGGATTTCTAGGCTGATTGGGTGGTGCAACTTGGTTTTGATATTGAACCGGTCTTGAACTTTAAGCATATGCCAGAGCGTTGTTAGTCTTCCAGGAGAAATTGGGATGATTTCTCCACCCAGGGTTGTAGGTGTTAGAATATGGATCATTCCTCGACCTAGGTTGGTAAGACTCCATTGCATTAACTTGTTCTTGTTCATTTCCTGCATAAGATTCATAAGACAAAAAACAAATGTTAGCACCGCGACCAAAAACCTGACGAACTCCACATACCTCATGATTGGGCGTGTTTATGGTAGTGAGAAGTTTGACTTGTTTGGTCAACTCTACAAGTTGCATTGCCATATCATTGTTGGAGCTCAATTCATTAACCCCAACTCTCCTTCCTTTTACACTCTTTTATTGGGAATTAGCACCCAACATCTCATATAGCTCACATGTCTCCTAAGTAGTCTTTTCTCCCATGGCTACCGGCAGTATTATCAACCGTGTATTTACACTGTTGTGTCAATCCATCATAGAAGAATTGATTTTGTAGCTGCAATGGGTAATGATGGTGGGGACACTGGATTAGAAGCATCTTAAACCTATACCATGCTTCATGGAAGGGTTATCCCTCCATTTGTGAGAACGTGGCAATCTTAGTTCTCAACTCAGTGGTCTTTTGATGGGAGTAGAATTTGTTCATGAACCGACTGTAAACCACTTCCCATATAGTCAAAGAATTAGGTGGAAGGGCCATCAACCATGCTTTTGCCCTATCTTTTAATGTGTAGGGGGAGCATCTCATCCCGAGTTGATCCTCATTCAGCCCATGTAAAGGAAAATTCTATACTGTTGCATAGAAATCCCTTATGAAGGTTAATGGGTCTTCATTTGGAGTTCCATAGAATAAAGGGAGCATGCTAAAGTGGATATTTTTTTATCTCATAATTCCGTGCAGCTTCCTCCAATTAGATGTAAGATGTAGAAGTGCCGATGATCAGGCTTGCATACTCCTTCATCATAATTTGTCTTTCAGCTCCTTCCATTCTTTCAGGCTCCTATTTTTCTATTCCCTCAACCTTTTCTTCTTCTTCCGTAGGCTATAACGTCTCCCTTAGCCTATGGATGTTATCTATTGCTGGCACTAGATTTCTCCCTTGGGATCTTCTACCGTGCATGTACTTGAAGAAAACAAAAAAAAAATTAAGCTACCATGAATCAAGAGAGCTAAAATCAAAAAACAAATTAATGCCAATTTAAATCAAGAAAATCAAGAAGCAAATAAAGAAAATTTGATGAAATAAAAGAAACAAAATTATACCTAAAAGAAAGAAAAGAAATAAAATAAAGATAAAAGTAAAAACAAAGAAAATAACTAAAGAATTAAACGCCGATTCCCCGGCAACAGCGCCAAAAACTTGATGTGCAAATTTTAAATGCTCGCAAGGGCACGAATCACAAATAGTATTGCAATGGGTTTGCTCTCAAGGTCAATCTCTCAAGGAATTGCAATGGTTTAAATCCTAAATTACTTTCTTAAAATTACTAAAACAAACTCTGAAATTAAATCATAAACACTCTAATTAAAAGATTGGTGAAGAGAAAATTGAAATAAAAACAATTAAGTAAATTAAACAAAACGAATTATGAAGAGATGAGTCTAATCAATGAGAACAATTGAGAGTCTAGCTTGCTATCCAATCATGAATTGGAACATTTGGTGAATATAAAGAATTAATCAACATTCAAGATTATTGGTATTTCCGCTAAGACTAGAAAATGCCATTGATCGTGTTTATTTTCAATTTATAACTAATTAATTAAATCCCATGGATCGTGTTCATCAATTAATTAGTTAAATTAAGTATAAGGAAAACGCAACCACCTAAATCACAATTTGATTTGAATCCTGATTTAAATTCCTATTCAAGAAAGCTTAATTAGGTCTAGATGATTTGTCCTCAACCTAATCTCAAATATTAACCTTAACTATCAATAATAGATGGCCAATCCACAAGCAATAATCAAAGGTATGAAGGATATTAAATAAGAAATAATCTGGAAAATTTTATAAAACTAAATCCACCAAAATATCCAAAACAATTCAAAACAATCAAGACGGCTAAGCCAAACACCCAATAATGCATTCAGCCGCTCATGTTTAAATCTCAATCACAGAATTCAAATACTAGGGTTACAAGCATATTAAAGGACAAAAGGAGCAAAAATAGAATTTCTTCCCGAATTACAAGATGAATCCTCAAAGTCTTGAGCGATTTACCGTTGTCTTCAATCTCTTAATAAGTCAACTTGATGAAAGAAACCGTCTTCTCCTTCAATCTCCCAAAACTTCTCTTGATAATATCTCTTCAAGAACTGCCATCGTCTCTTTCAATCTCCCAAAACTCATCTTGATAATATCTCTCCAAGAACTGTCGTCGTCTACCCTCTTCTTTGAGTCTAAAATTCCTATATATAGCTGTAGGGTTTCTGATTGGGTTGTGTGCTTCCGTTGATGTCTAGGCCCGGTTCCACTGCTGTCCAGGCCCGATTATGCTAAAACTGCCATAGCTTTCTCTAGAAAAATCATATCTACGAGCCGTAAAATTCTCCAGAAAATAGACATCCGGATCATTCCAAGAATAGCTCATCTTCTGGTTCTTCCTGAATTAGTATAGTTTAATCTGTTAAAATCACTTCTGCCACATTGAAATCACGCATAGCCTGACCCTTGTCTACTAAAACTACCATAACTTTCTCTAGAAAAATCATATTTATGAGTCGTAAAATCTAAGAGAAGAAGAACATAAATTGCAGCTGTAACATGAATTGAAATCCTTCTTATTTAATCAAATAGTAAATCATAAAAAATGTTTAACAATCAATCCATACAACTGAATCAAAGATAGAAATAAGAACAACTTCACCTAGAAACTCATCCTTTAACCTTGCTTGAAGTTTAGTTGGATATGGAGTTCATCCTTGATCACCTTGAGGAAGAAAAAGATGGAAGATCTCTTCAAAAACTCTCCTCCTCCCTGTTCTCTGAGTCTAAATTCCTATATATAGCTGTATGGAGACGACTTTGTAGACAAAAAAGTCACCCTATGGTTTCTGTTCAGGCCGTGTACTTCTGCTGCTGTCCAGGCCCGGTTCTACCTGATCTTTATCTACTAAAACTGCCATAACTTTCTCTAAAAAAATCATATTTACGAGCCGTAAAATTCTCCAGAAAATAAACATCTGGATCTTTCCAAGAATATATGGCTTATCTCCTGGTTCTTCCTAAATCAATACAGCTTAATCCACAAAAATGACTGATCTGTACAGGCAATTCTGGCAATTTAGTGAAACTCCTTTCGAAGTGCTTGTGAACCTATAAAACAACGAAAAACAACTCAAAGTAACAAATTTCGAAGCTAAACATATAAATAAATACTTGAAAAACATATAAAATACTAGGACAAATATTCGTTCATCAGTGGCTAAGTGCCTAAAACTAAAACAACACCCACATTTTTCATGAATAAAAATTGAAAATCATGCAGTGATGGTAAACTCATGTGGCCAAGTTAATGAAATTGATACTACATAATAGATCATATAAGTCATCTTTTGAGGAAGCAAATAATTTCTAGGGTAGTAGACTAGATCCTATCAAATACAGATCAAGCTGAGCTTAGCCAAGGAATTATTTCCTTTAAGTTTAGCAAACCATCTAATATGATCACGTCATACTAATAAATCAGTATGATATTATTCATATTTACCTATTATTAATATAGTTGTTGAAATTCTGTTTGACCAAATTTTTTAATGTTGGAATCTTTGGCATTTCCTTAAGTTTTTAGATTAAACATTTCCTAAATTCACTTAATCTTGTGAATTAACCTAAAACCTCCTTGTTTATGTATTATTTACTACCATCGAACTGCTAAAAGATCACAATAATTAAGTAGATTTCAAAATTTTCCCTAAATTCCAGGTCATAAAATCAGAATTGTAAAAGAAAAATCCCTGGTAAAATGAAAATAAGAAAATACAAGTTCATTTCTTTGATTAACTATACATTTTAAGCATCAATCTCAACTAAAACTAGCAATAAACAAATAATAAAATTGAAGAAAATAAAATCACATACTCTCAGAAATCTCGAGCCAAAGAAAAAATTCTCATATCAAAACGGAAAGATAACAACCAAATGAAAATGGCTTTAGATCAATATTTCTCCCCATTATGCCCCTACATTTCTGTCACAAATTACCATCAGCACATAAACAACAAAAAAATGAATTGAAAAAAAAAAACAAGGATAGTGTGAACTAGCTTGCTGTTTTCCTTGATTTTTTCAATTCTTTCCAAGCTTCATCAGTAATCATACACCATCGGCTTCATTCTCCTAAATTAGAAACAAAGGAGTTAAAATAAGAAAAATTAAATTTTCACTACAAATAATAAAAAATGAAACTTGGGTCAAACAAAAAACATATATGCTTGTTAGGAATTTTTTGATTTGGTCGAAGCTTACCTTGCTCAGTTAAGGTTGAAGTTTTTCCCTCTTGAAATTATAGAAAAATTAGAGAGGACGGTGATGGTACTGGAATGGGTCAAGTGGACGGTGATGGTGACGAAACGGGTAAAGTGGACGGAAGATGGTGAGATTTTGGGGTAGCACGGTGATGGTGAGATTTTGGGTAAAGGGAAAAGAGTATGACGACGGTGACGGATGAGGAGATGGAGAGAGGGGAGAGATGTAGAAGAGAGAAAGACCAATGGTGTCCATTCTCTCTTTTCAGCATGTGAATTTCACCTCGGGCAGAGAGTCCATTTTGGATTTCTAAATTTTCACATACCTGCATAATTAGAAAGCCAGTTATCATGTTCCTATTGGTTTACCTTAACTAGAGTTAAACCCATCTCAAATTTACATTTGAGTCCCACTTTGGCTTACCTGTCATGTTTTTACTGGCTTGGTTGAAATAGGGTGGTTTCCACCCGAGCCAAGTAAGAATTTCTCCTTGTCTACGCAACTGCGCTTCTTTTCTCCTTGCTATTTCATTTTTTCAAGAACCTTTCAGACCACTCTCTTCTTTTTCTATCTCTCTCCGTGTCAACCTCGTTCTCATCCTCTTTGTAGGATCAGCGAGATGATGACAAACATTCATTTTGTGCTCATATTCCCTAGGTCTGTGATAAAAATTTTGTAGTATGATTCACTCGCCTTGATGCCATAGCAGAGAATTTGAATGCATCGCTAGCTGCAATGCCAACTGCAATGCCAACTGCAATGCTAGTGTTTCCCCTTTCTCTCTCATGATTTCATATTCTCTATTTTCCCCGTTACTTCACCTATAAATTGACTTAGGTGCTATTCATTTTGCATGCAACTTTTCATAGAAAAAGAGGGGTCTTAGTGAGGGGACGATACAATAGGTAAAAGAGAAAAATAAGAAACAATATATGGGAGAAGAAAATATTGGAGAAAAGCTCAAGCTTGGTTCATGATTTCTATGTAGAAATCGAGGACTAGCAAAGAAGCTCTTAGAGATTTAAGTTGTGTTTCGTTGGTTTTAATTTCTTTGTAATTGGTCAATTGGGTTGGGATTTAAGTTTAGGAAATACACCTTATGCTTTTCTCGGTGCTACATACCTGTACCTAGGTCGTTGGGTTCATCTATTTTTGATAATAGGTAGAACCTCCATGCTATCTATGATTAATGGTGGGATTATGATTTTATACTTGCTTTTATGTGCTTGAGTGTGATAACCCATTGGTTGAAACCCTTTTTTATAGAAAATTTCATAGGTATGAGCTTACATTAACTGGGCTTTTGGGTTTTACAATAAATAGGTTAGGGGATTGGTTTATTAAGTGAGACATATGGTGAGCTTAATGGGCATGATACTCTAATTTTCTAATATGGACTAGCTGGTGTGGGCCATAATGGACATTGGGCATGTGGTGAGTGGGCCAATGAACCACTATGCAAAGAGATGGTTAGGTCTTTTTTCTGATTCTAACTCTTAAAATTCTATAAAAAAATAATACAACTTTCTTCTCTAAGGTTCTACAGTTTCTCTCGTCATGGCTAGGGATAAGGAGAATCAAGAAGGGGAAGTACCTACGCTTATAAGAAGGATTCGTTGTTGCAATTCCACTACGCATCTCAAAATGGATATCAAACAAGGTACGTTCCTAATTTTCTATCAAAACATATTTAGGTATTCTATATTCTTCTATGGTGATCTTTGTGGATTTGTATGAATTCTTTATAGAAATTTTAACAACCTTGTTATGTGTTATCTTAGTCGAATGATGGTGTGTGTGGTTGCGTTGTTGACTGCTTGATTTAGGCTATTGGCTTGATATTCTGAATGGATTCGAGTGATGGTTAAATAGTTTACATGCAAATGATAATTATTAGTTCGAGTTAAAAGCTCTTATATTGCCATTTGAAAAGGAAATATTCTAGTGGTGTCAATCCTTGCATAATATTAAGTGTTGGATTAATTATGAGACACAACTTGATTGATGAAATGTGTGCATTCTGATAATGAAGTGTTTGTTTTCTTTAAACTTTGTGGTTCCTTGAAAATCAGTTTCTTACCTACAAGTATGCTGCCCATATCATTCTGAACCTATTACATCCTTTATATGTTCATACATGATTCGAACACTGTTGATTGAGATCACCATATTGTAACCCACACATTGTCTTAAGCCCTACATCACCACTCTATGCATGAGAGAATGATATTGGTTCCTTTTCATGAATCCCTTGTTAATAATAATATGATTATTTGAAGACTAAATTTGTCTCTTGAATCATCTCATGTTCATGTCATGAACCTTTCCCGTTAATTGGTGCTCTAGTTGAATTAGCTGCTTATTTTTTTACCACTGGATCCCTCGCCATGGTCTAATTGGTTTTTTAGTTGAGAAGAGGTAGTTAACTTAATTTGAGTTATTATACCAGCATCAGATATGTGCTTGTTGTGAGTTTTAAATTACTCGCAAGCGCACAAGTCATTTGCAGTATAGCGTTGTGCAAGTGCGAGGTCGAATCCACAAGGAATTGCGTTGTGAAAGTATATTTTCAATCTAAACTAACTCTATCTTAACCTAGTTCCGAATTTTGAATGATATTGCAAAAGAAATATAAACTAAACTAAGTTGATTTAAAAACTAATAATTAAAACACTAAGGTTTTCGAATCAACCCCACCGAAGTTAAGCATATATGTTCTAAAAATATAGCCTATCAAAACATTCCATGAATCCAACTATAAGACAAAAAACAAAGAATATCCCAACTAAACCAAAAGCATCCAATGTATCCACTCTCAACAAATCACAAAGGAAATCCAATTTAATCGAAAAGCATTCAATGTATCCATCAGATGAAAAACAAGGAATATCCAATAGACAATTTAAACTCAATCAATTATAAGATTAACTCAAATAATTGACAGAATATTTATACTAAAAATTGTCAGATTTGTACAAGCAAATCTGAACTACTACACCAAACAACGGAGGGGCTTCATCTTCAACCTTAGCTGAAGAATCTAGCCACTCATAACTATGAAACTACAATTCATAATAAAAGTGCTAAACATTTAAACTAAAACAACTAAATGTAAAGAAATAAATAAATAACTTTACATGGGAAAAATTCCACTCGCTGACGGGCGGCGCTTCCCCTTGTGGTGACAAAGCCTTCGAGATCTACCAGAATGCTAGCGGACGTCCACCGGTAAACACCAAAATGGCTCAGGAATTGCACACTGAATGATGAGGCCAGATGGTGTTTATATAAGGGGAGTATCACAAGTGCAATATGCTTCCAATCCGATGTGGGATACTGTAGATTCCAGTTTTTGCTCTTTGACCTTTGTCTACTAAAACTGCCATAACTTTCTCTAGAAAAATCATTTTATTGATCCGTAAAATTCTCTAGAAAATAGACATCCGGATATTTCCAAGCATATATGCCTCATCTCGTGGTTCTTCCTGAATCAATACAGTTAAATCCTCAAAAGTGGCTGATCTGTCACGCTGAAATCATGCACAGCCTGACCTTTGTCTACTAAAACTGCCATAACTTTCTCTAGAAAAATCATTTTATTGATCCGTAAAATTACCTAGAAAATAGACATCCGGATCTTTCCAAGCATATATGGCTCATCTTCTGGTTCTTCCTAAATCAATACAGTTTAATCCTCAAAAATGGCTGATCTGCACGAGCAATTCTGGCAATTTAGTGAAACTTCTTTCCAAGCTTGTAAACCTATAAAACAACGAAAACAACTCAAAGTAACAAATTCCTAAGCTAACAAATATAAATTAAAGGGCCAAAATATGCAATATTTGGCACTTATCAGTGCTCGTTAATATGATATTAGTATTATATTTTTTGTTACTGGTGCTATGATTGTTGTGTGATCTGTGAAGAAAATCAATGCAGAAAACGCATCGAAAATTTAAAATTTCTCATTGATTCCTATAAACTCTTAATAACCTTCCTTATGATTTATGTACATTATCAAGAATATTCAAGGATAGAAATATTACCTTTGATTTGTTGTGTTCTTGACTCCTTGTAATTGTTGTGCCTGAATTCTACAATATGCTATAATTCTCCAAGACGTGTGAACCTAAATTCTTGCGTCCTTGAATCCATAACAATCACAAAAGTATGTCTCTAAAGAAAGTCCACAGATGGCAAATTTTGAATTAGGGTTTCTCTTTATGATTTTTCTCTCTTTGGGAAAGAGTCTAAAATCTCTTTGGAGAAACATGTGTGTAGAATGATGTACTAACGAAAATCTGCACATTAATAAACTATTTATAGTGTTAGGGTTAGGAGCAACTAATTATTAATTGCAAGCTAAACTCTTACCGTTATTTCTTAATTACACATTAATTGTTTTATCTGTGACCCTTTAGGTTCAAATTAATTAGGTTGTAGGCCATCATTTTTATATAATTGTAATTGGAACCCTTTCCAATTAATTAGAATTCCTAATTTATTTTGAATCAAAACTCCTTATGATTCTCTCTTTTATAATAATTAATTAATTGTCTCTTAAATTAATTCTTGGGCTTTTACAATTATGAGTGACACTTAGTAGCATATCATGACTAGCCAGATAGTGTTAATTTGGTTATGAAACCTTGAACTTTTTTTTATTATCGATTACTATGTAATTCAATCCTTCCATCATGCAATGTCCCGATTAAGCTAATTAGGGTATGAAATTACTGTCAAACCCTTAGTATTAATGCTACGTGTCTAGATCTCAAGAATATAATTCTTATGGTGAAATTAGAAACTTCTTTCTAATTCTCACCCTATCTTAGCCAAGGAACTTGCCAAATTATTTCTTAGTAGAACACATAAGACATTCTCTCAGGCAAGTAAAACTTCATTAGGTGTTCTTAAGTCGAGTCATGTTCAGTTAACTCATTCTTCAATGAACACCTACATACTTATTTTTGTGTCTACTACACAAGTGACATTGAGATCAATCACTCTCCCAATTTAGCAGACATAGTATGAACTAGTCTAATCGGATTACTAACGTCCATTTAGTATCCTACGACTAGGAACATTTAAAAGAAAAGCTTTCGACAAGACTAAGTCTCAAAATTATGATCTTATCATAATCTTATCTCCATTACTCTTACTCTATGGACTTAATTATGACAATGTAATTAAACAAATATTCATGATAAATAAACTTTTCATTAATTATGATAATAACTCGAATAAGATTGTTTTGCAAATAATATGCATATACATCAAATGTCATTGGCTTATAGGGCATACTATTAACAACCTCTTATTTACCTTGAGCTTCTAAAAAGCGATCTGCAATAGATGATTGCACAATCATATTTGTTAATAATCCTCCACTCTCAGTTATTTTTAATTTTATTCTCATAGTTCTCAATTCCACCATCAAAATCATATTATGACTCTCCAAAGCAGCTAATCTTCTTATGGATTTTCGAGTCAAAGTATCAGCTACTACATTTGTTTTCCCTAGACAATAATGAATAATACGATCATAATTACTAATTAATTTCATCTATTGCATTTGTCTCAAATTCAACTCATTTTGGTTGGGTAAATAGGTAAGACTCTTATTATCAATGTATATTTCACAAGTGGCTCCATATAAATGGTGTCTCCAAATTTTCAATGCAAAAACTATAGCAGCCAACTTTAAATCATGTGTAGGATAGTTTCTCTCATGGTTTTTCAGCTGTCTTGATGCATATGCTACTATTTTCTCATGTTGCATTAATATACATCCCAACCCATGATGTGAAGCATCACTATATACTACAAATCCCTTATCTCCATAAGGAAGTATTAACACAGGAGCAGTAGTTAACTTCTCTTTTAACAATTAAAACTCCTCTCACATTCCCCATACCATTCAAATTTTACTTTTTTCATAGTCAGTCCAGTCAAAGGTGTTGCAATAATTGAAAAGTTTTAGATAAACCTCCTATAATATCCTACTAACGCTAAGAAACTTCAAATTTCAATCACATTAGTAGGTTTCTTCCAAGTTAACACTGCCTCAACCTCTTGTGGATCTATTGTTATTCCTTATCTTGACACTACATGTCCCAAGAATGATACTTCACTTAACCAGAATTCACACTTAGAAAACTTTGCATATAATTTCTCTATTTTAAGAGTTTTTAATAAAATCTACAAGTGTTTACATGTTATTCTTCATTCTTAGAATACACCAAGATATCATCAATAAACACCACCACAAATTTATCTAAGAAGGGTTAAAATACTTTATTAATCAAATCTATAAAAGAGATTGGAGCATTAGTCAACTCAAATGGAAAAACTAGAAATTCATGATGACCATACCAAACCAGTAACTAGATTAATGGAGAATTCAATTTTCCAACTAGGTGGTAAACAAAATAATTCTTCAGGATATACATCTGGATAATCTCTAACCACTGATATTCCCTCCAAGTTCACACTTCTTTTATTAAAATAAATTATATAAGCTAGGTACCCTTCACATTTTTTTCTCAACCACTTACTAGATGTAAAAGCGAAATAAGACAATTGGAAAGTATTTTACGTTTTCCTTGAAAACTAAACTCTTCCTGCCCAAGTATTCCAAAAATCACATTCTTTCTAAAATAGTCTACCCAAGCATGATTTTCAATAAGCCAATCCATTCCTAATATCATATCAAAGTCCACCATATTCAAGGGTAGCAAGTTTACTTCAAATTGTCTTTCTCCAATATTAATTATTCATTCCCGATAAAACTTTCTAATCACAATTCTATCCCCTATAAGAACCTCAATAATGATAAAATTATCTAAGGGACTAACATGTGCATCTACAAACTTCATAAAAGAAATGGATGCAAAGGAATGAGTATCACGCGAATTAATTAATATTTTAGCAGTTTTTATCAAGAATAGATATTGTACCTATAACAACATCAAGTGTGGCTTGGGCATCCCACTAAGTAAGGGCATACACTATGCTTTTCCTCTTTTGAGTCTGACTAGAATGTCCCCTCTCTACTACTGCTCCCCGGCCTTGAGTTCCACCCCATGTACTCGCTGACCCACCATCTCTACCTGGTTGACCTCTCCCAACACCCCCAATAGTAACCACATCAACTGGTTTAACTCTCAATGGACAATCCAAACCTCTATCTCCACCCTAGTCACAAATAAAACAAACCAAAATAGGGCAATCACGAGATAAGTGAGTGTCCTACTTGATTACACCTAAAACATTCCAAATCTAGGATTTCCTCCTACTGAACTCTGAGCAATAGATGTCACTTACCCACCTTGCTTCTGTTGACTCTGACCAACTGGTCATTGTGAAAAGAAAGACTCCTCTGAGGAGGATGACCTCCCTACATCCTAAGACTACCTCCTCTAAGACCCTCTGATCTACTCATCTTTAGCCATTATTGACTTCCTCTAGACTCAAATATGTCATTCTCTATTTAAAGCGACATATCTAGCAATGCAACATAATTAGAATGTCTCAAATAAGAAAGTCTAGAATAGATTTCAAAATTCAACCCATTTAAAAACTTTTTACATTTTTTTTATTCAGTATTCACCAGTTCAGGAACAAACCTAGACAAAGCCACAAATCTCCCATCATACTGAGTTACATTCATTATATTCTGTCTCAACTGAATAAAATCTCTCTCTTGTTGAGACCTGTATGTATCAAGAAAGTATTTAGCAAAGAATGCTTCCTTAAACTTATTCCAGGTTAAGGGTTGATCTACATCCATACTAAGCCTTGCCTTCTAATTGAAATGATGCAAAGGTAACATTTTGCCAATCAGTAATTGGTAATACCCCAAAGAGACACTAAATTCGTTTAATCCACAACTCAGCCTCAGACGGATTTTCAGATTCCTTAGAGGATGGGGGTTTCAATTTAATAAATCTGGCAAACCTATCTCCTTGCGTCTCATTAACAAAGCCACACTCTTCTATTTGAATATCTTATCCTTGCAAGATTCTCTCAGGATTTACTACTAAGTTTGGATTTTTCCTAGTCTGTTCATCCAATCTACACTGTTGATTATCAACTCTACCCTCAGCCTGATTCAATCTATCAAGTACTTGAGTAAGAGCTCCTCTCAATCCATCTCTTTCAACCTCAAAATTTCTCACTACACCACTAGTAGCACCAAGTGTACTATCTATATGTTCCCTAGTAAGAACCATAGAATCAAACTCAACTTTAACCTCTTGTCTTCTAAACAAAGGGGGCCTCCCACGCCCTCTTTGTCCTACTACCCTAGCTCTAGGTCTACCACGTCCATGCAACATCCTCAGACCTACATCAAAAGAATTTATTTTAGAAACCACAAGACCAATTCTTTATGCAATCTACAGAACCTTAAACCTATAGCTCTAATACCCAAATTGTAACGACCCATCTTGAGAGGGCTCACCTAAAATGGTATCATCACCTTTCAGCATGAAACACGTACTTATATTAACAAGTTTTTCCATAACTTGAAAAATAATTACAACATATAAACTTTAACTCTTTTACAGAGGAGATACATAAGTTTATTTCATATTTCATAAAATTAAATACATTTATGCATGTTTATGTACAAGATTCATTTATAAATATCACAAATGTTTTTCGTTTATGAGGATGCCGACCACGGGGACCCACCTAGATACTCATCAATAGGCCTCAAATCAAGAGATTTTATTAACCTTCAAATTTGCCACCTGAAATTTAATTAAAATAAGGAGGGTGAGCTTTATAAGCTTAGTGATGTTCAATTTACCATAAGTACTCAATTTGTACACTTCAATTCATAATTATAATTACAACTGATATTCAAGTCATAAATCAACATTTTTCATATCATTTTACATTTCATATATTTCATTCAACACATAGATGTCATTCAATATATCCAATTCAACATCATTATTCTCATCACAAGATTTCACAATCATTTTAATGTATCAATATCTCAATAAAATAAAAGCATATGTCATGAATGCATATGCATAATTTTTTTCATTTTTTTTTCACATCATATCTTATCCATACTATAACTCAAGCATGGGTATTTTCATCCATTTTTGGGTATCTATACAAGTCTCTGATATAGCTGTCGAGGAAGTCTCCCCATGTTTTGGCACTCACTCGTCCAAACTAGCCATGGTTCTGGCCTTCCCCGAACCATACTCCACTCTTATGACTTGACAATGCATATGTACAATCACATACAAGCAAGCACAAGAATAACAACATATAAATTAATAATTACATCATAAATTTCAATTTTTCATAATAATCAAATTTATAGGATTTACATATCTATTCAAGAATATAATTCACAGTGGTTTATCATATATGTTAATACATCCAATTTTTCATAATTAAGACTTATAGTTCTCTTTGATCATTAATTCATACTTATATTATGTATTTCATTACATTTAACATATTCATATAATAATTATTAGTTTTTTTTACTTATAATCCATTTCAAATTTTATTCATATTTCTTACTTCTTCTCGCTTGCTAATAGTAAAGTAAACTCACTACGAAGCACAAATCACTATTCGTAGATCACTTCTTTTCCTTTTGTGCTCCTTTCAACGACACCATCAAATGTTTCACCTCCACCTAACGAGAATATGCTTAACCAATATTAGTACCTCATAATTTAATTTAAACCCTTATAATGGGTTAAATGCATGAACATACGTATGCATGTTCTATCTTAGTTTCAAATTTAAAGTTTCAGTTAAATTCTTTTCGTTTTATCTAGAATCAAATTTAAATCATTTAATAAGATTATGAAGATTTAAACTGTTAAAAATTCATGATTTCTACATAAAAAATACAAGGGAAGAAGAAATCACCTTTACAAAGTTTTTTCAGAAATTTATTGAAATAAGTTCTTGGATGATCGAATTCAACAAATCTTTATGAAAACTTATAGTTTTAATATAGTTTCTTTAGTAGTTTAAGATAATTTAGAGAGACAATGAGTTTGAAAAAGAAAATGGAGTGTTTAAAATATAGAAAATAGATTTTTGAACGTCGGAAACTATTTATATAGTCAATTTTAGCTTACTAGTCGACTGCGCAATCGATTGGTGTGCTCCAAGCGACTCCCGAGTCGATAGGTATTGTACCAGTTAGCTGGCCAATCAACTGGTAGGGTACCGGTTGGCTGTCTAGTTGACTAACACCTTCTAATGCTTAAAAAAAAATCTATTTTTCATCATTTTTATGTATTCCAACTTATTTTCTTCATTATATTTTTAAATTCTTGTCTCAATATTGCTTCAAACTTGAGTTTTAAAATTAATAGGTATATGTACGCATGATAATTATAATATCAAATGGAAATTATTAAATTACCCATAGTTCAAGGGTATGGATCTTACAGATGGCTCTGATATCATTTGAAGGAAATCAATTTAGAAAATGCAGTAGAAATTTAAATTTTTTTCATTGATTCTTATAAAACCTTAATCACCTTATGATTTATGTACAACATCAAGAACATTCAAGGATAGAAATATTACATTTGATTTGCTGTGTTCTTGACTTCTTGAATTTGTTGTGCTTGAATTCTTTATAATGTCTGAACCCAAATTCTCACGTTCTTGAATCCACAACAATCACAAAAGCATGTGATCTCTAAAAAAAGTCCATATAGAGCAAATATTGAATTATGATTTCTCTCTATGCTTTTTCTCTCTTTGGGAATAGAAGAGTCTAAAATTTCTTAGGAAAAGCTTGTGTGTAGAATGATGTGATAGCAAAAATCTGCACACTAATAAACTATTTATAGTGTTAGGGTTTGGTGCAACTAATCATTAATTGCAAACTAAACTTCTACATTAATTTTCTAATTACATATTGCCTTTTTTGTGTTTGACCTTTTAAGTTCAAACTAATCTAATTATAGGCCATAACTTTTATGTAATTACAATTAAAACCCTTTTCAATTAATTTGAACTCCTTCTAATTTATTTTGAATCGAAACTCCTTTTGATTCTCCTTTTTATAAGAATTAATTAATTGTCTATTAAATTAATTGTTAAGGCTTCTACAATCATGAGTGACACCTAGCAGCATATCATGACTACCTAGATAGTGTGAATTTGGTTATGAAACCTTGAATCTTTCTGTTATTAGCTACCATACAATTCAATCCTTCCATCATACAATGTCCCGATTAAGCTAATTAGGGTATGAAATTAATGTCAAACCCTTAGCATTAATGCTCTGTGTCTAGGTCTCAAGAATATAATGCTTTTGGTGAAATTGGAAACTTCTTTCTAATTCTCAACCTACCTTGGGCAAGGAACTTCCCAAATTATATCTTAGTAGATCACATAGGACAATCTCTCCTTTCACTTAGGAGTGATAGATCCCTTATTGTAGACTCACATACCTCCATATGAAACCCATTATACCCAAGTACTACCAATTAATGATCCATAAATAGAACCATATTAAATAGTATCAAAATATAATAAATTGCACACAAGATAACCATGGTGCCTTAGATCTATGGATTACATGCACAACTGTAGCATAAGAATTACCTATTGATAGGCAAGTAAAACTCCAATAGGTGTTCTTAAGTCGAGTCATGTTTAATGAACTCATTCTCCAATGAGCACCTACATACTTGTTTTAGTGTTTACCTCACAAGTGACATTGATGTTAATCATCCTCTCAATTGAGTAAACATAATATGTATCAGTCTAGCTAGATTACTAATGTCCATTTAGTATTCTACGACAAAAAACATTTAAGAGAAAAGCTTTTGAGAAGACATGATATTATGATCTCATCATAATTCTATCTGCATTGATCTTACTTTATAGACTTAATCATGACAATGTAATTGAAAAAATAGTCATGATAAATAAAATTGTCATTAATTATAATATTAAATTGAATAAGATTGTTTTACAAATAATATGTCTAGATATCAAATGTCATTGGCTTGTAAGGCATACTAGTAACACATTCTCTAGTGAGCACCTAGATACTTGTTTTAGTGTTCACCACACAAGTGATACAAAGATCAATCACCCTCTAATTTGAGCAAAAATAGTATGTAACAGTCTATCCAAATTACTAATCGTCCAATTAGTATCCTACTACCAGGAACATTTAAGAGAAAAGCTTTCAAGAAAACTAGGTCTCAAAATTATTATCTCATAATAATCCTATCTCTATTGCTTACTCTGTAGACTTAATCATGACAATATAATTAAACATATATTCATGATAAATAAACTTGCCATAACTTATCATAACAATTTGAATAATATTGTTTTACAAATAATATCCCTATACATTAAATGTCATTAGCTTGTAAGGCATATTACTAACAATCTACCTTTCATAGTAATAATGGACTGAATTTAGAATCCTAATTTAAGTTCAAATTCATATATGAACAAGGGAATTGATAGAATTTCAGTTGGGGTTCGTATAGTTATCAATTCAATTCGTAGATCATTAGATTCTATGCAATATTAAGGAAAATTGAATGAACCAATGGTGTTTATAAGGATTAAACACATAAAGGATTAATTAAAACTCTTAGATGTTGTGTGAATTTAAGGAAAATTGAATTTGGGTTAGAAAACGTGAGAAATCGCGTGGAAAATTCTATAGTTAAGTCTAAGGATTTGGCTCTCGAGTTAATGGAGTCGAATCCATTGGACAAAAACTTCTAATTAGAGTCGACTCCTTATAAAAAGAACTTCATATTACTTAAGGAGTCGACTCTCAGGTTGAGGGAGCCAATTCCTAGCCCGAAAGTTGACTCTTAGTACCATAACCTGGTTAAAAACAATTTCTAATGGAAAATAAAGTTGTTAACAATATAATTAACATAAAATTATGAAATTATAAAGTAGAAGTGTATCTACTTATACATTTTATAAGGTTGTTGTCATGTGATTGAGTTATGATCTTAGAGACAAAGTTTCCCCAAGGCTGAGATCGTATCAAGCAATCAAGGTATAGGTAATGTAAAGTTTATCCCAATATAGGAGAGTTTTATGAGTTTGATTGAGTTGTAGCCATCAAAGTGGCCCTCTCAATTAGAATTGTGAAATATCAGTCCTATACGATAGTGAGATGTCTCTAGTTCTAGTATATAGTCATACACCTAAATGTGGTGATTGTGTATTGGAATTGAGAGGGTCACATAAGAAATATAAGATTGGAAATTGACTAGTATGAGTGGTTTATACACCTCAAAGTGGAAAATTATCGAAGGTTGCAATAAATTTTCATGGTTGCTACAATGTGGAAGGGTTTCATAATTTCATGTCATGAATTCTTCCCAAAGGTGTTTTCATGATGATATGCATGAACTCTCATGAGGATGTACTCATTTGTGGTTATGGAGCACATTCTTACGCCATAATTTGCTAATAAAGTTACACTGTTTAACTAAATAAGTCACCCTTAATTAAAGTCACATTTTACTGTCAATAACAATAAGGTAAACATAAAAATTCTTATTGGTTTTAATTTCATATGGTCAAAAAGAAAATGAGATTTTGTCATAAGTGATAATCAATATTAAGATTGAAATTGTAAAGTTAAAATTAAGAGGTTTACACATGAAGTGTATCATTGGGAATTGAGTTACCCAAGCTGTCTAGTCACCCAAAGGTGGTAGATTTGTAAAGGCTAGAATAGGTTCTCATGGCCATTTTTATGTGTGGAGAGTTTCTAACTGGATGTCATGCATTCAGCCTAAAGGTGTTTCATGATGATGTGTTTGGACTCTCAATCATTATGCTCTTATCCAAAATTAAAATTGACAAAGTTTATCATTGAGATGATAGATATAGACTTAGTAATGAATAAGTATAAACTTGCAAAACATAAGGATAATATTTCTAATATAGTAACATATTAATGTTGCATGGATTAAGTTTGACCATCTGTTCATGCTAACCGTTAATAAATACATTCTAGAGCACCTATTGAGTGGATTACTACAGTGAAAAAATACCAAAAGTCAGTGAATGCTTAGATCGGTTCAATTTAGCATAATGAAAATTCTAAAAGGTATGATGGAGAATGTAGTATTTGGGAGTACATCATAAAGCTAGTCTGTTTTCAAAATTAAGAGAAAAATTTTAGATTGCCTTACTTGTTTCTAAAACAAGTATCAAGAAAGGAAAGAAAAATTAATCTAGTGCTTTTAAAATTGTTTAGGATTGATAAAGAATTAGATCAAATTGATAGCAGGTCTTAAGAATATTTTTCTTATAAAATGAAATTAGGTGCTTTTTATGTATGAAGAACTATCACGAGAAATGAGATTACAATAAAAGTAAAAACTTGGATTAAAGATAATGAGGATAACTCTTTGGCTCTTATTCCAAGGGAATCCAATGTAACTGAAGCCTCATTTAGTGTAGTGGCTAGATAATGGTAATTATATTACTCTTACCATACATGGATTCATAAGAAAAGAAAAGCCAAATGAAGGAGAGTTTAAAATTTCTGTTAGAAACAATGATGAGGTGGACATAAATTTCTAGAAGTAGCTAGTTTAAATTTAGTTTAAAATTTAGATTCTAAATTTAAACTGCTATCAGAGACACACTTTATATATGGTCTTAGTGCGAAATTTAATTTTCGTCTTCAGTTTTTAGACAAAATTGGCTACACTTTTGATGATTAAGATTGTAAAATTAAAAGCATATTTTGATTTGAAAGCTATTAACCATTTCACCTTGTCCCATGGATTATATAAATTATTTGTTAAGCTCCAAGTGAAGTCTGTAATATCTCATATAAAGGTATATTATTGCCAACAGATTCCTAATTACAAAAATTCTTACATATTATGGCATAAAAGCTTTTGTTAAGATTCTATGGAGACAGTAAAAAGGGTGATAAAGGAATGCATATGGCTTACTCTTAACTAGACATATGTTGACTTGTTTAAGGGTAAATTAACCAAGATAAAGAAAATTGTGCATATCATAATTACGATATTTTGAAAGTGATCCACACTTATTTTCAACAAACCTTGTCAAACTACATTATGTAAGTGTAAACACTTGTCTCATTCATTGATGATTAATCCTATTGTGGATACATGTTCTCAATTAAGGATAGTTTGATGTTTTTGACAAGTTCAAGAATTTTAAGACTGGTTTTGAGAAACAATTAGGAAAAGTCATTAAGAATGATTGTGTCCGATCAGTAAAGTGAGTATTTTGGCAAACATGAAGTTTCATGACAATTCAAAAGTCCATTTGCTTGATTCTTGAAGGAAATAGTGACTCATGTTGTGCGATTATCTACCTAAATAAATAAGTAAATAATTGTACTTTTTTACTTGCAAGTGCACAAGGTCTACAGTAGCATAGTGTGCGAATGCAAGATCATCTCCACAGGGATTGGTAGATTTCGATTTAGAATTAGTTTCAGATTAATGAAATAAAAACAAGAGAAATAAATATTGAGTTTGAAATAATAAAGATAAAGGCATAGGGACTTGATATCCACCACTAATTATGATACCACAACAAAACAGTATGCCAATATTTTACTAATGTCATGAATACCTAATGTTTGTCAACCTAAGAGCATGGTATCTACTCCTTAAGCTATTGATCTCCCTCAGCAACGAGTTAGGCATGGTATCTACTCTAACTCTTTTCTATCTTAAGGGATTCAGTATGGTGTATACTGAGTTGTTCCTTAAGAGAGCATAGGATCTGTGGAAATCGACAACCACATGAGACCTAGGGCATAGTATCTACTCCTGGTTTCCCATGTTGATTAACCCAAGAATCCAATGTGGATATCTTTTGTTACTATTGTCAGACCCAGGACTCGGTCATCCAAATTGATCTAACTAATTAATCCATACCACATGCATACGATGATCAAACACACACATATGGGGAATTTAAATACAAACATGCATTAATCAAGTTAAGAAACATAACATAAATATCGCAAAGGCACCAATACTGAATTATTGAATAAACATAATTAGGGCTTCAACCAAGCTCTTACTAAAAGTTAAGTACACATAATAAAAATAAAGGAAAGAAGAAACCCGAGAGAAGAGTCATCAATTCCTCTCCACGGTCTCCTTCTGGCCTCTGGCTTCCCGACCTAAAACTAAACTAAAACCAAAAGAAGATTGAAAGGTAAAAGAGGGGATTAGCTCCTCCTTTGTGTGTGCTTTACAGGTGTATTTATAGTGCTTGAGTATTCCTAGCAGACTCTGGAGACCCTAATTTTCAAAAACGCAAAACCTCCTTTATTTCCAAAACTGATTCTGCCGTTTTACTGTTCACGCCCGTACATGTGCGCTCAATCACATACGTCTTGCACTCGATCGCATGTGCTACGCTCGATCCTTCTTGAGTGCACACGATCGCATGTGCACTCGATCGCACTATGACCAGAAGCTACTCTAGGATTTCCAGGCTTCTTCCTTTAAGTGCCAAAAGTGCTTCTTTTCCCCCAAGACCCTATAAAAACATGTGAAACACACAAATGAAGTAAATAGACTAAATTAACATAACTAAGGACCTAACAAATGTAAATAAAGGGGCTTAAATATGAATATTTAAGCACCTATCAACTCATTACTATATTAGGTTATTATGAACATAAAGATGTGGCTGAAAGACAAAATCACACATTTAAGACGTGTCAAGACTAGATTATCTCTGGGCTGAGATCAATAGTATGGCTAAGTAAGTTCTCACTAAAGTACCCAGTAAAGTTATAATCTAGAGATACTTTTGAATTGTGGACTAGATGAAAACTGTAACATTAATAGTCTCCATATTCAAGGAATATTTTGTAGAAATACACCTATATATATTCTAAATAAAGATAAATTGGATTTAAAATACTCTTATTGTTTCCTTATAAGGTATACAGATTGTTTTAAGACTTAAGTTTCGTAGTCTTACCCGAAAATACTAGAATTGTGGAATAAAAAATAGCTAGGTTTTTAATGTTGATCTACCTAAACAAAATGTAGTTATTCTCATCTCATTAAGGATAGTGAAGATGCTTGGATCAATTCTTTTCTCTACTTATAAAGATTGACACATTGGTTCATAAACCTATGGTGTGACCTATGAAGGAGTAGTAGTTCGTTACTCAAATAGTTTCTATTAAGACTCATCAACAACAAGATGCAATTGTGTAGTGTATAGGCTATGATCCACTAGGAAGAAAATAACTACCAATATTCTGATCTATATGATCTATCCAGATGAGAGTGGCTATAATATTGGATATGTGGTGGATCACCCAGTGGCTTGTCAAAAGTTGTTTTCTAGTTTTTAGTTAGATTTGTGGAGAGAAACGATGAGAGATATGTTGCATTCTAGAAGACTCATCAATATCTAGAAAGCTTGTAAAGGTTGAGCTAGTGAAGTTTCCTAATGGTTGTAAGACTTGGAAGGATTCTAGAGGATTGAAAGTTTCAGATCTATAATGGTTGCTAGATGATTCACTCGGAGAGAAAGAATTGTTTACAAAGAAAATTTCTCTTTAGTTTCCTCTAAGGATGTTTTTAGAGTGATCATGAAGCTAGTAGTTCATCATGTTTTAAAGCTACATTGGATGAAAATGAAAAGTGATTTCTAGTATGGAGACTTTATAAGAAAGTCTATATACAACCTAAGGAATTTAAGGAAGATAGTGAAAACCATTGTGTATACAGACACAAAAGTCTATGTAAGAGTTCAAACCAAGCCTCTAGACAGTTGTATCTAAAAATTGATGATAAAAGAACTTCATAAAGTTTTGTTAAGAATAAATGTAAAATCAGTGAATATATGTCAAGGCCAGTGGAAGCAATTCTTCCTTCTTTATCTTGAATGAGGATGAAATCTTGCTTGTTGGTAATGTCTTAGGACTATTGCATAAAGTTAAGCAACTAATGTCTAGGCATTCTAACGCAAAGGATCTTGGAAAGATATAAGCTCTTCATGGAATAGAAATGTGTAAAGATAGACTTTATCATAAAAAGATTTTCTTGGGCCCTAAAGGATCCAGTTTATTAAGTGGGTCTCATAAGGTATGTGAAGAAGTCCTAACATTTCAAACAAGTTTACAAGAAATTCTCAAAATCTTGAGATGGTGAAGTATATAGATTCAATCTTTATCATTCGTCAAGATAAAAGGAAGTTCTCATCAAATTATATAGTTATGCTAGCAGGAAGTTCTAGTTTAAAAAGGTGTAAAAAAAGACACTTGTTGTTTCTTCTAAGCTAAGGTTGTGGCATGCTTCGAGCTGCCACACAAGCTTCTTGATTGAAAAATTAAGTTGACAAGTCGTTTATGGTTATCTCTATTTCTAGGACCATATGGTTGTATTGTGGTTATAATTGTTCTCTAAAAATAATGAAGGATATCAAAGGGTATAAACCTTTAAGGTAAAATTCTTGACAATTATGGAGATCAATAAAATAGAGTGACATTATAGAAAAGAATAATAGAACAGATACATTGGTTACTAATTCTCTAACCAAGAGTCTTTGCTCTAATGCAACAAAGTATGGGCTTAAAGTATCTTATGGATTTACTTGGTTAGTGGGAGGCATTACATTTAATATATCTGTTTACATTGTTCTTTACATCCTTTGATGATGTACTTCATTTAATTACATCCTTTGGTAAAGTATTGGATTATATTGACCATGTCTATTGAATGCAATTTAATAAAGTTTTTGATAGTATAGATATATTTAGCATATGGTTTCTATATAAGGTTGACGTGTCATATAAATCCACTTAAAGTCTTAAGATTTATGTCAATCTTCAGCAAAAGGTTAGGGGTATTCAGTTATTGGCCTTAAGGGTATGTCTTGTGACACATAAAGTATATCTCGAGATATTAAAGATAAGACATACAATAAAGAATTTTCTTTAGTGTGTTTTTTCCATTTAAGAAGGAGAAAACTGAAAGTGACTGAAAAGAGGATAACATATAAAGAGACCACTTTGTGGATGTTATCTGATTACCACACTACTATATTGGATCCATGTCGATGGATTTTGCTGGCTTTTGTGACTATGAAAGGTCCTATGTCGTATAAAAGATACAGCTACTACCATAATTCGGTGTTGAGGACTCTATTGGACCAGATTGACACTTGGAGTAGTCTCTAGAACAATGTTTTAAAAATGTGCACATAAAGTTTAAAGTTGACCTATCATGAGAGTTGGTTTTTAAAAAATAAATTTTTTTTTCAAAAATTAATCCTAATTAATGTTTCCCAAGTGGGAGAATGTTAAAAAATTCCACCGGTATGGGTTTTCATTAATTTGGCTTTTGGATTATATAACAAACGAATTAAGGGATTGGTCTATTAAGTGAGACATACGGTAGGCTTGATACTCTAATTGTCTAATATGGGTTAGCTGTTGTGGGCTATAGTGGACATTATACTTGTGATCAGTGGGCCAATGAACCACTATATAAAGATATGGCTAGGTAACCCTTCTGATTCTAACTCTCATAATTCTCCAGAAAAGAATACAACTTTCTTCTCTAGAGTTCTATGGCTTCTCTTATCAAGGCTAGAGATAAAGGGAATCAAGAATGGGAAGCACTTATGCTAATAAAGAGGATTCATTGTTGCAATTATGCTGCACATCTCAGAATAGATCCCAAACAAGGTATGTTTCTAATTTTCTATCAAATTATGTTTGGGTATTCTATATTCTTCTATGGTGATCCTTGTGGATTTGTATGAATTATTTGTAGAAATTCTAACAACCTTGTTTAGTGTTATCTTAGTCAAATGATGGTGTGTGTGGTTGTGTTATGACTACTTAATTTGGGCTATCGGCTTGATATTCTGAATGGATTCAAGTGATGGTTAAATAGTCTACATGCAAATGATAATTATTAGTTCAAGTTAAAAGCTCATCTGTTGCCATTTGAAAAGGAAATATTCTAGTGGTGTCCATCCCTGCATAGTGTTAGGTATTGGATTAAAGATGAGATATTGCTTGATTGATGAAATGTGTGCATTCTGATAATGAGTTGTTTGTTTTCTTTAAACTGTGTGGTTCCTTGAAAACCATTTTCTTGCCCACAAGTATGCTGCCATATCATTCTAAACCTATCCCATCCTTTATATGTTCATATATGATTCGAACACTATTGATTAAGATCACCATACCCTAACCTACACATTGTCCTAAACCCTACATCACCACTTTATGGATGAGAGAATGATACTGGTTCTTCTTCATGAATCCCTTGCTAATAATAATGATTGTATACCTATACAATTTTGTTTCTTGAATCATCTCATGTTAATGTCATGAACCATTCCCTTTGATTGGTGCTCTGGCTAAATTAACTACTTATTTTTAGTCCATTAGATCCCTCCCCATGGTCTAATTGGCTTTTAAGTTGAGAAGATGCAGCTAATTTAATTTGAGTTCTCCTAGCAACATATATATGCTCGTTAATAAGATATTAGTATTATGTTTTTAAGTTACTGGTTCTATGATTGTTGTGTGATCTACCCTTCATAGTAATAATGACGTATACATTGTATAACATAATCATTATTCCATTTGCATATGGTACAGGCTCTCTTAGTTTATAGAATTTCATTGCCATGGAGAATAAAAGGTTTAGAAGCACTTCATCTCATGAAAATGTTCACTCTATGCTACTTTGGTTCGTATGCTGATTGATTCTCTGAATTATTCTCTTAATGAATATGTTTGGATGCTGCACTAGATATATTTGAGCTATAGTAGTGTAGATTACGTTTAGGATCCTATCAAAGCCTGCACCTACAATGAATAGTACCTAAAAGGCCCACTATACCCTTTTAAAATTAAAATCAAAATCTATATGATTCATGGCAGTCATTAATAACTGTTTTTTATAAGCATGTTAATTTCTTGATTAGGAATGGATGCTTTATTTTCTTGATTTTCCTTGCTTTACTTGGTGATTATATTTTCTTTGGATGTGAATTTGAGGGATGTGAAAACATGGTATTAGATGTAACCTATTAGGCTTGTGAGGGTTGGACTAAGTGTGAGAGAATGTGGGTCAAAAGGGTCCGTTTTGTGTACTTTTAATTTGGGTTCAAATTCAGTTGAATAAAATGCAAATTTATTTCCTACTGGGCTTGTTGTTTGATTTTGCATCACGAAATTAAATTGGAAATAAGTTTAAGTCCAATCTCTAAATTCATAAAAATAATATAAAAAAATTTCTGTGAGTCTATCGGCATAGAAACACAAAGGAAATTTGAAATTATCCATGCAAATAATTTAAAACCCAAGACTACCCTCTATGGATCTATTATAACAAGAACAATAATCTCCATACAAGATTTAGGGTTTATATATCAATTAAAATTTTGGTTGAAACTTTGGAGACGAGTTTACGCGTCGTTTAAGTGTTCAACCTTTAAGCATATCCACTCGAACAATCAAGAACAAAAATCTCCAACTAGATCATCGAAAAATCAAGAGACCTAGCTCAAGGTTTATTTTCCAACTTTTGATTTTTAGAGAGAGAGAGAGAGAGAGTTTAAGATTTGATCTTAAAACCTAAAAGTTGCATTATGACAATTAGAGTTTTTATCAAATAGAAACCCTTTATATATAACATTTTTCCTAAAAGCTCTAGGA